>JAIOJX010000029.1:74793455-75993455 GCA_022376925.1 Tragulus kanchil | reverse complement strand
TGACAATATACAGGCTTGATATATTTCTGTCCCAATTTTTAATCAGTTCATTATTCCATATTCAGTTTTAACTGTTGCTTCTTGACCTGCATACATGCTTCTCAGAAGGCAGGTAAGGTGGTCTGGTATTCTTCTCTTTTTTAATAATTTCCCTGATTGCTGTGATCCACACAGTCAAAGGCTTTAGCACAGTCAGTGAAGCAGAAGTTGATGGTTTTTTTCTGGAATTTCTTTGCTTTATCTGTGATCCAGGAGATGTGGACAATTCGAGCTCCATTTCCTTTGACTTTTCTATATCTAGCTTATACATCTTGAGATTCTCCGTTCACGTACTTTTGAAGACTTGTCTAGCTCTAATCATACTATTTAATGAAGAAACAAGATAACAGTTTTTATAATAACAGAAATTGATAAGACTGGGCTGATTTGATCTCTTTTTTATTTTTTTTTTAAATTTTTTGGCCACTTTTATTGGTCTTTCATTTATTTCTTTGTTCTTTGGCCAGTGTGGGCCTCCCATAACAGTGGCCTCTCACACTGAAGAGCACTGGCTCTGGGCACATGCATTCCAGAGCTCTGGCTCGGTAATTGGGCTCATCAGTCCAGCCGCTGTGTGGCACATGGGATCTTTACAGGCCAGGGATCGAACCGGGGCCCCTTGCACTGCAAGACGGAGTCTTCACCCAGAGGAAGCCCCTGATTTGATCTTTATAACCACACAATAGACTTTTTATTCAGTAGTTTAGTATTGATAGTTAATTTTGGGTCATATTAGAGTTGACCGAACCAATCAAGTCTATGCTAATAGTATAACCAAAGTACTTTGGTTATGTTTCCTTTCATTAGCCATCTGAGTGTTTGAGACAAGAAAATAACATTTTTCAGAAATAATTTGTTAGCTCAGATGTTCAAGAACACTTCCAAATGTCAGTATTCAGCCCATAGGTATATTGTGCAATGTTGGATTATGAGGGAGGAAGAAGTGAAGAAAAATCACTAAACCTAAGCAAAAAGAAATTTGGGGAATGCCTGCATGTTAGTTTAGCCACTTTGAGACATGTCAGGGAAAAAAATTATGCCTAATAGACAAATGTGCTTTTCTCCTCAGGAAAATAGCTCATTCATAAAGAGCAAGGCTCTAGAGCCAGCCTGCCTGAGGACGTCTTAAACAGTTTATGAAGACCTTTTACCTTATATGTATACAAGAGAGGAAAATTTGTACCAGATTACAAGTTTTATAAGGAAGAAATGAGTGAGGACATATGAGGCACTTAGGTATGACATACATTGGCTAGCACTATTATTATTACTATTATTTGAATTTCTATAAGTCTTTATTGACAGCAAGAGTGGCAGAACCTATTATACAATAAAATTGTTCTTATTTAGGTCTTCTAAAAATCCAGGCACAACGTACCACACCAGACTTTAGTCACATGGGAAGTTAAGTGAATCAGTTTTGGGATATAGAGCCTAAAGGAAGGCGGCCTGTGGCTAGAAATGCAATACTAGATGGATCAGTTGATATTACTTATGATGACTTATCACCTGTCCAAATAAAATAAATTTCCACTTTTATTGGTCTTTCATTTATTTCTTTGTTCTTTGGCGGGGCCTCCCATAACAGTGGCCTCTCACACTGAAGAGCACTGGCTCTGGGCACATGCATTCCAGAGCTCTGGCTCGGTAATTGGGCTCATCAGTCCAGCCGCTGTGTGGCACATGGGATCTTTACAGGCCAGGGATCGAACCGGGGCCCCTTGCACTGCAAGACGGAGTCTTCACCCAGAGGAAGCCCCTGATTTGATCTTTATAACCACACAATAGACTTTTTATTCAGTAGTTTAGTATTGATAGTTAATTTTGGGTCATATTAGAGTTGACCGAACCAATCAAGTCTATGCTAATAGTATAACCAAAGTACTTTGGTTATGTTTCCTTCATTAGCCATCTGAGTGTTTGAGACAAGAAAATAACATTTTTCAGAAATAATTTGTTAGCTCAGATGTTCAAGAACACTTCCAAATGTCAGTATTCAGCCCATAGGTATATTGTGCAATGTTGGATTATGAGGGAGGAAGAAGTGAAGAAAAATCACTAAACCTAAGCAAAAAGAAATTTGGGGAATGCCTGCATGTTAGTTTAGCCACTTTGAGACATGTCAGGGAAAAAAATTATGCCTAATAGACAAATGTGCTTTTCTCCTCAGGAAAATAGCTCATTCATAAAGAGCAAGGCTCTAGAGCCAGCCTGCCTGAGGACGTCTTAAACAGTTTATGAAGACCTTTTACCTTATATGTATACAAGAGAGGAAAATTTGTACCAGATTACAAGTTTTATAAGGAAGAAATGAGTGAGGACATATGAGGCACTTAGGTATGACATACATTGGCTAGCACTATTATTATTACTATTATTTGAATTTCTATAAGTCTTTATTGACAGCAAGAGTGGCAGAACCTATTATACAATAAAATTGTTCTTATTTAGGTCTTCTAAAAATCCAGGCACAACGTACCACACCAGACTTTAGTCACATGGGAAGTTAAGTGAATCAGTTTTGGGATATAGAGCCTAAAGGAAGGCGGCCTGTGGCTAGAAATGCAATACTAGATGGATCAGTTGATATTACTTATGATGACTTTTTATGCACCTAGTCCAAATAAAATAAATTTCCCTGTTATTTTACAGTGCTGTTGAAACCTTATATCTCATACTTAGTTTGCAAATACCTATACTTCTCTAATACTCTTTTGAATGAAACTAGCCCCATCTATTTTTCTTTACCCAACCCATTAATGTGATAGTGCAATAAATAACTAACATTTATACACAGCTTAATAATAAATAAAATGCTTACACACTTATTATCTCATTAAATTTAATGTATCCTACTTATTTAAGTAACTTTTCTGTTCTTAATGTGACTCCTAGAGAACTAAATTTTTCCATTATTCCTATGGTATATTTATGAGATTTACTAGTGTTGTGATTTAAAAATAATTTTCTCATAACTAGGAAAGAGTGACAGACTTTATTTTCTTAGGCTCCAAAATTACTCAGACTGAAACTGCAGCCACAAAATTAAAAGGCACTTGTACCTTAGAAGAAGAGCTATGACAAACCTAGACAGCATACGAAAAAGCAGAGACATCACTTTGCCAACAAAGGTCCATATAGTAAAGCTATGATTTTCCCGCTAGTCAGGTATGGGTGTGAGAATTGTACCATAAAGAAGGTTGAAGGATTGATTCTATTGAATTGCGGTGCTGGAGAAAATTCTTAAGAATCCTTTGAACTGCAAGGAGATCAAACCAGTCAATTCTAAAGGAATCAACCCTGAATATTCATTGAAAAGACTGGTGCTGGAATTAAATCTCCATATTTTTGCCACCTGATGTGAAGAGCAGATTCACTGGAAAAGATCCTGATGCTGGGAAAGATCAAAGGCACTTAGGTATGACATACATTGGCTGGCACTATTATTATTACTATTATTTGAATTTCTATAAGTCTTTATTGACAGCAAGAGTGGCAGAACCTATTATACAATAAAATTGTTCTTATTTAGGTCTTCTAAAAATCCAGGCACAACGTACCACACCAGACTTTAGTCACATGGGAAGTTAAGTGAATCAGTTTTGGGATATAGAGCCTAAAGGAAGGCGGCCTGTGGCTAGAAATGCAATACTAGATGGATCAGTTGATATTACTTATGATGACTTTTTATGCACCTAGTCCAAATAAAATAAATTTCCCTGTTATTTTACAGTGCTGTTGAAACCTTATATCTCATACTTAGTTTGCAAATACCTATACTTCTCTAATACTCTTTTGAATGAAACTAGCCCCATCTATTTTTCTTTACCCAACCCATTAATGTGATAGTGCAATAAATAACTAACATTTATACACAGCTTAATAATAAATAAAATGCTTACACACTTATTATCTCATTAAATTTAATGTATCCTACTTATTTAAGTAACTTTTCTGTTCTTAATGTGACTCCTAGAGAACTAAATTTTTCCATTATTCCTATGGTATATTTATGAGATTTACTAGTGTTGTGATTTAAAAATAATTTTCTCATAACTAGGAAAGAGTGACAGACTTTATTTTCTTAGGCTCCAAAATTACTCAGACTGAAACTGCAGCCACAAAATTAAAAGGCACTTGTACCTTAGAAGAAGAGCTATGACAAACCTAGACAGCATACGAAAAAGCAGAGACATCACTTTGCCAACAAAGGTCCATATAGTAAAGCTATGATTTTCCCGCTAGTCAGGTATGGGTGTGAGAATTGTACCATAAAGAAGGTTGAAGGATTGATTCTATTGAATTGCGGTGCTGGAGAAAATTCTTAAGAATCCTTTGAACTGCAAGGAGATCAAACCAGTCAATTCTAAAGGAATCAACCCTGAATATTCATTGAAAAGACTGGTGCTGGAATTAAATCTCCATATTTTTGCCACCTGATGTGAAGAGCAGATTCACTGGAAAAGATCCTGATGCTGGGAAAGATCAAAGGCAGGAGGAGAAAGGGGCAAAAGAGAATGGCGTCACCAATTTAATTGAAATGAGTTTGAGCAAACTCTAGGATATAGTGAACAACAGGGAAGCCTGGTGTGCTGTTGACCAAGCATCTCAAAGAGTCAGACATGTCTTAGTGGCTGAAAAACAACCAGAACTTTCAATGAAGATTAAAGAAAATTAAAACATAGCTTAAGAAATACCCACAAAAAATATCATTGAGGAAATAGTTCTCAATTTCTATTTCTCATCTACACATTTCATCCATTTTGAATTTCTGCTTTTGCAGAGTATTCAGCAACCATTTGAATCCAAGTTAGAGACTTGAAGCAGCATCGCTTATTTTTAAGTTAACTTTATCACAGGCTTCATTCAAATGGTTTCCTTGCTCTCTATTTCTGAAATTATTTTTCTCTTTCACAAAATTCACTTTCAAACTATCAGAATATTTTTTCATTATTAAAGTTATTTGAACATCTTTAAAAAGCTTAAGTGTTGCTTTATGACTCACTGACTTTTTAATATTCCTGAGTATCCCCTACATAATACATTTTCAATATGAAAGAGGCAGTCAATTGAATATATATGTTCGTGAATATGTATTTTTGTGTAAGTTAACCTTGGTATAGAGTTAATATGTTCACTTATTTCCATAATTAGATTTCTACGACAATATGTGTTTTCTATTATTTATCATCTAACCAATATTGTAAATGTACAACACTATTCATTGCAGCATTTTTGAAACATTGTAAAATTAACTAGGAAAGAGTGACAGACTTTATTTTCTTAGGCTCCAAAATTACTCAGACTGAAACTGCAGCCACAAAAAAAACACCTTAAAAGAAGAGCTATGACAAACCTAGACAGCATACGAAAAAGCAGAGACATCACTTTGCCAACAAAGGTCCATATAGTAAAGCTATGATTTTCCCGCTAGTCAGGTATGGGTGTGAGAATTGTACCATAAAGAAGGTTGAAGGATTGATTCTATTGAATTGCGGTGCTGGAGAAAATTCTTAAGAATCCTTTGAACTGCAAGGAGATCAAACCAGTCAATTCTAAAGGAATCAACCCTGAATATTCATTGAAAAGACTGGTGCTGGAATTAAATCTCCATATTTTTGCCACCTGATGTGAAGAGCAGATTCACTGGAAAAGATCCTGATGCTGGGAAAGATCAAAGGCAGGAGGAGAAAGGGGCAAAAGAGAATGGCGTCACCAATTTAATTGAAATGAGTTTGAGCAAACTCTAGGATATAGTGAACAACAGGGAAGCCTGGTGTGCTGTTGACCAAGCATCTCAAAGAGTCAGACATGTCTTAGTGGCTGAAAAACAACCAGAACTTTCAATGAAGATTAAAGAAAATTAAAACATAGCTTAAGAAATACCCACAAAAAATATCATTGAGGAAATAGTTCTCAATTTCTATTTCTCATCTACACATTTCATCCATTTTGAATTTCTGCTTTTGCAGAGTATTCAGCAACCATTTGAATCCAAGTTAGAGACTTGAAGCAGCATCGCTTATTTTTAAGTTAACTTTATCACAGGCTTCATTCAAATGGTTTCCTTGCTCTCTATTTCTGAAATTATTTTTCTCTTTCACAAAATTCACTTTCAAACTATCAGAATATTTTTTCATTATTAAAGTTATTTGAACATCTTTAAAAAGCTTAAGTGTTGCTTTATGACTCACTGACTTTTTAATATTCCTGAGTATCCCCTACATAATACATTTTCAATATGAAAGAGGCAGTCAATTGAATATATATGTTCGTGAATATGTATTTTTGTGTAAGTTAACCTTGGTATAGAGTTAATATGTTCACTTATTTCCATAATTAGATTTCTACGACAATATGTGTTTTTCTATTATTTATCTATCTATCCAATATTGTAAATGTACAACACTATTCATTGCAGCATTTTTTGAAACATTGTAAAATAGCACTTAGAAGTGTCCATTATTGAGCACTTCCAGGTATGGGGATAGCAGCTGTACAGGAGAGACAAGAAGTCACCTAATCTTTTTATCCTTTTTCTCCAATGGAATAAAATGTTTAATCTATGATGGGAAAGGCAAGACACTGCTCTTTTCTTGATCTCTCTCACTGCCTTTTTAAAGATACTAAGGTTTTGCTACACATAAAAATTTTAAATAGAAGGACAAGGCAAAGTGCAAACATGCTTAACTAATTCATGTTCATCAGGATAGGGAAAGAGTGCACCAAAGCTGCTGCTGAAAGGTATTGGCAAACACTAAAGGTGGGAGAAGAGAACAGAGAGGGCAAAACAGGGCTAGACTAAGTGCAAAAGGCAAAACAGGAGAACTAAAAAATTCACACTAAATGGTGCTCAGGGAGAGTACTTGCCTAAAGAGTATCCTTAATTAGATAGCAAAACGTGTGCTCTACCACGAAGATAAAAAACAAAACAAGTAATAGCAAGTAATAGAATACAACTGGAAGACAGAAATAACAATCCAGTAAGCTTATAGTTTGTTGTTACACTGTTTGTCTTCAAGGTGAAACAGTCAAATTCCTATAGAGAGAATTTGTATGGTTTAACAGACAACAATGAATATTTTTTTAGATTCTGAGTATAATGATAACATATGGTATTTCTCTTTCTCTGAATTACTTCACTTGGTATAACAGTCTCAGAAACTCTGCTTAATATTCTGTAACGATCTAATTGGGAAATTTTTGAAAAGGATAGATACATGTATGTATATAATCCTAAATAAAATCAACCCAGAATATTCACTGGAACAACTGATGTTGAAGCTGAAGCTCCAATACTTTGGCACTTGATGCAAAGAGATGACTCATTGGAGAAGACCCTGATGCTGGAAAAAAATGGAAGGCAGAAGGATAAGGGGATGACAGAGTACGAGATGGTTGGATAGCATCACTAAATAAATGCACATGATTCTGAGAAAGCTCCAGGAGATGAAGGACAGGGAAATCCATGGGATTGCAGAAAGTTGGACATGACTCAGAGACTGAACTGATGTGTATAACTTAATCACTTTGTTGTACACATGAAAATACTACAGTATTATTCATCAACTGTCCTCTAAAATAAAAAAAAAAAGTTTAAAAAAAAAACACATCTTACTAGTTCTATTCTGAGTACCAGTTCTTTCCTTTGTGCCATACCTCAGATAAACCCCTACATAAACTTCTTTATAGGCATGGGATATTTTCCATTATAATTATTTATCTAATGTTTTAACATATAGAAAACTCAATTTTTGTATAGTTGGTTAGCAACTACTTAACTGTCCTGTCATAATATAATTATTTGTGATTTGTAAGTTTATTTCCATCTATTTTTTTCAATATTATTATCAAAATTTGTTCCTGAAAGGCCAGTTGAATAGAAAGTCTTAAGGATACATTAAAAACTCATATTATAAGTAGATTACAAAATTATAATATCCTAATTTGCAAGACTGACTGCGTATGTTTTTCTAGTTCTCTTATAAAAAACCATGAGAACAAATGTGACTAAGTCACATTGCCCTAAAGCAGCAAAGAAGTGCTCAGACAATTATGTGGCTGTATAAATGATGCCTGCCCTACTCTCTTTCATTGTTATTTGCTTTTAAAAAATAAAAAAAACTTCATACTCAGTCATATGACTATTTAAGGTTAAAGATTTAAGCTAGAGTCTTTTGTATCAATAAGAAAATGAATTCAGTTCTAAGTGCTGCGAGAGGTATAACCGGTTAGTTGCTGACTAGAGGGCTTTTATTAAAATGTCTGTGTTTTAACCTGAAAAAAATATATATACCAGTACAAAATCCTCACAAAGCCACTGCTTTCTTTCATATGTTCTGCTTTTAATAACTCCTGCATGCACTCAGAATGCATCACTGAAACTTTAGGTCCAGAGTTTACCATTTGTATCAGTTGCAATAGAGGGTGTATTCAATTTCACACACTATTTGAATATTAAAGAATAGACACAAAGCAGGACCATGATTCCAGAACTGCTGACAGAGCTTTGGGTCCAGTTAATTGCTATAAACAAAATTGTTTCTAGTGCTCTTTTTAGTTCTGTGTTTGTGGCTGCCAGCAGTTTTCAACAGGGTTTTTAATTTTTTTTTCTTTACCCTTGACTCCAGTTGATTGACATGTGAGCCATGAACTGGCAATGTTTGGAAAACTTCACTATATTTCTATATAGCTGTGACAATTTCCTAAACCTTACAAAATCAGATCTAAATATTACAATTTAAGCTTTGATTCTCTAATGCCTGAAAATCACTAAGCTGAAAAGCTAGTCAATTTAGTGAGTTCTTTCTTTGTGCCATACCTCAGATAAACCCTACATAAACTTCTTTATAGGCATGGGATATTTTCCATTATAATTATTTATCTAATGTTTTAACATATAGAAAACTCAATTTTTGTATAGTTGGTTAGCAACTACTTAACTGTCCTGTCATAATATAATTATTTGTGATTTGTAAGTTTATTTCCATCTATTTTTTTCAATATTATTATCAAAATTTGTTCCTGAAAGGCCAGTTGAATAGAAAGTCTTAAGGATACATTAAAAACTCATATTATAAGTAGATTACAAAATTATAATATCCTAATTTGCAAGACTGACTGCGTATGTTTTTCTAGTTCTCTTATAAAAAACCATGAGAACAAATGTGACTAAGTCACATTGCCCTAAAGCAGCAAAGAAGTGCTCAGACAATTATGTGGCTGTATAAATGATGCCTGCCCTACTCTCTTTCATTGTTATTTGCTTTTAAAAAATAAAAAAAACTTCATACTCAGTCATATGACTATTTAAGGTTAAAGATTTAAGCTAGAGTCTTTTGTATCAATAAGAAAATGAATTCAGTTCTAAGTGCTGCGAGAGGTATAACCGGTTAGTTGCTGACTAGAGGGCTTTTATTAAAATGTCTGTGTTTTAACCTGAAAAAAATATATATACCAGTACAAAATCCTCACAAAGCCACTGCTTTCTTTCATATGTTCTGCTTTTAATAACTCCTGCATGCACTCAGAATGCATCACTGAAACTTTAGGTCCAGAGTTTACCATTTGTATCAGTTGCAATAGAGGGTGTATTCAATTTCACACACTATTTGAATATTAAAGAATAGACACAAAGCAGGACCATGATTCCAGAACTGCTGACAGAGCTTTGGGTCCAGTTAATTGCTATAAACAAAATTGTTTCTAGTGCTCTTTTTAGTTCTGTGTTTGTGGCTGCCAGCAGTTTTCAACAGGGTTTTTTAATTTTTTTCTTTACCCTTGACTCCAGTTGATTGACATGTGAGCCATGAACTGGCAATGTTTGGAAAACTTCACTATATTTCTATATAGCTGTGACAATTTCCTAAACCTTACAAAATCAGATCTAAATATTACAATTTAAGCTTTGATTCTCTAATGCCTGAAAATCACTAAGCTGAAAAGCTAGTCAAATATTTTAGTGAGTTCATCCCTCATTTAATCCTTTGAAAATGGATTCAGTAAGTACAAATTTGATACTACGGTGAGCTTATTGCAACATTTCTTAACGTATCTTTTAACTACATACTTGTTGGAATTCTTGCTTACCAAAATAAGAAACTATGCTTTATTTTGTTTTGCATTCCAATTTTTAACTAGCAATATTAAGAAATAAGGACTTCCCCAGTGCCTCAGTGGTAAAAAAAAAAAAAAAAAAAAAAAATCTGACTGCAATGCAGGAGACACAGGATTATGTGGGTTTGATCCCTGGATCAGGGAAATCCCCTAGAGGAGGGCATAGCAACTTACTCCATAAAAACTTTCCAGGAAAATCCCACAAAGACAGGGTAGCTTGACAGGCTACAGTCCATGGTGTCACAACCCGTCAGACACTACTGACACAATTGAGTATACATGTACTTTAAGACATTGTTCTACACAATGTATCTTAAGTTTGCTTCTTAATTGATTATGATATTAAAGTTACAAGTAAGCCGTTACTGCTAATTTTGAGTCGTTACTATAATTATGATTTTCCATTGAGGGGACATGTAACATCTAGGTTTACAATTTAAAAGATCGCAATTACAATGTACTTTCACTCTTTCTCTTTTTTTACTTCTCACTGTTGTTTACCTCTGCTACCTTACTGTAATGAAAAAAGGGAAGACATTTCATCCATGGATAATTCTGTGAAATATTATAATAATGTTATTTATACAAATGGAATTAATATAGGTTATATTATTTATTTTTACTCAAAATTAGCTGTTCTAACAGGGTAGAGATCTCTCATCTGAGAGAAAGTAATTAAAACTTTTTTCTCCTATTATACCAATCCTTTAAAAATTATACAAAAGAACACCGTGGCAGGGTGTAATCCAATGTAGATTTCAAAGGAAACAAAATAAATTGAATGTGTGACAGAAAACTCTTTCTGATATACCACAGATTTCAACATTTTATAGCTAATCTTGTTGAAAAGCACCTCTCAAATACAATTCTATTTTTTTGTTTTTCATCCATTGTAAAAGTGTAATTTTTATTTGCCTTTGTAGTATTTAATATTTTCATAAATTGATTTAACATGCAGTTGTTTTAGGTGTTGGGCTGTGCATAAGGAAAACAAAGATGATGAATAGTTCTATGAATTCAAGAATCAATATTTTTATCCCAAAAAAAGAGCACAGCCTCCTTAGGCTTTGACTTCTTGTTATGGAAATAGTTTCCTTCACTTTAAACAGCATTCTATATTTTCTACATATGATTTGGGGATTTAGGGCTCATTCTTGTGTTTTTCTTCTCTCGTTGGGCTGAAGAGAAAACATTAACTCTCAGAGCTCAAATTGCCTGCACATATGAAATTAATTTTAAAGTGTAAGACAGAAACCATAAGGTGAAAAACAAATTTCCTTAAGGTTGTAAATATCTGATATTAGGCAGTCATGGCAATATTACTCCACGATTTAGAACTAAACTAGCTAGTATCAAAGTCTCAAAATAATCATATCTAAACAAGGGGTTTTGAAGCAACAATCTAAAATACTTTGTCATCTAAAGATTGTATTATCCAGAACATCCTGAAGGGAATAGCTACCCACTCCAGCACTGTTGCCTGGAGAATTTCATGAACAGAGGAAACTGGCAGGCTACAGTCCATGGAATCACGAAAAAGTGGACAGGACTGAGTGACTTTCACTTTCAAAGGTATGACATGTGGTCTTTGTAGATGATATAATTATTCCATGTGCACACAGCAATGTTAGAAAATAACGTATCCTTGTTTATCTTGCTGTTCCAATGAAATGACAAGTGTACATTTTTACAGTGCCATTTTACAAACTATTAATTTAAAAATCAGCAACAAAGCAACAAATATCTAATTAGCTATATAACAGTGACAGAAAAAATTATGCATGGTGGAAAATAAAGACACTAGTCATGCCTTGGAAAATTTTGTTTTGATTTGTAAATCAAACTGAATAATGCTTGAGAAATAGCTCTTGATGAAGCTATCTAACCAAATACATTATTGAAGTATTGTGGCTGTCTCCTGCTGCTAGTAAAACAGATAGAATATCAGAGACATTAGCCAACTGCAGGAAAAAAAAAAAAGAAAGGTATACAGCTCTGCAAAAAGAATTTCTCTTTTCATATGGGCTATATATCAAATTATTAAGATGTACACCTTAAACTGAGAGTGATGCAATGTTAGATGTCTTTTGTATATCAACAAAATTGGAAATAAATAAAATTGTTGAGAATTTATTATAACTTAAAGAGTCCAATTATTTGGTACTTCATAGATTTGGAAAAAATAATTAATAACATCAAAAAGATAAGAGATTCTACCTTTAGTTTCCTTCACTTTAAACAGCATTCTATATTTTCTACATATGATTTGGGGATTTAGGGCTCATTCTTGTGTTTTTCTTCTCTCGTTGGGCTGAAGAGAAAACATTAACTCTCAGAGCTCAAATTGCCTGCACATATGAAATTAATTTTAAAGTGTAAGACAGAAACCATAAGGTGAAAAACAAATTTCCTTAAGGTTGTAAATATCTGATATTAGGCAGTCATGGCAATATTACTCCACGATTTAGAACTAAACTAGCTAGTATCAAAGTCTCAAAATAATCATATCTAAACAAGGGGTTTTGAAGCAACAATCTAAAATACTTTGTCATCTAAAGATTGTATTATCCAGAACATCCTGAAGGGAATAGCTACCCACTCCAGCACTGTTGCCTGGAGAATTTCATGAACAGAGGAAACTGGCAGGCTACAGTCCATGGAATCACGAAAAAGTGGACAGGACTGAGTGACTTTCACTTTCAAAGGTATGACATGTGGTCTTTGTAGATGATATAATTATTCCATGTGCACACAGCAATGTTAGAAAATAACGTATCCTTGTTTATCTTGCTGTTCCAATGAAATGACAAGTGTACATTTTTACAGTGCCATTTTACAAACTATTAATTTAAAAATCAGCAACAAAGCAACAAATATCTAATTAGCTATATAACAGTGACAGAAAAAATTATGCATGGTGGAAAATAAAGACACTAGTCATGCCTTGGAAAATTTTGTTTTGATTTGTAAATCAAACTGAATAATGCTTGAGAAATAGCTCTTGATGAAGCTATCTAACCAAATACATTATTGAAGTATTGTGGCTGTCTCCTGCTGCTAGTAAAACAGATAGAATATCAGAGACATTAGCCAACTGCAGGAAAAAAAAAAAAAAAAGAAAGGTATACAGCTCTGCAAAAAGAATTTCTCTTTTCATATGGGCTATATATCAAATTATTAAGATGTACACCTTAAACTGAGAGTGATGCAATGTTAGATGTCTTTTGTATATCAACAAAATTGGAAATAAATAAAATTGTTGAGAATTTATTATAACTTAAAGAGTCCAATTATTTGGTACTTCATAGATTTGGAAAAAATAATTAATAACATAAAAAAATAAAGAGTAAAAGATGATTCTACCTTTGAGACTTTTGCAAAAGCATTCAAGGAAGTATTCTTGGACATACAGTGGGTGAAAACAAAGAGATTAAATCCAAATTACGGTTTTGCCCATTTTATGATTTTCCTCAAGTTTTGTTTTGCTTCTTAACCAAGTCTTTAATCTCAGGTTGGCTCAAGTAGAAAATGGATGGAATTTCAAGAAAAGAGTCCTTGAAATAATGCTAATTCAGGATTAATCATTACAATCAGATGTTTATTACAGTGCCTATTTTCCCATGAGACTGAGAGCAAATCATCTGAATGTCTTCTAAGTTTTAGCATAAAATTTACTGCCACAGAATCTATAATTCTGCCCTAAGAATACTTGTTATAGTTTACTTTATATTCTGAACTACAAAAACCTAAACCAGCAAAAAGAGGGCTGAGATTAATGCAAGGTTTTTTGTTTTTTGTTTTTTTCTTTTAAAGATTTATTTATTTATTTATTATTGGTGAGGGGTAGGGTGGGGAGGGAGGGGATCAGGCAGGCCACTACTATTTGTTTTTCATTTGTCTAGTTTTACCCATATTTGTTCTTTGGCCCATGTGGGCCTCCCATCGCGGTGGCCTCTGTTGTCACAGAGCACTGGCTCTGAGCGCATGCGCTCCAGAGCTCTGGCTCGTATTGGACACTGCTGTTGTCGCATGCCTTGGAAAATTTTGTTTTGATTTGTAAATCAAACTGAATAATGCTTGAGAAATAGCTCTTGATGAAGCTATCTAACCAAATACATTATTGAAGTATTGTGGCTGTCTCCTGCTGCTAGTAAAACAGATAGAATATCAGAGACATTAGCCAACTGCAGGAAAAAAAAAAAAAAAAGAAAGGTATACAGCTCTGCAAAAAGAATTTCTCTTTTCATATGGGCTATATATCAAATTATTAAGATGTACACCTTAAACTGAGAGTGATGCAATGTTAGATGTCTTTTGTATATCAACAAAATTGGAAATAAATAAAATTGTTGAGAATTTATTATAACTTAAAGAGTCCAATTATTTGGTACTTCATAGATTTGGAAAAAATAATTAATAACATCAAAATAAAGAGTAAAAGATGATTCTACCTTTGAGACTTTTGCAAAAGCATTCAAGGAAGTATTCTTGGACATACAGTGGGTGAAAACAAAGAGATTAAATCCAAATTACGGTTTTGCCCATTTTATGATTTTCCTCAAGTTTTGTTTTGCTTCTTAACCAAGTCTTTAATCTCAGGTTGGCTCAAGTAGAAAATGGATGGAATTTCAAGAAAAGAGTCCTTGAAATAATGCTAATTCAGGATTAATCATTACAATCAGATGTTTATTACAGTGCCTATTTTCCCATGAGACTGAGAGCAAATCATCTGAATGTCTTCTAAGTTTTAGCATAAAATTTACTGCCACAGAATCTATAATTCTGCCCTAAGAATACTTGTTATAGTTTACTTTATATTCTGAACTACAAAAACCTAAAACAGTAAAAAGAGGGCTGAGATTAATGCAAGGTTTTTTGTTTTTTGTTTTTTTCTTTTAAAGATTTATTTATTTATTTATTATTGGTGAGGGGTAGGGTGGGGAGGGAGGGGATCAGGCAGGCCACTACTATTTGTTTTTCATTTGTCTAGTTTTACCCATATTTGTTCTTTGGCCCATGTGGGCCTCCCATCGCGGTGGCCTCTGTTGTCACAGAGCACTGGCTCTGAGCGCATGCGCTCCAGAGCTCTGGCTCGGTATTTGGACACATCAGTCCAGCCGCTCCGCGGCATGTGGTATCTTCCCAGGCCAGGGATCGAACCGGCGCCCCTTGCACTGCAAGGCGGTGTCCTTACCCACTGGACCACCAGGGAAGCCCTAATGCAAGGTTTTTGAGTAGAAACTGTTTTTGTAAATTTCTGCTTGCCATTCATATCACAAAATAAGCCAAGAAGTAGATGGTATAAAGATCCCATGGATCTGTGGAACAAATATATTACAGATGATTATTGAACAATGTTTAAAATGATATTGAAATAGTATCCTACAATTTGGGAAAGAATTAAGTTTTTCTCTATGTTTTCTAATTCACATAAAAAATCCATACGAATGAAAGATTTTTACAGAAGAATACATACACATGTACACACAAAGAGACATACAAACATGTATGTATGTGCATGCTAAGTTTGTTCAACTGTGTTGGACTTTGTGACCTTATGGATTGTAACCAACCAGGCTCTTATATCCATAGAATTTTCCGGGCAAGAATGTTAGATTGGGTTGTCACGATCTCCTCCAAGTCCATATACATACATGTATACATACATATATAAAATCAATTTATAGCTATATAAGGGCTTTCTAGGTAACACTAGTGGCAAAGAGCCCACCTGCCAACACAGGCAACATAAGAGACTCAGGTTCACTCTCTGGGTCGGTAGGTCACTCCAGTATTCTTCAAAGAGTTTGACATGACTGAAGCAACTTAGCACACACATATTTATGGAAATTTATAGTCAAATATATAGATAAAGGTACAGTTGTACAGAGAGAATACTTGAATATTTTTTGCCCATAAATAAAAAGGAAAGTTATCAAGAAACATAAAGTAAATGATTGATTGAACTGACCATATGAAAATTAAATTAATTTTAGGTGACAAAAGCAATACGAACATTCTGAAAAATACAGTGTCCTGAAAAAAAAAATAAATAAGAAAATCCTGGAAGCATATACTTGCAATATATAATAGGCTAGAACATAGTTATATAAATAGTTACTGCAAAGCCATAAGGAGTCAGGTCCACAGGAAAAACAAAACAAAACAAAATAGTGAGCAAAGTTATGAACTGTCATTAACTATGGACTTTGAGTCTATTAACATAAAGTAATACAAATCATCCATAAACTAATTGAGCACATTGAATGTACTAAATATATCAAGCAATATCTAAAATTCAAATTAAAATGGTTGTGAAATAACATTAAGATAAGCCATTTTTAAAATATATATATATAATTGAAAATTGGAAAGATTATGGGAAAGTACTAATCCCATATACAACTGTAGGAAGTTTAAACTGGGATAGCATTTGGAAATTTTAAGAAATTACAATTTGGGAAAGAATTAAGTTTTCTCTATGTTTTCTAATTCACATAAAAATCCATACGAATGAAAGATTTTTACAGAAGAATACATACACATGTACACACAAAGAGACATACAAACATGTATGTATGTGCATGCTAAGTTTGTTCAACTGTGTTGGACTTTGTGACCTTATGGATTGTAACCAACCAGGCTCTTATATCCATAGAATTTTCCGGGCAAGAATGTTAGATTGGGTTGTCACGATCTCCTCCAAGTCCATATACATACATGTATACATACATATATAAAATCAATTTATAGCTATATAAGGGCTTTCTAGGTAACACTAGTGGCAAAGAGCCCACCTGCCAACACAGGCAACATAAGAGACTCAGGTTCACTCTCTGGGTCGGTAGGTCACTCCAGTATTCTTCAAAGAGTTTGACATGACTGAAGCAACTTAGCACACACATATTTATGGAAATTTATAGTCAAATATATAGATAAAGGTACAGTTGTACAGAGAGAATACTTGAATATTTTTTGCCCATAAATAAAAAGGAAAGTTATCAAGAAACATAAAGTAAATGATTGATTGAACTGACCATATGAAAATTAAATTAATTTTAGGTGACAAAAGCAATACGAACATTCTGAAAAATACAGTGTCCTGAAAAAAAAAATAAATAAGAAAATCCTGGAAGCATATACTTGCAATATATAATAGGCTAGAACATAGTTATATAAATAGTTACTGCAAAGCCATAAGGAGTCAGGTCCACAGGAAAAACAAAACAAAACAAAATAGTGAGCAAAGTTATGAACTGTCATTAACTATGGACTTTGAGTCTATTAACATAAAGTAATACAAATCATCCATAAACTAATTGAGCACATTGAATGTACTAAATATATCAAGCAATATCTAAAATTCAAATTAAAATGGTTGTGAAATAACATTAAGATAAGCCATTTTTAAAATATATATATATAATTGAAAATTGGAAAGATTATGGGAAAGTACTAATCCCATATACAACTGTAGGAAGTTTAAACTGGGATAGCTTTTTGAGATTTTTTACTAACAAATATAAAATGCATACTATTTAACCTACCAATTACATTTCTCCTACCTATTAGAAACATCAGCACTAGAATAAAAAATTACCTGCTCAAGGACATCCATTGCAATATTTCATAGAAAAGAGAAAATTTGGAATAGAATAATGACCACTATTAGAGAAAATTTTAGAGAATATTTTATTTTACTTGAAAGGAAATTGATAGATCTATTTTTCAGGTAGAAAAAGATTTCCAAAGCATAATTTCATTTATGTGAAATAGAAGTACTGAGAAAAAAATACAAATACATGATACATAGAAAACTATCTAGTAAGGGTACTTGCACACTTGAAAAATACTCTTTGAGGTATACCATGGTATTAATTGGGAAGGTTGCTGGGTCACTTTAGCTTTGTTACCCTTTGGTAGTACTTGTATATTTTAACAGTAATAATTGCATATTAATTTTTAAAACTATTCTTTTTATTGATTTTGCTATTACTAGATTATGAAAGTACATATTTTGAATTTAATATGTACTGGCAGAGATTATGCATGATGTTTAATGTTTTCTAGAAATTATTCTAAAGCCGTATATTCATATATAATCTGTTTAGTAGCCCTAGACAAAGTCTTTTTCGCCTTGTGCTCATCACAGTAGAATAAATTGGCATGTGGGTATTTTGAGAAACAGGAAATTTGAGAGATGAACAGATTTCTTATACTGTGGCACAAATTGAATGATTACTTTCTATGAATAACAAAGCATCTTTAGAATAACATGATTAATGTCTGTAGAATAATGCAAATAAGATGTCTGTAAGATAAAAGCTCCATTACTGGAACAGGAAACCGTATATTATATTCTACTCTTATCTTGATAAGAATTAGCTATTTGCCTAGCAGTAAATGTTTAATCTCTCCAGGTCTCCATTTGATAGCTATCATATAAAAGGATGAACTAGGTAATACTTACTTTCTAGTTAGTCCTTGTTTCATATCAATCAAATTCTGTTTTCTAAAAGCCCAGTTACAAACCTGATAACCTGCTTAAAAATGGTCACATTTTTTCATGCAGAGTGAAACATAGTTAAAAAAACTAACAAGGATTACTAAATTCTTAAAAGTATAAACAATGTATCAAGAGGTAGTATATTTTAAATTTCAATTTTAGTGGTAAATCATTCCCAAAATGTGTATATCTAAACTGTAGATACATTATATTAGTAGGTACATTATATGAGTTCACCCTTGCCTCCTTTGATTTCCCTGAACAGTGCAACATTTTAAAAAAATTATCACAATGTAAACATATTATATGTTGTTTTTGCTAATGGAGTTTTAGAGTCAAACTACTTTAAAGTTTAACTGTCACTTAATTGCTATAGTATTAAGCAATTAGAGTATTAAACATAAACCTCTCTTGGCTAGATTAATGAGTATGTAAAGAGGAGGAAATACTAATACCTAGTTCTAGGGTGATTGTGAGAACTGATTAGATATTTCATTTATGTACTATTTGACAGGGAATATTTCTGGTATTTATTGTCATTATTATTTCTGGCTTCATTACTTAATATGACCTGACATGCACTAAGATTATATATATTCACAAAGAAAATTATTTCTCTGCTACTCTAAGGTTTTCTTCCTTAAGCCAATTTTTAATAGAACTTATAAGTTAGTATATTCATATATAATCTGTTTAGTAGCCCTAGACAAAGTCTTTTCGCCTTGTGCTCATCACAGTAGAATAAATTGGCATGTGGGTATTTTGAGAAACAGGAAATTTGAGAGATGAACAGATTTCTTATACTGTGGCACAAATTGAATGATTACTTTCTATGAATAACAAAGCATCTTTAGAATAACATGATTAATGTCTGTAGAATAATGCAAATAAGATGTCTGTAAGATAAAAGCTCCATTACTGGAACAGGAAACCGTATATTATATTCTACTCTTATCTTGATAAGAATTAGCTATTTGCCTAGCAGTAAATGTTTAATCTCTCCAGGTCTCCATTTGATAGCTATCATATAAAAGGATGAACTAGGTAATACTTACTTTCTAGTTAGTCCTTGTTTCATATCAATCAAATTCTGTTTTCTAAAAGCCCAGTTACAAACCTGATAACCTGCTTAAAAATGGTCACATTTTTTCATGCAGAGTGAAACATAGTTAAAAAAACTAACAAGGATTACTAAATTCTTAAAAGTATAAACAATGTATCAAGAGGTAGTATATTTTAAATTTCAATTTTAGTGGTAAATCATTCCCAAAATGTGTATATCTAAACTGTAGATACATTATATTAGTAGGTACATTATATGAGTTCACCCTTGCCTCCTTTGATTTCCCTGAACAGTGCAACATTTTAAAAAAATTATCACAATGTAAACATATTATATGTTGTTTTTGCTAATGGAGTTTTAGAGTCAAACTACTTTAAAGTTTAACTGTCACTTAATTGCTATAGTATTAAGCAATTAGAGTATTAAACATAAACCTCTCTTGGCTAGATTAATGAGTATGTAAAGAGGAGGAAATACTAATACCTAGTTCTAGGGTGATTGTGAGAACTGATTAGATATTTCATTTATGTACTATTTGACAGGGAATATTTCTGGTATTTATTGTCATTATTATTTCTGGCTTCATTACTTAATATGACCTGACATGCACTAAGATTATATATATTCACAAAGAAAATTATTTCTCTGCTACTCTAAGGTACTTCCTTAAGCCATTTAGAATCTTTTCTTTAATGCAGTATCAGGTAAGGCTTTTTTTTTTTTTTCCCCCACGAATGAATGACTTAATAACACACGCAATGCATCATGTCTGTGGGGCTCTGAATTGAAAGAGGACCGCTGCAAGCATAAAGAAGCTTAAGCACATTGTTTCAGCTTGGAGCTAAGATGGCGCCTACAGGAAGGGGTGTGGGAGTGAAAAGAAGCTTAAGCACATTGTTTCAGCTTGGAGCTAAGATGGCGCCTACAGGAAGGGATGTGGGAATGAAGGGAAGCTTAAGCTCATTGTTTAAAGAAACTTAAGCACATGTTTGCAGCTAAGATGGCGCCTACAGGAAGAGACAGGGCGTGATCTAAATTGTTAATTGATGGTCAAGATTTCTGATTGGTTCCCCTGGCTTCCACGCTCGTGAATGATTGCTTGGTCTTTAGCTTAATTGGTGTAATCTATAGGAAGTCCCGTGCAAAACCCCCTTCACTTGCCTATAAAAGCTGTAGATCTTCATTAATAAAGCGGAACTACTTCTATGGAACCCCTGTCGCGTCTGATTGTCCCCAGCCTGAGCCAGGGGGCTGTGGGGCGGGCAGTCAAGATTTGCCTTTCTCCGAGATCTCCCGGTTCAGCCGGGGGCAATCCCGCTGCCTTCCCTTTCTGCGGAAGGTCCCCACAGAAGCTGGCGCCCAACGTAGAGCCTGAAGGCGAGAAAGTAGAAGGCAGCATCACCGTGCGGGTTTGAAAGAGAACCGGGTTTGAAAGAGAACCGACGAAGCGGCCGACGGGCCTCAGCGTGGTGCCTCCCTCTAGAGGGGCATCTTCTCGGAGTAATCCAGATTTCAAGGTGAGTCTTCCCCTTTATCGCGCCACTCCCAAGAAGGTGGGGATTTAGGGTAGTCACAAAAATAGTGAACGCTGCTTTTCCTTGTTCCTCCTTCTTTACTTTAATTCCTACATTCACGTTCTCTCCGATTTGAGACTTCCAGTGAACAGGTAGACAGTCTAAAAAGCAACTGACGGTTCCTGGCCAGGGCCACTCTCTGGCGGCCTCAGAAGGCTTTAAGATAGTTTGCCCCAGTAGCGGTAGCCTGGCTGGGTGGAACTCTCTCTTTTCTATATTTCAAATTGAGGACGCAGCCTAAAAACCTCTCCCTTGCGGGCACGGGTCAGGCACTTAAAAGCCATTAGGGCGCCTGCCGCTTGAAGACTCCCGTAACAGGATAAGGGGGTCACGGAACAGACCAGTGCCCCTTAGAGAGCCCACCCCCAGCAAGACAATGTCCGTGCAAACGCTAGGGACTCCTTCACCATTTCACAAGCACGACATGAGCCCAAATTCCCGGCCGCCACCACTTCCGTTAGGATTTTTGGTGGTTGTCCTCAATTGTCTTTCTTTTCTGCTCTCTTTCAACAACAAGGGAAACTATATCCAAGCTCTTAACAGAGCCTGGGACTCGTTTATAAATGAAGACGAAATTAGCTATGATGAGAGCTTCCCCAATCACTCGGGGTCAAGACCTCAAGGCACAGTGCGGGGACCTTCCGCAGAAAGGGAAGGCAGCGGGATTACCCCTGGCGGAAACGAGAGATCTCGGAGAGAGATGGGCCTTGCTGCCGTGCCTCCTCCAGCCCGCTGGTGCATGCCAGGGGCAATCAGACACGGCAGGGGTTCTGTCAGAGCAGTTCCGGTTTATTAGAGTAAACTAACAGTTTTTATAGGCAAACGAAGGGGGGTTTGCAAGGGACTTCCTATAGTTACACCAATCAAGCTAAAGGTCAAGCAATCACGCATCTACATTGCAATAGGAACTCGCGGTGAGCCTGCATTGCCCAGAGCGCGGAAACCCGGGGGATCAATCAGAAGTTTTGACAATGGACCTTAGATCATGCCCTGTCTCTTCCTGTAGGTGTCCTTTTAGCACCAAACTGCAAATGTGCTTAAGCTTCCTTATGCTTGCAAAAGCCCTCTTTCCTTCAGGGCCCCACAGCACAGGACTTCACTCCACACTCCCTCCCCCCCTTAAAGAGATAACAGAGGCTCCACGGGGAGGGAAGGCACTGGGGACCTATCCTGAAGAAACTGAGGAGCCCTCAGCGCCCTTCACGGGCCTACCCAAGCTTTCCCTGTAAACGTTAACCCGGGGGGAAACAGACCAGATGCCTGGTATCCATGGGAGGCCACTGACCGAAAGGAACTTAAGAAGGCGGTAGCAGAGGACGGCCCAAACTCCCCATGGGCAAAAAACCATACTCCAAGGGCTAGCCCACCAACCTTGTACCACCCAAGACTGGAAGATGCTATGTAAGGCAGTACTTCCCAGTAACATTTATATCAAATGGTGTGCCTACTTCAAAGAGGAATGCCATGCTCAAGCAGAGAGAACCCAGGCTGCCAATCTCGTCTTTCCAATAACTTTCGGAATGCTATCGGAAACGGCGGACCGATGGAGCACTGGTATTCAGCAGGCCGCCATCCCTGCCCCTTATCAAGACCAAGTACAGGCTATATGTCTGGCTGCCTGGAAAAAACTTACTGAGGGCCCTACTGAACCCCCCGGTATAACAGCCTGGGACTCGTTTATAAATGAAGACGAAATTAGCTATGATGAGAGCTTCCCCAATCACTCGGGGTCAAGACCTCAAGGCACAGTGCGGGACCTTCCGCAGAAAGGGAAGGCAGCGGGATTACCTGGCGGAACGAGAGATCTCGGAGAGAGATGGGCCTTGCTGCCGTGCCTCCTCCAGCCCGCTGGTGCATGCCAGGGGCAATCAGACACGGCAGGGGTTCTGTCAGAGCAGTTCCGGTTTATTAGAGTAAACTAACAGTTTTTATAGGCAAACGAAGGGGGGTTTGCAAGGGACTTCCTATAGTTACACCAATCAAGCTAAAGGTCAAGCAATCACGCATCTACATTGCAATAGGAACTCGCGGTGAGCCTGCATTGCCCAGAGCGCGGAAACCCGGGGGATCAATCAGAAGTTTTGACAATGGACCTTAGATCATGCCCTGTCTCTTCCTGTAGGTGTCCTTTTAGCACCAAACTGCAAATGTGCTTAAGCTTCCTTATGCTTGCAAAAGCCCTCTTTCCTTCAGGGCCCCACAGCACAGGACTTCACTCCACACTCCCTCCCCCCCTTAAAGAGATAACAGAGGCTCCACGGGGAGGGAAGGCACTGGGGACCTATCCTGAAGAAACTGAGGAGCCCTCAGCGCCCTTCACGGGCCTACCCAAGCTTTCCCTGTAAACGTTAACCCGGGGGGAAACAGACCAGATGCCTGGTATCCATGGGAGGCCACTGACCGAAAGGAACTTAAGAAGGCGGTAGCAGAGGACGGCCCAAACTCCCCATGGGCAAAAAACCATACTCCAAGGGCTAGCCCACCAACCTTGTACCACCCAAGACTGGAAGATGCTATGTAAGGCAGTACTTCCCAGTAACATTTATATCAAATGGTGTGCCTACTTCAAAGAGGAATGCCATGCTCAAGCAGAGAGAACCCAGGCTGCCAATCTCGTCTTTCCAATAACTTTCGGAATGCTATCGGAAACGGCGGACCGATGGAGCACTGGTATTCAGCAGGCCGCCATCCCTGCCCCTTATCAAGACCAAGTACAGGCTATATGTCTGGCTGCCTGGAAAAAACTTACTGAGGGCCCTACTGAACCCCCCATATCGGGTATAACACAAAAGAATAACAAAGACCTTGCCACTTTTGTAGATCGTGTAGAAAAGAGCCTCCAGAGAAAGTTCCCTCCAGGGCCTTTAAGAGATCAGTTCCTCAAAATGCTAGTTTGGGAGAGAATGAATACAGACCATAAATTGGCCTGCACAGGACAAAAAGATCATTCCATTGAGCCACGGATTGTGTGCTCTAAAGATGTAGGCACACAAAGCCACCAAGCCCGCTCTTTAGACTGTGCCCTTCAGGCTCAAACTGAGGCTCTCTCTTAGGCAATGACTAAAGCCTTATCCACTGCAATGGGTTACAGGCAGGGCCTCATCCCAGGGGCCCCCCGCCTCACCTGAATCAGGCCACTGCTTTATCTGCGGCCAACTTGGACACTTTAAGAGAGAGTGCCCACCAAAAGGGGATAAGAAAACATCCCACCAAAACACCCCCTGAAGGAAATCAGGGTGGGGCAAGACACTCCATGCTCTGGGGAATCAGGTGGAACAGGTCTTTAGATAGGTAAATGACTTTTAGAAAGAGCTTTTATTATCTCAATCCCTGCATCTCCTCACAACTAAAAAAGTGCTAAAATCCTTCATGAAGATATCACATCCTCTTGGCAGGCACAAGCTATTTGTAAAACAAAAGCCTTTTAAAAAACCCTTTCTTTGACATTTAAATTTCCGCCACACTGAAACCCTTATGCTGACTTTCTTCCCCTAACTCTTTGGAGTGATCTCTCCGAGCTATCTGGGGTGCTGCCGCCAGGGCTGCAGGCCTAATTATACCTCAAATAAATCTTAACCCACAGATCCCCATCAAAGATTTAAAGAAAATTGTGCATACTTGTAAGTCTTGCCTCCCTCACTTACAAGTTCCTCCCTTACAGTCACAGGGAGAAACCCTTGGGGACTGAGGCCTAATATGTTGTGGCAGACAGATGTCACTCACTTTTCTCTCTTTGGAAAACGCAAGTACATCTTTGTATCCATTGATGCTTATTCCCATGCCTGCTGGGCTACAGCCCACTCAGGAGAAAAGGCAAAACATGCCCAGAGTCATTTCTTGCAATGCTTTGCCCCCCCCTCCCCTACCGTAGTATATGCTGGCTGCCTGGAAAACTTACTGAGGGCCCTACTGAACCCCATATCGGGTATAACACAAAAGAATAACAAAGACCTTGCCACTTTTGTAGATCGTGTAGAAAAGAGCCTCCAGAGAAAGTTCCCTCCAGGGCCTTTAAGAGATCAGTTCCTCAAAATGCTAGTTTGGGAGAGAATGAATACAGACCATAAATTGGCCTGCACAGGACAAAAAGATCATTCCATTGAGCCACGGATTGTGTGCTCTAAAGATGTAGGCACACAAAGCCACCAAGCCCGCTCTTTAGACTGTGCCCTTCAGGCTCAAACTGAGGCTCTCTCTTAGGCAATGACTAAAGCCTTATCCACTGCAATGGGTTACAGGCAGGGCCTCATCCCAGGGGCCCCCCGCCTCACCTGAATCAGGCCACTGCTTTATCTGCGGCCAACTTGGACACTTTAAGAGAGAGTGCCCCCAAAGGAGATAAGAAAACATCCCACCAAAACACCCCCTGAAGGAAATCAGGGTGGGGCAAGACACTCCATGCTCTGGGGAATCAGGTGGAACAGGTCTTTAGATAGGTAAATGACTTTTAGAAAGAGCTTTTATTATCTCAATCCCTGCATCTCCTCACAACTAAAAAAGTGCTAAAATCCTTCATGAAGATATCACATCCTCTTGGCAGGCACAAGCTATTTGTAAAACAAAAGCCTTTTAAAAAACCCTTTCTTTGACATTTAAATTTCCGCCACACTGAAACCCTTATGCTGACTTTCTTCCCCTAACTCTTTGGAGTGATCTCTCCGAGCTATCTGGGGTGCTGCCGCCAGGGCTGCAGGCCTAATTATACCTCAAATAAATCTTAACCCACAGATCCCCATCAAAGATTTAAAGAAAATTGTGCATACTTGTAAGTCTTGCCTCCCTCACTTACAAGTTCCTCCCTTACAGTCACAGGGAGAAACCCTTGGGGACTGAGGCCTAATATGTTGTGGCAGACAGATGTCACTCACTTTTCTCTCTTTGGAAAACGCAAGTACATCTTTGTATCCATTGATGCTTATTCCCATGCCTGCTGGGCTACAGCCCACTCAGGAGAAAAGGCAAAACATGCCCAGAGTCATTTCTTGCAATGCTTTGCAACTCTGGGTCTACCTTATCAGATAAAAACAGACACTGGTCCCTGCTTTGTTAGCAAAAATTTACAAAACTTCTTTCAATGATGGCACATCTGCCACACCACGGGGATCCCATACAACCCTGAAGGACAGGCTATAATTGAACGTCATCATCAAAACTTAAAGGCCCAATTACAAAAACAAAACGGGGGAATAAGCCCTCACCAGCAACTTGGAAGAGCACACTCTACTCTAAATATTTTAAATTTTTCAAAAAATGAACTGATGGCACCCTTTCAAAAACACTGGTCCAACCAAGAAATAAAACCTGAAATACAAGTGAGATGGAAGGACCCCATCACTGGCCAATGGAAGTAGCCTGATCCACTTCTTATGATGGGGAGAGGATTTGGGTGCATATTCCCCATTGGGGAACACAGCCCTACATGGGTTCTGGCGAGAAATCTTAAATTTATGCCACAAAACAAGGATCAAACCTTAGAATCTGCTGCAGATAAAATATGACCATATATCAGGCCCAAGAACAAAAAATTCTTGAGGCATCTCTCTTTCTCTCTTTAATAGGTACAACAGTAACAACATCCGTGCTCAGAGTTCAGCAAGTGCACACCATCACGGCAGTAAACAACATCCACCGCCTCTGCCCAGGGACTTCAGACCAGCCTACACCAACTTGCACCTGAGGTCCAATGGACCATACGCCTTTTAAAAACCCTTTCTTTGACATTTAAATTTCCGCCACACTGAAACCCTTATGCTGACTTTCTTCCCCTAACTCTTTGGAGTGATCTCTCCGAGCTATCTGGGGTGCTGCCGCCAGGGCTGCAGGCCTAATTATACCTCAAATAAATCTTAACCCACAGATCCCCATCAAAGATTTAAAGAAAATTGTGCATACTTGTAAGTCTTGCCTCCCTCACTTACAAGTTCCTCCCTTACAGTCACAGGGAGAAACCCTTGGGGACTGAGGCCTAATATGTTGTGGCAGACAGATGTCACTCACTTTTCTCTCTTTGGAAAACGCAAGTACATCTTTGTATCCATTGATGCTTATTCCCATGCCTGCTGGGCTACAGCCCACTCAGGAGAAAAGGCAAAACATGCCCAGAGTCATTTCTTGCAATGCTTTGCAACTCTGGGTCTACCTTATCAGATAAAAACAGACACTGGTCCCTGCTTTGTTAGCAAAAATTTACAAAACTTCTTTCAATGATGGCACATCTGCCACACCACGGGGATCCCATACAACCCTGAAGGACAGGCTATAATTGAACGTCATCATCAAAACTTAAAGGCCCAATTACAAAAACAAAACGGGGGAATAAGCCCTCACCAGCAACTTGGAAGAGCACACTCTACTCTAAATATTTTAAATTTTTCAAAAAATGAACTGATGGCACCCTTTCAAAAACACTGGTCCAACCAAGAAATAAAACCTGAAATACAAGTGAGATGGAAGGACCCCATCACTGGCCAATGGAAGTAGCCTGATCCACTTCTTATGATGGGGAGAGGATTTGGGTGCATATTCCCCATTGGGGAACACAGCCCTACATGGGTTCTGGCGAGAAATCTTAAATTTATGCCACAAAACAAGGATCAAACCTTAGAATCTGCTGCAGATAAAATATGACCATATATCAGGCCCAAGAACAGAAAATTCTTGAGGCATCTCTCTCTTTCTATCCTTAATAGGTACAACAGTAACAACATCCGTGCTCAGAGTTCAGCAAGTGCACACCATCACGGCAGTAAACAACATCCACCGCCTCTGCCCAGGGACTTCAGACCAGCCTACACCAACTTGAACACCTGAGGGCTGCCATAATGAGACGCCAGTAACAGCTTGATCTACACGCCAGAGCTATCGAGACATTAAGCATTCTGGCACGCTTGGACTGTGACGTGAGATATCCCCGCTTTTGCCTGACAAAAGGTGGTTAATGATTTTTGGCTATGGATACAAAGTCCTTTCACCTGGTTTAAAAATGCTTTCTATCTGCTTGTTTTTGTTGTCTTGCTAGCTATACTGTTTAAGGTCAAGGGTGTTATGGCCCACAATAGACAGTTGCAACAAAAAATAATTATGCATGCTCAGATCCTAGAAGAAGAGCCCTACATTGGGCACCCACAAAACCCTTTTGTCGATAGGGCCCTTCAAGAAATCACTTGAGACATATAATGAGGCCTTTGAATGAAGAATGCTCTAAAAACTCCGTCCAGCCCCCGCGAAATGGCTGGTTAGCCAGTGACGGGTAAGAGGACACCACTGCAGAGCAGGCCTAAGACAGGAGGGCCGCCGCAGCTGCTGCCTGATCCCATGACGGGCTCTGCTTGAATAGTGCTCTGTCCTGACCTAAGACAGGCGCAGCCGCAAGGGAGAGCGGATGAGGCTAGAGGTTGGCCATCTCTTAGCTCTATGCATTGCCTCAACAAATGTCTCTTAATTTTAAAATAAAAGAGGGGGAGATGTAGGGCCCTGAAGGAAAGAGGGCTTTTGCAAGCATAAAGAAGCGTAAGCACAGTGTTTCAGCTTGGAGCTAAGATGGCGCCTACAGGAAGGGGTGTGGGAGTGAAAAGAAGCTTAAGCACATTGTTTCAGCTTGGAGCTAAGATGGCGCCTACAGGAAGGGATGTGGGAATGAAGGGAAGCTTAAGCGCATTGTTTAAAGACGCTTAAGCACATGTTTGCAGCTAAGATGGCGCCTACAGGAAGAGACAGGGCGTGATCTAAATTGTTAATTGATGGTCAAGATTTCTGATTGGTTCCCCTGGCTTCCGCGCTCGTGAATGATTGCTTGGCCTTTAGCTTGATTGGTGTAATCTATAGGAAATCCCGTGCAAAACCCCCTTTACTTGCCTATAAAAGCTGTGAATCTTCATTAATAAAGCGGAACTACTCCGATGGAACCCCTGTTGCATCTGATTGTCTCCTGCCTGAGCCAGGGGGCTGTGGGGCGGGCAGTCAAGATTTGCCTTTCTCTGAAATCTCCCGGTTCAGCCGGGGGCAATCCCGCTGCCTTCCCTTTCTGGAAGGTCCCGCAATGTCCTCCATCTTTTCCTGATGTATGTCGATTATCACTATTAATATTCTCTAATAAATTCCTGTAGCTAAATGGGCTGTGTTGATTGCTCAGTCGTGTTTGATTCTTTGAAAGCTTATGGACTGTAGCATGTCAGTCTCTGTTCATGGAATTTTCCAGGCAAGAATACTGGAGTGGGTTGCCATTTCCTCCTCCAGTGGATCTCCCTGACCCAGGGGCCAAAACTATTATCTCTTAAATCTCCTGCATTGGCAGTTGGGTACTTTACCATCAGTCTGGATCTTTTTCTGTCTGGGCAAAATGGCTCCCTGTACACCACTGCAGAGCAGGCCTAAGACAGGAGGGCCCCCAGCTGCTGCCTGATCCCATGACGGGCTCTGCTTGAATAGTGCTCTGTCCTGACCTAAGACAGGCGCAGCCGCAAGGGAGAGCGGATGAGGCTAGAGGTTGGCCATCTCTTAGCTCTATGCATTGCCTCAACAAATGTCTCTTAATTTTAAAATAAAAGAGGGGGAGATGTAGGGCCCTGAAGGAAAGAGGGCTTTTGCAAGCATAAAGAAGCGTAAGCACAGTGTTTCAGCTTGGAGCTAAGATGGCGCCTACAGGAAGGGGTGTGGGAGTGAAAAGAAGCTTAAGCACATTGTTTCAGCTTGGAGCTAAGATGGCGCCTACAGGAAGGGATGTGGGAATGAAGGGAAGCTTAAGCGCATTGTTTAAAGACGCTTAAGCACATGTTTGCAGCTAAGATGGCGCCTACAGGAAGAGACAGGGCGTGATCTAAATTGTTAATTGATGGTCAAGATTTCTGATTGGTTCCCCTGGCTTCCGCGCTCGTGAATGATTGCTTGGCCTTTAGCTTGATTGGTGTAATCTATAGGAAATCCCGTGCAAAACCCCCTTTACTTGCCTATAAAAGCTGTGAATCTTCATTAATAAAGCGGAACTACTCCGATGGAACCCCTGTTGCATCTGATTGTCTCCTGCCTGAGCCAGGGGGCTGTGGGGCGGGCAGTCAAGATTTGCCTTTCTCTGAAATCTCCCGGTTCAGCCGGGGGCAATCCCGCTGCCTTCCCTTTCTGCGGAAGGTCCCCGCAATGTCCTCCATCTTTTCCTGATGTATGTCGATTATCACTATTAATATTCTCTAATAAATTCCTGTAGCTAAATGGGCTGTGTTGATTGCTCAGTCGTGTTTGATTCTTTGAAAGCTTATGGACTGTAGCATGTCAGTCTCTGTTCATGGAATTTTCCAGGCAAGAATACTGGAGTGGGTTGCCATTTCCTCCTCCAGTGGATCTCCCTGACCCAGGGGCCAAAACTATTATCTCTTAAATCTCCTGCATTGGCAGTTGGGTACTTTACCATCAGCATCATCAAATGGAATTGTTTTCATTTTCTACAGATAAAAAAAAATGCATCATGTTCTTGGGGCAAAATAAGTATCTAATTTGTAATTTTAGTCTCTTTATGCTTTTAGTCTCAGGTGTGGTAAATCCTATGGTGGGGCTTAACAATACTGGACATTTAACTATTAGCTTTATTTCACTGAACATTTTACTATCATACTCTTCATAAGAATAAAATTACTATTAGCATAGTTGCCTCAATTATATTAATATCATGAGGATTTTCAAGGGCAGCAAAATTTTAATCAGTGATCCTAAAAACAAACCAAGAGTTGCAATGAAGGATTGCATTTGGGAAACACTCCATACTTTCTTCTCCTTTATTATTGAATTAAATTAAATAACTTACATAACCATGTCTGCACAGAATTTTACTAAACAGGTTTCACCAGCCAACTCTTAAAATAATCTTTCATATTTCCTAGAATATTTCTTTCTATAGAGTACAACTTAAAATAGGAAATGCCGATCAATGTTACACGATTAAAAAAAAAAAAAAACCCTCATGCAGTTTATCTTCCCTCTTGTTGGTAACCAAAACACAAAAGTCTCCTATAACCTCCACTGTAAATAATCACTTCAACTATATTACCTAGTTTGTAACCTGATAAGGTCAAGTATGCATCCCCTTTGTCCTGCAAGACTGAGAGAAATTAGTCTTCTTAAGAATGATTTCCAACCTTACCTCACTTAAGTGAATACATCTTGAGACTTGGTTTTCACATTGTTCTATTTGTCTATATGTATAACTCTAAAATCATAATACTATCATAAGTAAGATTCTCATATGAATATTCATATGTGAAGATTCTTTCAAATCATAAATTCCTGTAGCTAAATGGGCTGTGTTGATTGCTCAGTCGTGTTTGATTCTTTGAAAGCTTATGGACTGTAGCATGTCAGTCTCTGTTCATGGAATTTTCCAGGCAAGAATACTGGAGTGGGTTGCCATTTCCTCCTCCAGTGGATCTCCCTGACCCAGGGGCCAAAACTATTATCTCTTAAATCTCCTGCATTGGCAGTTGGGTACTTTACCATCAGCATCATCAAATGGAATTGTTTTCATTTTCTACAGATAAAAAAAAATGCATCATGTTCTTGGGGCAAAATAAGTATCTAATTTGTAATTTTAGTCTCTTTATGCTTTTAGTCTCAGGTGTGGTAAATCCTATGGTGGGGCTTAACAATACTGGACATTTAACTATTAGCTTTATTTCACTGAACATTTTACTATCATACTCTTCATAAGAATAAAATTACTATTAGCATAGTTGCCTCAATTATATTAATATCATGAGGATTTTCAAGGGCAGCAAAATTTTAATCAGTGATCCTAAAAACAAACCAAGAGTTGCAATGAAGGATTGCATTTGGGAAACACTCCATACTTTCTTCTCCTTTATTATTGAATTAAATTAAATAACTTACATAACCATGTCTGCACAGAATTTTACTAAACAGGTTTCACCAGCCAACTCTTAAAATAATCTTTCATATTTCCTAGAATATTTCTTTCTATAGAGTACAACTTAAAATAGGAAATGCCGATCAATGTTACACGATTAAAAAAAAAAAAAAACCCTCATGCAGTTTATCTTCCCTCTTGTTGGTAACCAAAACACAAAAGTCTCCTATAACCTCCACTGTAAATAATCACTTCAACTATATTACCTAGTTTGTAACCTGATAAGGTCAAGTATGCATCCCCTTTGTCCTGCAAGACTGAGAGAAATTAGTCTTCTTAAGAATGATTTCCAACCTTACCTCACTTAAGTGAATACATCTTGAGACTTGGTTTTCACATTGTTCTATTTGTCTATATGTATAACTCTAAAATCATAATACTATCATAAGTAAGATTCTCATATGAATATTCATATGTGAAGATTCATATATGGTGATAACCATATGAAGAGTCATATAGAGTGTGAGTCAAGAATTCTAACGCTTGAATTTGAATCTAGTGATCTACCTATTACGGGTTATATGATTTAGGAAATTTGTTTAAATTTCATGGCATCAGTTACTTGATCCAAATAAGTTGAAAATATGCAAATACATTTATGTTTTTGGGTGTGAGATGAATGAATTAATACATTTAATTTTTTTTTAAAGTTTCTGGCATATAATAAACATTCAAAAAATAAAATTACCCCTTATTGTCCTTATTGTCATTTTTTACTAGTAGATTCTATTTCCCTCTTTAAAAAAAAATTGTTAAATTGATTATTTCATTCTAGTTATGTATATCCTCTGTTAAAGGTTTTTTTTTTTTTTTTTTTTTGAGAGGGAAGCAAAGTTAGTTAGAATGGTGGAAAGGAGAACCCCTGTTGTTAAAGAGGAAAACACTTTTAGAACCACTAGTCCAGTTAAAGGGAGAGCCTACATGGTTAGGGTGGGAGACACTGTGAGAACGGCAGGCCAGATCAAGGGAGAGCTGACTTTAAGCAGGGGTCTTTGATCTGTTTTATAGTTTGGTCTAAGGAGTGGCATATGGGCCTTAAGGATCAATGTTGATTGGACGGTCTACTGGGTGGGGTGGAGTTTTGACCACAGCATGAGGGAAAGACGGTAGGGTCCAAGAAGTGGCCAAGGGGTCTTAAGAATTGGGCGGTATATGACAGCCTCTTGGTGGGAAGCACAATAAGAGTCTGGTTTATCTCTTCTTGCATTCCAAGACTGTACTTGTTTGTCTTGTTATTTTGTCCTTGGAGCACCACATTCCTCCCTCTCTTTATTTTTAGGGCCAATTCTTTGGCCCATTTCAATACTCTGCTCATGTCTAACTATCTACTCATTTCCCTTCTCAGGCGTTTGGGTGCCCAGTTTCAAGGGAAAAGGGGCAATGACCGCCCTAGCTTCTTCAGGCTGTACAGGGACGTTGTGGGGCTCTGGGTTTCCAATGCCTGTTCTCTGTCAGGGTACATTTAGGGAGAAAGATGCAGTTCCACTGAATGATATGGTAGCTTGTTTCAGCACTGTCTGGATGTTGGCCATGTGATTCCTATACTATCACTTGTAGACTTGTTGTATTCTAAAAAAAGCAAGCTTAACAAGAAAATTAAAGACGCATAGCCCAAAGATTAATAGAATTAGAAAAGCTGCTGAGAGGCTAGCTAGCTATGAGAATCAGGGCCAGACATTGGTCTGTGATGTTAGTGTTTCTCTAGGTATAAGAAGATGCAAGAATTTGGGATTCAGAAGAATCTTTACCTGAAAACATCTGCTTATCTGAAGGCCTGTTCTTCCAGTTTTTCCCAGAACACAGAGTGCCTTCTGATCTCCACCTTGAACTCCTTTCATGGGGCACTGAAGGTCTGCAACTTGCAGTGGTTATGATTTATTCTTTAAAGAGGCAGCTGGAAAGTGCCAGCTACCAGTTGACAGGGTCCCTTTATGCTCACATATTTGACCATGCCTTGGGGCCATTTTATGACCATTGTTTCCTACAATGCTGGGAAGGCTCATTCCCAGGTCTAGCAAAGATTTCATTGACAGGCCACTCAGTGTGCATTACTAGAGCAGGCCTTGTGAGTAGCAAGTCTCTGGACCATACCTGTCTTACTAACTCCAGGAAAATATTCCCTCTTGTTGCTTCTTCCCATATCTAGAGTTTCATATCATAATCATTGACTTCATATGTTAGTATTTTATCATAAGTTAGTCATTGGGTACAGCCTCTTGGTGGGAAGCACAATAAGAGTCTGGTTTATCTCTTCTTGCATTCCAAGACTGTACTTGTTTGTCTTGTTATTTTGTCCTTGGAGCACCACATTCCTCCCTCTCTTTATTTTTAGGGCCAATTCTTTGGCCCATTTCAATACTCTGCTCATGTCTAACTATCTACTCATTTCCCTTCTCAGGCGTTTGGGTGCCCAGTTTCAAGGGAAAAGGGGCAATGACCCCCCTAGCTTCTTCAGGCTGTACAGGGGCGTTGTGGGGCTCTGGGTTTCCAATGCCTGTTCTCTGTCAGGGTACATTTAGGGAGAAAGATGCAGTTCCACTGAATGATATGGTAGCTTGTTTCAGCACTGTCTGGATGTTGGCCATGTGATTCCTATACTATCACTTGTAGACTTGTTGTATTCTAAAAAAAGCAAGCTTAACAAGAAAATTAAAGACGCATAGCCCAAAGATTAATAGAATTAGAAAAGCTGCTGAGAGGCTAGCTAGCTATGAGAATCAGGGCCAGACATTGGTCTGTGATGTTAGTGTTTCTCTAGGTATAAGAAGATGCAAGAATTTGGGATTCAGAAGAATCTTTACCTGAAAACATCTGCTTATCTGAAGGCCTGTTCTTCCAGTTTTTCCCAGAACACAGAGTGCCTTCTGATCTCCACCTTGAACTCCTTTCATGGGGCACTGAAGGTCTGCAACTTGCAGTGGTTATGATTTATTCTTTAAAGAGGCAGCTGGAAAGTGCCAGCTACCAGTTGACAGGGTCCCTTTATGCTCACATATTTGACCATGCCTTGGGGCCATTTTATGACCATTGTTTCCTACAATGCTGGGAAGGCTCATTCCCAGGTCTAGCAAAGATTTCATTGACAGGCCACTCAGTGTGCATTACTAGAGCAGGCCTTGTGAGTAGCAAGTCTCTGGACCATACCTGTCTTACTAACTCCAGGAAAATATTCCCTCTTGTTGCTTCTTCCCATATCTAGAGTTTCATATCATAATCATTGACTTCATATGTTAGTATTTTATCATAAGTTCAGTCAAACATTAGGTAGCATAAGAGGCAACAATTCTCTGAAACAGGTGATATGCAACATAATATAACTAGCAGCTACTAGTAAGGTCACAAGTAAGCGTTTTTAATAACTTAATTAAAACTTTTAGCAAAACACCATTCTTAAGTTTATCTAAAAGCTCATATCTCATTACATTTGTTTTAGAAGATTCTTCACTTGAGGTATTTTCTTTGCTAACAGATATAGCAATATTTAACTTATATTAAACCTAATCACAATGAAAATATTATACTTAATGTTAATGACTCAATATTATATGCAATGTTAATGACATACCTACATTAATTAAGTCAACAAATAAACATTAATATCAGATATTTAACATTGACTCTCCCAGTTCACATGAACCTGAAATGTTGTTAGGTTAATTTCTCTTGTATTCCGAATTGATTAATTAGTGTTTACGTTAGGCCAAATAAATTAGAGCTCATTTACAACTTCACCATTATCAAACAAAACAGAACAAAAACACACACTAATACATACATAAATCCAGGTGGATTGATAGAGATGTTACAGTTTTCTGCCTGAGATTTAAAATATCTCTTTGAATATACAGATGGCCAAAACGCACATGAAATGATGCTCAATCTCACTTATTATTAGAGAAATTCAAATCAAAACTACAATGAAATATTACTTCACACCCGTCAGAATGGCCATCATCAAAATTTCTACGTACAATAAATGCTGGAGAAGGTGCGCAGAAAAGGGAACACTCTTGCATTGATGGTGGGAATGTAAACTGATACAACCACTATGGAAGACAGTATGGAGATTCCTTAAAAAATTAAAAATAGAAGCACCATAAAACCCAGCGATCCCACTATTAGGCTTATACCCCGATGAAATCACAATTGAAAGAGGCATCAGTACCCCAATGTTCATTGCAGCTCTCTATGCAATAGTTAGAACAAGGAAGCAATCTAGATATCCATTGACGAACAAATGGATAAAGAAGCTCTGGTCCATATATACAATGGAATACTACTCAGCTGTTAAAAGAAATGCAGAAGAATCAGTCCTAATGAGGTGGGTGGATCTAGAACCTCTCCTAAAAAGTGAAGTAAGTCAAAAAGAGAAAGTCAAATACAGTATACTAACACATATATATGGAATCTAGTAAAAGGATAATGATAACACATGCAGTGAACACATTGAAAAACAGACAGAGAATATACATATGAACATTGTGGGGAATGAACAGTGGGTAGGAGACATAGAGAGAGTAACATAGGAACCTATACTATCATATGTGAAAAAAGACAGCTATTGTCATTGCACTAAGGGAATAGGAAATCCTACAAGGGTTTGGTGTGACAACCTGGAGGGGTGGGATGGGGTGGGGATCTGGGAGAGGGCAGGGGACCAGGGATATGCATATGACTGATCTGGGAACATACATGTCTGTGAACAAAAAACTCTGTAAAAAACTTTTAAAAAATTAAAAATAAAAGAATGTCAGCAATGAAAAAAAAATAATGATAATAATGTGTGTGTATTTTTTTTTAATTAAAATACAACAAAAAGAAAGAAAATGTCTCTTTGACACCCCCTCTTTTTTTGGCCTGAAGTTCTAATTTGCCCAAGGCTGAGGTTTCAGGCAAAATGGGCTTTGTATTTCAAGGGCATGGAAGGGCAAACTTCCAGCTTTTCTATAGGTAGACCTTTAACAAGTTAGCTGCTTTTAACTGCATATGCAAAATGAGTAAAGGAATTTGCAGGGGTAGGAGAAGTTTGGTCTCTCCCCATCCTGAGAGACTGGAGCAGTTGGAAGGAAATTTTTAGAGTTTTCAGGAATGCGGAAAATGTCATCCCTCCACACCTGAGAGATAAGAGTAGTTAGAAGGGGACTCTCACGCTTTTGAATATAGATGGACCAAAAGGTAACCTCAGTCTTGTCCCCGTTCTTTTCTTGATGTTATGTGGCTCAAGCTTTTTCCCATTCCTGAGGATGTAGAGAGGCACCAACTGGTTCAGTGCCTGTGTGACTAGGCACCAGGGAACCGTGTGACAGAGGCACAGGGGAACTATGCCACTAAGGCACCGTGAGACTAAGGCACTGAGGAACTGAAACTGTGTGGTCAAGGCACCAACCATGGGATGTCTAACCTTTACAAGATCCTCAGGGACGTGGAAGCAGTTCTTACGATAATCTGGAGTCTGCAAGGTCCTTTGAAGGTGATCCGGTCTGAGGAAGAGGAAGCTAGAAGTACAAAGAAAACTGAGAATTCTGCCTAAAATCCTATCAGCGAGGTGGCGGCCAGGGAATGATGAGCTCTATGTTTTGCTTCAACCACTATGTGCCGACCATGATGCACAGAAGTTGTCTTGCCAAAAGTAGATACCCTTGTGGCCTGATCCATTCCATGACCCCCTTATCCTCACACATGAGACTTCATGTGGCAGGTGCCCTAGTGACTTTTAAATGCCTGACTTGTGGCCACACAATATTATTTGACCTAGTCCTCAGTTAGAAAGAAGTCAAAAGGAGAGACCCTCACTGGGGCACAGTGAGCAGTGGGGCCTTTGGAACACCCCAGAGAGTAATCTTGGCCAGAGTTCCTCAGTTGCTTCCACAGCCACTGGCCTATTTGCCAGTGGTCTATTTTCCTATAAGAAAAGATAAGCGAGGAGGTGGGAGAAGAAACCCCAAGCTCCCTGTATGGTCCATCAAAATGTTGAGGTCCGTGTGTGGGTTGGAAAAGAATTTCCAGACATGTGGCAGAATGAGAGGGAAGTAAAGTTTATTGGAGTGGGGGAAGGGAGAACCAACGTTGTTAAAAGGGAGACACTCTTAGACCAGTGGGCTCAAGGGAGAGCTGACTATTAAAGTATTTTAAGTCTGCATTTTACTTAATTAATGTGGTTTTTTTTGTTGTCATTGTATTAAACCATTTTTTTTACCAGATTTTTAAGTTCACAGGAAAAATTTAGTAGAAGACACATCTCATATATGTCCTGCCCCAAATTATATATAGCCTCCACCATTAGCAATATACCTCACCAGAGTGATACGTTTGTTACAACCAATGAAGCTATATGACACTTCATGATCATCCACAGTCTAAGTTTATATTAGGAATCACTCTAAGTGTTGTAATTCTAAGGCTTTAAGAAACAGTAATTTGTAGTTTCATACAGAGTAGTTTCTGTGCTGCACCTACTCATTTCTACATCATTCTTAACTTCTAGCAAGCAGTGTTTTTTTTACCTTTTCATAGTTTTACCTTTTCTGGAATATCATATAGATGCAGTTATACAGTATTTAGCTCTTTCAGATTGGTTTCTTTCACTTAGGAAGGTACATTTGAGTGTCAGCCACATATTTCCATGGCTTGATAGCACATTTCTTATTAGGGTGAATAGCCTATTGTTTGGATATACAGTAATGTGTTTATTCATCCATATCCTGCATGACATTTTGGTTGTTTCTAGACTGTGACAGTTTTCAGTAAAGTTGCTATAAAACATCTGCATCCAAGTTTTTAAATCCTTTGAGTGAATACCAAGGATTGCAATTACTGGACTGTATTATAAGAGTATGTTTGTTTTATAAGAAATTGCCCGTGTGTTTTCTGTTATGTTAATATCATTTCACATTTTCGTGGATAGTGAATGAGAATTCTAACCGGTTTGCATTTTCACCATTATTTAACTGTGTGAGTGTTCTGGGTTGTGGCCATTGTAATAGGTGTTATTTCCCTTTTGACTTTAGGGAATTTTCTTTTTTTTTTCCTAGAAGGCAAATTCAGCTTAACTATTTATTGGTGGTGGTACTTTTCTTGATTAGTTCTGGTGATTCTGTTGGGGAGCTGGTGAAATCTTCCCCTCATTCCTCCGCCATCTTGGCTCCTCCTCCCAGCTTAACTATTTAGCTATGCATTTTATAAATCTTATTTTAGGTAATGTACATATGAAACAGAAAGCATAATATGGGAAACTTAATTTACAGAAATTCTAGAATTATAAAATTTGACCATTTATCTCTTTTCTCTCACATCCATTATATTTGAGAAAAAGCAAAGAAAAAAAAAAACTTCTTCTTGCTCATTACAAGCCACTATTCCATCTCCTTCTGGAAAAGGATGTATTTGCATATAACTTATTACTTATAATAATCTTAATATAAATTTATATATACAACCAATGAAGCTATATGACACTTCATGATCATCCACAGTCTAAGTTTATATTAGGAATCACTCTAAGTGTTGTAATTCTAAGGCTTTAAGAAACAGTAATTTGTAGTTTCATACAGAGTAGTTTCTGTGCTGCACCTACTCATTTCTACATCATTCTTAACTTCTAGCAAGCAGTGTTTTTTTTACCTTTTCATAGTTTTACCTTTTCTGGAATATCATATAGATGCAGTTATACAGTATTTAGCTCTTTCAGATTGGTTTCTTTCACTTAGGAAGGTACATTTGAGTGTCAGCCACATATTTCCATGGCTTGATAGCACATTTCTTATTAGGGTGAATAGCCTATTGTTTGGATATACAGTAATGTGTTTATTCATCCATATCCTGCATGACATTTTGGTTGTTTCTAGACTGTGACAGTTTTCAGTAAAGTTGCTATAAAACATCTGCATCCAAGTTTTTAAATCCTTTGAGTGAATACCAAGGATTGCAATTACTGGACTGTATTATAAGAGTATGTTTGTTTTATAAGAAATTGCCCGTGTGTTTTCTGTTATGTTAATATCATTTCACATTTTCGTGGATAGTGAATGAGAATTCTAACCGGTTTGCATTTTCACCATTATTTAACTGTGTGAGTGTTCTGGGTTGTGGCCATTGTAATAGGTGTTATTTCCCTTTTGACTTTAGGGAATTTTCTTTTTTTTTTCCTAGAAGGCAAATTCAGCTTAACTATTTATTGGTGGTGGTACTTTTCTTGATTAGTTCTGGTGATTCTGTTGGGGAGCTGGTGAAATCTTCCCCTCATTCCTCCGCCATCTTGGCTCCTCCTCCCAGCTTAACTATTTAGCTATGCATTTTATAAATCTTATTTTAGGTAATGTACATATGAAACAGAAAGCATAATATGGGAAACTTAATTTACAGAAATTCTAGAATTATAAAATTTGACCATTTATCTCTTTTCTCTCACATCCATTATATTTGAGAAAAAGCAAAGAAAAAAAAAAACTTCTTCTTGCTCATTACAAGCCACTATTCCATCTCCTTCTGGAAAAGGATGTATTTGCATATAACTTATTACTTATAATAATCTTAATATAAATTTATATATATTTAAATACACACATATAAGTGTAGTTAAGTAATATACATATTTAGATATAAGTGTGTGTGTGTGTGTGTATATATATATATATATAGAGAGAGAGAGAGAGAGAGTATTTGTGTATACATGTATCTCATTATACTTTTGCTGTATAAACTATCTTGGTTATATTAATTTGACTCTTGACATACGGTGTAAAATAGGTCTCTCTCACAGCTTTATGTAATATTTTGCCCCGTTTAAACCTACCCCTAAAGTATGTTTTCTTTTGGATTTCAATATGTTAAGTCATACAATATAGAGTCTTATTTTTATGTCATTTCCAAGAAATGTTTTTTCTCCAATACATTTTCAAATGACTATAGTTTTTCACCGATAAAAATGAGTTTAGACTTGGTCATTAGTCTTCAATTTTTACTCATTGAGTTTAAATATTTTACTGCCACAATTATTTTGCTTATTCACATAGTAATATATTATCACAATCTCCACTGCCTTTAACTCATACTTAATTAAAATTGCAGCTGAAATCAGGAGCCACATATTTCAATGGCACTTAATGAAAAATAATGCCATTTTCAAAAAAGTGTTAATTTGTTTTCATTCGAATTCCACTTGTATCTATAGACTTTTTCTTTTTCTCTCCCAACCCCCCACCCCTGCGCCCCGGATTATAAAGTCCTAAATAGTAAAGACTGCATCATATTCTGGAGTTGATTGTGGCTCAGATCATGAACTCCTTATTGCAAAATTCAGACATAAATTGTAGAAAGTAGGGAAAACCACTAGGGCATTCAGGCATGACCTAAATGAAATTATTTATGATCGTACAGTGGAAGTTACAAATATATTCAAGAGATTATATCTGATAGAGTACCTGGAGAACTGTGGACAGTGTTTTGTAACATTGAACAGGAGGCATACATCGAAAACATCCCCATGAAAAAGAACTACAAAAGGCAAAATGGTCGTCTAAGGAGGTCTTAAAATAACTGAGAAAAGAAGAGATATGAAAGGCAAAGGAGAAAAGGAAAGATATACCTACATGTATGCAGAGTTTTGAGAGAATATCAAGGAGAGATACAAAAGTCTTATTAAGTGAACAATGCAAAGCAATAGAGGAAAAGAATAGTATGAGAAAGAGTAGAAATCTCCACAAGAAAATTAGAGATACCAAGGGAACATTTCATAGGCAAAATAAAGGACAGAAACAGTATGGAGCTAAAACAAGCAGAAGATACTAAGAAGAAGTAGAAAGAATACACAGAAGAACCATACAAAAAAAGATCTTAATGAGCCAGATGCCCACAATGGTGTGATCACTCAGCTAGATACCTTAGAGTGCAAAGTCAAGAGGTCACTATGAAGGTCCCATTACTACAAAGCTAGTGGAGGTAATGGAATTCCAGTTGAGCTATTTTAAATCCTAAAAAATGATGCAATTAAAGTGCTACGTTCAATATAGCACCAAATTTGGAAAACTCAGTAGTGACTTCAGGACTGGAAAAGGGCAGTTTTCATTCCAGTCCATGGGTTTTCCAATACATTTTCAAATGACTATAGTTTTTCACCGATAAAAATGAGTTTAGACTTGGTCATTAGTCTTCAATTTTTACTCATTGAGTTTAAATATTTTACTGCCACAATTATTTTGCTTATTCACATAGTAATATATTATCACAATCTCCACTGCCTTTAACTCATACTTAATTAAAATTGCAGCTGAAATCAGGAGCCACATATTTCAATGGCACTTAATGAAAAATAATGCCATTTTCAAAAAAGTGTTAATTTGTTTTCATTCGAATTCCACTTGTATCTATAGACTTTTTCTTTTTCTCTCCCACCCCCACCCCTGCGCCCCGGATTATAAAGTCCTAAATAGTAAAGACTGCATCATATTCTGGAGTTGATTGTGGCTCAGATCATGAACTCCTTATTGCAAAATTCAGACATAAATTGTAGAAAGTAGGGAAAACCACTAGGGCATTCAGGCATGACCTAAATGAAATTATTTATGATCGTACAGTGGAAGTTACAAATATATTCAAGAGATTATATCTGATAGAGTACCTGGAGAACTGTGGACAGTGTTTTGTAACATTGAACAGGAGGCATACATCGAAAACATCCCCATGAAAAAGAACTACAAAAGGCAAAATGGTCGTCTAAGGAGGTCTTAAAATAACTGAGAAAAGAAGAGATATGAAAGGCAAAGGAGAAAAGGAAAGATATACCTACATGTATGCAGAGTTTTGAGAGAATATCAAGGAGAGATACAAAAGTCTTATTAAGTGAACAATGCAAAGCAATAGAGGAAAAGAATAGTATGAGAAAGAGTAGAAATCTCCACAAGAAAATTAGAGATACCAAGGGAACATTTCATAGGCAAAATAAAGGACAGAAACAGTATGGAGCTAAAACAAGCAGAAGATACTAAGAAGAAGTAGAAAGAATACACAGAAGAACCATACAAAAAAAGATCTTAATGAGCCAGATGCCCACAATGGTGTGATCACTCAGCTAGATACCTTAGAGTGCAAAGTCAAGAGGTCACTATGAAGGTCCCATTACTACAAAGCTAGTGGAGGTAATGGAATTCCAGTTGAGCTATTTTAAATCCTAAAAAATGATGCAATTAAAGTGCTACGTTCAATATAGCACCAAATTTGGAAAACTCAGTAGTGACTTCAGGACTGGAAAAGGGCAGTTTTCATTCCAGTCCATGTCAAAGAGTGTTCAAACTACCACAAGATTGCACTCACTTCACATGCTAGAAAAATAATTACTCAAAATTCTCCAAGCTACGTTTCAACAGAAAGGGAACAAAGAACTTAAAGGTGTACCAGGTGTCTTTTGAAAAGACAAAGGAACCAGAGATCAAATTGCCAATATCTGCTGGATCATAGAAAAAGCAATGGGATTCTAAAAAATCATGTCCTCTGATTCATTGACTATACAAAAGCCTTTGACTGTGTGGATCACAATTAACTGTGGAGTATTCTGAAAGAGATGGGAATACCAGACCAGCTTACCTGTCTCCTGTGAATCGTGTATGCAGGACAAAAAACAATAGTTAGAACCGCACATGGAAAAACCTACTGATCCCAAATTAGGAAAGGAATACCTCTAGGCTGTATAATGTTACCCTGCTTATTTAGTTTATATACAGAGTAAAACATGGGCAATGTCGGCCTGGATGAAGCACAAGCTGGAATCAAGATTGCGGGGGAAAATATCAATAATCACAATTACGCAGATGACACCACTCTTATGGCAGAAAGTGAATAGGAACTAAAGAGACTCTTGATGATTACGCAGATGACACCACTCTTATGGTAGAAAGTGAATAGGAACTAAAGAGACTCTTGATGAAGGTGAAAGAGGAGAGTTAAAATGCTGGTCTAAAATCCAACATTCAGAAAATGAAGATAATGGCATCTGGCACCATCACATCCATGGCGAATAGATGGACTAATAATGGAAATAGTGATGGACTTTATTTTCTTGGGCTCTAAAATCACTGTGGATGGTGACTGCAGTCATGAAATTAAAATACGCTTGCTTCTTGGAGATTAGAAAAAACAGAAACAGTATGGAGCTAAAACAAGCAGAAGATACTAAGAAGAAGTAGAAAGAATACACAGAAGAACCATACAAAAAAAGATCTTAATGAGCCAGATGCCCACAATGGTGTGATCACTCAGCTAGATACCTTAGAGTGCAAAGTCAAGAGGTCACTATGAAGGTCCCATTACTACAAAGCTAGTGGAGGTAATGGAATTCCAGTTGAGCTATTTTAAATCCTAAAAAATGATGCAATTAAAGTGCTACGTTCAATATAGCACCAAATTTGGAAAACTCAGTAGTGACTTCAGGACTGGAAAAGGGCAGTTTTCATTCCAGTCCATGTCAAAGAGTGTTCAAACTACCACAAGATTGCACTCACTTCACATGCTAGAAAAATAATTACTCAAAATTCTCCAAGCTACGTTTCAACAGAAAGGGAACAAAGAACTTAAAGGTGTACCAGGTGTCTTTTGAAAAGACAAAGGAACCAGAGATCAAATTGCCAATATCTGCTGGATCATAGAAAAAGCAATGGGATTCTAAAAAATCATGTCCTCTGATTCATTGACTATACAAAAGCCTTTGACTGTGTGGATCACAATTAACTGTGGAGTATTCTGAAAGAGATGGGAATACCAGACCAGCTTACCTGTCTCCTGTGAATCGTGTATGCAGGACAAAAAACAATAGTTAGAACCGCACATGGAAAAACCTACTGATCCCAAATTAGGAAAGGAATACCTCTAGGCTGTATAATGTTACCCTGCTTATTTAGTTTATATACAGAGTAAAACATGGGCAATGTCGGCCTGGATGAAGCACAAGCTGGAATCAAGATTGCGGGGGAAAATATCAATAATCACAATTACGCAGATGACACCACTCTTATGGCAGAAAGTGAATAGGAACTAAAGAGACTCTTGATGATTACGCAGATGACACCACTCTTATGGTAGAAAGTGAATAGGAACTAAAGAGACTCTTGATGAAGGTGAAAGAGGAGAGTTAAAATGCTGGTCTAAAATCCAACATTCAGAAAATGAAGATAATGGCATCTGGCACCATCACATCCATGGCGAATAGATGGACTAATAATGGAAATAGTGATGGACTTTATTTTCTTGGGCTCTAAAATCACTGTGGATGGTGACTGCAGTCATGAAATTAAAATACGCTTGCTTCTTGGAGAAAAGGACAAGCTTAGACAACCTATGAAAAAGAAGAGACATCATTTTGCTGGCAAAAGTTAATGTAGTCAAAGATATGTTTTTCTCAGTAGTAAACATGGATGTGACCATATTGAACTATAAGGAAGGCTGAATGCCAAAGAAGTGATACATTTGAAATGTGCAAGAGGACTCTTGAGAGTCCCTTGTACTGCAGGAGATCAAAACTAGTCAATCCTTAAGGAAATCAACCCTAAATATTCATCAGAAGGACTGATGCTGAAGCTGAAGTTCCAATCCTTTGGCCACCTGATACAAAGTGATGAATCACTGGAAAAAAACCTTGATGTTGGAAAAATAGAAGACAAAAGGAGAAGGGGACCGCCAAGGATGAGATGGTTGAATGGCATCACTGACTCAATGGACATGAGTTTAAAAAAGCACTATGTTCTGGTAAAGGACAGGGAAGATTGGTTTGCTGCAGTCCATGGGGTCACAAAGAGTAGAACACAACTGAGTTACTAATCTGAACCCAAACTTTATTTACTAAGCTCCATCTCCAAAACAGTCTTATTTAATCTTGTTTTTTATTTTTGCAAATAATGGTATTTTCCCCTAGAAAAACATGATGTTGCCATAACTTTCATCTTTTATACACTACATCTAGTCCTTCAGTGAAACCTGTCAATACTTTCTTTCAAATGTATTCAGAATCCCACTATCCCAAAACATCTACTTGCTATTTATCTTGTCAATCATCTCCTCCTTCCAGAGCTATTGTAAGAAACTCATGTTTGGCCTCCAGATTTCACAATTTTTTCTATACTGTTTACAATATCATTTCTATATATTTCCCCTTATAAATAAGAGTTGAAAAGGTGAGAATGAGCATCATTCTTTCCTAGTACTAATAAATAACTTTCATGATTTTATAATTATAATGTTTTTGAGTCCAACAGAGAACTAAGATTTTAAAGCAACTAGTTTATAAGAACAGGGGAATTCCTCTAAGGGAATACACAAAAAATCAAATAAGGACAAGACAAAAGCAAAAATGCAGTGAACAAAAAGTTGAGAGAGAAATCAGTGATAAGTTTAATGAATTATTTAATAAATTTTGAATCTACAAAATGTGAGGTGTTCATTTTATTTGTAACTTTTCATGGAGAGAAGACAGGAAGAGAGAACATGTCTCAGTTGTGTAAGAATGATAGAAATCACACAGCACTGTAGAAAAAAATTCAAAATATCCTGCCTCTTTGTCTATTTTTTTTTAGATTGAAAAAAATCATTGAATCTACAGAATGAAGAGCTGTAAATTCTACACCAGCAAGAAATAGGGACAGAGGATTTGTTTCTGAGGAGAAGACACAATTAAAAAAAAGCAGTCATACAAAAAAAAGAATAAAACATATAATAAAAAATAAATCTCCTGTCACATACCCTCCTCTCCTATGACCTAGTTGAAAAACATTCTTGGGCCTAAGATCACTAGGATTTTCTATATCTATCCAGGACTATGAACTTCTTTCTCATTCAGAACATGCTTAAGGACATGGTAGAATGTGTCTACCACACAGAAAAGGAGCAGGAATAATAATAAAATCCCATACCGAAGGACCAGTAGCACATGGCTTATTTAAAACAGATTGCACCAGGGTAATAATGATCACCTCTTCCTATCCACACATAAGCACGCATCAAGTATCAAGAAACAGCTGTTACTCAGTGAAGGAGAGACAACATCACAGAAAACTACTTTCTCCAAGTTTCAGGGCCACAGGGAGGCCTGAAATCAGGGAGGTAAACTAAAGGAAAACTATTAACTAACTGAACAAGATCAAAAAAATCCCACTATACCAAAACATCTACTTGCTATTTATCTTGTCAATCATCTCCTCCTTCCAGAGCTATTGTAAGAAACTCATGTTTGGCCTCCAGATTTCACAATTTTTTCTATACTGTTTACAATATCATTTCTATATATTTCCCTTATAAATAAGAGTTGAAAAGGTGAGAATGAGCATCATTCTTTCCTAGTACTAATAAATAACTTTCATGATTTTATAATTATAATGTTTTTGAGTCCAACAGAGAACTAAGATTTTAAAGCAACTAGTTTATAAGAACAGGGGAATTCCTCTAAGGGAATACACAAAAAATCAAATAAGGACAAGACAAAAGCAAAAATGCAGTGAACAAAAAGTTGAGAGAGAAATCAGTGATAAGTTTAATGAATTATTTAATAAATTTTGAATCTACAAAATGTGAGGTGTTCATTTTATTTGTAACTTTTCATGGAGAGAAGACAGGAAGAGAGAACATGTCTCAGTTGTGTAAGAATGATAGAAATCACACAGCACTGTAGAAAAAATTCAAAATATCCTGCCTCTTTGTCTATTTTTTTTTAGATTGAAAAAAATCATTGAATCTACAGAATGAAGAGCTGTAAATTCTACACCAGCAAGAAATAGGGACAGAGGATTTGTTTCTGAGGAGAAGACACAATTAAAAAAAAGCAGTCATACAAAAAAAAGAATAAAACATATAATAAAAAATAAATCTCCTGTCACATACCCTCCTCTCCTATGACCTAGTTGAAAAACATTCTTGGGCCTAAGATCACTAGGATTTTCTATATCTATCCAGGACTATGAACTTCTTTCTCATTCAGAACATGCTTAAGGACATGGTAGAATGTGTCTACCACACAGAAAAGGAGCAGGAATAATAATAAAATCCCATACCGAAGGACCAGTAGCACATGGCTTATTTAAAACAGATTGCACCAGGGTAATAATGATCACCTCTTCCTATCCACACATAAGCACGCATCAAGTATCAAGAAACAGCTGTTACTCAGTGAAGGAGAGACAACATCACAGAAAACTACTTTCTCCAAGTTTCAGGGCCACAGGGAGGCCTGAAATCAGGGAGGTAAACTAAAGGAAAACTATTCAATATCATAGTTCTCACCTCTGAACAAGATATCATTAGACAAATTGGAAGATTTTGATACAAATTAGGTTTACTATAGCAAAATCAAAATTAAAATCCAAGTCCTGAGCAGAGTATCTCAATTGCTATGCTAATGATATGACAGAAGAGACATACCCATTTTCAGGAGTAAATAATACTTGCTTAGTCTCTGTTGTTCCATACATGTTGATGGATATTCCTTTAAAAAATTATTAGATACACACAATATCAAGAAATAAGAAACTATAGGGCTTCCCCCGGTGGTCCAGCCAGTAAGGACACTGCCTTGCAGTGCAAGGGGCGCCGGTTCGATCCCTGGCCTGGGAAGATCCCACGTGCCACGGAGCGGCTGGACTGATGTGTCCAATTACTGAGCCAGAGCTCTAGAGCGCATGCGCCCAGAGCTGGCGCTCTGCAATGACAGACGCCACCGTGATGGGAGGCCCACAGGAGCCAAAGAACAAAAGATGGATGAACACAGAGAAACGAAAGACCAATAGAAGTGGCCCGCCTGCTCCCCTCCCTACCCAGCACGACCCCTGCCCAAAATAAATAAATAAATAAATCTAAAAAAAAAAAAAGGAGTGAATTTCACTTCATCCCATTTAAAAAAAAAAAAAAAAAAGCAAAGAAACTATAAAGAAACAGCCAAAATGCATAAACTCAAATGTCTTATATATTAGAGTAATCAAATATGACATTTAAATCTTTATGATCAATATAGTGAGAAATACTGTGTAAAAAGTGAACAACATATGTGATCAATTAGGAATTTCTGCAAATGATGGAAAATATTCAAAAAATTAGAAGGAAATGCTAGAAATATTTTTAATGATGTTAGATTAATGATGCTAATCCTTTTTGATGATGTCCTCAATGAACACATCAGTAGACACAAGAATGCTAAAGATTCATGGGTTAAACCTATGTGAAATTTCAATCTCAGATAATAACAAAGGAGAAGCAAAGGAACTATGTGACAAGATACCTGCCAATTATTTTCCTCAAATAATAAATAACAGCAAGCCACATATTCAAGACTCTCAAATCACTTCAAGCAAGATAAATATAAAATAAAGCATAGCTATGCACATCATATTTAAAGTATCATAAATAAAAAATAAAAGAAATTCTTGAAGGAAGCCAGAGAAAAGCATACCTTGTTTGTAGAGGACAAAAATTAAGATCATTGCACCCTTCGTGTCAGAGTTCTGAAAGGAAGAAGGTGACTGTGTGATATCTTTGATGTACTGAAAGAAAAAAAAAACCCTGTCAACATAGACTTTATGCCCAGTAAGAATATCTTTTGAGCACACAGTGCATAAGGACATTTTTAAAGATACTAAAGTTTAGAAAATTCACTTCTAGCAGACTTGTGCTAAAATAAATAAATAATAAAGGATCTTCTTAAAGCAAGCTATATGACACCAGAAAAAACTTGAATATATATAAATAACTGAAAACTTCTGGAAATTGTAAAAATGGAGGTAAACATATGAAGTTTTTCTACTCATCTTAATATACTAAAAATTTATTTAATTTTTAAAGCAAAAAATAATAACAATTTTGGGCTTATAATATATATAAAAATTATAAGGCTTTTTAAAAATCTGAACTGGTCTAATATTACCTAAAGACAGATTATGACAAATTAAAGACATAAATTATCAACCCTAAAGCAAGCAGTTCAAATTACAAAATAGACAACAATAAGCCAAAGGAAATGATAAAATGGAATAAAGTGAACCTCAATCAAGGTCAAAAAAGAAAAAAAAAAGAGGAGACAAATACAAAACAAATATCATGGTTTATACAAATATGATCATATAAATTGTTGCATTAAAGCAAATGGTCCAAACATCCCTAATTAAAACGCAGATATTATAAAATTTTCTAAAATAACAAGACTATCTACATGTTGGAAAAATATACATCTAATAAGAAGTCAACATCGATAGGTTAGAAACAAACAATTGGAAAAAATAGGTGTCTCATGCCATCACTAATGTAAAAAAAAATTAAATTTTCATGCTATTATAATGTAAAGCAACTTTTAAAAAAATGATATCATAGATTAAAAGCAAACAATATATGAAGCTATCATTCCATCAGAACTTTAAAGCAAAAATTAATAGAAATAGAGCAACCTAAATTATCCATGAAGATTTCCACATTTTTCTCTCTATAATAAATAAGGTAAATAGAGATAAAAACAGTGAAATATACGAAGCACCTAAAGAAAATGGTCACTTAACCTGACACTACTTTTATTTAAGTAGCACAACATTTACTAGCATAAACTTTTTGTTTTTTACACAGAACCTTTGCCCAGATAACGGTGACTGTGTGATATCTTTGATGTACTGAAAGAAAAAAAAAACCCTGTCAACATAGACTTTATGCCCAGTAAGAATATCTTTTGAGCACACAGTGCATAAGGACATTTTTAAAGATACTAAAGTTTAGAAAATTCACTTCTAGCAGACTTGTGCTAAAATAAATAAATAATAAAGGATCTTCTTAAAGCAAGCTATATGACACCAGAAAAAACTTGAATATATATAAATAACTGAAAACTTCTGGAAATTGTAAAAATGGAGGTAAACATATGAAGTTTTTCTACTCATCTTAATATACTAAAAATTTATTTAATTTTTAAAGCAAAAAATAATAACAATTTTGGGCTTATAATATATATAAAAATTATAAGGCTTTTTAAAAATCTGAACTGGTCTAATATTACCTAAAGACAGATTATGACAAATTAAAGACATAAATTATCAACCCTAAAGCAAGCAGTTCAAATTACAAAATAGACAACAATAAGCCAAAGGAAATGATAAAATGGAATAAAGTGAACCTCAATCAAGGTCAAAAAAGAAAAAAATAAGAGGAGACAAATACAAAACAAATATCATGGTTTATACAAATATGATCATATAAATTGTTGCATTAAAGCAAATGGTCCAAACATCCCTAATTAAAACGCAGATATTATAAAATTTTCTAAAATAACAAGACTATCTACATGTTGGAAAAATATACATCTAATAAGAAGTCAACATCGATAGGTTAGAAACAAACAATTGGAAAAAATAGGTGTCTCATGCCATCACTAATGTAAAAAAAAATTAATTTACATGCTATTATAATGTAAAGCAACTTTTAAAAAAATGATATCATAGATTAAAAGCAAACAATATATGAAGCTATCATTCCATCAGAACTTTAAAGCAAAAATTAATAGAAATAGAGCAACCTAAATTATCCATGAAGATTTCCACATTTTTCTCTCTATAATAAATAAGGTAAATAGAGATAAAAACAGTGAAATATACGAAGCACCTAAAGAAAATGGTCACTTAACCTGACACTACTTTTATTTAAGTAGCACAACATTTACTAGCATAAACTTTTTTTTTTTTTAAGGTTACACAGAACCTTTTGCCCAGATAAGTCTCATTGTGAAATAGAGAAAAAAACTATCTACTAACTTAAATAAAAAAAAATAATAAACGCATAAGATATAATGTCCAGATATTTGAAAGTAAAATGATATCATCTTAAACTCTCTTGTTTTAAATAGGAATTCAGAGTGACATTTTAAAATATTTTGAGGTGAATTAAAGCTGGAACAGAATATATCAAAAAAGAATGAGCAGTGGATGAAGCCTTGTTTAGAGGTAAATTAACAGCACTCTATGCTTTCTATTAGCAAATAAAGTCTCAAACCAACACTCTTAATTTCTAGCTAAAGAGGGCCTGGCTCAGTCTATACAAGATCATATAGCCACTCAGACAATGTTGGAGATAGAATTACTGGAAACAAATGAAATCTAAACAACATCAAACTTCTTACTCTAGTCACTAGAAATTGCTTCAGTGATAAAAATAAAATTAAAAAGAGAATACCTGGAGTTAAGAAAAGTATTTATACTGTTTTATTCTTTGTGTTGAGCTAATCAAATGAAAATAAGTGTTGATTATATCACACTGTGTAAACAATTCTGAATCCATTAAACACTTCAATTACACCTACGTCTTTTGTTTCAGTTTCTTTGTTTTTAATTAATTATAAATACTCATTATTTTAATAGATTTTTTCAAATGTATTTCTTTATTTCCTTACTCTTTTTATTTTTAATTTTCTATCAGGAAAATATTTTGATGAAAATTACAATCTGTTTTCCGTGTCGCTCTGGAAATAGTAAAATTTTGCATGAGGGGTGTGAAAGAAAAATGAGACATATTAGGAGACTACTATGATCTTCCGGATAAGAAATGAAGGCACCTGGGCTAGAGAAGTCAAAGCAGAAGTCATACTATGTGATCAGACCCTGAACATAATTTAGAAATACAGTCTCTCTGCATTGGATGTGGACAAAAGGGAAGCACAGAAATAAATAATGATGCCTTGCTCTCGTCCATTAGCAACTTCATTGAAATAGGTATTTGTAGGTAAAGGGATTAATGTAGAAATCAGGTAAGTCTGTTTGGAACTGGTTAAGTTTGCAAACCCTATTATATATCAAAATCAGATTAATTAGAGAGTTGGTATATAAGTGAAACTAAGCACCTGCAAATGACTTTTACACACTATACTCCTAGAAACCTGAGAATTAGTAGTACAAGTACAATACGTTTAATTTCCTAAAATTCTAAAACATCTTTTGCTTGTTTGTTTTGATGTCCTCTTTTTATCTTAGAGAACTTATTGCCCATATTGTTATGTGGTAAAGTTTAGCATATCAAGAAAAATATAGCCTTGGATACAATGTTCAATACAACTTCTCTGGTATTCATGTCAATGAATTGAGCTACATGAAAAAAAAAAAAACAACAACTTTGATATACTTTTTGTCACACCCATTCTTTCTCCGTTCACACAGATAATTTGGGAATTTTTACAATGTATTTTTTCTTAGTGTGCTTGAATCATTTTAGGATATATTATTTCCCTTGGCTATTTTTTGCATTTTACCACCACTGCCTGTTGAGTTCAAAAGCACTTTTTACTTAAGAAATAAATAAGGGGAGTACATAATGAAAGTGCTTTTTTCTACTTTCATTTTAAAGAAAAGCTTCACCAGGCAAAGGGAGACTCAGAAGAGAAATACTTTTCTATAGATTTTGGTTGTTAAAGACTATCTTAAATCTCTTAATTCTCAGATATATCACTGTTCTTATTGTTAAGATGCTGATATGTCTCTGCTCATATTGGGTGGGGGAGGGAGTGAACATCTTGAAAGACTATGTATTTAACTGTATTTATCCCGAAATGAGTGAAATTTGTGGCTGAGTTCAATACTGAGTAGTGTTCTCTATACAGATTTAAGCACTAAACCTTGGTGTTAAAATTCCTAGCATAGTGTCCCATACCTTGAGGCAAGAATTTCAAGTTTGTGCTTGTCACTTTCTCACTTTTAATGTTTCTATAAGCATTTATGTAGTGGGAAAATAATGATCAAGTTTCCTAAGGAATGTCAAAATAGCAGTGGCTAAACAAGACAGAATTTTAAAATTCCAATCTCCTAGTCATTGAAATAAGGTATTTGTAGGTAAAGGGATTAATGTAGAAATCAGGTAAGTCTGTTTGGAACTGGTTAAGTTTGCAAACCCTATTATATATCAAAATCAGATTAATTAGAGAGTTGGTATATAAGTGAAACTAAGCACCTGCAAATGACTTTTACACACTATACTCCTAGAAACCTGAGAATTAGTAGTACAAGTACAATACGTTTAATTTCCTAAAATTCTAAAACATCTTTTGCTTGTTTGTTTTGATGTCCTCTTTTTATCTTAGAGAACTTATTGCCCATATTGTTATGTGGTAAAGTTTAGCATATCAAGAAAAATATAGCCTTGGATACAATGTTCAATACAACTTCTCTGGTATTCATGTCAATGAATTGAGCTACATGAAAAAAAAAAAAACAACAACTTTGATATACTTTTTGTCACACCCATTCTTTCTCCGTTCACACAGATAATTTGGGAATTTTTACAATGTATTTTTTCTTAGTGTGCTTGAATCATTTTAGGATATATTATTTCCCTTGGCTATTTTTGCATTTACCACCACTGCCTGTTGAGTTCAAAAGCACTTTTACTTAAGAAATAAATAAGGGGAGTACATAATGAAAGTGCTTTTTTCTACTTTCATTTTAAAGAAAAGCTTCACCAGGCAAAGGGAGACTCAGAAGAGAAATACTTTTCTATAGATTTTGGTTGTTAAAGACTATCTTAAATCTCTTAATTCTCAGATATATCACTGTTCTTATTGTTAAGATGCTGATATGTCTCTGCTCATATTGGGTGGGGGAGGGAGTGAACATCTTGAAAGACTATGTATTTAACTGTATTTATCCCGAAATGAGTGAAATTTGTGGCTGAGTTCAATACTGAGTAGTGTTCTCTATACAGATTTAAGCACTAAACCTTGGTGTTAAAATTCCTAGCATAGTGTCCCATACCTTGAGGCAAGAATTTCAAGTTTGTGCTTGTCACTTTCTCACTTTTAATGTTTCTATAAGCATTTATGTAGTGGGAAAATAATGATCAAGTTTCCTAAGGAATGTCAAAATAGCAGTGGCTAAACAAGACAGAATTTTAAAATTCCCTTAGCATATACTACAAACATAAGTAACCAAGGTCTCTGTAAATGTTTTTCAGTGAAGTTCAGACATCCTAAATTCATCAATTCAATATCGTGTCATAAAATTCTTATCTCTACCTCTGTTTAACAAGACTATTTTCTTGCCAGTGGATAGTTGGAACAAGAAATGAAAATCATGTTTCTTCATTTTCCTATGATGACCCAGAGCTTTTGTACCATTGGCTGGAACCCAGGCAAATGGCCATTCCTAGGTTTAGATAAGCCAGCATATGCAGTCTTTAACTAGTGACTGTATACCATAAAAATTTTGTCATTTTTACTCTAAAAAAATAAGTGTAACATAGATAAAAGTGTGAAAAATGTTGTCTTTATTATAATTGGCATCATTCATCTTTAAATTAACCTCTCTCCATATGACACGGTAACCTCAGGTTTTATTCTCAGTAAGCATGCTGATAATTACTTGAGTAGCTAGTCCCTTGATGTATACCATATAATGTTATCCTATTTGGAATTTATATATTATATAAATTATATATATATTCTCTAATGCTCTATTTTATCCCGTCTTTCCAGCAATTAGTTGTGAATGTGTTCATATTTCATCTAGAGTCATATACTTGCAGTCTTCTTTCTTGGTGACTTTCTTTATCAGATAGCTTTCTTTGTAAGAAACAGAAGCCAAATCTGGTAAGTGAAGGAAAGCAAATAATGATATTGAAGCCTCACTGTTACCAAAAGACAAGTTAAAATAGCAGGTTGTGCTCTGAATCCAGCTTTCTTTGTAAGAAAACAAGCAAGCCCCAGAATCTGGTAACTCGATGCTTAAAACTTGTATTTTTTCCCGAAATGAGTGAAATTTGTGGCTGAGTTCAATACTGAGTAGTGTTCTCTATACAGATTTAAGCACTAAACCTTGGTGTTAAAATTCCTAGCATAGTGTCCCATACCTTGAGGCAAGAATTTCAAGTTTGTGCTTGTCACTTTCTCACTTTTAATGTTTCTATAAGCATTTATGTAGTGGGAAAATAATGATCAAGTTTCCTAAGGAATGTCAAAATAGCAGTGGCTAAACAAGACAGAATTTTAAAATTCCCTTAGCATATACTACAAACATAAGTAACCAAGGTCTCTGTAAATGTTTTTCAGTGAAGTTCAGACATCCTAAATTCATCAATTCAATATCGTGTCATAAAATTCTTATCTCTACCTCTGTTTAACAAGACTATTTTCTTGCCAGTGGATAGTTGGAACAAGAAATGAAAATCATGTTTCTTCATTTTCCTATGATGACCCAGAGCTTTTGTACCATTGGCTGGAACCCAGGCAAATGGCCATTCCTAGGTTTAGATAAGCCAGCATATGCAGTCTTTAACTAGTGACTGTATACCATAAAAATTTTGTCATTTTTACTCTAAAAAAATAAGTGTAACATAGATAAAAGTGTGAAAAATGTTGTCTTTATTATAATTGGCATCATTCATCTTTAAATTAACCTCTCTCCATATGACACGGTAACCTCAGGTTTTATTCTCAGTAAGCATGCTGATAATTACTTGAGTAGCTAGTCCCTTGATGTATACCATATAATGTTATCCTATTTGGAATTTATATATTATATAAATTATATATATATTCTCTAATGCTCTATTTTATCCCGTCTTTCCAGCAATTAGTTGTGAATGTGTTCATATTTCATCTAGAGTCATATACTTGCAGTCTTCTTTCTTGGTGACTTTCTTTATCAGATAGCTTTCTTTGTAAGAAACAGAAGCCAAATCTGGTAAGTGAAGGAAAGCAAATAATGATATTGAAGCCTCACTGTTACCAAAAGACAAGTTAAAATAGCAGGTTGTGCTCTGACCCATCTCCAGGTTTCACCAGCGTGAGTTCATGAAACTTCGTGGAGGACTGCCAAACAATAATTCATCTCCAAAAGCCATTAGTCCCTGTATCTTCCTTCAAAATTTAAATTCCCAGATAAGAGAGTCTGCTTGACTAACTCTGGCCACAGTTTCATCCCTCTTTTCCTGGAGTGTGTGTCAAGGAAGAAAAAGCTGGGCAGGATTGGAGTAGAGTAGATGTAGTTCCCTAAAGAAGGAGATGATGAGCACCAAACATTAGAGATGTCTTCTCTCTTCCTTTGAAGATGCCAGCCACTTTTACCTTTCTATTTATTCAAGAATTTTATTACCTTTTATGAGAAGGGAAGTCACAAATTGTTCAAAGCACCATTTTATCCTTTATTCTCTTGGTAAACTTTTATTTGTTTTGAGTATCAATTTTATTATTTTGAGTTAGAATATTATTTCTTGTAAGTTTCTTTATATGTTTACATCAGACAATTACTAAGATAATTGTTATATTTTGAATTTAGAAATATTAGTTTCATATTATTAAGTTAATGAGCATTACAGAATGAATTGTTGTGGTGGTGGTTTAGTCGTTAAGTTGTGTCTGACTCAATGCAGCTCTGTTGGCTGTAGCTTGTCCAGGCTCCTAAGGCTATGGGATTTCCCAGGCAAGAATAAAGGAGTGAGTTGTCATTTCCTTCTCCAAGGTATCTTCCCATGCCAAGGATCCAAAGGCTCAAATCTGAGTCTCCTGCATTGGCAGGGGTGATTCTTTACCACTGAGCCACCAGATGGGCACATAATGATTTATTTGGTTCCTAATGCTTGCAGTTTTATTTCTTTTATTCCCCTTTTGGCTCATGCATAAAATAATAAACTTATTAAGAGGCAACTTAGTAAAATACTGTCTTTTAAAAAGCATAATTCAGAGCCGTATATGCTTCTTAATTAATAATTTCATTTAATTTTTCAACTTCTCTAGTTTTACCAATTCCTCAGATTTAAAGGGTAAGAAAGTAAGCTTATCAAATAAATTCCCACGTCCATAACCCTTATAATTCAATATTAGTTGATCAGCCAAGGCTATGTAGAGTTGGACAAGGAGGTTTTGAGTCTTGATTGATTGAGATTCAGTGGGAAAAGGGTTGTTTTTGTACCAAAAGACAAGCTAAAATAGCAGGTTGTGCTCTGACCCATCTCCAGGTTTCACCAGCGTGAGTTCATGAAACTTCGTGGAGGACTGCCAAACAATAATTCATCTCCAAAAGCCATTAGTCCCTGTATCTTCCTTCAAAATTTAAATTCCCAGATAAGAGAGTCTGCTTGACTAACTCTGGCCACAGTTTCATCCCTCTTTTCCTGGAGTGTGTGTCAAGGAAGAAAAAGCTGGGCAGGATTGGAGTAGAGTAGATGTAGTTCCCTAAAGAAGGAGATGATGAGCACCAAACATTAGAGATGTCTTCTCTCTTCCTTTGAAGATGCCAGCCACTTTTACCTTTCTATTTATTCAAGAATTTTATTACCTTTTATGAGAAGGGAAGTCACAAATTGTTCAAAGCACCATTTTATCCTTTATTCTCTTGGTAAACTTTTATTTGTTTTGAGTATCAATTTTATTATTTTGAGTTAGAATATTATTTCTTGTAAGTTTCTTTATATGTTTACATCAGACAATTACTAAGATAATTGTTATATTTTGAATTTAGAAATATTAGTTTCATATTATTAAGTTAATGAGCATTACAGAATGAATTGTTGTGGTGGTGGTTTAGTCGTTAAGTTGTGTCTGACTCAATGCAGCTCTGTTGGCTGTAGCTTGTCCAGGCTCCTAAGGCTATGGGATTTCCCAGGCAAGAATAAAGGAGTGAGTTGTCATTTCCTTCTCCAAGGTATCTTCCCATGCCAAGGATCCAAAGGCTCAAATCTGAGTCTCCTGCATTGGCAGGGGTGATTCTTTACCACTGAGCCACCAGATGGGCACATAATGATTTATTTGGTTCCTAATGCTTGCAGTTTTATTTCTTTTATTCCCCTTTTGGCTCATGCATAAAATAATAAACTTATTAAGAGGCAACTTAGTAAAATACTGTCTTTTAAAAAGCATAATTCAGAGCCGTATATGCTTCTTAATTAATAATTTCATTTAATTTTTCAACTTCTCTAGTTTTACCAATTCCTCAGATTTAAAGGGTAAGAAAGTAAGCTTATCAAATAAATTCCCACGTCCATAACCCTTATAATTCAATATTAGTTGATCAGCCAAGGCTATGTAGAGTTGGACAAGGAGGTTTTTGAGTCTTGATTGATTGAGATTCAGTGGGAAAAGTTGTTTTTGAAGGTGTGGCAATATGTATGATTGCTTAGAAAAGACTAACACTTCACTGTCATGTGTGATATGAAACAACTAGGAAACTTCGTGAAATGTAGGTTCTATTTCCTCTGGTCTGGGGTAGAACACAAGAGTTTGTATTTTTAGCAGCCTGTCAAGTAATGTGAAGCCTTCTCTTCCACAAGCAGCACTTTGAGTATGAAGGATATAAGTGTTTATTGATCAACTGGACAATTTCTCACTGAGTTTTTGGCTTGTATAAATGAAGATTTATGCATGCATGCAGCAAATATTTATTGAAACTTCGGTATATACCAGGCAACTTCCTAAGTGTAGAAATACATATATAAAACAAATCTCTGTTACCACAGGTCTTATATTCGTGTCTGTATGTGAGTGGGTGTATGTATGTGCGTGTAAGTTTACGATAGCAAGAAGAATAGGTCAAGAGAGGAGCAGAATGTCAGAAAATAAGCACTTACAAACATAAACTAGTGTCTAAACAAAGACTATCTTGTTCTGGAAACTTGTATCCCAACTGACCTTTTCACTTCAGCAGCAAGTATAGCCAGCTTTATTTTCTAAGAAAATAAATGAGCTTAATCCCTTCTTTAACAAACAGGCTGGGTTCATTGAAAGCAATACTTGACATCCCTATGATCTTTCTGTCCCTCTTAGGTCCTGTTGGCTTTGCCCTGAGTCCTATTGCAACAAAATGGATTCCAAAACTTTATACTCAATAGCAAAATGAGTCAGCTGCACTAAAAAAAGATCACTAGTCCAGGGAACTTTGTACACCCTACTTTAGAAACAGATTGCCATTTACAGATAATAATCAATTCCAGCCTATTATCACTTCCTGCTATTAAGATGAAAACACAATAAGATCTTCACTCACATAGCCATTATTCAAAGTAGCAACATTGCTGGAGAGGAGGTTGAACAGCAAGAGGGGAGAACTTGTCTTTTAAAACCAAGTATACCAAAATCGTCAAAAGGGACTATATAGTTAATTATGAAGAGGTTGACTTTGAATAGAAGTAGTATTTAAACTGAAATAAGACATCAAAGTAGAAGTAAATGAAACATTATTCATTGATAAATCTAAGTATGACTGCTATCCAACAAAGAGGGATATGCGGCTCTGAATTGAAGAGGACGATTGCAAGCATAAGGAAGCTTAAGCACATTGTTTCAGTTTGCAGCTAAAATGGTGCCTATAGGAAGGGACGTGGGAGTGAAAGGAAGCCTAAGTACATTGTTTAAAGAAGCTTAAGCACATGTTTGTAGTTTGGAGCTGAGATGGCGCCTACAGGAAGCGATGAGGGCGTGATCTAAATTGTTAAGTGATGGTCAAAATTTCTGATTGGTTCCCCTGGTTTCCACGCTCGTGGATGATTGCTTGAGCTTTAGCTTGATTGGTGTAATCTATAGGAAGTCCCATGCAAAACACCCTTCACTTGCCTATAAAAGCTGTGAATCTACACAGGGGCTGGGGGGACACGGCAGAAAGACCCACCTCTCTCCTAGATCTCCCGGGTCAGCCGGGGGCAATCCCGCTGCCTTCCTTTCTGCGGAAGGCCCCTGCAGAAACTGGCGCCCAAAGTGGGGCCTGACTGCGAGAAAGTAGAAGGCAGCAGCACCGTGCAGGTTTGAAAGAGAACCGATGAGCAGCCAACAGGGGCTTCAGCGTGGTGCCTCCCTCTAGAGAGGCATCATCTCGGAGTAATCCAGATTGCAAGGTGAATCTCCCCTTTTTCTTGCCACTCTCGAGAGTGTGGGGATTTAGGGTAGTCACAAAAAACTGAACACTGCTTTTCCTTGTTTGTCCTTCTTTGCTTTAATTCCTACTTTCACGTTCTCTCCGATTTGAGACTTCCAGCAGACCGGCGGACAGTCTAAAAAGCAACTGACGGACCCTGGCCAGGGCTGCTCTCTGGCAGGCCCGGGAAGGCTTTAAGATAGTTTGCCCCAGTAGCGGTAGCCTGGCTGGGTGGAAGTCTCTCTTTTCTATATTTCAAATTGAGGACAAAGCCTAAACCTCTCCCTCGCGGGCACGGGTCAGGCATTTAAAAGCCACTAGGGCGCCTGCCGCTTGAAGACTCCCGTGACAGGATAAGGGGGTCATGGAATGGACCAGAACTTCTTAGAGCGCCTGCCCCCAGCAAGACAATGTCCGTGCAACACTAGGGACCCCTTCACCGTTTCACAAGCATGACATAAGCCCAACCTCCTGGCTGCCACCACACCCGTTAGGATTTTTTGGTGGTAGTCCTCAGTAATCTTTCTTTTCTTCTCTCTTTCAACAACATGGGGAACTATATCCAATCAATTAGTGGAGCTTGGGACCAATTACAAACCTTTGCCAGACAGTGAGAAGTCCAAAATGAGAAAGATTCCCCCTTGGGCTTTTACCCAACTGCCTGGCCTGCTCTTGGTGGGAGATTCCTTACCTGGTGGGGAAGCTTCCGGTGGAATTCGAGTACATGGCCTGCAGGATGCCCATGACCTTCATGGTCTGACCCATGACAGCTGAAGAGGATTGCATAAAAAATTCCTGCAGGTCCCTGTCAACGATTTATCAAAAAAAAAAAAAAAATTGTGCATACTTGCAAGTCTTGCCTCCCTCACTTACAAGTTCCACCCATACAGTCGCAGGGAGTAAACCCTCGGGGACTGAGGCCTAATATGTTGTGGCAGACAGATGTCACTCACTTTTCTCCCTTTGGAAAACACAAGTACATCTTTGTATCCATTGATACTTATTCCCATGCCTGCTGGGCTACAGCCCACTCAGGAGAAAAAGCAAAACATGCCCAGAGTCATTTCTTACAATGCTTTGCAACTCAGTCTACCTTATCAGACAAAAACAAACAATGGTCCCTGCTTTGTTAGCAAAAATTTACAAAACTTCTTTCAACAATGGCACATCCGCCACACCACAGGGATCCCATATAACCCTCAAAGACAGGCCATAATTGAACATCATCATCAAAACTTAAAGCCCAATTACAAAAACAAAAAGGGGGAAAAAGCCCTCACCAGCAACTTGGAATGGCACGTTTTGCCCTAAATATTTTGAATTTTTCAAAAAATGAACTGATGGCACCCTTTCAATAACACTGGTCCAACCAAGAAATAAAACCTGAAATACAAATGAGCTGGAAGGACCCCATCACTGGCCAGTGGAAGGGGCCTGATCCACTCCTTATGATGGGGAGAGGATTTGGGTACATATTCCCCATTGGGGAACCCGGCCCTATATGGGTACCAGTGAGAAATCTTAAATTTATGCCATAAAACAAGGATCAAACCTTAGAATCTGCTGCAGAAAATATGACCAGAACTTCTTAGAGCGCCTGCCCCCAGCAAGACAATGTCCGTGCAACACTAGGGACCCCTTCACCGTTTCACAAGCATGACATAAGCCCAACCTCCTGGCTGCCACCACACCCGTTAGGATTTTTTGGTGGTAGTCCTCAGTAATCTTTCTTTTCTTCTCTCTTTCAACAACATGGGGAACTATATCCAATCAATTAGTGGAGCTTGGGACCAATTACAAACCTTTGCCAGACAGTGAGAAGTCCAAAATGAGAAAGATTCCCCCTTGGGCTTTTACCCAACTGCCTGGCCTGCTCTTGGTGGGAGATTCCTTACCTGGTGGGGAAGCTTCCGGTGGAATTCGAGTACATGGCCTGCAGGATGCCCATGACCTTCATGGTCTGACCCATGACAGCTGAAGAGGATTGCATAAAAAATTCCTGCAGGTCCCTGTCAACGATTTATCAAAAAAAAAAAAAAAATTGTGCATACTTGCAAGTCTTGCCTCCCTCACTTACAAGTTCCACCCATACAGTCGCAGGGAGTAAACCCTCGGGGACTGAGGCCTAATATGTTGTGGCAGACAGATGTCACTCACTTTTCTCCCTTTGGAAAACACAAGTACATCTTTGTATCCATTGATACTTATTCCCATGCCTGCTGGGCTACAGCCCACTCAGGAGAAAAAGCAAAACATGCCCAGAGTCATTTCTTACAATGCTTTGCAACTCAGTCTACCTTATCAGACAAAAACAAACAATGGTCCCTGCTTTGTTAGCAAAAATTTACAAAACTTCTTTCAACAATGGCACATCCGCCACACCACAGGGATCCCATATAACCCTCAAAGACAGGCCATAATTGAACATCATCATCAAAACTTAAAGCCCAATTACAAAAACAAAAAGGGGGAAAAAGCCCTCACCAGCAACTTGGAATGGCACGTTTTGCCCTAAATATTTTGAATTTTTCAAAAAATGAACTGATGGCACCCTTTCAATAACACTGGTCCAACCAAGAAATAAAACCTGAAATACAAATGAGCTGGAAGGACCCCATCACTGGCCAGTGGAAGGGGCCTGATCCACTCCTTATGATGGGGAGAGGATTTGGGTACATATTCCCCATTGGGGAACCCGGCCCTATATGGGTACCAGTGAGAAATCTTAAATTTATGCCATAAAACAAGGATCAAACCTTAGAATCTGCTGCAGAAAAAATATGACCATTTATCAGGCCCAAGAACAGAAAGTTCTTGAGGCATCTCTCTCTCTCTTTCTCTCCTTAATAGGTACAACAGTAGCAACATCCGTGCTCAGAGTTCAGCAAGTGCACACTATCACAGCGGTACATCACAACATGTCCGCCACCTCTGCCCAGGGACTTCAGACCAGCCTACACCAACTTGAACACCTGAGGACTGCCATAATGGACTCCAGCAACAGCTCGATCTACACATCAGAGCTATCGAGACATTAAGCATTCTGGCACGCTTGGACTGTGACATGAGATATCCCCGCTTTTGCCTGACAAAAGGTGGTTAATGATTTTTGGCTATAGATACAAAGCCCATTCTCCTTGTTTAAAAATGTTTTCTATCTGCTTGTTTTTATTGTCTTGCTAGCTATACTGTTTAAGGTCAAGGGCGTTATGGCCCACAATAGACAGTTGCAACAAATAATAATTATGCTTGCTCAGGTCCTAGAAGAGGAGCCCCACTTTGGACACCCACAAACCCCTGGGTCGGTATGGACATATAATGAGGCCTTTGAATGAAAAACTCTCTAAAAACTCTGTCCAGCCCCTGTAACATGGCAGGTTAGCCAATGATGGGTAAGATCCTTAGAAGGGGATAACCTAAGACAGGCACAGCCGCTGGGGGGAGCCAATGAAGTAAGATGGCTGGTTAGCCAATGATGGGTAAGATAATCAGAGGAGGGCAACCTAAGACAGGCACAGCCGCTGTTGGGAGCTGACGAGGCTAGAGGCTGACCGCCTCTTAGCTGTATGCCTTGCCTCATCAATGGTCTCTTAATTTTAAAATAAAAGAAGGGGAGATGTGGGGCTCTGAATTGAAGAGGACCATTGCAAACATAAGGAAGCTTAAGCACATTGTCTCAGTTTGGAACTCAGATGGCGCCTACAGGAAGGGATGTTGGAGTGAAAGGAAGCTTAAGCACATTGTTTAAAGAAGATTAAGCATATGTCTGCAGTTTGGAGCTAAGATGGTGCCTACAGGAAGCGACAAGCGTGTGATCTGAATTGTTAAGTGATGGTCAAAATTTCTGATTGGTTCCCCTGGTTTCCACGCTCATGGATGATTTCTTGAGCTTTCGTTTGATTGGTGCAATCTATAGAAAGTCCCGTGCAAAACCCCCTTCACTTGCCTATAAAAGCTGCGCATCTGCCTTAATAAAATGGAACTACTTTGACGGAACTCTTGCCATGTCTGATTATCCCCTGCGTGCGCCGCGGGGCTGAGGGTGCACAGGAGCAAGACCCACCTCACTCCAAGGTCTCCCAGTTCAGCTGGGGGCAATCCTGCTGCCTTCCTTTCTGCAGAAGGCCGCCACAGTGGGAGCTCAAAGAATGACAGAGAAGTGATAGAAAAAGCTCCAGCTAAAAAATAATCACATTATATATTGATTCAGAACTGGTTTGCAAGATCCTTCCCTCTGGACTCCTTTTTGGTTAAACACCAGTGCAAGAGACACAGGAGACATGAATTACATCTCTGGGTCAGGAGAATCCCCTGGAGAAAGAAATGGAAACCCAACCCCATATTCCTGCCTAGGAAATCTTTAGAGTCCATGGTGTCACAGAGTCTGCAATGACTGAGCAACTGAGCAGGTATGCATGCTTTACAGAGGACCTTGTTATTATTAATCCTGCTGTGCACAATAGTGACAAAAAGAAAAAACACACCACAGTCCAACTAGGATCTTAGTTAATTTTCTGATGTCATTGCACAAAGAGAAATTCAATATCAAAGGTATATGGCCACAATTATTGAAAATAGTTACTTTAAAAGATGTCAGCTCTAGTCTGAGTTTATTACCCCTTCCTGATCTGTTTCAAATTTTTATGTCTCACCTATGGATTAACATAGTACAAAATTAACACTGGTTGCTACTGAATTGGACATGTAGGAGGAAAATGTATATTCTAAAGAATTACCATGTGAAAGTGAGAGTATCTCAGTTGTGTCCAACACTCTCCTACCCATAACTGAGTCATGAAATTTTTCCAGGAAGAATATTGGGTGGGTAGCCATTTCCTTCTCCAGGGGATCTTCCCTATCCAGATATCAGACCCAGGTCTCCCACATTGCAGGTGAATTCCTTATTGTCTGAGCCACAAGGGAAGCCCAAGAATACTAGAGAGGGTAGCCTATCCCTAGTTTAGGGAATTTTCCTGACCCAGGGTTCCCTACATTGCAGAAGGAAGATTCTTTACCACCTGAGCTACAAAGAAGCACAATACTATACCTAATTATACATTTTCTTATTATAAATAAAGATAGCAATTTAATCTGAAGTCCCTTGTTATCTCACTATTCACAGGTGCAACAAGAACAGGGTAAGTCTTGCCACATGTCCTGATAACTTAAAAAGTCTAATCTACCACTTTCTGTCCCAGAATGTAGTGGGTATATTTTCTCAAAATAAGTTTCAATATCCATATTAGGGACTATACACTCTTTTTTTCTTTTTAATTTTTGGCCACTTTTATTGGTCTTTCATTTAATTATTTTCATCCATTTTTGTTCTTTGGCCTTTGTGGGCCTCCCATTGCAGTGGCCTCTCCCATAGCAGAGCAATGGCTCTGGGGGCATGTGGTCCAGAGTGCTGGCTCTTAATTGGATACACCGGCCCAGACGCACTGCAGTATGTGGGATCCTCCCGTGTCAGGGATTGAGATGGCGTCGCTTGAGGTGCAAGGCGGACTCTTTACCCACTGGACCACCAGGAAAGCCCTTATAAACACTTTTAATACTGATCACTTGCATAGCTAAAAGTACCATTAAAATTTAATATTGCTAAGTACTCCTTCAATCCAATATGTAATTTCCTCTTTTCTCTTTCTTTTCTTCACCCCTTCCTAACTTCCTACTCTTTAACTTTTCCTTCCTTACCCTGATTACCTTGATTTTCTTTCTTTCTCCCTTTCTGCCTTCCTTCTTTTGTTCATTTACAGTGTACAAATGAGTTTGAAAAATAACAATTGTTTTAAGGACTTATAGGATAATTAACAATGAATACAAGGCTATAATGTTTTAAAAGATTATATGTATTAGACAATAAGAGAAACTTTAAAAAGAAAAAACAAAAACTTCTCTTTTGTCCTTTTTCCCTATAACTCTAAAGGAAAGAGTACTCTACATTAATTTTCTGGGAGGAATAGCATGATGACTCAGACTCAAAATACTCCGTTGGCTCATACTGTTTTGAAAAGGTAGCCAAGGCTAAACACTGCTCATAAACTTGTCATCTTGAAAAGTTTCAGAAAATAACTCTACGATGTGAAATAGACTTTTCCTGACCCAGGGTTCCCTACATTGCAGAAGGAAGATTCTTTACCACCTGAGCTACAAAGAAGCACAATACTATACCTAATTATACATTTTCTTATTATAAATAAAGATAGCAATTTAATCTGAAGTCCCTTGTTATCTCACTATTCACAGGTGCAACAAGAACAGGGTAAGTCTTGCCACATGTCCTGATAACTTAAAAAGTCTAATCTACCACTTTCTGTCCCAGAATGTAGTGGGTATATTTTCTCAAAATAAGTTTCAATATCCATATTAGGGACTATACACTCTTTTTTTCTTTTTAATTTTTGGCCACTTTTATTGGTCTTTCATTTAATTATTTTCATCCATTTTTGTTCTTTGGCCTTTGTGGGCCTCCCATTGCAGTGGCCTCTCCCATAGCAGAGCAATGGCTCTGGGGGCATGTGGTCCAGAGTGCTGGCTCTTAATTGGATACACCGGCCCAGACGCACTGCAGTATGTGGGATCCTCCCGTGTCAGGGATTGAGATGGCGTCGCTTGAGGTGCAAGGCGGACTCTTTACCCACTGGACCACCAGGAAAGCCCTTATAAACACTTTTAATACTGATCACTTGCATAGCTAAAAGTACCATTAAAATTTAATATTGCTAAGTACTCCTTCAATCCAATATGTAATTTCCTCTTTTCTCTTTCTTTTCTTCACCCCTTCCTAACTTCCTACTCTTTAACTTTTCCTTCCTTACCCTGATTACCTTGATTTTCTTTCTTTCTCCCTTTCTGCCTTCCTTCTTTTGTTCATTTACAGTGTACAAATGAGTTTGAAAAATAACAATTGTTTTAAGGACTTATAGGATAATTAACAATGAATACAAGGCTATAATGTTTTAAAAGATTATATGTATTAGACAATAAGAGAAACTTTAAAAAGAAAAAACAAAAACTTCTCTTTTGTCCTTTTTCCCTATAACTCTAAAGGAAAGAGTACTCTACATTAATTTTCTGGGAGGAATAGCATGATGACTCAGACTCAAAATACTCCGTTGGCTCAGACTGTTTTGAAAAGGTAGCCAAGGCTAAACACTGCTCATAAACTTGTCATCTTGAAAAGTTTAAAAAAAAGGCAAGAAAATAAACATCCTAATACTGATGTGAAATAGACTTTTCTATTTGAAGAAAGAAGGGAATTGACCTTTAGGGCTTAAAGGAAGAGTAAAACTCACAAAAGTCAAATAAATGTTTCTTCTAAAGCTTAAATGTTATAATTGCCAATTGCAAAAACAATGATAAACTGGCCTAAATTTTATATCCTGTTATACTTTATAAATGCTTTCCCATATGTTTGATACAATTTTGTCCTCATAAATATCCTTGTGAAGGAGGGTGGGGAGTTATTAATTTTCTTTCTTATTCTCAGAGGCAGTCTGGAATCTTCACTGAGTAGATTAAATATGTATAACTTCATTTTTCATTCCCTGACTGATTCCAGAGTCAATATCTTAATATTTCTAAGAGAAGTTGCCATCTTTAAACTAAGGCCTCAGTGATACAGACAGAATATTTATAAGATAATAAGCATTTTTATGAAAAAAAGTGCCAGTATTCTGAAGAAAACATCTTTCACATTTATTATAAAATTTTGATTATTAGAGAGAAAATATTTCAACCAGGTACCCAAGAATTTTACATATTAAAGAGCAACATATACTTTTGTTAAAATGCATTTTCTTTGAAAATGAACTTTTGTATATAATAAGATTTAGCTCCTGTACATGACTTAAGATACTGAGTCTCTCCACAGATTCAGAAATTATTTGCCTCACAATTTAGAAACCTGTAAAAGAGAACAGCTAATCTAGGGTTAGAGGTTATGTTTTGTGGAGCAAAGTTTGGAATGAAAGGGCATTTGGGGAATGTGAGAAACTTTACAACCTATGGCTGACTTATGTTGATGTTTGGCAGAAATGAAGAAAATTCTGTAAAGCAATTATTCTTGAATTAAAAGCAATAGATTAATGTTTTTAGATAAAGAACCCCACCACTTAAACATGTATAGCCATTGTAACCTCACAGTATGTTTTATAACAGGTAAGCAGAACTTTATCTTATGTGGAAGAGTACAAACAACAAGAATAAAAAGGTAAACACCCTCAGTGATGTGTGGGTATAATTACTAACAAGCTTTATGGAGCAGGTGGGATTTTAGAAGCAATTGAAGAAGAGAAGGGTGATGTGGTACGTTTCAGTTGGAAGGTTGTTCACAAGGAAGGGATTGACAAGGGAAGGCAGAAACCAAAAGGAAAATAGGGAGGAAAAGAAGAGGAAGGAAAAAAAAAATGGTTGAAGTAGGAGGATATGAGGTGGTCCATCTCAAATGCATAAGAATGATGAAGGACTACGTGATAGGGGCACATACCGGGCAACTGAAATGATCCAAAAAAGAGAAACCATTCTCTTCAGACAAAACACAAACCGCCAGAATGTACAGTATCCCTTTTTCAGAAGAATAGCTGGAAAGATAGATTAGGAATATAAACAAAGGAGAATCACTGTGATTCCACAGGGGCTTTCATTTAAGAGGAGTGGAAAGAAGCAAATATTTTGTTTTGGTTGTTGGTGGTGTTTCAGTTTTTTAATGTACAAGTGTGAATTATTCACACATTAATTAACTGCATGTAAATATTTATGCTGTGTATTGGATAGATAAAAGATGGATAATCCAGAGCCCTTTTCCTAACTCATAGCCCTTTAGATATAAATTGATGTTATTGAAATAATTCTGATACAACCTGCAATGAATTCTAAGAGAATCAAGAGGAAAATTTTATGATTTACTATGAAATAAAACACTTCTTTGTGTCAAAAAATATAGATCATTTTAATAGTTATAGAACACATTAATAATATTTAAGAAGTGGATTAAGTTGGTTATTAAAATTCTTTGCTCATTTTTTTGCATTACATATAAGTTTAATTATCATTTTTGTACATATGTTTTTGCCTGAATGTATGTAAAAATCTTTCGAAACACAAGTGGTGTGAAAAACAGGGGTTTATATAGAAATAATAATCAAGTTGGGACAGATATTTTGAAACATACTAACGTTCTCAGATCATCAATATATCTGAGAGAAAGACTCACACAGAAGACAATGGAACACAAGGGGGGTGGAGCTAAGATGGCAGCGTAGAAGGACGTGCACTCATCTCTCCTGCAAAATCGCCTGAATTGCGACGAGTTCCTGGGAAACCATCGACGAAAGGAGGTTGGATCTGATCACAGAGAGGATACCCCACATCGAAGAACAAAGGGGAAGCTGTATCAAGACAGTAGGAGGCGCAATTGCACTTTTAGAAGAGGGTGATGTGGTACGTTTCAGTTGGAAGGGACGGGGGCAGGAAAAACCAAAAGGAAAATAGGGAGGAAAAGAAGAGGAAGGAAAAAAAAAATGGTTGAAGTAGGAGGATATGAGGTGGTCCATCTCAAATGCATAAGAATGATGAAGGACTACGTGATAGGGGCACATACCGGGCAACTGAAATGATCCAAAAAAGAGAAACCATTCTCTTCAGACAAAACACAAACCGCCAGAATGTACAGTATCCCTTTTTCAGAAGAATAGCTGGAAAGATAGATTAGGAATATAAACAAAGGAGAATCACTGTGATTCCACAGGGGCTTTCATTTAAGAGGAGTGGAAAGAAGCAAATATTTTGTTTTGGTTGTTGGTGGTGTTTCAGTTTTTTAATGTACAAGTGTGAATTATTCACACATTAATTAACTGCATGTAAATATTTATGCTGTGTATTGGATAGATAAAAGATGGATAATCCAGAGCCCTTTTCCTAACTCATAGCCCTTTAGATATAAATTGATGTTATTGAAATAATTCTGATACAACCTGCAATGAATTCTAAGAGAATCAAGAGGAAAATTTTATGATTTACTATGAAATAAAACACTTCTTTGTGTCAAAAAATATAGATCATTTTAATAGTTATAGAACACATTAATAATATTTAAGAAGTGGATTAAGTTGGTTATTAAAATTCTTTGCTCATTTTTTTGCATTACATATAAGTTTAATTATCATTTTTGTACATATGTTTTTGCCTGAATGTATGTAAAAATCTTTCGAAACACAAGTGGTGTGAAAAACAGGGGTTTATATAGAAATAATAATCAAGTTGGGACAGATATTTTGAAACATACTAACGTTCTCAGATCATCAATATATCTGAGAGAAAGACTCACACAGAAGACAATGGAACACAAGGGGGGTGGAGCTAAGATGGCAGCGTAGAAGGACGTGCACTCATCTCTCCTGCAAAATCGCCTGAATTGCGACGAGTTCCTGGGAAACCATCGACGAAAGGAGGTTGGATCTGATCACAGAGAGGATACCCCACATCGAAGAACAAAGGGGAAGCTGTATCAAGACAGTAGGAGGGGCGCAATTGCACTTTTAAAAGTCAAACCTCATACCCGCCGGAGAGGCTGGGCGGGCCAAAGCCGCAAAGCCTGTTGCAGATCAAAACCCGGGAGAGGAGCACTGACACCCACAAGGGACTGAGCCAGACCTGCTTTGGAGGATTCAGGAGCCCCCCTGAGCTAGAAGTGCCCTTGAGCAGGCCTCGGAAGGACAGCACTCAGTTTCCTTTGGAGGAGGCTACCATTAACCCAATCACAGAGTCGCCGAGGAGGACTGGAAAGTCTGTGTGCACTGTGATCCAGGAGAGGGGAATAGCAATCCTGCATGAGACTGAGCCAGACTCACCTCTGAGTAACCTGACATCTCCCGCTGTGGTGGGGATCGATGGTGGCCGGCAGCAGGCTCGGGGTCACGGCGGAAGTGCTTCCCATAGAGCGTGTGGGAATAAATCCTTTGTGAGACAGACGCCATTTTCCCTACTGTAGTTTGGCTGCTGGTCAAACTGCAGGGCTACTAGTCAAGCTACACGGAGGAATTTAGCTCCACCCAGCAAGAAAAGGGATTTGGATTAAGCAACTCCCAGGGCCAGCCTGGGCGGGCCTTTAGTTCTGGAATAGGTCGAAATAAACAAGCAAAGAGGTCTTCAGATCCAACCACTGCCAGAGGCAAGAAAAGACTGATAATTCCTGAACAGTCAGCAAGAGACAGACCATAAACACTATTTTCACATTTTGTCTGAAGCTGGAGTTACTGCTGAAGTTTAATTATCATTTTGTACATATGTTTTGCCTGAATGTATGTAAAATCTTTCAAACACAAGTGGTGTGAAAACAGGGGTTTATATAGAAATAATAATCAAGTTGGGACAGATATTTTGAAACATACTAACGTTCTCAGATCATCAATATATCTGAGAGAAAGACTCACACAGAAGACAATGGAACACAAGGGGGGTGGAGCTAAGATGGCAGCGTAGAAGGACGTGCACTCATCTCTCCTGCAAAATCGCCTGAATTGCGACGAGTTCCTGGGAAACCATCGACGAAAGGAGGTTGGATCTGATCACAGAGAGGATACCCCACATCGAAGAACAAAGGGGAAGCTGTATCAAGACAGTAGGAGGGGCGCAATTGCACTTTTAAAAGTCAAACCTCATACCCGCCGGAGAGGCTGGGCGGGCCAAAGCCGCAAAGCCTGTTGCAGATCAAAACCCGGGAGAGGAGCACTGACACCCACAAGGGACTGAGCCAGACCTGCTTTGGAGGATTCAGGAGCCCCCCTGAGCTAGAAGTGCCCTTGAGCAGGCCTCGGAAGGACAGCACTCAGTTTCCTTTGGAGGAGGCTACCATTAACCCAATCACAGAGTCGCCGAGGAGGACTGGAAAGTCTGTGTGCACTGTGATCCAGGAGAGGGGAATAGCAATCCTGCATGAGACTGAGCCAGACTCACCTCTGAGTAACCTGACATCTCCCGCTGTGGTGGGGATCGATGGTGGCCGGCAGCAGGCTCGGGGTCACGGCGGAAGTGCTTCCCATAGAGCGTGTGGGAATAAATCCTTTGTGAGACAGACGCCATTTTCCCTACTGTAGTTTGGCTGCTGGTCAAACTGCAGGGCTACTGGTCAAGCTACACGGAGGGAATTTAGCTCCACCCAGCAAGAAAAGGGATTTGGATTAAGCAACTCCCAGGGCCAGCCTGGGCGGGCCTTTTAGTTCTGGAATAGGTCGAAATAAACAAGCAAAGAGGTCTTCAGATCCAACCACTGCCAGAGGCAAGAAAAAGACTGATAATTCCTGAACAGTCAGCAAGAGACAGACCATAAACACTATTTTCACATTTTGTCTGAAGCTGGAGTTACTGCTGAACTTTAAAATTTCATTTTTTTATTGTATTACTTTGTTTCAATTTTTTTTTCTCTTTTTTCCAAACCCACTCAGTGCACCCCCCATTTTTTTTTTGTTTTTTGTTTTTTGTTTTTGGAGGGGGGGTGGTGGTTTGTGAGAGTGGGTGTGTTCATTTCCTTCACTGAATTCTAATGAAGCTACTAATCTTATCAGTAAGACTGAATATATTCAAGTTAACATAATATTTTTTTTTTCTTTTTTCTTTTTCTTTTTAAACCACACATTTTATTTTGGTATAAACTTCTGTTTCCCCGTTGGCCTTTTAAGGTTCTGTGGGAGTTTTGTTTGTTTTTATTATTTTTGCTTTGTTTCCTATATTTTTCTATATAATTAGCTCTTTTAAGTTAAAAAAAAAATTTCATTTGTACTACTACTTCCTCTATAATTCTTTGCTTTCTCTGAAGCTCCTTTCCTATAGCACTAAATTCTAATACATACAAATCTTTATCTCCCTATATTTAACTTTGCAATATTATTCTATATTTCTCTTCTATCCTCCCTTTCTCTTTTTCCCTTTCCCCACCGTATTTCTTAGTCTGTTCTGTCCTCATTGCCTTATCCCCAACGGGGACCCTGCTCTAGCATTATTCTCCAATTGGTGCTCTACTTAGTTTGGTTATTAAATGGTGGATATCATTCTTGGTTTTCTCTATTCGCCGTGCTAAACTATTGTACTGCATTTTTGGTTGGAATGCTTGGATTATGTTCCAGCTGTATAGGTTTATGTCTATGATTCAATACGCTAGATAGTATTTGCATAATTTTTTAATTGCCATTTGTCAAAGGTATACCTTCTGTTTCTCATTTGCATATATATGCTTTAATATCATTTAATGCCATAAAACAAAACCAGCCCGGGGCTGAAATACTTCACCCTCCAGAGGCAAGAAAGACTGATAATTCCTGAACAGTCAGCAAGAGACAACATAAAAAATTTTCACATTTGTCTTCAGCTCCAACTACTGCCTGAGGCTTTAAAATCTTATTCCTGAACAGTCAGCAAGAGACAGAAGAACATAAACACTATTTTCACGTTTTGTCTGAAGCTGGAGTTACTGCTGAACTTTAAAATTTCATTTTTTTATTGTATTACTTTGTTTCAATTTTTTCTTTTTCCAAACCCACTCAGTGCACCCCCCATTTTTTTTTTGTTTTTTGTTTTTTGTTTTTGGAGGGGGGGTGGTGGTTTGTGAGAGTGGGTGTGTTCATTTCCTTCACTGAATTCTAATGAAGCTACTAATCTTATCAGTAAGACTGAATATATTCAAGTTAACATAATATTTTTTTTTTCTTTTTTCTTTTTCTTTTTAAACCACACATTTTATTTTGGTATAAACTTCTGTTTCCCCGTTGGCCTTTTAAGGTTCTGTGGGAGTTTTGTTTGTTTTTATTATTTTTGCTTTGTTTCCTATATTTCTCTATATAATTAGCTCTTTTAAGTTAAAAAAATTTCATTTGTACTACTACTTCCTCTATAATTCTTTGCTTTCTCTGAAGCTCCTTTCCTATAGCACTAAATTCTAATACATACAAATCTTTATCTCCCTATATTTAACTTTGCAATATTATTCTATATTTCTCTTCTATCCTCCCTTTCTCTTTTTCCCTTTCCCCACCGTATTTCTTAGTCTGTTCTGTCCTCATTGCCTTATCCCCAACGGGGACCCTGCTCTAGCATTATTCTCCAATTGGTGCTCTACTTAGTTTGGTTATTAAATGGTGGATATCATTCTTGGTTTTCTCTATTCGCCGTGCTAAACTATTGTACTGCATTTTTGGTTGGAATGCTTGGATTATGTTCCAGCTGTATAGGTTTATGTCTATGATTCAATACGCTAGATAGTATTTGCATAATTTTTTAATTGCCATTTGTCAAAGGTATACCTTCTGTTTCTCATTTGCATATATATGCTTTAATATCATTTAATGCCATAACAAACCAGCCGTGAAATCTTCATTCCCTGGTCAGGCAACAAGCCCCGGGGCTTTAGGGAGAGAGCACTGACTCCAAAACACTGCAATACTAGAGAACGCCTAACACTAAAGAGTAGGATACAAGTGAGAACACCAACAAAGGTAATCACTTGTATGCAAGTCCTGACATCACCCAATCACCACCATCACCCAGAATAAGAAGCCGCATCCAAACAACAAACACCAACAGATGTAACTCAAAGTCTAGGAAAAGGAAATCACAAAAAGAGTCAGTTAAAAAATTAATAATAACAATGAAACAGCAGAGAAATACCACACAAGCGAAGGAACAATCTACAAACATACAAAATCAAATCAGTGAAGAGAATTTGGACAAACTTTCTGAAAGTGATTTCAGAAGAATGATAGTAAAGATGATCAAAGACACTGAAAACAGAATTTCAGAGAAATTGCAATACACAACTAACACACTGAATAAAGAAATGCAAGAACTTACCAAAAAAGTAACAGAGACAGATAACTCAATTGCTGAACTGAGAAACACTGTAGAAGGAATCAAGAGCAGAGTATCTGAGATAGAAGACCGGATAAGTGAGCTGGAAGATAAAATGGTGGAAGTAACTGCTGAAAAACAGACTGTAGCTCAAAGAATGAAAAGAGCAGAGGATAGCCTCAGAGACCTCTGGGATAATATCAAACGCACCAATATTCGAATTATAGGGGTTCCAGAAGAAGAAGAAAAAAAGAAAGGCTATGAGAAAATTTTTGAAGAGATTATAGTTGAAAATTTCCCCGCCATGGGAAAAGAAATAGTCAATCAAGTCCAAGAAGCACAAACAGTACCATACAGAATCAATCCGAGAAGAAACACACCAAGACACATATTAATGAAGTTAACGCAAATTAAACACAAAGACAGAACTCTCAAAGCAGCAAGGGAAAAGCAACTAGTGACATACAAGGGAAAGCCCATCCATTTAACAGCTGATCTTTCAACAGAAACTCTGCAGGCCAGAAGGGAATGGCAGGACACATTTCAACGGCTAAAAGAGAATAATGTGCAACCAAGAATCCTCTACCCTGCAAGAATCTCCTTCAAAACGGAAGGAGAAATCAAAAGCTTTACAGACAAGCAAAAATTAAAAGAAATTAGTCACACCAAACCAGCCTTACAACAAGTGTTAAAGGGACTTATATAGACAACAAGTATAAAAGAAGAAGATCCACGAAACAAACCCATCATAACATCTAAGAAGATGACAATAGGATCATATGTATCAATAATTACTTTGAATGTCAATGGACTAAGTGCCCCAACGAAAGACATAGAGTGGCTGAATGGATCCAAAAACACGACCCATACATATGTTACCTCCAGGATACTCATTTCAGACCTAGAGACACTCATAGACTGAAAGTGAGAGGCTGGAAAAAGATATTCCATGCAAATGGAAATCAAAAGAAAGCTGGAGTAGCAATCCTCATATCAGATAAAATAGATTTTAAAGTAAAGAAGATTCTAAGAGACAAGGCAGGACACTACATCATGATTAAGGGATCCATCCAAGAAGAAGACATAACAATCATAAATATCTATGCATCCAATGCAGGAGCACCCCAATACATAAGACAAACACTTTCAGACATAAAAGAAGACATCAACAGTAACACAATCATAGTAGGAGACTTTAACACTCCTCTCACACCAATGGACAGATCATCCAAACAGAAAATTAATAAAGAAACACAAACCTTAAATGTCACACTAGAAGAAACGGATCTCATCGATATCTTTAGGACGCTCCATCCTAAAGCAGAAGAATACAATTTCTTCTCTAGTGCTCATGGAACATTCTCCAGGATATATCACATCTTGGGCCACAAATCAAACCTGAGTCAATTGAAGAAAACTGAAATTCTATCAGCCATCTTCTCGGACCACAATACAGTGAGACTAGAGATCAACTACAGGAAAAAAACCTCTAAAAACATAAACACATGGAGATTAAACAACACATACCTAAAAAACCACCTGACCATTGAGGAAATCAAAGGAGAAATAAAGAAATTCCGAGAAGAAAATGACAATGAACACACGACAGTGCAAAACCTATGGGATACTGCAAAAGCAGTTCTAAGAGGGAAGTTTATAGCAATTCAATCCCACCTCAAGAAACTAGGAAAATCTCAAACAAACGACCTTACATTATGCTTAGAATAGCTGGAGAAAGAAGAACAAAAACACCCCAAAGCCAGCCGAAGAAGGGATATCATAAAGATCAGAGCAGAAATAAATGAAAAAGAAACGAAAGAAACAATAGTAAAGATAAATAAAACAAAAAGCTGGTTCTTCGAAAAGGTAAATAAAATCGACACACCATTGACCAGACTCATCAAGAAAAAGAGAGGGAAGAACCAGATCACCAAAATCAAAAATGAAAAAGGACAAATTACAACAGATAAGCAGAAATCCAAAGGATTCTAAGAGACTATTATGAACAACTCTATGGCAACAAACTGGACAACCTGGAAGAAATGGACAGTTTCTTAGAGAAGATTAATCTCCAAAGACTCAACCAGGAAGAAATAGAAACTACGAACAAGCCAATCACAAGCTCAGAGATCAACCTTGTGATCAAAAATCTACCGAAAAATAAAAGCCCAGGGCCAGATGGTTTCACAAGTGAATTCTACCAAACATTTAAAGAAGAGCTAATGCCTGTCCTTCTAAAACTCTTCCAAACAATTGCACAGGAAGGAAAACTTCCAAACACATTCTACGAGGCCGACATCACCCTGATACCAAAGCCAGGCAAAGACAACACAAAAAAAGAAAATTATAGGCCAATTTCTCTTTGACATCACCCTGACAACCAACCCGCCTCCACCCTTTTAAAAGCAGAAGAATACAATTTCTTCTCTAGTGCTCATGGAACATTCTCCAGGATATATCACATCTTGGGCCACAAATCAAACCTGAGTCAATTGAAGAAAACTGAAATTCTATCAGCCATCTTCTCGGACCACAATACAGTGAGACTAGAGATCAACTACAGGAAAAAAACCTCTAAAAACATAAACACATGGAGATTAAACAACACATACCTAAAAAACCACCTGACCATTGAGGAAATCAAAGGAGAAATAAAGAAATTCCGAGAAGAAAATGACAATGAACACACGACAGTGCAAAACCTATGGGATACTGCAAAAGCAGTTCTAAGAGGGAAGTTTATAGCAATTCAATCCCACCTCAAGAAACTAGGAAAATCTCAAACAAACGACCTTACATTATGCTTAGAATAGCTGGAGAAAGAAGAACAAAAACACCCCAAAGCCAGCCGAAGAAGGGATATCATAAAGATCAGAGCAGAAATAAATGAAAAAGAAACGAAAGAAACAATAGTAAAGATAAATAAAACAAAAAGCTGGTTCTTCGAAAAGGTAAATAAAATCGACACACCATTGACCAGACTCATCAAGAAAAAGAGAGGGAAGAACCAGATCACCAAAATCAAAAATGAAAAAGGACAAATTACAACAGATAAGCAGAAATCCAAAGGATTCTAAGAGACTATTATGAACAACTCTATGGCAACAAACTGGACAACCTGGAAGAAATGGACAGTTTCTTAGAGAAGATTAATCTCCAAAGACTCAACCAGGAAGAAATAGAAACTACGAACAAGCCAATCACAAGCTCAGAGATCAACCTTGTGATCAAAAATCTACCGAAAAATAAAAGCCCAGGGCCAGATGGTTTCACAAGTGAATTCTACCAAACATTTAAAGAAGAGCTAATGCCTGTCCTTCTAAAACTCTTCCAAACAATTGCACAGGAAGGAAAACTTCCAAACACATTCTACGAGGCCGACATCACCCTGATACCAAAGCCAGGCAAAGACAACACAAAAAAAGAAAATTATAGGCCAATTTCTCTGATGAACTTAGACGCCAAAATCCTCAACAAAATCCTAGCAAACAGAATTCAACAACACATCAAACAGCTCATTCATCACGATCAAATTGGGTTCATTTCAGTCATGCAAGGATTCTTCAACATCCGCAAATCAATGTGATACACCAGATCAACAAATTGAGAGACAAAAATCACATGATCATGTCAATAGGTACAGAAAAAGCCTTCAACAAAGTACAGCATCCATTTATGATCAAAACTCTTCTGAAAATGGGCGTAGAAGGAACCTATCTCAACATAGTCAAAGCCATATATGAGAAGCCCACAGCGAACATTATCCTCAAAGGTGAAAAAATGAAAGCATTTCCTCTAAGATCAGGAACAAGACAAGGGTATCCACGTTCACCACTCTTATTCAACATAGTCCTGGAAGTTCTAGCAACAGCAATAAGAGAAGAGAAAGAAATAAAACGAATCCAGATTGGAAAGGAAGAAGTCAAACTCTCTCTATTTGCAGATGACATGATATTATACATAGAAAATCCCAAAGACACTATTACAAAACTACTAGAGTTAATCAGTGAATTCAGTAAAGTCACAGGATACAAAATCAATATACAGATATCACTGGCATTCCTATACACAAACAATGAAAAATCAGAAAGGGAAATCAAAGAGGCAATCCCCTTCACCATTGCAACAAAAAGAATCAAATACCTAGGAATAAACCTACCCAAAGAAACAAAAGAACTCTACACAGAAAATTACAAGACACTCATGAGAAACATTAAAGAAGACATAAACAGATGGAGAGATATTCCATGTTCCTGGGTCAGAAGAATCAATATTGTGAAAATGACGATACTACCAAATGTCATCTATAGATTCAATGCGATCCCTATCAAACTTCCAATGATATTTTTCGCAGAACTAGACCAAAGAATCACACAGTTCATAGGGAAACACAAAAGACCTCGAATAGCCAAAGCAATCCTGAGGAAGAAAAACGGAGCTGGAGGGATCAGCCTCCCCAACTTCAGACTCTACTACAAAGCAACAGTCATCAAAAGAGTATGATACTGGCACAAAAACAGGAATATTGACCAATGGAACAAGACTGAGAACCCAGAGATAAACCCACGCACCTATGGGTACCTTATTTTTGACAAAGGAGGCGAACATATAAAATGGGATAAAGAGCCTCTTCAACAAATGGTGCTGGGAAAACTGGACAGCTACATGCAAAAAACTGAAGTTGGAACATTCCCTGACACCATGCACAAATATCAACTCAAAATGGATTAAAGACTTAAATGTAAGGCCAGAAACCATCAAACTCTTAGAGGAGAATACAGGCAAAACCCTCAAGGACATCAATCAAAGCAAGATCTTCTCTGACCCACCTGCTAGAATAGCGGAACTAAAAAGACAAATGGACATGTGGGACCTCATGAAACTTCAAAGCTCTTGTACAGCAAAAGAAATCACAAAAAAGCTGAACAGACTGCCCACAGAGTGGGAGAAAATCATAGCAAATGAAACAACAGACAATGAATTAATCTCCAAAATCTACAAGCAACTCCGACAACTCAGCACTGGAAAAACGAACAACCCAATCAAAAAATGGGAAAAGGATCTAAACAGACACCGCTCCAACGATGACATACAGTTGGCCCAAAAGCACATGAAACGATGCTCAACTTCACTAATAATTAGAGAAACGCAAATCAAAACTACAATGAGATATCACCTCACACCCATCAGAATGGCCGTCATCCACAAATCGACAGACAATAAATGCTGGAGAGGCTGCGGAGAAAAGGGAACACTCCTGCATTGCTGGTGGGAGTATAAATTGATACAGCCCTCTACCGAAGACAGTCTGGAGATTTCTTAAAAAACTAAAAATAGAAGCACCATATGACCCAGCAATCTAACTCTTAGGCTTATACCCTGATGAAATCAAATCTGAAAGAAGCACCTGTACCCCAATGTTCATTGCAGCTCTCTATACAATAGCTAGAACATGGAAGGAACTTAGATGCCCATCGACGAACGAACGGATCCAAAAGCTCTGGTCCATATATACAATGGAATACTACACCGCTGTAAAGAGAAATGCAGAAGAATCAGCCCTAATGAGGTGGCTGGATCTAGAACATATCATAAAAAGTGAAGTCAGTCAGAAAGAGAAGGACAAATACAGTATATTAACACATATATATGGAATCTAGTAGGATGGTGATGATAGCACACGCAGTGAAGTGACGGAAAGACAGACATGGACAGTGGACATATGGACATTGTGGGAAAGGAACAGAAGGTGGGAGGCATAAAGCAAGTAGCATGAAGGCCTGTACTATCATAAATGAAGAAAATAGCTCTAGTCATTTCTCTGTGAGAAAAGGTGATCCTTCAGGGGTGCTGTTTGATGGTTGGGAGGGGTGGGAAGAGGGGGGATATACATATGACTAATCTGGGAACATACATATCTGTAAACAACAAAACTCTGTAAAATTTAAAAGCAAAATAAAGGTTTAAAAAAAAAAAATGAAGATAATGGAACACAATGGATCATGTGACCAGGCAACTCAATTTAATGTGTAGGAAGTGTTCTAGTGAAATAGACTTGAATATGTGGAAATATAGTTTTACTTATGCTAAAAAAAAGTAATAATACATTAGACAATATCTTCCTAAAGTTTAGAGATACCCTGCCATAGACACAACAATATCTTTTCTTACCATGTGATAAATAAACATATTTGCATGTGCATGTGTTAATTTAACAAGTGTGTGAAACTTTCTCCTCACACAATCCCCAGTGTTCTGCTGAAACCTCTCTTGACCTATTAATAAAGCAAGACATGGGTCCAGCAAAAGTGTGAAAAATAGAGCAACTTGGATTATAATATATAAGAAATCTACTTAAAATATTTAATTTTCCCCACGAAAATTTTTTCATATTTCCACAATAGCTAATAGAAGCAATCTGTTAATGAAGCAATGATTTAGTCATTCCATCATTCTCCAAAATCAAGTTACTGACTTACAAATTGTTTTGCTTCCATAATAGAAAATGTCTTGTGACCATAGCAAGTCTGTCACTCACATAAACAGAACCAGATGAAAGTTTAAGTTACACACTTCTTTTGATACATTTGACTCAGATTTGTTTTACTTTTTGCAAACATGAGAAAACACAGACTTTATAAGGTGGTAAATTAAAATACTACAGAAATCTGGGTTGGGCAACAGTCACTATCAAAAAAACTTACAACAAATAGCTTGAAATGATGCATTTCAGTTTCTAAAAGAAATTTCTGGAATAACTGATGGATTCTCTAGGTACAAAGGTCGATCAACTTCAGAAAAGTTGTTTGGAAGGTCAGCAGGTGAAAAACTTAAAATGGAAAATAAAGATAAGCTATTAAGACCAAGGATTTACAAATGGAGAATTATGAGGTATGAGAAATTTCCTATATACCAAAATCTTCCTGGTGTTTATTTGCTGTTTGTACAGCTACAGTATTTTTTTAGCTTATTTTTTTGCTTTAATATAGTTTCCAAAATCTCTGCAGTATGTGCAATATCATTATCAAATAGAGTAGAATAATTGATATGAAATACATAGAATATTTTAAATAAAATTGGAAGGAAGAGAAATGTATAGAAGTGCCACATATATTGCTCTTTTTCTCTCTGTGAGACATGCCAGATTTATGTCCTAAGGGTGCAGATTTGGGAGTAAAATCTTCAGCTTCCTCCTGTCCTCTTACTATGTTCTTGTGCCCAGGGCTCCCAACTGAGGAGACTGAGAGTCAAAACCCTTCCAAGAATGGTCACCAGGGTCTCAATAGTACTTCAAACAAACCCAGTTCCAATTGAGTCTCAAAGTACTCTGGTTGCAATAGAAACTCAGATAGTAAAAAGGCTCAGAAAACCAAAACAAAGGGTAAAATACAGGATGGTGAAGAGGATGAGGCACAGGATAATGGTGAGATAAAAGCAGATTTCTTCAGTCTATCCCTGAAAATGTATACAAAGAATAACTAGAGAGGCTGAGGAATAGCCTCTTTTACTATAAGTAGTGCCTCTTCAGGAGGCACCTACTAGGAAGAATAACCAAAGTGGAACAAAGAGAGAATGAAGCTGCTGAAAAATTCCTAGAGACTATGGTAGGGCTTTTGTAAGTTCACTGACATTTCTCTTGAAAATGCAGAGGTAGAGATATGTTTAAAAGATAAATTCTTAACTCAGTCAGCTACAGACATTCACTGTAATTCAACAAAAATGGGAATTTTGACCAAATCATCTTTAGAAATTTTGTTGCAGCTGGCTCAGACGATATGTTACACACTTCTTTTGATACATTTGACTCAGATTTGTTTTACTTTTTGCAAACATGAGAAAACACAGACTTTATAAGGTGGTAAATTAAAATACTACAGAAATCTGGGTTGGGCAACAGTCACTATCAAAAAAACTTACAACAAATAGCTTGAAATGATGCATTTCAGTTTCTAAAAGAAATTTCTGGAATAACTGATGGATTCTCTAGGTACAAAGGTCGATCAACTTCAGAAAAGTTGTTTGGAAGGTCAGCAGGTGAAAAACTTAAAATGGAAAATAAAGATAAGCTATTAAGACCAAGGATTTACAAATGGAGAATTATGAGGTATGAGAAATTTCCTATATACCAAAATCTTCCTGGTGTTTATTTGCTGTTTGTACAGCTACAGTATTTTTTTAGCTTATTTTTTTGCTTTAATATAGTTTCCAAAATCTCTGCAGTATGTGCAATATCATTATCAAATAGAGTAGAATAATTGATATGAAATACATAGAATATTTTAAATAAAATTGGAAGGAAGAGAAATGTATAGAAGTGCCACATATATTGCTCTTTTTCTCTCTGTGAGACATGCCAGATTTATGTCCTAAGGGTGCAGATTTGGGAGTAAAATCTTCAGCTTCCTCCTGTCCTCTTACTATGTTCTTGTGCCCAGGGCTCCCAACTGAGGAGACTGAGAGTCAAAACCCTTCCAAGAATGGTCACCAGGGTCTCAATAGTACTTCAAACAAACCCAGTTCCAATTGAGTCTCAAAGTACTCTGGTTGCAATAGAAACTCAGATAGTAAAAAGGCTCAGAAAACCAAAACAAAGGGTAAAATACAGGATGGTGAAGAGGATGAGGCACAGGATAATGGTGAGATAAAAGCAGATTTCTTCAGTCTATCCCTGAAAATGTATACAAAGAATAACTAGAGAGGCTGAGGAATAGCCTCTTTTACTATAAGTAGTGCCTCTTCAGGAGGCACCTACTAGGAAGAATAACCAAAGTGGAACAAAGAGAGAATGAAGCTGCTGAAAAATTCCTAGAGACTATGGTAGGGCTTTTGTAAGTTCACTGACATTTCTCTTGAAAATGCAGAGGTAGAGATATGTTTAAAAGATAAATTCTTAACTCAGTCAGCTACAGACATTCACTGTAATTCAACAAAAATGGGAATTTTGACCAAATCATCTTTAGAAATTTTGTTGCAGCTGGCTCAGACAGTATATTATGGTATGAAATATGAAGAACAGAGAAAACAGAAAAAGACCAAGGAAAAGGCTGAGGGCTTACTGATGGCTGTTAGATATGCACTTAAACAGCCTGAGGAGAAAAATGCACAGAGGAACCCAGGTGAATGGGCATGGATTTGCTATCACTGTGGAAAATAGGGACAACTCAAGTAGGATCGCCCTCAGGCATTTCAGATGTCCTTGGCTCCTTGTCTGATCTGACAAGGACCACACTGGAGGAAGGACTGCCTCTAGAGGCTAAGCCCCAGGTAGTCAGACTCTCAGGACAATCAAAACCAGAAATGCCCAGGCGTCCCTGTGTGGGGACACCAGCCCCAATCTTAATAACACCAGAGGAACCCCAGGTATTGATAACTCTAAGAGGGGCAGTCAGTTGATTTCTTTTTAGACACGGGGGCAACTTTCTCTGTGTGCACTGAATCCTCTGGCCTGCTTTCCTCCTGATCCGCTACTCTAATGTGACTGTCTGGAAGAGCAAAACATTATTCCCGCTGCAACTGGAACTCTGTAATATTCTCTCTAGTTTCTAATCATGCCAGAATCTCCCTCATCCCTTCTGGAAAGAGATATACTGAACAAGGTCCAGACCTCTGTTTTCATGAACATGGAGTCCTCTCTCTCCTATGGATTGAACAAAACACAAACCCTAGTGTGGGGGCTGATGGAAAAACTGTGGGTCAAGCACAAAATGCTATTATTGTCATCAGTAAGTTCAAAGACCATCATCTATTGTGATATATAAGTGACTCCATTTTGAAAAAGCCCTCCATTTTAGACATCCAGGAATTCCCCGAAAAACCACCAGAGCCAAGACCGCCCCTCACCTGATGGGAGGAACCAATCACTAGAAAGAAGGGAAGAGGCTAGAATTCCAGAGCGCTGACCTATACACTGCAACCAATCAAAGTAAGACACACGAGCCTAAGCCAACAGTTAACCTATCAAGTGTGCCCACGACTGGAAATCTCCAACTATCCCCTCCCCTGAAGAAATTTGTAATAAAAACCTGCGCCCAACCTTGCTCAGGGCTCTCATCCCACACCCGCTGCGTCGGTGTGAATGGGGGTCCCTGCTCGAGCTTGAATAAACAGTTCCTCTTGCTTTTGCATTGGGCCTGGCTCCTGTGGTGCGTTCAGGGGGATTCTATGACTTGGGTACAACACTATTTCCACATCAAAAACAATATCTGTTGAAGTTCGAAGTTAAGGAAGAATTAAAACCTATCAAAAAAAAAATCTGAAAAAGACAGGGCTATTAGTTCCCTGTAGCATTCCATGTAACACTATAATTTTGGGTATGAAAAAGTCAAATGATAGGTGGAGGCTAGTTTAGGATTTATGAAAAATAAATACGGTTGTAATTCCTTTATACCCTGTGGTGCCTAACCCTCATACTTTATCATCTGAAATTCCTGAACAGAACAAAAGGTTTTTGGTTATAAATTTACAAGATGCCTCAGTACCATTAGCTGAGGAAAGTCAATTTTTGTTTGCTTTTGAAGAATCTACCCAGCCAGCTTCTCAGCTAAAGTGGACAGTCCTGCCTCAAGGGTTTCCCGACAGCCCTGACTTATTCAGGCAAAGTTTGTCACAGGACTTAACAAAACTTTAATAGCCCTGAGACAGTAGTGCTACAGTATATAGATGGTATTCTGCTCTGTGCTGAGACAGCAGAAGCTTGTGCACAAGTCTCAGGGAATTTACTAAATATTCTAGCTTGTTCTGGCTATAAAATGTTGTTGCAGGGAGAAAACCAATTCTGAACCCCATGATGAAACTGTTTCTTTGACTTGCCTTCGGTTGCTTTTATTATTGTAATCATACTTAAGGATTTTCCACAAAGACCCCACTCCCCTACCTGACTGTTAAAGTAAAATGCTTTTGTTCAGAACCTGTGGATGACAGAGAGGGAGAATTAACAGATCCCCTGCCAGAGACTTGCCATTCTAGGAGATATTTGCCAGATTAATGGCGTTTTTACTTTGCTTCCTCACCTCCCGAATCTCAGATCTATAACCTGATGGGAGGAACCAATCACTAGAAAGAAGGGAAGAGGCTAGAATTCCAGAGCTGACCTATACACTGCAACCAATCAAAGTAAGACACACGAGCCTAAGCCAACAGTTAACCTATCAAGTGTGCCCACGACTGGAAATCTCCAACTATCCCCTCCCCTGAAGAAATTTGTAATAAAAACCTGCGCCCAACCTTGCTCAGGGCTCTCATCCCACACCCGCTGCGTCGGTGTGAATGGGGGTCCCTGCTCGAGCTTGAATAAACAGTTCCTCTTGCTTTTGCATTGGGCCTGGCTCCTGTGGTGCGTTCAGGGGGATTCTATGACTTGGGTACAACACTATTTCCACATCAAAAACAATATCTGTTGAAGTTCGAAGTTAAGGAAGAATTAAAACCTATCAAAAAAAATCTGAAAAAGACAGGGCTATTAGTTCCCTGTAGCATTCCATGTAACACTATAATTTTGGGTATGAAAAAGTCAAATGATAGGTGGAGGCTAGTTTAGGATTTATGAAAAATAAATACGGTTGTAATTCCTTTATACCCTGTGGTGCCTAACCCTCATACTTTATCATCTGAAATTCCTGAACAGAACAAAAGGTTTTTGGTTATAAATTTACAAGATGCCTCAGTACCATTAGCTGAGGAAAGTCAATTTTTGTTTGCTTTTGAAGAATCTACCCAGCCAGCTTCTCAGCTAAAGTGGACAGTCCTGCCTCAAGGGTTTCCCGACAGCCCTGACTTATTCAGGCAAAGTTTGTCACAGGACTTAACAAAACTTTAATAGCCCTGAGACAGTAGTGCTACAGTATATAGATGGTATTCTGCTCTGTGCTGAGACAGCAGAAGCTTGTGCACAAGTCTCAGGGAATTTACTAAATATTCTAGCTTGTTCTGGCTATAAAATGTTGTTGCAGGGAGAAAACCAATTCTGAACCCCATGATGAAACTGTTTCTTTGACTTGCCTTCGGTTGCTTTTATTATTGTAATCATACTTAAGGATTTTCCACAAAGACCCCACTCCCCTACCTGACTGTTAAAGTAAAATGCTTTTGTTCAGAACCTGTGGATGACAGAGAGGGAGAATTAACAGATCCCCTGCCAGAGACTTGCCATTCTAGGAGATATTTGCCAGATTAATGGCGTTTTTACTTTGCTTCCTCACCTCCCCGAATCTCAGATCTATAACCTGACAGCCAGACCCCAACAAAATGGTTATTTTGAGGGTCTAGCCTGCCATATTCTACTTTAGTTGCTTTCCAAATAAATTCCTTTCCCTTTCCTCAACAATTCGTCTCGAATTCATTGGCTTGTTGTGTGGCAAGTGAGCAGAGCGAGTTTGGACTCAGTAACAGTGTCACAGGAGAAATCCCAGCTTTGCCAACAATTAGTTAAGTATCTGGGTTTAATCATACCAGAAAGAACAAGGGCCATAGGGCCCGAGAGAGTTAAACTGATACTAACTGATCTCCCACCTATATGGCAATTAAGAGGATTCTTAGGCATTATAGGCTATTGCCACATTTGGATTACAAGATATGCAAAACATTCCGGTCCTCATATGAATTCATAATTGAAACTCAGTAGGTCCAAAGTGATCGATTAATCTGGTTACCAGGGATTCAAAAGTCTTTTAAGACTTCTCAAACTGCTCTTACAGGCCCCTCTTTAAGTCTATCTACAGCAACATAGTTTAACCTCTTTGTTACTGAAAAGGAAATGAATGGCCTTGGGGGTGGTGACTCACCAACATTTAAGGAGATTGAAAGACTTTCAACTGCAGTATACTGTCCTAAGGAAGTAGCTGTTATGCATTACAAAGGACATACAAGGAAAGGAGTCAAATAGCTGAAGGAAATCAATTGACTGAGTCTCAAGCCAGAAAAGTGGCACTTTACGGAACTCTCCATTTACAGATGTTGATCAGGACAGGTCCTACTGAACAGGAAAAACCTAAGTATACTGAGAAGAGTTAGAAAGACAAGAGAAAAAGGGGCACAACAATTACTGATAAAGGATGGTTACAATCTAAGAATGAATGATTAGTAATTCCTGAAAATTCTCAATGGAAAATTCTTAAGGGTTTACACCATCATTTAGGCGTAGAAAGCTCTTACCAAATGATTTCTCGCTTGTGTTGAAAGACTGGAAAATCAGATAACCTGGTTTCAACCGACTAGGTTGTTCCACCCAAAGGCAGGCAAACATCCTCCCTGAGGCCCCCTCCCGCTGAATGGCACTCCCGATAGAGGCCTCCGCCCACCAAATTCCAACGCTCGGCGGCACTCCCTGGAACTTCTACTGAGCCGAATGAAAGAAATCTCACAGGTCGCTATTCATCAGATGATCCTTCAGCCCTATTCCCGACTGCCCACCAGCCCATCACCCTCAGACCAGCCTTAGACTCCCCGTGCCCAAAGACTCAGCAAGAAGTAGCCAGACAAAGTTCGGCGCCCTATATCACCAAAAAGGCTGAAATGTTGGGTTGGTCGGCTATTAAAGGGTTAACACGGCAGCCGGAGATTCCCCAGCTCTAAATAGTCATAAGAAAAGGCCAGTTGCTAGGGTCAACACCTCGACCAGAGACTCCCCGGCACTAAATCAGGGGAGTCAGTTGCTTGCCTGCTGGCGCCTGAGAGTCTCCTTAGACCTGCGATAGGGAGATAGCCTTGGCCATTAAGATTCTCTGGAAAGTGTCAAGGACTTCACACCCCCAGCCCGCGGACACCTCAAGGATAGTGGGTTCATCACTGGACTTCCTGCCAATCATATAGCTAATCGTGTAATGCCTGATGTGCCCGCCAAACATGTAGCCAATCGTATGTTGCCTAATGTATTTGCGTTAATTTGAAACTTTGCCCTATAAAAACCCCGGAATCCTCGGCGAGGGTGTGCAGCTTGTTCGACCAGGCTGTCACCCGAGTGCGCACTCGTTCAATAAAATACTACTCTTGCTTTTGCAGCTCTTGGTCTGGTCTTTGAGTCTCGGGGACCCCCTGGAGATCTCTGCTCCCTCCCATCGGGGGAACGGAGTTTAACAGTGTGAAGGTAAAAATATAAAGAAAACTTTCTAAAGAACAATTACTGATAAAGGATGGTTACAATCTAAGAATGAATGATTAGTAATTCCTGAAAATTCTCAATGGAAAATTCTTAAGGGTTTACACCATCATTTAGGCGTAGAAAGCTCTTACCAAATGATTTCTCGCTTGTGTTGAAAGACTGGAAAATCAGATAACCTGGTTTCAACCGACTAGGTTGTTCCACCCAAAGGCAGGCAAACATCCTCCCTGAGGCCCCCTCCCGCTGAATGGCACTCCCGATAGAGGCCTCCGCCCACCAAATTCCAACGCTCGGCGGCACTCCCTGGAACTTCTACTGAGCCGAATGAAAGAAATCTCACAGGTCGCTATTCATCAGATGATCCTTCAGCCCTATTCCCGACTGCCCACCAGCCCATCACCCTCAGACCAGCCTTAGACTCCCCGTGCCCAAAGACTCAGCAAGAAGTAGCCAGACAAAGTTCGGCGCCCTATATCACCAAAAAGGCTGAAATGTTGGGTTGGTCGGCTATTAAAGGGTTAACACGGCAGCCGGAGATTCCCCAGCTCTAAATAGTCATAAGAAAAGGCCAGTTGCTAGGGTCAACACCTCGACCAGAGACTCCCCGGCACTAAATCAGGGGAGTCAGTTGCTTGCCTGCTGGCGCCTGAGAGTCTCCTTAGACCTGCGATAGGGAGATAGCCTTGGCCATTAAGATTCTCTGGAAAGTGTCAAGGACTTCACACCCCCAGCCCGCGGACACCTCAAGGATAGTGGGTTCATCACTGGACTTCCTGCCAATCATATAGCTAATCGTGTAATGCCTGATGTGCCCGCCAAACATGTAGCCAATCGTATGTTGCCTAATGTATTTGCGTTAATTTGAAACTTTGCCCTATAAAAACCCCGGAATCCTCGGCGAGGGTGTGCAGCTTGTTCGACCAGGCTGTCACCCGAGTGCGCACTCGTTCAATAAAATACTACTCTTGCTTTTGCAGCTCTTGGTCTGGTCTTTGAGTCTCGGGGACCCCCTGGAGATCTCTGCTCCCTCCCATCGGGGGAACGGAGTTTAACAGTGTGAAGGTAAAAATATAAAGAAAACTTTCTAAAGAACATTATTAAGAGATGTGAGATTTGCCAGAAAAACAACCCCAAAACTGAGAAACTAGCAAAGTCTGGGTTACAACGAAGTGGAAAATATCCTAGAGAGGACCGGGAAAGTGATTTTACTCACATGCTGAAGCTAACGGATTTTCAAGCTTTCAGGTCTGGGTAGACACATTTACTGGATGTATTGAGGCCTTTCTCTGCCATGCTCAACAGGCTGAAGAGGTCATAACGCTTTTAATTCACGAAATATTTCCCAAGTTTGGGTTACCTTAGAACCTCCAGAGCGATAAAATCTCTGACTTTTAAGTTACTGTAACCAAGGGGGTGTCAAAAGCTCTGGGAATAGAGTATCACCTACACTGTTCCTGCAGACCCCAGTCCTCAGGTAAGGTTGAAAAGGCTAATGACATGTGTCAGGACTGCCGAGGGGTCCCCTACCACCCTTGCAAAACTTGTATGCTCCTGCTAAGGTCCCATCCCCCTACTAAGGTCCGATCCCCTCTTGCAAGACTACATGTCCCTGTGAAGGTCTGATAAGAAGGGGGACAGCGCATCATAATTGAGCTGGTAGTGCACATCCTGCTGAGGCATCATGACCAGTCTCTTGATTCTGAGAAGACCCCCTTCCTGGAATGATGTCACCTGACCTGTGAAAAAAATTTTTTTTTTCCGCCCTAGCTTTCCTCGGGTTTCTTAGCTTTTCCCGCCCAGGTCAGGTATATAACCTCTGCTTTAAAACCCATTGATGCTGTTCTCTCCTTTAGAGGCAGCCCGGTTGTTCTCCTGAATAAACCTGGTTTCTTCTGGCCTCCCAGCCATCTCCTGCTTTCCTTTCCTCCCAAACCTTCCAAGATGGTAAAGAGGCCTTACATAAGTTAGCTCAAGAAATGCAGGAGAGTTGGTTTAAGGTTTTATCCATAACTCTAATGAGGACTCGAACTGCGCCTAAGAAAGAAGGACTATCTGCTTTTAAATGTCTCTAAGGCAGACCATTTTTTTGCACACAGATATTGTCATAGATCCTGAAGCCTTAGCATTAGCTAACTATGTTACTCAGATTTCAGTCTTTCAACAGACATTTTGAGAACTTTTGAGAGGTGACTCTTGACCCAGCCTCTGAGTCAAACAAGTCACTGTTTGAGACAGGAACAGAAGACATTGGGAACTGGAGGGCATTACCTAGAGTTTCTTTGGGTAGGCCTCTATCAAGTTATTCTTTCTTCTCCCACAACTGTCAAAGTTCCTGGATTTGACTCATGGGTACCACAGTCAAGTTAAAAGTTGGCATCCTCCTCAAGATTAAACATCACTTTTATGTCTCTGTGCTTTTACACTTTACTTTCCAGATAGGCTTCTATAACCTATGTGGATTTGCTTCTACTGACTCCTAATATCCTGGGTCTGCTGTTTGATCCTCAAGATAACATCTTCTTGTACTAGGCTCTTTCCTACACCATTTAAACAGTCAGTCTAATTCCTGGGTCTGCAGAGTGCTCCTGTTCTTGTCAGTTAAAGACTTCCCATGGTGGGTGTCTCCCACCATGTCCACTAGAAGGAAAAGACATTTTCCAACTCTGTAAATACCTTCATCAACAAAACTCCATGCAATGCCTCTTCTCAATCTTATGATTTTTAACAATCCCAAATGGACTACCATAACACTGTACTTTAATAATGGACATAATGTGACTTTTGACTTTGTTAAACACATGGCCAAGATGATTCAGGCTATGGATACCCCTGAGTCCTCATTTACCTCACTTTGGAAAGAGTTAACTGGCTTTTAATGGTGGAAAAGTATCTTAATTGCAATAATACGGATTGTTTAGATTTTGTTCTGTGCTCCTTGCATCTGTAATTGAATGGTGGGGTCTGTTTCTAACCGTCTAAATCTTGTAAATTACATAAGTTACAAATTGTTCATGATCCTACAACCTCCTCTAGCTATTCCTTGGGTCCCATGGATCAGAGATCCTAAATAAAAGGGTAAGGATAATATATTGCCTTAACAATTTTAGGACAATGACTCTTAACTACATGGAAGTAGTTACAGAATGAGAAGCTCTGCACTTCTTCCCTGGCAATCAAATTCTTCTAAAAGAAAAAGTTGGAAATGAGAGAGCTAATTTTTAGGCAGTTTGATAGGAAAGCTAGGGAATCACCAAGGAGGAGGAGGCAGAAGGCGAACAAACTGTTTTTAGCCAATGGGCCTTCATCTTGGTTACTGTGCCAATAATTTATTTTATCTAAGACATTTTTTAAGCCTGGAGCTAACTCTTGACCCAGCCTCTGAGTCAAACAAGTCACTGTTTGAGACAGGAACAGAAGACATTGGGAACTGGAGGGCATTACCTAGAGTTTCTTTGGGTAGGCCTCTATCAAGTTATTCTTTCTTCTCCCACAACTGTCAAAGTTCCTGGATTTGACTCATGGGTACCACAGTCAAGTTAAAAGTTGGCATCCTCCTCAAGATTAAACATCACTTTTATGTCTCTGTGCTTTTACACTTTACTTTCCAGATAGGCTTCTATAACCTATGTGGATTTGCTTCTACTGACTCCTAATATCCTGGGTCTGCTGTTTGATCCTCAAGATAACATCTTCTTGTACTAGGCTCTTTCCTACACCATTTAAACAGTCAGTCTAATTCCTGGGTCTGCAGAGTGCTCCTGTTCTTGTCAGTTAAAGACTTCCCATGGTGGGTGTCTCCCACCATGTCCACTAGAAGGAAAAGACATTTTCCAACTCTGTAAATACCTTCATCAACAAAAACTCCATGCAATGCCTCTTCTCAATCTTATGATTTTTAACAATCCCAAATGGACTACCATAACACTGTACTTTAATAATGGACATAATGTGACTTTTGACTTTGTTAAACACATGGCCAAGATGATTCAGGCTATGGATACCCCTGAGTCCTCATTTACCTCACTTTGGAAAGAGTTAACTGGCTTTTAATGGTGGAAAAGTATCTTAATTGCAATAATACGGATTGTTTAGATTTTGTTCTGTGCTCCTTGCATCTGTAATTGAATGGTGGGGTCTGTTTCTAACCGTCTAAATCTTGTAAATTACATAAGTTACAAATTGTTCATGATCCTACAACCTCCTCTAGCTATTCCTTGGGTCCCATGGATCAGAGATCCTAAATAAAAGGGTAAGGATAATATATTGCCTTAACAATTTTAGGACAATGACTCTTAACTACATGGAAGTAGTTACAGAATGAGAAGCTCTGCACTTCTTCCCTGGCAATCAAATTCTTCTAAAAGAAAAAGTTGGAAATGAGAGAGCTAATTTTTAGGCAGTTTGATAGGAAAGCTAGGGAATCACCAAGGAGGAGGAGGCAGAAGGCGAACAAACTGTTTTTAGCCAATGGGCCTTCATCTTGGTTACTGTGCCAATAATTTATTTTATCTAAGACATTTTTTAAGCCTGGAGCTAATGATTTTAATACCAATGTATCTTGATCCAGGGCATATTTCTTCAGTTTACAACCCCATGAATTGCACCATGCCAGGCTTCTCTGTCTTAAACCATCATCCAGGGCTTGCTCAAACTCATGTCCATTGACTCAGTGCTGCAATACAACCATCTCATCCTCTGTCATCCCCTTCTCCTTCTCCTTCTATTTATCCCAGTATCAAGGTCTTTTCCAGTGAGTCAGCTCTTTGCATCAGGAAGCCAAAACATTGGAGCTTCAACATCACCATCAGCCCTTCCAATGAATATTCAGGGTTGATTTCCTTTAGGACTGACTGGTTTGATCTCCTTGCAGTCCAAGGAACTCTCAAGAGTCTTCTGCAACATGGCAGCTCAAAGGCATCAATTCTTTGGTGCTCAACGTTCTTTACGGTTCAACTCTTATACCATACATAACAACTGAGAAAACTATAGCTTTACACGGAGCAAGAGTTGTTTTTTTGTTTTTGTTTTTGTTTTTGTTTTAAATTTCATGGCTACAGTTGCCGTCCATAGTGATTTTGGAGCCCAAGAAAATAGTTCTGTCACTGTATCCATTGTTTGCCCATCTATTTGCTGTGAAGTGATGGGACCAGATACAATTGCTAATAACCAGATGAAAAAGTACATAATGTCCCACTTAAACTATCAAAGCAGGTTCTCTCCTATCCCCTTCCAGTACTTTTCACTAGAATATTTCTCTATCCCTTTTTACCTTAATAAAACTTTTACCACTTGAAAAAGAAAAGAAAATGTAACTATAGTAATAGAACACTAAAAGCAATCTTTTTATGAATCAATATACAAAAAAAAAAAATGCTAAGGATTAGTAATGACAAACAGCATGTAAGAATATCAGCTGCAAGACTAAGCAGAATCTAAACGTCTGGAGTAAATAGTTGTCTTAATATGAGAAACTTTAGGCTATGGTACTACAGATACAAAAAGAGAAGCATTATACAAAAAATAAACAATGCAATGCTTTGTGTTATTAAAATTTCTAGATATTTGCCTTTCTGTCCTATACATTGCATCCAGAAAAGTGCAGATTCTTCCTTTATGGGAGTTCATGGAGCTAGTCTGCTTTAGGGAATAAAATATATGAAGTCAACTCAAGGCTGTACTTGTTTTCCAGGGCATATTTCTTCAGTTTACAACCCCATGAATTGCACCATGCCAGGCTTCTCTGTCTTAAACCATCATCCAGGGCTTGCTCAAACTCATGTCCATTGACTCAGTGCTGCAATACAACCATCTCATCCTCTGTCATCCCCTTCTCCTTCTCCTTCTATTTATCCCAGTATCAAGGTCTTTTCCAGTGAGTCAGCTCTTTGCATCAGGAAGCCAAAACATTGGAGCTTCAACATCACCATCAGCCCTTCCAATGAATATTCAGGGTTGATTTCCTTTAGGACTGACTGGTTTGATCTCCTTGCAGTCCAAGGAACTCTCAAGAGTCTTCTGCAACATGGCAGCTCAAAGGCATCAATTCTTTGGTGCTCAACGTTCTTTACGGTTCAACTCTTATACCATACATAACAACTGAGAAAACTATAGCTTTACACGGAGCAAGAGTTGTTTTTTTGTTTTTGTTTTTGTTTTTGTTTTAAATTTCATGGCTACAGTTGCCGTCCATAGTGATTTTGGAGCCCAAGAAAATAGTTCTGTCACTGTATCCATTGTTTGCCCATCTATTTGCTGTGAAGTGATGGGACCAGATACAATTGCTAATAACCAGATGAAAAAGTACATAATGTCCCACTTAAACTATCAAAGCAGGTTCTCTCCTATCCCCTTCCAGTACTTTTCACTAGAATATTTCTCTATCCCTTTTTACCTTAATAAAACTTTTACCACTTGAAAAAGAAAAGAAAATGTAACTATAGTAATAGAACACTAAAAGCAATCTTTTTATGAATCAATATACAAAAAAAAAAAATGCTAAGGATTAGTAATGACAAACAGCATGTAAGAATATCAGCTGCAAGACTAAGCAGAATCTAAACGTCTGGAGTAAATAGTTGTCTTAATATGAGAAACTTTAGGCTATGGTACTACAGATACAAAAAGAGAAGCATTATACAAAAAATAAACAATGCAATGCTTTGTGTTATTAAAATTTCTAGATATTTGCCTTTCTGTCCTATACATTGCATCCAGAAAAGTGCAGATTCTTCCTTTATGGGAGTTCATGGAGCTAGTCTGCTTTAGGGAATAAAATATATGAAGTCAACTCAAGGCTGTATTTATCAGTCTAAGAATTTTTAATAGAAAAATTATTTTCTATTTAAATAAACTACTAGTAGTTTTGTATATAGGCAAATCTTTCCTTGTAATGTTCTTGGCTCTTCTATTTTCCTTTTAAGTATATTCATGAATTTTTTTAACATAAATTCAAGATCATAGCTACATAATATATTAATATCTTTTTGTATGTTTATAGGTCAAATCTGGTGCTTTCTGATTTTTTTAATTTTTAAATATGCTATTTTTATAGTGAAAATGCTTTCCAAATTATGTAACTGTTACTTTGGTATAAAAGCACATAAATTAGCTAACTATAAATCATTATAAAATGTATGTTTTAGACAAAGGGAACAAATTATTTCTCTGGGCAAATAATGGCACTATGAAAAAAAGAAATGGTGGAGAATAATTTTGTTGCCCTATTTTATTTTACATATTGTTCTCCTTTTTAAAGAACACTCCCAAACCCGCACATTCTGTTTATCTGACTATAAATGATTGTAGGGCTCCAAATTGAAAGAGGACCATTGCAAGCATAAGGAAGCTTAAGCACATTGTTTCAGTTTTGGAGCTAAGATGTCACCTACAGGAAGAGACGAGGGCATGATCTAAATTGTTAAGTGTTGGTCAAAACTTCTGATTGGTTCCCCTGGTTTCCGTGCTCGTGAGTGATTGCTTGACCTTTAGGTTGATTGGTGTAATCTATAGGAAGTCCCTTCACTTGCCTATAAAAGCTGTGAATCTGCATTAATAAAACGGAACTGTTGTGACGGAACCCCTGACGCGTCTGATTGTCTCCCGCTTGCCAGGAGGGGCTGGGTGGCGAGCAGAAGACTCATCTCTCTCCGAGATATCCCAGTTCAGCTGGGGGCAATCCAGCTGCCTTCCTTTCTGCGGAAGTCCCCGCAAACGATTTAATCCTTTGCTGTTGAAATGACCGGGAAATCCTTTTGGAGTCCAAAACTCATAATGATTAAACCCAATTCAAGATTGTGATCATGAACTATGAGCCACAAGCACATGAACTTTAAATCTTTAAACCACTCAGACTTTGTATGCTTTTCCTCTTGATCATGCTTTTGTTTCTCACCCTTTTTTTTTTTTTTTATCTTTCAGTTCAGTATTTTCTCTTCCAAAATTATTCTCTGCTGATGGCTCTTACTTTGTATTTCACTTGAAACATAGTTGAAACTCGACTAAGCGAAATCAAGACCCTCAATATTGACCATCTGTCACATGGCCCTTTTTAAGGGATTTCTAAGGACTTTCCTGTGAAGGTCTTCCTGTCTCCTAGCTCTTCTGCCTTACCTGCATGATTTGCCTAATTCTTTACAGGTAAGATATGGTTTACTTTAAGTACGCCAGCTGATATGTTAAGGGAAGGTAATCCAACCCAGTTTCTATCTCAAAACAGACTCAGGAGGGCATGGCTCACTTAGAGCTTCAGTTCTGTGAGTAAAGCATGATAAGAGCTATTGGGATTGTGACTAACATTGTAATTGTGAATCTCAAAGGGTGCAAAAATGTTAGAGTAGACGCTACCATCAGGAAGAGAATATGTATACCTGTGACTGATTCATGTTGAAGCTGGTAGAAACCAACATGGCACTGTAAAGCAATTATCCCTCAATTATAAATAAATAAATTAAAGAGAGAGAGAGAGAGCTGTGAGAGGGAAGAAGGAAGCTCCTAGGGTTAGAGGGAAGAAGGAAGCTTAGATATACTGTCACTTTAAGACATTTGTCCCTGAGAGTCTCATTGTGGTCCTTTTCATCTAAGTGAGATTTTGACATTTTTTTCTTTTTAAATTATTTTTTGTATTTTTACAGAGTTTTGCTGTTCACAGATATGAATGTTCCCAGACCACACACATGAATATCCCTAGCACCCTTCCCTCTCCCAATCCACCCCCACATCCTAGCCCTCCAGGCTGTCGCACTGCGCCCCTTCAAGATCCCCTATTCCCACAGCACAATAGCTATCTTTTTCACATATGATAGTATAGGTTTCCATGCTAACCCCTCTATGGCTCCCACTCACTCTTCATTCCCCTCAATGTCCATATGTCTGTTCTCTATGTCTGTTTTTATCCATCGCTTCACTGTGTGTGTTGCTATGAGTCTTTTACCAGATTCCATATATATGTCTTTCATATGGGTATAAGCCTAAGGTGGGATGGCTGAGTGAGATGATTCTTCTATTTTTAGTTCTTTTAAGGAATCTCCATACTGTCTTCCATAGTGGCTGTGCCAATTTACATTCCCACCAGCAATACAAGAGTGTTCCCTTTTCTCCACACCCTCTCCAGCATTGATTGTCTGCAGATTTCTTGATGATGGCCATGCTGACGGGTATGAGGTGATATCTCATTGTAGTTTTGATTTGCATTCCTGTAATAATAAGCGTGGTTGGGCATCATTTCATGTGCTTTTTGGCCATCTGTATGTCCTCTTTGGTGAGATGTCTCTGTAGGTCTTTTTCCATGTTTTCATTGGGTTGTTCATTTTTGCAGTGCTGAGTTGTCTGAGATGCTTGTAGATTTTGGAGATTAATTCTTTCTCTGTTACTTCCTTTGCTATGATTTTCTCCCATTCTGTGGGCTCTCTGATCACCTTTTTTGTAATTTCTTTGGCTGTACAAAAGCTTTTCAGTTTCATGAGGTCCCACATGTTTATTTTTGTTTTTAGTTCCACTATTCTAGTATGCGGGTCATGGAAGATCTTGGTTTGGTTTATGTCCTTGAGTGTTTTACCTATATTCTTCTCTAAGAGTTTTAGGGTTTCCAGTCTTACATTTAAGTTTTAAATCCATTTTCACTTTATCTTTGTGTATGGTGTCAGGGAATGTTCCAACTTCATTTTTTTGCATGTAGCTGTACAAATTTCCCAGGACCACTTGTTGAAGGGGCTGTCTTTGTCCCATTTAATATTTTCACCACCTTTGTCAAAATTATGGTACCCATAGGTGTGTGGGTTTATGTCTGGGTTCTTTATTTTGTTTCATTGGTCTGCATTTCTGTTTTTGTGCCAGGACCATACTGTCTTGACGACTCTTGATTTGTAGTATAGTGTGAAGTTAGGGAGGCTGATCCCTCCAGCTCTGTTTTTCTTTCTCAGGATTGTTTTGGCTGTTCAGGAACTTTCGTGTTTCCATATGAACTGTGTTATTCTTTGGTCTAGTTCTGTGGAAAATGTCATTGGTAGTTTGATAGGGATCACATTGAATCTGTAGATGAAATTTGATAATATGGTCATTTTCATAGTATTGATTCTTCCTAGCCAGGAACATGGAATGTCTCTCCATCTGTTTGTCTTCTTTAATTTCTTTCATGAGTGTCTTATAATTTTCTGTGTACAGTTCTTTTGTTTCTTTGGGTAGGTTTATTATTTTATTCTTTTGGTTGCAAGGGTGAAGGGGATTGCCTCTTTGATTTCGTTTTCTGATTTCTCATTGTTTCAGAATAGGAATGCCAGTGATTTCTGTGTACTGATTTTGTATCCCGTGATGCTGCTGAATTTGTTGGTTAGCTCTAGTAGATTTCTGATAGTGTCTTTGGGCTTTTGTATGTACAAATATGTCGTCTGTGAATAGAGAGAGTATTAATTCTTATTTTACAATCTGGATTCCTTTTGTTTCTTTTTCTTCTTTTATTGCTGTTGCTAGAACTTTCAGGACTATGTTGAATAATAATGGTGAAACTGGACAGCCCTGTCTTGCTCCTGATCTTAGAGGGAATGCTTTCAGTTTTTCACCATTGTGACTCATATTCACTGTGGACTTCTCATATATGGCTTTCACTATGGTGAGATAAGATCCTTCGGTGCCTGTTTTTTTGAAGGGTTTTTATCATGAATACTGTTAGATTTTGTCAAAGACATTTTCTGCATCGAGATTAATATGTGATTTGTTACTCTCAATTTGCTGATATGGTGTATCACATTGTTTGATTTGTGGATATTGAAGAATCCTTGTATGCCTTGGATGAATCCCACTTGGTCATGATGTATGAGTTTTTTGATGTGTTGTTGAATTATGGTGTCAGGGAATGTTCCAACTTCATTTTGGTAGCTGTACAAATTTCCCAGGACCACTTGTTGAAGGGCTGTCTTTGTCCCATTTAATATTTTCACCACCTTTGTCAAAATTATGGTACCCATAGGTGTGTGGGTTTATGTCTGGGTTCTTTATTTTGTTTCATTGGTCTGCATTTCTGTTTTTGTGCCAGGACCATACTGTCTTGACGACTCTTGATTTGTAGTATAGTGTGAAGTTAGGGAGGCTGATCCCTCCAGCTCTGTTTTTCTTTCTCAGGATTGTTTTGGCTGTTCAGGAACTTTCGTGTTTCCATATGAACTGTGTTATTCTTTGGTCTAGTTCTGTGGAAAATGTCATTGGTAGTTTGATAGGGATCACATTGAATCTGTAGATGAAATTTGATAATATGGTCATTTTCATAGTATTGATTCTTCCTAGCCAGGAACATGGAATGTCTCTCCATCTGTTTGTCTTCTTTAATTTCTTTCATGAGTGTCTTATAATTTTCTGTGTACAGTTCTTTTGTTTCTTTGGGTAGGTTTATTATTTTATTCTTTTGGTTGCAAGGGTGAAGGGGATTGCCTCTTTGATTTCGTTTTCTGATTTCTCATTGTTTCAGAATAGGAATGCCAGTGATTTCTGTGTACTGATTTTGTATCCCGTGATGCTGCTGAATTTGTTGGTTAGCTCTAGTAGATTTCTGATAGTGTCTTTGGGCTTTTGTATGTACAAATATGTCGTCTGTGAATAGAGAGAGTATTAATTCTTATTTTACAATCTGGATTCCTTTTGTTTCTTTTTCTTCTTTTATTGCTGTTGCTAGAACTTTCAGGACTATGTTGAATAATAATGGTGAAACTGGACAGCCCTGTCTTGCTCCTGATCTTAGAGGGAATGCTTTCAGTTTTTCACCATTGTGACTCATATTCACTGTGGACTTCTCATATATGGCTTTCACTATGGTGAGATAAGATCCTTCGGTGCCTGTTTTTTTGAAGGGTTTTTATCATGAATACTGTTAGATTTTGTCAAAGACATTTTCTGCATCGAGATTAATATGTGATTTGTTACTCTCAATTTGCTGATATGGTGTATCACATTGTTTGATTTGTGGATATTGAAGAATCCTTGTATGCCTTGGATGAATCCCACTTGGTCATGATGTATGAGTTTTTTGATGTGTTGTTGAATTATGTTTGCTAGGAATTTATTGAGGATTTTAGCATCCAAGTTCATCAGTGAGATGGTCTGTAATTTTCTTTTTTTGTGTTGTCTTTGTCTGGTTTTGGTATCAGGGTGATGGTGGCCTCATAGAATGTGTTTGGAAGTGTTCCTTCCTGTGGAATTTTTTGGAAGAGTTTTAGAAGGACAGGCATTCGCTCTTCTTTAAATGTTTGGTAGAATTCAACTGGGGAGCCATCTGGTTCTGGGCTTTTATTTTTTGGGTAGATATTTAATCACAAATTCGATTTTTGTGTGGTCTTGGAGTCAGGGCTTCCACTTAATGGTTTCTTGGTTTGATCTCTGGCCAGTGAGTGTAAGCTCTATGTCTGATTTGCTATGGCATTCAGTGGTATTAATTCAAATATAAACATACGAGGGACAAAAGATGCATCCCTGGTAGATGACAGCCATAAAATTATGCAAATATTTTCTAACATAATGGAAATACATACATACATACACATCAATAAAAACAACTTAACAGTCTTAAAGGGATAAATTATGGGAAATTTTTCTGGCAAACAGAGCAAAGTTGGTACCTCACTGTTAACCTCTAAACTAATTAAAGCACTGCCTCAGAAAATAGATTCAGAACAAGATCCCATCTGGGAATATTGCAATGAAAGATGCTTTTAACTAAGACATGTGTTGGAGGTGAGAAGGAGGAGAGTGTATAGGTAATGAGAAGGAATAAATTTGTGTTGCAAGGATTTTGTAGGGTTAGGTTACAAAGATTAGTATGTAGTAGAATTTAGTACAGCTGGAAGAAAACAGTAGAGACAGGAATACAGGAAATTTTTATAGAGAGGATAGTAGTGGATATAAAAGGATTTTACAGTTAGAGCATAGAGAGAGGAAGCTGTGGTAAAAGAGAAATAAAATCGACACACCACTGGCCAGACTCATCAAGAAAAAGAGAGAGAAGAACCAGATCACCAAAATCAAATATTTATCATGAATACTTAGATTTTGTCAAAGACATTTTCTGCATCGAGATTAATATGTGATTTGTTACTCTCAATTTGCTGATATGGTGTATCACATTGTTTGATTTGTGGATATTGAAGAATCCTTGTATGCCTTGGATGAATCCCACTTGGTCATGATGTATGAGTTTTTTGATGTGTTGTTGAATTATGTTTGCTAGGAATTTATTGAGGATTTTAGCATCCAAGTTCATCAGTGAGATGGTCTGTAATTTTCTTTTTTTGTGTTGTCTTTGTCTGGTTTTGGTATCAGGGTGATGGTGGCCTCATAGAATGTGTTTGGAAGTGTTCCTTCCTGTGGAATTTTTTGGAAGAGTTTTAGAAGGACAGGCATTCGCTCTTCTTTAAATGTTTGGTAGAATTCAACTGGGGAGCCATCTGGTTCTGGGCTTTTATTTTTTGGGTAGATATTTAATCACAAATTCGATTTTTGTGTGGTCTTGGAGTCAGGGCTTCCACTTAATGGTTTCTTGGTTTGATCTCTGGCCAGTGAGTGTAAGCTCTATGTCTGATTTGCTATGGCATTCAGTGGTATTAATTCAAATATAAACATACGAGGGACAAAAGATGCATCCCTGGTAGATGACAGCCATAAAATTATGCAAATATTTTCTAACATAATGGAAATACATACATACATACACATCAATAAAAACAACTTAACAGTCTTAAAGGGATAAATTATGGGAAATTTTTCTGGCAAACAGAGCAAAGTTGGTACCTCACTGTTAACCTCTAAACTAATTAAAGCACTGCCTCAGAAAATAGATTCAGAACAAGATCCCATCTGGGAATATTGCAATGAAAGATGCTTTTAACTAAGACATGTGTTGGAGGTGAGAAGGAGGAGAGTGTATAGGTAATGAGAAGGAATAAATTTGTGTTGCAAGGATTTTGTAGGGTTAGGTTACAAAGATTAGTATGTAGTAGAATTTAGTACAGCTGGAAGAAAACAGTAGAGACAGGAATACAGGAAATTTTTATAGAGAGGATAGTAGTGGATATAAAAGGATTTTACAGTTAGAGCATAGAGAGAGGAAGCTGTGGTAAAAGAGAAATAAAATCGACACACCACTGGCCAGACTCATCAAGAAAAAGAGAGAGAAGAACCAGATCACCAAAATCAAAAATGAAAAAGGACAAATTACAACAGATAATGCAGAAATCCAAAGGATACTAAGAGACTATTATGAACAACGCTATGACAACAAACTGGACATCCTGGAAGAAATGGACAGTTTCTTAGAGAAGATTAATCTCCAAAGACTCAACCAGGAAGAAATAGAAACTATGAACAACCCAATCACAGGCTCAGAAATTGACATTGTGATCAAAAATCTACCCAAAAAGAAAAGTCCAGGGCCAGATGGCTTCAGAAGTGATTTCTACCAAACATTTAAAGAAGAGCTAATGCCTGTCCTTCTAAAACGCTTCCAAACAATTGCACAGGAAGGAAAACTTCCAAACACATTCTATGAGGCCACCATCACCCTGATACCCAAACCAGGCAAAGACAACACAAAAAAAGAAAATTATAGGCCAATTTCATTGATGAATCTTGACGCCAAAATCCTCAACAAAATCCTAAAAAACAGAATTCAACAACACATCAAAAAGCTCATACATCACGATCAAGTTGGGTTCATCCCAGGCCTGAAAGGATTCTTCAATATCTGCAAATCAATCAATGTGATACACCAGATCAACAAATTGAGAGACAGTAATCACATGATCATGTCAATAGGTGCAGAAAAAGCCTTCAACAAAGTACAGCATCCATTTATGATCAAAACTCTTCTGAAAATGGGCGTAGAAGGAACCTATCTCAACATAGTCAAAGCCATATATGAGAAGCCCACAGCGAACATTATCCTCAATGGTGAAAAAATGAAAGCATTCCCTCTAAGATCAGGAACAAGGCAAGGGTGTTCATTTTCACCACTCTTATTCAACATAGTCCTGGAAGTTCTAGCAACAGCAATAAGAGAAGAGAAAGAAATAAAACGAATCCAGATTGGAAAGGAAGAAGTCAAACTCTCTCTATTTGCAGATGACATGATATTATACATAGAAAATCCCAAAGACTATTACAAAGCTATTAGAGCTAATCAACGAATTCAGCAAAGTCACAGGATACAAAATCAATATACAGATATCACTGGCATTCCTATACACAAACAGTGAAAATAAGAAAACGAAATCAAAGAGGCAATCCCCTTCACCATTGCAACCAAAAGAATCGAACATCTAGGAATAAACCTACCCACAGAAACAAAAGAACTGTACACAGAAAATTACAAGACACTTATGAGAGACATTAAAGAAGACTTAAACAGATGGAGAGATATTCCATGTTCCTGGGTCAGAAGAATCAATATTGTGAAAATGACGATACTACCAAACATCATCTATAGATTCAATGCGATCCCTATCAAACTTCCAATGACATTCTTCACAGAACTAGACCAAAGAATAAGACAGTTCAGATGGAAACACAAAAGACCTCGAATAGCCAAAGCAATCCTGAGGAAGAAGAATGGAGCTGGAGGGATCAGCCTCCCCAACTTCAGACTCTATTACAAAGCAACAGTTGTCAAAACAGTATGGTACTGGCACAGAAACAGAAACATAGACTAATGGAACAAGACTGAGAACCCAGAGATATAGCCACACACCTATGGGTACCTTATTTTTGACAAAGGAGGCGAACATATAAAATGGGACAAAGACAGCCTCTTCAACAAATGGTGCTGGGAACATTGGACAGCTCCATGCAAAAAAAACTGAAGTTGGAACATTCCTTGACACCATGCACAAAGATCAACTCAAAATAGATTAAAGACCTACATGTAAGACCAGAAACCATCAAACTCTTAGAGGAGAATACAGGCAAAACCCTCAAGGACATCAATCAAAGCAAGATCTTCTCTGACCCACCTGCTAGAATAGCGGAACTAAAAAGACAAATGAACATGTGGAACCTCATGAAACTTAAAAGCATTTGTAAAGCAAAAGAAATCACAAAAAAGTTGAACAGACAGCCCACAGAATGGAAGAAAATCATAGCAAAGGAAACAACAGGCAAAGAGTTAATCTCCAAATCTACAAGCAACTCTGACAACTCAGCACAGGAAAAACGAACAACCTAATCAAAAAATGGGAAAAGGACCTAAACAGACACCTCTCCAATGATGACATACAGATGGCCCAAAAGCACATGAAACGATGCTCAACTTCACTAATAATTAGAAAAATGCAAATCAAAACTCCAATAAGGTATCACCTGACACCCATCAGAATGACCGTCATCCACAAATCGACAGACAATAAATGCTGGAGAGGCTGTGGAGAAAAGGAACACTCTGCATTGCTGGTGGGAGTGTAAATTGATTCAGCCTCTATGGAAGACAGTCTGGAGATTTCTTAAAAAACTAAAAATAGAAGCACCATATGACCCAGCAATCCCACTCTTAGGCTTATTCCCTGATGAAATCAAACCACTCCCTTAGGCTTGAAACTAGATCAGCATCCCTATCAAACTTCCAATGACATTCAGAACTCAAAGAATAAGACAGTTCAGATGGAAACACAAAAGACCTCGAATAGCCAAAGCAATCCTGAGGAAGAAGAATGGAGCTGGAGGGATCAGCCTCCCCAACTTCAGACTCTATTACAAAGCAACAGTTGTCAAAACAGTATGGTACTGGCACAGAAACAGAAACATAGACTAATGGAACAAGACTGAGAACCCAGAGATATAGCCACACACCTATGGGTACCTTATTTTTGACAAAGGAGGCGAACATATAAAATGGGACAAAGACAGCCTCTTCAACAAATGGTGCTGGGAACATTGGACAGCTCCATGCAAAAAAAACTGAAGTTGGAACATTCCTTGACACCATGCACAAAGATCAACTCAAAATAGATTAAAGACCTACATGTAAGACCAGAAACCATCAAACTCTTAGAGGAGAATACAGGCAAAACCCTCAAGGACATCAATCAAAGCAAGATCTTCTCTGACCCACCTGCTAGAATAGCGGAACTAAAAAGACAAATGAACATGTGGAACCTCATGAAACTTAAAAGCATTTGTAAAGCAAAAGAAATCACAAAAAAGTTGAACAGACAGCCCACAGAATGGAAGAAAATCATAGCAAAGGAAACAACAGGCAAAGAGTTAATCTCCAAATCTACAAGCAACTCTGACAACTCAGCACAGGAAAAACGAACAACCTAATCAAAAAATGGGAAAAGGACCTAAACAGACACCTCTCCAATGATGACATACAGATGGCCCAAAAGCACATGAAACGATGCTCAACTTCACTAATAATTAGAAAAATGCAAATCAAAACTCCAATAAGGTATCACCTGACACCCATCAGAATGACCGTCATCCACAAATCGACAGACAATAAATGCTGGAGAGGCTGTGGAGAAAAGGGAACACTCTGCATTGCTGGTGGGAGTGTAAATTGATTCAGCCTCTATGGAAGACAGTCTGGAGATTTCTTAAAAAACTAAAAATAGAAGCACCATATGACCCAGCAATCCCACTCTTAGGCTTATTCCCTGATGAAATCAAAACTGAAAGAAGCACCTGTACCCCAATGTTCATTGCAGCTCTCTATACAATAACTAGAACATGGAGGCAACCTAGATGCCCATCAATGAATGAATGGATGCGAAAACTCTGGTACATATATACAATGGAATACTATACCGCTGTAAAGAGAAATGCAGAAGAATCAGCCCTAATGAGGTGGCTGGATCTGGAACATATCGTAAAAAGTGAAGTCAGTCAGAAAGATTAGGGCAAACACAGTATATTAACACACATATTTGGAATCTAGTAGGGTGGTGATGATGGCACACGCAGTGAAGCGACAGAGAGACAGACATGGACAGTGGACATATGGACATTATGGGAAAGGAACAGAAGGTGGAGGGTGTAACGGAAGTAGCATGAAGGCCTGTACTATCATAAGTGAAGAAAATAGCTCTAGTCATTGCTCTGTGAGAAAGGGGGATCCTTCAGGGGTACTGTGTGATGGTTGGGAGGGTTGGGAAGGGGGGGATATACATATGACTAATCTGGGAACATACATACCTGTAAACAACAAAACTCTGTAAAAGTTAAAAGCAAAATAAAGGTAAAAAAAAAAAACCAATAATAGTAATTAAAGAAAAACAAAACTGTTCCTGGTTTTCATCTTGTCATCTGCGTGTGAATCTTCCACCAGGTTGCTCTTGATGTTGTCCCAGATTTCCCTAGTCTGTACTGGTGGGGTGCGGTGTAGGGGCTGGATGGCTCCTTAGGTCTTAGGTTTCATTGAGGGTCAGGTTTTTCTGTAGTCTGGACCCTTGCAGAACTGGTTGGTCTGGTTTCTGTTTTTCTTTCAGCCCAAACAAAGGCCCCGTGGGGGGAGACCCATCCAGGCCCGACCTTTGTCCCTCTTTCACCTGACACCCATCAGAATGGCCATCATCCACAAATCGACAGACAATAAATGCTGGAGAGGCTGCGGAGAAAAGGGAACACTTCTGCATTGCTGGTGGGAGTGTAAATTGATTCAGCCTCTATGGAAGACAGTCTGGAGATTTCTTAAAAAACTAAAAATAGAAGCACCATATGACCCAGCAATCCCACTCTTAGGCTTATTCCCTGATGAAATCAAAACTGAAAGAAGCACCTGTACCCCAATGTTCATTGCAGCTCTCTATACAATAACTAGAACATGGAGGCAACCTAGATGCCCATCAATGAATGAATGGATGCGAAAACTCTGGTACATATATACAATGGAATACTATACCGCTGTAAAGAGAAATGCAGAAGAATCAGCCCTAATGAGGTGGCTGGATCTGGAACATATCGTAAAAAGTGAAGTCAGTCAGAAAGATTAGGGCAAACACAGTATATTAACACACATATTTGGAATCTAGTAGGGTGGTGATGATGGCACACGCAGTGAAGCGACAGAGAGACAGACATGGACAGTGGACATATGGACATTATGGGAAAGGAACAGAAGGTGGGAGGTGTAACGGAAGTAGCATGAAGGCCTGTACTATCATAAGTGAAGAAAATAGCTCTAGTCATTGCTCTGTGAGAAAGGGGGATCCTTCAGGGGTACTGTGTGATGGTTGGGAGGGTTGGGAAGGGGGGGATATACATATGACTAATCTGGGAACATACATACCTGTAAACAACAAAACTCTGTAAAAGTTAAAAGCAAAATAAAGGTAAAAAAAAAAAACCAATAATAGTAATTAAAGAAAAACAAAACTGTTCCTGGTTTTCATCTTGTCATCTGCGTGTGAATCTTCCACCAGGTTGCTCTTGATGTTGTCCCAGATTTCCCTAGTCTGTACTGGTGGGGTGCGGTGTAGGGGCTGGATGGCTCCTTAGGTCTTAGGTTTCATTGAGGGTCAGGTTTTTCTGTAGTCTGGACCCTTGCAGAACTGGTTGGTCTGGTTTCTGTTTTTCTTTCAGCCAAACAAAGGCAGTGCAGACAATCCAGCTGACCTTTGTCTCTCTGCTCCTCATGCTGCCAGGGGGGAGGACACGGCAGGCAGTACCCAGTGGATCAGGCAAGGTTGCAAACCTGAACCCTGTGCTGGAGGGGATTCCCAGGTTCTATTGCGTACCTCATGTTATCCTTCAGTCTCCGCTCTTTTCCTGGTGTTTCTGTCGAGGCCCTGTTGCTGGCGGGCTGAACGCTTCTCATTCGGGATCTAGTACCAGATGCCAGCCTTTTTGCTGCAGCGCTGGGATGGCGCCTGCCCATCCTGTGGGACTAAGACTCTTTGCTCTAAAACCAGGGCAGCAGTTTCTCTATCCCTGTCACCGATCTCATTCTGGTTGCCAGGCTTCCTTGTTGCAAATCTGGCTGCGCGTGACCAAGCCTCACTGTTTGCCCCAAACACGGGCAACCACTTCCCCATCTGGCTTGAGAAGGACTTCTGGACTGTGACCCATGGGGGATTTCCCTGTTCCATCTCCCACTCCCTGACAGAGTTGTCTCAGCTCACCTCCTGGGGCGTCGCTGTCCCAGTACTGTCTCTGGAGGGATTCTCACACTGGGCGCTGCTTTTCTTCCTCCCGGTGTACTTCCCAGCACTCCCTATGGCCTGGTCAAGTGTTGGGGCTGGGGGACGGGATCTCTAGGATCCCTAAGAGCTCCAGGACAGTGCAGGCTGCTCGCTCTCTATCCCTTGTAGATCTGAGGACTTCTTTTGTCATCTAGAGGCTGGTTTGTTGGTGGTGTTTCATTTCTTGATTAGTTCTGATGATTCTGTTGGGGAGCTGGTGAAATCCTCCTTGCATTCCTCTGCCACCTTAGCCTCCCTCCCCCGAGGTTTTGACAGTTTTTAATCATGGCCCTGGAAGTGTAAAGCACCAGATGTGTCCAGGCTCCTAATATTTTGATATTTTAATATATTCAAAGTCATATGTGTCTTCCTAATGTATCTAGAACCATAATCACAATCGTGTTTAGCAGATAGAGAAACTTACTTTCTGTTTATATATCCAATTATCTAGCTGGCTTTTCCTGAGACAAAGAAAGGGTACTTAAATAAAATGTTTTATTAAAACAAAGGCAGTGCAGACAATCCAGCTGACCTTTGTCTCTGCTCCTCATGCTGCCAGGGGAGGACACGGCAGGCAGTACCCAGTGGATCAGGCAAGGTTGCAAACCTGAACCCTGTGCTGGAGGGGATTCCCAGGTTCTATTGCGTACCTCATGTTATCCTTCAGTCTCCGCTCTTTTCCTGGTGTTTCTGTCGAGGCCCTGTTGCTGGCGGGCTGAACGCTTCTCATTCGGGATCTAGTACCAGATGCCAGCCTTTTTGCTGCAGCGCTGGGATGGCGCCTGCCCATCCTGTGGGACTAAGACTCTTTGCTCTAAAACCAGGGCAGCAGTTTCTCTATCCCTGTCACCGATCTCATTCTGGTTGCCAGGCTTCCTTGTTGCAAATCTGGCTGCGTGACCAAGCCTCACTGTTTGCCCCAAACACGGGCAACCACTTCCCCATCTGGCTTGAGAAGGACTTCTGGACTGTGACCCATGGGGGATTTCCCTGTTCCATCTCCCACTCCCTGACAGAGTTGTCTCAGCTCACCTCCTGGGGCGTCGCTGTCCCAGTACTGTCTCTGGAGGGATTCTCACACTGGGCGCTGCTTTTCTTCCTCCCGGTGTACTTCCCAGCACTCCCTATGGCCTGGTCAAGTGTTGGGGCTGGGGGACGGGATCTCTAGGATCCCTAAGAGCTCCAGGACAGTGCAGGCTGCTCGCTCTCTATCCCTTGTAGATCTGAGGACTTCTTTTGTCATCTAGAGGCTGGTTTGTTGGTGGTGTTTCATTTCTTGATTAGTTCTGATGATTCTGTTGGGGAGCTGGTGAAATCCTCCTTGCATTCCTCTGCCACCTTAGCCTCCCTCCCCCGAGGTTTTGACAGTTTTTAATCATGGCCCTGGAAGTGTAAAGCACCAGATGTGTCCAGGCTCCTAATATTTTGATATTTTAATATATTCAAAGTCATATGTGTCTTCCTAATGTATCTAGAACCATAATCACAATCGTGTTTAGCAGATAGAGAAACTTACTTTCTGTTTTTATATATCCAATTATCTAGCTGGCTTTTTCCTGAGACAAAGAAAGGGTACTTTGAGGAAGTAAATATGTTTTATTAAAACTGACTGTAAGTAAGATAATTAGTACCATGATTTCATAAGGTGATAACTCATCCTAATTTGACTTTTATATATTTTTCAGCAAACATAAAAGTTTTCCAATGCTGATTTCTTTGTGTTATCTACTGGAGAGACTGCCACATATTTCAAATATGATTAAACTGTCTCCATAAAATTGTATCAATATAATTCACCACATGGCATATTTTAGTTCTTGTCACCCGAATTTTTATATCTATATAAGAATTCTTATATATATGTGTGTGTGTGTGTATGTATCTATATATAACATAGTATACATATATACATATATATTTGGTGATAAGATACAGGAGATGTGAGTTCAATCCTTAGGTCAGGAAAATCCCCTGGAAGAGAAAAATCCACTGAAGGAGGAAATGGCAACCCATTCCCGTACTCTTGCCTGAAAAATCCCATGGACAGAGGAGCCTGGTGAGCTATAGTCCAAAGGGTTATAAAGAGTTGAACATGAAAGACTGAACATGAGCATGAGTACATGAAGATGAGGCCAGTTTTGCAAAAATGGTTATTTAATTTTTTTCTAGCCACAGTTTATGACAGAGAAGAAAGAAAATAGAAGCTTTGATCATGTTTTAATTGGTGGCACATTTCCTTTGATCACCATTTCTCAAGGTGATGAAAATGATCTTTAATTTTTGCTGATCTGTCAATATTCTTCTTGATTGTTACAATTGTTCAAAAGAATTTGATGTTTTCTTAGATGATGAAAAATTATCTTTTATCCAGTTGTACTGTTCTTACAATTCTGAAGAACTGAAGAATATTTAAAAATTATATTTAAATAACTAAGACTAAAATCTGCTTCATGCCACTTCAGAGATAGAAACAGTCCATTCTGAGCAAGAGAGCCACAAAAATTCTACAGTCTGTTTTTTTTAATTATTTATTTATTTTTCTATTTCCCTTTTCCCTTGAGCTAGCTCTCTCTCTTCTTTCCTTTTTCACTCCTTTTATCCTCTTTTTATCTGACTTACCACACTTAGCTCAGATGGTGAAGAATCTGCCTGCAATGCAGAAGATATGAGTGTAATCCCTCGGTTAGGAAGATCCCAAGGAGAAGGGAATGGCTACCTACTCCAGTATTCTTCCCTGAATAAGTCCGTGGACAGAGAAGCTCTGCAGTCTACATTATATGGGGTCACAAAGAGTCAGATGCAACTGAGTGACTAACACTTTCATACTCTTTCATATCACAATGAAAGACTTAAATCCCCTTGGTACCTTAAAAGAAAAATCATGCATAACATTGTACTTCAACATACATTCTACATGAAGTTCTGATGGCTCAGGGAACTTCCTTGATTATTCATTTCATCATGTCTTTTCTCTATCCTCTTATTAGGATGACCCCGCAACCTTAAAATGTGCCACTTATCCTTAGTCTTGACTGCATGCTCTGTTAGAACTTGGTTTTTGTTTCAGTCCTAGATTTTTTGTTTATTGTTTTTTCCCCCTATGGGATAATTCTGTATCCACAATCTGAAGCATGTTCCTTCTCTAGGACTGCTCTCATGTGTGTGCGTGCATGTGTGTGTGTGTGCGTGCTAAGTCACTTCAATCATGTCCCACCATCGCCTAACAGATTCCTTTGTCCATGGGATTCTTTAGGCAAAAATACTGGAGTGGGTTATCATGTCCTCTTCCAGGGGATCTGTGGGGCTCTGAATTGAAAGAGGACCATTGCAAGCATAAGGGAGCTTAAGCACATTGTTTAAAGAAGATTAAGCACATGTTTGCAGTTTGGAGCTAAGATGGCATCTACAGGAAGAGACAAGGGCGTGATCTAAATTGTTAAGTGATGGTCAAAATTTCTGATTCGTTCCTCTGCTTTTATCAATTTTTTGAAGACTAAGAATATTTAAAATTATATTTAAATAACTAAGACTAAAATCTGCTTCATGCCACTTCAGAGATAGAAACAGTCCATTCTGAGCAAGAGAGCCACAAAAATTCTACAGTCTGTTTTTTTTAATTATTTATTTATTTTTCTATTTCCCTTTTCCCTTGAGCTAGCTCTCTCTCTTCTTTCCTTTTTCACTCCTTTTATCCTCTTTTTATCTGACTTACCACACTTAGCTCAGATGGTGAAGAATCTGCCTGCAATGCAGAAGATATGAGTGTAATCCCTCGGTTAGGAAGATCCCAAGGAGAAGGGAATGGCTACCTACTCCAGTATTCTTCCCTGAATAAGTCCGTGGACAGAGAAGCTCTGCAGTCTACATTATATGGGGTCACAAAGAGTCAGATGCAACTGAGTGACTAACACTTTCATACTCTTTCATATCACAATGAAAGACTTAAATCCCCTTGGTACCTTAAAAGAAAAATCATGCATAACATTGTACTTCAACATACATTCTACATGAAGTTCTGATGGCTCCGGGAACTTCCTTGATTATTCATTTCATCATGTCTTTTCTCTATCCTCTTATTAGGATGACCCCGCAACCTTAAAATGTGCCACTTATCCTTAGTCTTGACTGCATGCTCTGTTAGAACTTGGTTTTTGTTTCAGTCCTAGATTTTTTGTTTATTGTTTTTTCCCCCTATGGGATAATTCTGTATCCACAATCTGAAGCATGTTCCTTCTCTAGGACTGCTCTCATGTGTGTGCGTGCATGTGTGTGTGTGTGCGTGCTAAGTCACTTCAATCATGTCCCACCATCGCCTAACAGATTCCTTTGTCCATGGGATTCTTTAGGCAAAAATACTGGAGTGGGTTATCATGTCCTCTTCCAGGGGATCTGTGGGGCTCTGAATTGAAAGAGGACCATTGCAAGCATAAGGGAGCTTAAGCACATTGTTTAAAGAAGATTAAGCACATGTTTGCAGTTTGGAGCTAAGATGGCATCTACAGGAAGAGACAAGGGCGTGATCTAAATTGTTAAGTGATGGTCAAAATTTCTGATTCGTTCCTCTGGTTTCCATGCTCGTGGATGATTGCTTGACCTTTAGCTTGATTGGTGTAATCTATAGGAAGTCCCATACAAAACACCCTTCACTTGCCTATAAAAGCTGTGAATCTACACTAATAAAGCGGAACTGCTTTGACGGAACCCCTGCCGTGTCTGATTGTCTCCCGCCTGCCGGGGGGCTGGGTGGCAGGCAGCAAGACCTACCTCTCTCTGAGATCTCCCAGTTCAGCCAGGGGCAATTCCACTGCCTTCCTTTCTGCGGAAGTCCCCCGCAGAAGCTGGCGCCCAACGTGGGGCCTGATGGCGAGAAAGCAGAAGACAGCATCACTGTGCGGGTTTGATAGAGAACCAACGAGTGGCTGACAGGTGCTTCAGTGCGGCGCCTCCCTCTAGAGAGGCATCTTCTTAGAGCAATCTGGATTTCAAGGTGAGTCTCCCCTTTTTCTCGCCACTCCCGAGAGGGTGCGGATTTAGGGTAATCACAAAAAACTAAACACATTTTTTCCTTGTTCATCCTTCTTTACTTTAATTCCTACTTTCACGTTCTCTCTGATTCAAGACTTACAGCGGACCGGCGGACAGTCTAAAAAGCAACTGATGGGTCCTGGTCAGGGCTACTCTCTGACGATCCTGAAAGGCTTTAAGATAGTTTGCCCAGGTAGCGGCAGCCCGACTGGGTGGAAGACTCTCTTTTCTATATTTCAAATTGAGGATGTGGCCTAAACCTCTCCCTCGCAGGCACGGATCAGGCATCTAAAAGCCACTAGGGTGCCTGCCGCTTGAAGACTCCCGTGACAGGATAAGGGGGTCACGGAACAGGCCAGAGCCTCTGAGAGCACCCGTCCCCAGCAAGACAATGTCCGTGCAACACTAGGGACTCCTACACCATTTCACAAGCATGACATAAGCCCGACTTCCTGGCTGTCACCACATCCGTTAGGATTTTTGGTGATTGTTCTCAGTAATCTTTCCTTTTTGCTTTCTTTTAACAACATGGGAAATTATATCCAACCTATTAGCTGAGCCTGGGACTGATTACAAACCTTTGCCAGACAGTGAGAAGTCCAAAATGGGAAAGATCCCCCCTTGGTCTTCTACCCAACTTCCTGGCCTGCTCTCGGCGGGAGATTCCTTAGCTGGCAGGGTGGCTTCCTGTGGAGTTCGGGTACATAGCCTGCAAGATGCCCATGACCTTCACCGTCTGACCCATGTCGGTTGAAAAGGATTGCATAAAAAAATTTTCACAGATCCCCATCAAGGATTTAAAGAAAATTGTGCATACTTGCAAGTCTTGCCTCCCTCACTTACAAGTTCCACCCATACAGTCGCAGGGAGTAAACCCTCGGGGACTGAGGCCTAATATGTTGTGGCAGACAGATCTCACTCACTTTTCTCCCTTTGGAAAACTCAAGTACATCTTTGTATCCATTGATACTTATTCCCATGCCTGCTGGGCTACAGCCCACTCTGGAGAAAAAACAAAACATGCCCAGAGTCATTTCTTACAATGCTTTGCAACTCTGGGTCTACCTTATCAGATAAAAACAGACAATGGTCCCTGCTTTGTTAGCAAAATACAAAACTTTTTTCAACAATGGCACATCCGCCACACCACAGGGATTCCATACAACCCTCAAAGACAGGCTATAATTGAACGTCATCATCAAAACTTAAAGGCCCAATTACAAAAACAAAAAGGGGGAATAAGCCCTCACCAGCAACTCAGAAAGGCACTCTTTGCCCTAAACATTTTAAATTTTTCAAAAAATGAAGCGATGGCACCCTTTCAATAATACTGGTCCAACCAAGAAATAAAACCTGAAACACAAGTGAGATGGAAGGACCCCATCACTGGCCAATGGATGGAGCCTGAACCGCTCCTTACGATGGGGAGAGGATTTGGGTGCATATTCCCCATTGGGGAACCCGGCCCTATATGGGTACCAGCGAGAAACCTTAAATTTTTACCACAAAACAAGGATCAAACCTTAGAATCTGCTGCAGATAACAAATGACCATATATCAGGCCCAAGAACAGAAAGTTCTTGAGGCATCTCTCTCTCTCTTTCTCCATGCTCAGAGTTCAACAATTGCACACCATCACAGCGGTAAACAACATATCCACCGCCTCTGTCCAGGGACTTCAGACCAGCCCACACCAACTTGAACACCTGAGGGCCGCCATAATGGGACTCCAGCAACAGCTTGATCAACACACCAGAGCTATCGAGACATTAAGCGTTCTGGCATGCTTGAACTGTGATGTGAGATATCCCCGCTTTTGACTGACAGCCTTCCCAGTGGTAATCGAGACTCTAATTGAAGTACAAAAAATTTTCACAGATCCCCATCAAGGATTTAAAGAAAATTGTGCATACTTGCAAGTCTTGCCTCCCTCACTTACAAGTTCCACCCATACAGTCGCAGGGAGTAAACCCTCGGGGACTGAGGCCTAATATGTTGTGGCAGACAGATCTCACTCACTTTTCTCCCTTTGGAAAACTCAAGTACATCTTTGTATCCATTGATACTTATTCCCATGCCTGCTGGGCTACAGCCCACTCAGGAGAAAAAGCAAAACATGCCCAGAGTCATTTCTTACAATGCTTTGCAACTCTGGGTCTACCTTATCAGATAAAAACAGACAATGGTCCCTGCTTTGTTAGCAAAAATTTACAAAACTTCTTTCAACAATGGCACATCCGCCACACCACAGGGATCCCATACAACCCTCAAGGACAGGCCATAATTGAACGTCATCATCAAAACTTAAAGGCCCAATTACAAAAACAAAAAGGGGGAATAAGCCCTCACCAGCAACTCAGAAAGGCACTCTTTGCCCTAAACATTTTAAATTTTTCAAAAAATGAAGCGATGGCACCCTTTCAATAATACTGGTCCAACCAAGAAATAAAACCTGAAACACAAGTGAGATGGAAGGACCCCATCACTGGCCAATGGATGGAGCCTGAACCGCTCCTTACGATGGGGAGAGGATTTGGGTGCATATTCCCCATTGGGGAACCCGGCCCTATATGGGTACCAGCGAGAAACCTTAAATTTTTACCACAAAACAAGGATCAAACCTTAGAATCTGCTGCAGATAACAAATGACCATATATCAGGCCCAAGAACAGAAAGTTCTTGAGGCATCTCTCTCTCTCTTTCTCCATGCTCAGAGTTCAACAATTGCACACCATCACAGCGGTAAACAACATATCCACCGCCTCTGTCCAGGGACTTCAGACCAGCCCACACCAACTTGAACACCTGAGGGCCGCCATAATGGGACTCCAGCAACAGCTTGATCAACACACCAGAGCTATCGAGACATTAAGCGTTCTGGCATGCTTGAACTGTGATGTGAGATATCCCCGCTTTTGACTGACAGCCTTCCCAGTGGTAATCGAGACTCTAATTGAAGTACAAAACATTTCGTCACAGATGAAAATATGGCAGAGTAAATTTTTGGAGGGGCAAGAGATACTAACTCATATTATTAGCAAACTAAATATAACCAGAATAAACCTAGTTGCACCCCAAACAATCTGAGAACAAGTACAAAAGGGGATTAATAACTTTTGGTTATGGATAAAAGGCCCATTCACCTGGTTTAAAAATGCTTTCTATGTGCTTTTTTTTGTTACTTTGCTAGCTATACTGTTTAAGATCAAGGGCATTATGGCCCACAATAGACAGCTGCAACAACAAAAAAAATTGTGCTTACTCAAGTCCTAGAAGATGAGCCCCACGTTGGCCAAAACCCCTGGGTCAATATGGCCCTTTAAGAAATCACTCGAGACATATAATGAGGCCTTCGAATAAAAAATGCTCTAAAAAACTCTGTCCAGTCCCCATAAGATGGCTGGTTAGCCAGTGATGGGTAAGATCCTCAGAGGAGGACAACCTAAGACAGGCACAGCCGCTGGGTAGAGGCGACGAGGTAAGATGGCTGGTTAGCCAGTGATGGGTAAGATCCTCAGAGGAGGACAACCTAAGACAGGCACAGCTGCTGTTGGGAGCTGACTAGGCTAGAGGTTGGCCGCCTCTTAGCTCTATGCCTTGCCTCATCAAGAGTCTCTTAATTTTAAAATAAAAGAGGGGCAGATGTGGGGCTCTGAATTGAAAGAGGACCATTGCAAGCATAAGGAAGCTTAAGCACATTGTTTAAGGAAACTTAAGCACATGTTTCAGTTTGGAGCTAAGATGGCGCCTACAGGAAGGGATGTGGGCGTGAAAGGATGCTTAAGCACATTGTTTAAGGAAGCTTAAGCACATGTTTGCAGTTTGGAGCTAACATGGCAACTACAGGAAGAGAGAGGGCGTGATCTAAATTATTAAGTTATGGTCAAAATTTCTGATTGGTTCCCCTGGTTTCCGCACTCGTGGATGATTGCTTGAGCTTTAGCTTGATTGTTGTAATCTATAGAAAGTCCCCTGCAAAACCCCCTTCACTTGCCTTTAAAAGCTGTGAGTCTTCACTAATAAAACAGAACTGCTTTGACGGAAGCCCTGCTGTGTCTGATTGTCTCCAGCCTGCCGGGGGGCTGGGTGGCAGGCAGCAGTGTCGCCTCTCTCCGAGATCTCCCGGTTCAGCCAGGGGCAATCCCGCTGCCTTCCTTTCTGCGGAAGGCCCCCGCAGGATCTTCCTGACCCCGGGACTTTACTGATGTCTCTTATACCCATGGGCAGATGAATTATTTGCCACTAGCATCCTCTGGGGAGCCCTAATCTCCTCGCCCATGCCTATAAAGAAGGTAGAGTAGTGAAAAATCAAATGGAAAAAAATAAAAATGAGACAATTTATTACAAAGTAATAGTTACTTTCTTGGTGCAAATGTACAGAAAGGAAAGTAAGGCTTTGATTACTGAAGATCTTTATTGTCAAAAGATGTGTCATTAAAGGAACCTATGGACACCTTTGTTATTACAGTAGTAAAATGTTGAAAGTGATATATTCTAAAGTTTAATTTGATAGAGATGTACAAGAAGAATCAAAAGAAAAAAAAAAAAAGAATGCTTAAAGGACAGAGTCCAGATAGGAGGCCGTGTGATGTGGAAGTGGTTCACAACCAAGTGGAATCACCAAGACAGAAATTCCCTGCTCTTTTTTGAGAAGAAATGCTGAATAGTCTAAACCAGGTGCATATATATATAAAAAATCTACTCTTGATTTCAGAGTGATATCAAGTACCCTCATAGTTCATTTGTTTCTACTTATAGCTTTGTATTTTGAGATAGTGCTGATTTTTTAGCAATTGTTTTTAAGGGTTAGATGTTCACCTGTGTCCCTGCAGCTTCTTGAATTTTCCAGCTTTTCACTCCTGTGAGCGCGAATCTCTGTTTTTATAAACCTATATAAGATAATTTCTCTGACATCCCTTTGAAATTATTTTATGAAGCTCAAGTAATTAGAAAATAATTTTTGTTGAAGATTCCTTTTTTCTTTTTTTGCTACAAATTATATATCTGCCCTAACTTTAAAAATTTAAGTGCTGATACAGATCAAAGGAAGCAATAAAGTTGGTTGCAGGGACTGCATATGAAACATGCTCAATTATGTGTTCTGCATCCTTTGTTCAAAGTGATAAATAGGGGAAAAAAATGAACCCGATTAGAAAAGTCAATATTTTAGTTTTCTGTGTATCCACTAAATTCATTGTATTTCAGAAATGATAAATGCCTTACTAAGGAAACATGTATTGAGTTTTCTTACATACAAAAATCAAAGGTCAAACAGGCAGCAGTGTCGCCTCTCTCCGAGATCTCCCGGTTCAGCCAGGGGCAATCCCGCTGCCTTCCTTTCTGCGGAAGGCCCCCGCAGGATCTTCCTGACCCCGGGACTTTACTGATGTCTCTTATACCCATGGGCAGATGAATTATTTGCCACTAGCATCCTCTGGGGAGCCCTAATCTCCTCGCCCATGCCTATAAAGAAGGTAGAGTAGTGAAAAATCAAATGGAAAAAAATAAAAATGAGACAATTTATTACAAAGTAATAGTTACTTTCTTGGTGCAAATGTACAGAAAGGAAAGTAAGGCTTTGATTACTGAAGATCTTTATTGTCAAAAGATGTGTCATTAAAGGAACCTATGGACACCTTTGTTATTACAGTAGTAAAATGTTGAAAGTGATATATTCTAAAGTTTAATTTGATAGAGATGTACAAGAAGAATCAAAAGAAAAAAAAAAAAAGAATGCTTAAAGGACAGAGTCCAGATAGGAGGCCGTGTGATGTGGAAGTGGTTCACAACCAAGTGGAATCACCAAGACAGAAATTCCCTGCTCTTTTTTGAGAAGAAATGCTGAATAGTCTAAACCAGGTGCATATATATATAAAAAATCTACTCTTGATTTCAGAGTGATATCAAGTACCCTCATAGTTCATTTGTTTCTACTTATAGCTTTGTATTTTGAGATAGTGCTGATTTTTTAGCAATTGTTTTTAAGGGTTAGATGTTCACCTGTGTCCCTGCAGCTTCTTGAATTTTCCAGCTTTTCACTCCTGTGAGCGCGAATCTCTGTTTTTATAAACCTATATAAGATAATTTCTCTGACATCCCTTTGAAATTATTTTATGAAGCTCAAGTAATTAGAAAATAATTTTTGTTGAAGATTCCTTTTTTTTTTTTTTTTTTTGCTACAAATTATATATCTGCCCTAACTTTAAAAATTTAAGTGCTGATACAGATCAAAGGAAGCAATAAAGTTGGTTGCAGGGACTGCATATGAAACATGCTCAATTATGTGTTCTGCATCCTTTGTTCAAAGTGATAAATAGGGGAAAAAAATGAACCCGATTAGAAAAGTCAATATTTTAGTTTTCTGTGTATCCACTAAATTCATTGTATTTCAGAAATGATAAATGCCTTACTAAGGAAACATGTATTGAGTTTTCTTACATCTTAGCAGAGGGTAAAGATTAACACAGTGAGAGTCAAATAGCCATTCTTCTTAGTGAATATGCTTTAGAATTAATGTGGAATTTTTATATAATCTTAATAAATGTTAGCTAAGGCTGTGGACTTGTGGCTTTTTCTGTGAATAACTATTTTGCAATAGAGTGCATAGTTTCCAAATAAGGATGGAATGAGAATGAAACTTATCATCCATATCATCACCATATTTGTAAGAGAGAAAAATGAGAGGAAAAAAAGAAATTAAATGATTTATCCAATGTCTCTTGTGCTTTTCATAATTGAAGCAGGGGCTATAACTATGGTCTCCCAACTCACTCTCCTTCAAATTTTACTCAAGCTAGTCTTTATTTCTGAATGACATCACCTATGCTTACCCTGCAAAATGGAAAACAAAAAATCATATATGTCATTTATTATTTAAATATATCACCAGCACAGAGGTTTGTCTCTTTGGATAAATATTATTTTGAACAAAAAAGTATAAATATTTCATTTTCTCAGACCACCAGTTTGTTCCTTGTAATCACTACCATGTGCGTGCATATGCAAACAATATTTTCATGTAGTGTTTTAGTTGTATGATTATAAAACATATACAATTTTGCCTTACATATTAAACACTAACTTCTAAAAATGCCATCTATTTTTCATAAGCAAAGTAGGGGACATTAGAAAAAATAGATTTAATTTAAGTAACGAAACAAGAATGTTCAGCAATATAATTATTTTTTAAAGTAAGTCAGAGAATGTTTCCTTATTTATTTTTTAATGAGAAATATTGCCATGTCTTTGGATTTCATGTGAAAGACTTCAGGCCTTCCAAAATGCTAACATGAATTTTGTAACTTGGAAAAATGTTTTCTTAAAGAAATAGATCTTGGGGCTCCCCTTGTGGCTCAGTGGATAAGAACCCGTCTGCTAATGCAGGAGACACAGGTTCGATCCCTGACCCGGGAAGATCCCACATACCACAGAGCAGCTAAACCCACACATCAACAAATACCCAGCACAGCCAAAAATAAATAAATAAAAGGTTTTAAAAAAAAAAAAGAAAGAAATAGATCTTACTGGGTTGTTTAGTTTAGTCAATATCAATGTTATTAGGCACATGAAAACTTCAGCAAAGTTATGTTACTTTAATAAAATTAAAACAATATTTTAACCATTTTTAATATATTTTAAGTGGTTAATGGGTAAAGTATGACTCACAGGCCATATTAAAATAGGTCATAGCTTATGACACATAGCCTAATCTATTTTTGTTTTAAAATAAATATATAATGCAATCCAGAGATTAATTTTAAATTTATAGAGATTCATTTTAACATTTTACTTAATTGAATATATACAAAATATTATGATGTCAAATTGTAATCAATATAGAACTATTGAAACATTTTACTATTTTTACATGTGTTTTCATAATTGAATCTGTACTTTTCATTACTATTGTCTTAATTTTGACTATTCACATTTGAGTACTAATAGCTGTATGTGATCAGTGGTTGGTCTTTCCATATATGTCATTTATTATTTAAATATATCACCAGCACAGAGGTTTGTCTCTTTGGATAAATATTATTTTGAACAAAAAAGTATAAATATTTCATTTTCTCAGACCACCAGTTTGTTCCTTGTAATCACTACCATGTGCGTGCATATGCAAACAATATTTTCATGTAGTGTTTTAGTTGTATGATTATAAAACATATACAATTTTGCCTTACATATTAAACACTAACTTCTAAAAATGCCATCTATTTTTCATAAGCAAAGTAGGGGACATTAGAAAAAATAGATTTAATTTAAGTAACGAAACAAGAATGTTCAGCAATATAATTATTTTTTAAAGTAAGTCAGAGAATGTTTCCTTATTTATTTTTTAATGAGAAATATTGCCATGTCTTTGGATTTCATGTGAAAGACTTCAGGCCTTCCAAAATGCTAACATGAATTTTGTAACTTGGAAAAATGTTTTCTTAAAGAAATAGATCTTGGGGCTCCCCTTGTGGCTCAGTGGATAAGAACCCGTCTGCCAATGCAGGAGACGCGGGTTCGGTCCCTGACCCAGGAAGATCCCACATACCGCAGAGCAACTAAACCCACACATCAACAAATACCCAGCACAGCCAAAAATAAATAAACAAAAGGTTTTAAAAAAAAAAGAAAGAAATAGATCTTACTGGGTTGTTTAGTTTAGTCAATATCAATGTTATTAGGCACATGAAAACTTCAGCAAAGTTATGTTACTTTAATAAAATTAAAACAATATTTTAACCATTTTTAATATATTTTAAGTGGTTAATGGGTAAAGTATGACTCACAGGCCATATTAAAATAGGTCATAGCTTATGACACATAGCCTAATCTATTTTTGTTTTAAAATAAATATATAATGCAATCCAGAGATTAATTTTAAATTTATAGAGATTCATTTTAACATTTTACTTAATTGAATATATACAAAATATTATGATGTCAAATTGTAATCAATATAGAACTATTGAAACATTTTACTATTTTTACAATGTGTTTTCATAATTGAATCTGTACTTTTCATTACTATTGTCTTAATTTTGACTATTCACATTTGAGTACTAATAGCTGTATGTGATCAGTGGTTGGTCTTTCCAGCTGGCTCAGAGATAAAGAATCTTCCTGCCAATGCAGAAGTCATGGGAGATGCCACTTGGATCCCTAGATAAAGAAGATACTCTGGAGGAGAAATTAGCAACCCACTCTACTATTTTTGCCTGGAAAACCCCATGGACAGAAGAGCCTGGCAGATTATAGTCCATGGGGAAGAAAAGAATAGGACACAATTGAGCCACTGAGCAGACATGATTAGTGATACTGTTATCACACAACACAGATCTAGTCATTTGGAATGTAGAATGTCCAAAACAGAACCCTTGATTTTTTCCTATAAATTCGATTCTCTCAGGATTCTGTGATTCTATGAAGTGTGACCCTCCCATTTGCTTAAGTTCCAACACTAAGTTATATACTTTTTCTTCCCTTTCATATTTATTTACCACTAAGTCCTGCTGATCTCACTCCAAACACAAATCTCAACTTTTTGCATTTCCTAGGCTCTATTCCAGGCCGTTGCTATTACTCATCTGCGAGTCTGCTCAGTTGCTTCGGTCATGTCTGACTCTTTGAGACTCCACAGACTGTAGCCTGCAGGCTCCTCTATCAATGTGATTCTCCAGACAAGAATACGCAGTTGGGTTGCCATGCTCTCCCCGAGGGCATCTTCCCCAACTAGAAATTGAACCAATACCTCCAGTGTCTCTCTCACTCATTTAGACCATACAGTGTCTGTATTTCTAGTTTGTTCTAGTTTGTTAGCTCTAATATTTCTCCATCATATTATTATTATATAAATCTACCTCATACTATTTTACTTTTCCTCTTTAAATTTGAAAATGGATCTTATTGCTCTTAAAATCCAACTTTCCTGTCATAGTATACAAGGTTATAAAATTTCTCTCTTTGTCACTCAACAATGCCACAAATTAACAACAACCCCACACGTTTGTTGAGAGGACAAACTAATGAATATTGACAAACATTTACAGTTTTTGTAGTCTGCCTAAATATAAATTCGTATTTATCCAAAAAGAAAAAAAAAAAAAAAGAAGGAACCTGTCTAGTTTCTGGATTTTGCTCAGGGCAAAGTGCTAGTATATAGGTATTTAATGAAATCATATGACAGTTGATACAAGAAATGGAAAACCAACAGGAACATGTACTAATAGTGACCCATTTATACTTTCCAAGGATTGCAAGCAAATGATGTGAGTTAAATAATTTCTAAATGCCTAAAAAAATTGCTGGCAGAGAATATCTGATTACTGAAAGCATTATTTTTAAAACTTTGAATTACTTTAGTCCCAGAGACAATGTGAATTATAATGCAATGAAAATGGAATGCAAGTATATTTATCATCTAAAATTTAAAATAATATTTTAAAGAAATATTTATTTATTTGTCTGTGTTGTTTCTTAGTTGTGGCATATGGGATCTATTCCTTGATCAGGGATTGAACCCAGACTCCCTGCATTGGGAGTATGGTGTCCTAGCCAGTGGGCCAGCAGGGAAGTCCCTAGAATAACACTTTTTTCAGGGAAGGAAGAATTACTTGAAATTATGTGTTCCACTTTACTGGATAACTGTGTAGTTTTTATGAAATAATACTTAGAGTATTTAACATAAAAGTTAATATGTGCATGTGAAAATTTAACTACTTTTAACATCAAATTACAGAGGCATAAAAACTGTGTGCAAATCAAGTCTGTCACTCAAAAGAAGTATTAAAGAGATAACGTTAAGTACTCTATTAGTTTAAACTTTTCAAGAATCAGATTTAGGTCAAAGACAGAGATTATTACTGTTGTTTCTTTAACCTATGTAGTGTTCTTAAATCAAAAATTTCAGAGTTTCAATCACAAACAAATTTGAAAGGCCAATTAACAACAAATCTCATCAAGGTCTTGTTTTAAAACATAATATCCATGCACTGCAATGAACATGAGGCCTTTGGTTAAACTTTTTCTAAATTTGTGGAAGTTGTGGAAAATAAATTTAATATAATTTAATTTTATCAATGCATCAAAATATATTTTAAATTTTAATATTATTTTCAATTATAATATGCAAATATAAAGTATATAGTAGGACTTTGCAAAGGAAATAAGTTCTTTAGAATTTATATGGAATTATGTTATGGAGTATTATGTAATAGTCTTTTATCCTAGGGGTAAATTAAATTATAATAGAAAAATAATCATTTCACTTAAATATTTAATGATAATATTAAAAAGTTCACATGGATGAGGATGAGAATGAGAGAGTATAAACAGAAAACTAATAATGAAGTTTAATTTACAGAAGATAATCTGTTTAAAATTTAGGCATATGGGACTTTTATATTACATTAATCGCATGCTTCTCCCACTTAAAAAAATAAATGTTGGTTTGTAAAGTTTAGGACCATGGACCATGATTGGCATGATTACTGGCATGATTACCAAGTATTTCAAAGATGAAGCAAACCTGTGCTGATATTTAGAAAAGATAAATGAAGCTAGTAACTGTACAGGATGAATATTTGTTGAAATATGTTCTCGTCATTAAAATGTAACTCTATCTCATATATTGACATATCTTATATTTCTGTATTTATAGTTTAAAATTTGTCAGCTTTTCAGAAGAGGTATTTTAGCTTAGAAAAGAAGCTTGAACAGGACCAACCTGGCATTGAGTGGAAACATCTGCCATTCTTCTTACTCTCCACTCTGTACTTCTTTACTACACAGTATAATTCTGGAGAATAATTCCACTTAATATGTCTTTTTGGTGGTTTCTGACATTATTTACTTTTGAGTTCTGCTGTCTCCAACCAGTTTTCTCCTTTCATGAATGCTAAAGATAATTCCCTCAAATGTTGGCAATTTCATCTCCAGTTCCTCAGTCTTCTGTAAATCCATCTTGTACATCTAGAAGTGTTTGGTTTACAGACTGCTGAAGCCTTGCTTGAAGAATTTTATGCATAACTTTACTAGCAATTGAAACGATCACAATTGTGTGGTAGTTTGAACATTCTTTAACATTGCTCTTCTTTGGGACTGGAATAAAAATTAACTTTTCCAGGTGTATTTTCCAAGATTATGAAAGCCTTTTCTTTGATGCCTCCATCATTTTCTACGAGAGATGTTAATACTTCTAAGAAGATGATTCTAACAAAGGTATTATTTTTATTATTTTATCACTGTTGTCACTTGAGATAGGGGATATAGTAAAGAAAGTGCAGTTTCGTATTTTCCAAGTAATGACTAAATTGGTAAGAATAGCATACATATATTTGTGCACAGTAGAAATATATTACATTCACTTGGATTGCTTTTACTGACAAAATAAAGTGCATAGTTCAGCTTAATATGTATGTTTTAACTACCCCTTTATGTATGATGCTCCTTAGTCACTTCAGTCGTGTTGAACTGTGTGACCACAGGGACTGCAGCACATTAGGTTCCTCCGTTCATGGAATTCTTCAGTCAAGAATACTGGAATGGGTTACCATGCTCTCTTCCGGGGAATCTTCCCAATCCAGGGATGGTATCCGGGTCTCCTACATTGCAGACAGATTCCTCACCATCAAATCATCAGGGAATCCCTATATAAATATATATATATATAAATTTAGACCCCATGTACCACAAAGTAAGAAACTGGCCAGGCTTTTCTGTCCATGAAATTTTCCAGGCAAGAATACTGGAGTGGGTTGCCATTTCTTTCTCCAGCTGTATATATTAACAGCTTTAAAGTTTGCTTTCCTTTTAAGATCTGTAAATTTGCTAAATGTGATGCCATATATTCTCTGTCTAGTATCTAAAAATCTGTTAGTTAAGAGTATGAACATTTCATTCAGATCAAAAGCTTCCATGTAATTTTCATATATTGTGGACAATTTTATTTTCCTTGCAGAGATATTCTTAAATGCAATTACTTTGTTTGTAAAATATATGATATACTACCAGTTTGTAATATAGGATTTTATAACCATTATATAACAAGCCATGACTCTTTCTAAGAAACATAATATAGACATACTTACTGAAGTAATAAAATAAAAGTTCCACTAATTTGCTATATACTCCTCAGAGAAAATAGTCGAAGTAATTTTTCTCTCTATCTTGAATTGATCTGATGACCATTGAAAATGAATAGTAGAAGTTATTATCTTATTCTTATAATGACATATTAACTTTCATTATCTGTCTTCATGTTTTTTTCCAGCTTCCTATCATAAACATTATTTATCCCACTGATTCTTTTTCTCATTTCCTAATAAACTTGGGACTCTTATTAATAACTACCCCTTTTGGTTAGACTATGTAGTTCTTTTTTTCAAAGTCCACATACACTTTCTGGAAGATAGGATTTATCACTGTGAGAATCTATAAGGATTTTTCTTTTTCTGATCCCAAACCAATCATTCAGTTTCTCTATTGTGTTTGTACATTAAATGATCAGAATAAAAATGTGGTCATCCATAACTGTAGGAAACATTATCAGCAAAACAATGCTGGGAAGAGTGTGTTTCATGGGAGCATGTTTGGATGCATCTTATATAGTGAGTGTAATTGAATTTTACCACCTGCAGTTTACTGCCAATCTTTAAATTATGTGAGTCCATTACCCCCCAAAGTATTTCCAACTTTAGCTGTAGCATATCCTTATTAAATCTCATAATTACATGTTTATATTATATCCTTGAATGTTTATTCTTGCAGTCAGTGGACTATCTAGGTCTGGAGCATATCACATCCTATTTGCTGTTGGCAGGACCACATATAACTCAACTTAAAGTGCTTGGTTTCCATTGCATATTTCCTAGTATGATAATTTTTAAATCTTGAATGTTAGTGTATTTAATTATATATTGATTTTGGATTCCTTATTAAACGTGCTTTCTGGGAAAACTCTTGGTTTTAGAATGAGAAAATCTGACTAAATAGATTACTTTGTTTGTAAAATATATGATATACTACCAGTTTGTAATATAGGATTTTATAACCATTATATAACAAGCCATGACTCTTTCTAAGAAACATAATATAGACATACTTACTGAAGTAATAAAATAAAAGTTCCACTAATTTGCTATATACTCCTCAGAGAAAATAGTCGAAGTAATTTTTCTCTCTATCTTGAATTGATCTGATGACCATTGAAAATGAATAGTAGAAGTTATTATCTTATTCTTATAATGACATATTAACTTTCATTATCTGTCTTCATGTTTTTTTCCAGCTTCCTATCATAAACATTATTTATCCCACTGATTCTTTTTCTCATTTCCTAATAAACTTGGGACTCTTATTAATAACTACCCCTTTTGGTTAGACTATGTAGTTCTTTTTTTCAAAGTCCACATACACTTTCTGGAAGATAGGATTTATCACTGTGAGAATCTATAAGGATTTTTCTTTTTCTGATCCCAAACCAATCATTCAGTTTCTCTATTGTGTTTGTACATTAAATGATCAGAATAAAAATGTGGTCATCCATAACTGTAGGAAACATTATCAGCAAAACAATGCTGGGAAGAGTGTGTTTCATGGGAGCATGTTTGGATGCATCTTATATAGTGAGTGTAATTGAATTTTACCACCTGCAGTTTACTGCCAATCTTTAAATTATGTGAGTCCATTACCCCCCAAAGTATTTCCAACTTTAGCTGTAGCATATCCTTATTAAATCTCATAATTACATGTTTATATTATATCCTTGAATGTTTATTCTTGCAGTCAGTGGACTATCTAGGTCTGGAGCATATCACATCCTATTTGCTGTTGGCAGGACCACATATAACTCAACTTAAAGTGCTTGGTTTCCATTGCATATTTCCTAGTATGATAATTTTTAAATCTTGAATGTTAGTGTATTTAATTATATATTGATTTTGGATTCCTTATTAAACGTGCTTTCTGGGAAAACTCTTGGTTTTAGAATGAGAAAAATCTGACTAAATAGATTATTTCTGATCTTTTTGAAAAATTACTCTAATAATAACTTATGAAGTACCTTGAGAAGGTAAAAAAAGCTTTCAAATAGAGGAACATTTGTGTGGACAGAAATGTGGAGTAGTTATTCTTCCTTGGTTACTCAGTGAGTGGTTCAGATGGTAAAGAATCTACTTGCAATGCAGGACGTCTGGGTTCAACCTCTGTGTCATAAACATCCCTTGGAGAAAAAAATGGTCACCCACTCCAGTATTCTTGTCTGGAGGAGTCCATAGGTAGAGGACCCTGGCTGGTTACAGTCCATGGAATTGCAGAATTGGACACAACTGAGTGACTAAGCGCACACTTCCTATGCTTGAAGTTAATGTTGATTTTTTTTTTTTAAATAGTATCTTGTGTTAATAAGAAAATTTTCTTATGTGTTTTCTAACATCTATAGAACTTTTGGTTTCATTTAGTGCCCTAGACAGTCTATGGATTTTAAAGTAATTACCCAAATAGGCTTTTAAAACTCTCTACAAATACATTGCTAAATTGAAACCCTGAGTTAATTTTTATACATGAAAGTAAGAATTCTGACTCTACAACCAGACAGACAAGACTTTCATCAAAATCTGTAATTTTCTACTTCTGTGCCATTGGATAAATCACAAGTTTTTACTGGATCCCTGTGTCCTAAGTTCTAAAAGGAGTGAAATAATTGCATCAGATGCCTGTGATGCCTTGCCTATACCTCGTGCAGTGCATTATTCAGTTTTGTGGTTGTCCATGCCTCCCACTCCTGGCATGATGGGTACTTTCCTAAATGGCACACAGTTGAATTCTTAAGGAATATCCTCTTGAAATTGAGGTTACCTACCATGAGCTATTTGGGCATTATGCGTGACTCATCCCCATTTCTTCTATCTTAAATCTCCCTCCATTGAAGTCACAGGCATTTAGAGAGAAACAAAACCTCCTCTCCTTTTACTTAGAGTAGAATAGAATTTCTGGAGTAATTTACCCTCCAGAGCTCCCCTTGAGATGAGGTTCAGTGGGACTTCCCCTGAAGCCACATTCTTTCACATGGTTAACTCTTTCTCTATTCTGCTTTTCTCATGTCCTTACAGGTAACTGAGGGAGCACTGCTTCAATAAATCACATGCTCATAAACCTTATCTCTGGCCTGATGCTGGGAAATCCAACTTAACTCTCCCATATTTTTGAGCTATGACAAACATCAACTGATTCATTTAAAATCTTAGAACCACACCTGACACATTATGAATACTCAACAAATGTTAAGTAATAGTCTAACCATTGATACTGCTAAAATAGAGGAAAATCATATATGAGTCAAAGCTTAGTTTAATTTGACCTGTAACAGATCATGAAGGTGAAAATTGTTTATAAGTAACTCCACTGAAATGCTTAATTTGTCAAATAAATATTTGTTTTCACTTTATTAAATGGCCAATTGCAAATGTATCTAAATCAATGAATGAATATTACTTTTCATAAATGTTAGAGTAAGCTGCTGAAAAAAAAAATGAGAAATCAGAAAAACAGAAGATGCAAAATCCTAGTAAGATTACCATTTTCAAACAGTGTTGTGAGATCTAGGAAACAACTCTGTTTTAAAAATGCACTGCTGGGGCTTCCCTGGTGGTCCAGTGGGTAAGGACACTGCCTTGCAGTGCAAGGGGCGCCAGTTCGATCCCTGGCCTGGGAAGATCCCATTGGGGCTGACCGGGTCCAAGTTTTACTGGATCCCTGTGTCCTAAGTTCTAAAAGGAGTGAAATAATTGCATCAGATGCCTGTGATGCCTTGCCTATACCTCGTGCAGTGCATTATTCAGTTTTGTGGTTGTCCATGCCTCCCACTCCTGGCATGATGGGTACTTTCCTAAATGGCACACAGTTGAATTCTTAAGGAATATCCTCTTGAAATTGAGGTTACCTACCATGAGCTATTTGGGCATTATGCGTGACTCATCCCCATTTCTTCTATCTTAAATCTCCCTCCATTGAAGTCACAGGCATTTAGAGAGAAACAAAACCTCCTCTCCTTTTACTTAGAGTAGAATAGAATTTCTGGAGTAATTTACCCTCCAGAGCTCCCCTTGAGATGAGGTTCAGTGGGACTTCCCCTGAAGCCACATTCTTTCACATGGTTAACTCTTTTCTCTATTCTGCTTTTCTCATGTCCTTACAGGTAACTGAGGGAGCACTGCTTCAATAAATCACATGCTCATAAACCTTATCTCTGGCCTGATGCTGGGAAATCCAACTTAACTCTCCCATATTTTTGAGCTATGACAAACATCAACTGATTCATTTAAAATCTTAGAACCACACCTGACACATTATGAATACTCAACAAATGTTAAGTAATAGTCTAACCATTGATACTGCTAAAATAGAGGAAAATCATATATGAGTCAAAGCTTAGTTTAATTTGACCTGTAACAGATCATGAAGGTGAAAATTGTTTATAAGTAACTCCACTGAAATGCTTAATTTGTCAAATAAATATTTGTTTTCACTTTATTAAATGGCCAATTGCAAATGTATCTAAATCAATGAATGAATATTACTTTTCATAAATGTTAGAGTAAGCTGCTGAAAAAAAAAATGAGAAATCAGAAAAACAGAAGATGCAAAATCCTAGTAAGATTACCATTTTCAAACAGTGTTGTGAGATCTAGGAAACAACTCTGTTTTAAAAATGCACTGCTGGGGCTTCCCTGGTGGTCCAGTGGGTAAGGACACTGCCTTGCAGTGCAAGGGGCGCCAGTTCGATCCCTGGCCTGGGAAGATCCCATGTGTCCGGGAGCGGCTGGACCGATGTGTCCAATTACTGAGCCGGAGCTCTGGAGTGCATGCGCCCAGAGCCAGTGCTCTGTGACGACAGCGGCTGCAGCGATGGGAGGCCCAAGAACAAAGATGGATGAAACTAGACAAATGAAAGACTAGTGGAAGTGGCCTGCCCACCCCCCTCCCTCCCCACCCCTGCCAAAATAAATAAATAAATAAATGTTTAAAAATGCACTGCTGGACTTCCTTGGTGGTCCAACGAGTAAGGACACCACCTTGCAGTGCAAGGGGCGCTGGTTCGATCCCTGACCTGGGAAGATTCCATGTGCTGCGGAGCGGCTTGACCTATGTGTCTGACTACCGAGCCAGAGCTCTGGAACGCATACACCCAGAGCCGGTGCTCTACAGTGAGAGAGGCCACTGCAATGGCAGGGCCACACAGTCCGAAGAACCAAAATGGAAATAAGTGAAAGACCAAAAGAAGTGGCCAAAAAAATTAAAAAAAAAAAAATTGCACTGCTGAGTGATGTCTATTCTAATTAATATGTAATGTTTGACTATATCAGTTTCACCACTATAAAAAGTGTGGATAAAAAATAATATATATTTATATATATGTATAAGAGATAAAAAGGAATGGAAAAGCCAAAGCTAATAAACATTTGAGCCTTTTCTATGTTGTACTGAGATAAGCTAAGTGGAAAGATGTAAAAGATGACTACTTTAGTAACTTAATACTTTGAAAAAATTTTTCCAGAGAAGATTCAAGCATTATTAGTGGAAGGATCCATCAGAATATCATCGACATTTTGTCAGCATGTAATAAATTTTAATGTCAAAATTGAGTCAAGTATGGCCCATGTTTTGTGAAAGGTCACTTGAAAGTCTGAAATTAGTCTATATTTTAGACCTGCCAAACTTTATAAGAAAATAATTTCATTTACATATTTTCAGTGTGAAAACAGTTATTAGATTTGAATTTATTTGTGTAAGTAAATTGATGTATGATATCAGATTTTAAGGGAAAATTTGAAAAAAAAATCAATTTTTCATAGAAATAATAACTAATGAAACATAACAGTATTCAACTGAACACTAATAACTATTAATTTCCTAAATTCAGTCATTACACACAAAATGAGCTTGATAATAATTGTATAATAGTCTACTATTTAGAGGCAGATTTCTTGTTAAGTACTTTTCTAATAATTTAATACACATGTATTATACTTAAAATGATATCAAACCTATGTACTACTTGTAACTACTTGTAACAAACATTTATGAAGCTTTAATTGTACAAATATTATGAACAACCTTCTATATCATTACATGTTGCCTAAGAAGTTAGTCAAATGATCATATAATACTTTTGTTTAGTCACTAAGTCATGTCCTACTCTTTATGACCCCATGGACTGTAGCTAGTCAGGCTCCTCTATCCATAGGATTTTTGCGGCAACAATATTGGAGTGGACTGCCATTGCTTTCTTGAGGGAATCTTCCTGACCTAAGGATCGAATCTATGTCTCCTGTATTGACAGGTGGATTCTTTACTAGACTACCTAATAAGCCTTTTTAATTTATTGAAAATTGCATTATGAACATCCTGATAATGTAAATTATTTTGATACGCAATGACTTTGCATCTTTTCAGGATTATTTCTTCATCAAGCATTTCTTCTGAAAGTTTACAACAATATGCACCCATCTAGATACATTTGAGACTGTCCATTTGATTGCAACTTCGTTCATTAAAAAGCATATTTTGATCATTAAGTTAAAATTAAAAGTTAAAAAATTTGTGAGTAACACTAGATATGTTTTCACTTGCTTGTGAGTATTTAACTATATCATAGTCTCTTTATACTTTCCTATTGGAATTTTTACAATTTTCTCATTATTTGGTAATATCTCTTTTTTATATTTTTATGTGCTCCTGCTTTGTTTATTTTACTTTCAGTTCTCATGGTATGATATTTCTACCCATTGCACAAATATTATACATTAAAACCAGCCCTCAAGAACTTATCACATATTTTCTATGACATTTCTATGACATGTGTACAAGAATGATTGTCATTGGCTTTAAAATAGATGTGAGAAGGACAAGGACAGGGAAAAGGGCAATGAATGAGAAGAGCATGCAGAATAAGCTGTGACAAACAATAGACGCTATGTTTGTGTTTGGACTGACCAGACTCAGGGACGGCCACCAGTGCTCATTTACCAAGTCCAAGCTTGTTCTGCTTGCTGCATGACAGATCAATGAATCTGAGAGATGATGTGTTAAGGCAAGAAATATGACTTCATTTGGAAAACTGGCTGAAGAAGATGGCATACTAGTGTCTTAGACTAACCATCTTGTCAGGGCCTAGATGCCAGTTTCTTTTATAGTCAGAGAAACAGAAGTAATGAGGAACTGAAGTCAAAAGAGAATAGCGAGAGAGAAGCAAAGTGAAAAGGTCTTCAGTCTTCCAAAACTTCTCCAGGAATGGCCAATTTTTGGAAAAGGTGTGTTAATCTCCTCTTTTAGTTGTAGCTTTTGGTAGGTGGGCAGAGTCATAATATGCCTCTGTGAGCTGAACAAAGGCACTTTAGTTTATAGTCAGGAAGAGGGCCAAAGTCCTACAAGGCAGCACATTATGTATGATTATAATAACAAAAGCAACAAAAGCAAGTCAAAGAAACTCTGCATTTCTTTTTTTGTGGCTGAGAAGTATTCCATTGTGTGCATGTATCACAGCTTCTTTATTCATTCGTTTGTCGATGGACATCTAGGCTGCTTCTATGTTTTACCTATGGTGTAGAGTGCTGCAATGAACATTGGGGTACAGGTATCTCTTTCAATTTTGATTTCAACAGGGTATAAACTTACTAGTGGGATTGCCAGGTCATATAGTACTTATATTCTTAGCTTTTTCAGTAATCTCCATATTATCTTCCATAGCAGCTATATCAATTTACATTCCCACCGGCAATGCAAGAGTGTTCCCTTATCTCTGCATCTTCTCCAGCATTTATTATATGCAGATATTTCAATGATGGCCATTCTGACTGATGTGAGGTTATATCTCATTGTAGGTTTGATTTGCATTTCTCTAATAATGAGCAACGATGAGAATCTTCTTATGTATTTTTTTGGCTGTGTCATTGGCTTTAAAATAGATGTGAGAAGGACAAGGACAGGGAAAAGGGCAATGAATGAGAAGAGCATGCAGAATAAGCTGTGACAAACAATAGACGCTATGTTTGTGTTTGGACTGACCAGACTCAGGGACGGCCACCAGTGCTCATTTACCAAGTCCAAGCTTGTTCTGCTTGCTGCATGACAGATCAATGAATCTGAGAGATGATGTGTTAAGGCAAGAAATATGACTTCATTTGGAAAACTGGCTGAAGAAGATGGCATACTAGTGTCTTAGACTAACCATCTTGTCAGGGCCTAGATGCCAGTTTCTTTTATAGTCAGAGAAACAGAAGTAATGAGGAACTGAAGTCAAAAGAGAATAGCGAGAGAGAAGCAAAGTGAAAAGGTCTTCAGTCTTCCAAAACTTCTCCAGGAATGGCCAATTTTTGGAAAAGGTGTGTTAATCTCCTCTTTTAGTTGTAGCTTTTGGTAGGTGGGCAGAGTCATAATATGCCTCTGTGAGCTGAACAAAGGCACTTTAGTTTATAGTCAGGAAGAGGGCCAAAGTCCTACAAGGCAGCACATTATGTATGATTATAATAACAAAAGCAACAAAAAGCAAGTCAAAGAAACTCTGCATTTCTTTTTTTGTGGCTGAGAAGTATTCCATTGTGTGCATGTATCACAGCTTCTTTATTCATTCGTTTGTCGATGGACATCTAGGCTGCTTCTATGTTTTACCTATGGTGTAGAGTGCTGCAATGAACATTGGGGTACAGGTATCTCTTTCAATTTTGATTTCAACAGGGTATAAACTTACTAGTGGGATTGCCAGGTCATATAGTACTTATATTCTTAGCTTTTTCAGTAATCTCCATATTATCTTCCATAGCAGCTATATCAATTTACATTCCCACCGGCAATGCAAGAGTGTTCCCTTATCTCTGCATCTTCTCCAGCATTTATTATATGCAGATATTTCAATGATGGCCATTCTGACTGATGTGAGGTTATATCTCATTGTAGGTTTGATTTGCATTTCTCTAATAATGAGCAACGATGAGAATCTTCTTATGTATTTTTTTGGCAATGTGTATGTCTTTTTTGGAGAGATGTGCGTTTAAGTCTTTTTCCCATTTTTGAATTGGGTTGTTTGTTTTTTTGGAGTTGTATGAGCTGCTTACATATTTTGGAAATTAATTCTTTGTCAGTTGTTTCATTTGCTACTATTTTCTCCCCTTCTGAGGGCTGTCTTTTCACCTTGTTTATAGTTTTTTTGCTGTACAAAAGCTCATAATTTTAATCAGTAAAAGAAGGATAAAGGAGAGGCCTCAACCTTTCTTGGCTCTTTCTTTTTATATTCTGTGTTTCCTCCCCGCTGAGCCTACCCTATGCAATTTAGAGCTAGCCAGGATGGGGGCTTTGTTTCACCTCAGGCTTTCACTGTGGTCAGCACATTTTTCCTCTGTTCCTTTTTTGTGAACTTTTCCCTTTGGCCTTTTTCCTATACTAGCTGTAACTATCTAACAATATCTAACTTCATTACTCAGTGGTAAACAAGATGGGACACTTGGGAATATCAGTCAAGTTGAACCTTTGGGAAGTGTTCTGAACTCTGAATAAAGTAGACTTTTTTTTTTTCTGTTCTTTAATTTTTTTTTTTTTTGTCCCTATCATGCCTCCTTCACTTTTGCATTCATTTTCATCCACCTTACCACTCCTTGGCATTTGTGCGTCTCCCACCACAGCAGCCTCCCTTGCTGCAGAGCTCCAGCTCTGGGCGCATGAACCCGAGTGTCAGCTTGCAATTAAACACATAGGTCCAGCCGCTTCGCGGCATGTGGGATCCTCCCAGACCAAGAACCCAACTGGTGCCCCCACACTGCAGGTTGGACTCTCCACTCACTGGACAACCAGGGAAGCCGTTTTCCTCTACTTTTAAAATGAACATTCTTGATCTCATTTAGCTCCACGTGTTACAATATTGCTATGGGGAAAAAGCTCTATTTTTGCTTGAATATGACTGCTGAGTTTGTTGTTGTTTATTTACTTATTCTTTTTTTAATCTAAAGTGCTATTTTTCAGTGACCAGATCTTAAAAGCTTTATATTTTAATTTTGACATATAATATTTGTGAATTTGCTTTTTTGTTGTGGCTGTTGCTTTTTAAACCAATTGCTTGCTTTACATTTTTTGTATTCAATTGAAGGATAACTGTTTTACATTGTTGTCTTGGTTTCTTCTGTGCAGCAACATGAATCAGCTATATGTATACATATAACTCCTCCCTCTGGAGCCTTCCTTCCACCAGTCATCCCACCCTTATAGGTCATCACAGAGTTTCCTGTCCTATACAGCAGCTTCCCGCTAGCTATCTATTTTATACACAGTAGTGTATATATGTCAATGCTATCCTCTTATTCTGTCACTCATTTTTCTCCTTTTTGTTTAAAAAAAGAAAATGTTTGCACTATTTTATAGGACAGATAGTTAATTCTGGATGACATTACCACACGTGATTGAAAGGATTCTTCAAAGTAAACTCATTTTAGAAAAGTTTCAAACTTACAAGAAAGTTGTAAAGGTATACAAAGGGATTCCATACACCTTACATAAATTGTTCCTACTAGTAACATTTTACACCAGTATGGTAAATGTGTCATAATTAATGAAATTGCAGCAGGAAAGAGTAGAATCTGACTACGTTTGATCTTTTTCTTTAACATTTGCTGTCTGTTGCTTTCGTTGCTATAATAACTGAAAGGATGCTGCCTATAGGTGTAAGCACACATAATGGCCTGCCTCAAGGAAACCTGCCCCTCTGCCTGAATGCTAAACTAAAGTGTCTTTGTTCAACTCAGAAGGAGACATTCTGACCTGCCTACCTGTGATTGGCTGCAGAAGATAAGAAATTAACACATCATCTCCCCAGTATTGCCAACTCAGGAGATACTTTGTAATACTATGGCCTTTTCACTTTACTTCCTCACCTCCTCCATCTATGTTCTATAAGGGAAGCCGTTTTCCTCTACTTTTAAAATGAACATTCTTGATCTCATTTAGCTCCACGTGTTACAATATTGCTATGGGGAAAGCTCTATTTTTGCTTGAATATGACTGCTGAGTTTGTTGTTGTTTATTTACTTATTCTTTTTTTAATCTAAAGTGCTATTTTTCAGTGACCAGATCTTAAAAGCTTTATATTTTAATTTTGACATATAATATTTGTGAATTTGCTTTTTTGTTGTGGCTGTTGCTTTTTAAACCAATTGCTTGCTTTACATTTTTTGTATTCAATTGAAGGATAACTGTTTTACATTGTTGTCTTGGTTTCTTCTGTGCAGCAACATGAATCAGCTATATGTATACATATAACTCCTCCCTCTGGAGCCTTCCTTCCACCAGTCATCCCACCCTTATAGGTCATCACAGAGTTTCCTGTCCTATACAGCAGCTTCCCGCTAGCTATCTATTTTATACACAGTAGTGTATATATGTCAATGCTATCCTCTTATTCTGTCACTCATTTTTCTCCTTTTTGTTTAAAAAAAGAAAATGTTTGCACTATTTTATAGGACAGATAGTTAATTCTGGATGACATTACCACACGTGATTGAAAGGATTCTTCAAAGTAAACTCATTTTAGAAAAGTTTCAAACTTACAAGAAAGTTGTAAAGGTATACAAAGGGATTCCATACACCTTACATAAATTGTTCCTACTAGTAACATTTTACACCAGTATGGTAAATGTGTCATAATTAATGAAATTGCAGCAGGAAAGAGTAGAATCTGACTACGTTTGATCTTTTTCTTTAACATTTGCTGTCTGTTGCTTTCGTTGCTATAATAACTGAAAGGATGCTGCCTATAGGTGTAAGCACACATAATGGCCTGCCTCAAGGAAACCTGCCCCTCTGCCTGAATGCTAAACTAAAGTGTCTTTGTTCAACTCAGAAGGAGACATTCTGACCTGCCTACCTGTGATTGGCTGCAGAAGATAAGAAATTAACACATCATCTCCCCAGTATTGCCAACTCAGGAGATACTTTGTAATACTATGGCCTTTTCACTTTACTTCCTCACCTCCTCCTCATCTATGTTCTATAAGAGAAACCAGCATTCAGGCCCCATAAGATGGTACTTTTAGGCTTGAGTCCTTCATCTTCTTAAATGTTCAACTTTTCAAATAAAGTCCACCATTCCTGGCTTTAATATTTCATTTCTTGATTGATTACTGGCCTGTCGTGTGGTAAGCAAATCAAGCATGCATTCAGTTACACACCAACACTGATACGTCATTATTATCTAAAGTCCATGTAGTATTCAGATTTCCCTAGGTTTTGATGTCTTTCTTCTAGTCTTAGAAGTCTAGAATCCTATCCAGGACACATCACTTTCAGTAGTTTTATCTCCTTAGGATCGAGCAAATTTCTCAGATGTTCCTTTTATTATTATTATTATTTTTTAACAATCTTTTTTTTGGGGGGGCGGGTTGAGGAGGGAGGTGGTGGGCGGGCCACTTCTATTGATCTTTCATTTATCAATTTTCATCCATCTTTGTTCTTTGGCCTGTGTGGGCCTCCCATCGCAGTGGCCTCTGTTGTCGCAGAGAACCGACTCTGGGTGCATGTGCTCTAGAGCTCCAGCTCGATAATTGGACACATCAGTCCAGCCACTCTGTGGCACGTGGCATCTTCCCAGGCCAGGGATCGAACCGGCACCCCTTGCACTGCAAGGCGGTGTCCTTACCCACTGGACCACCAGGCAAGCCCCAGATGTTCCTTATTTTGATGATCATGAAGATTTAAGAGATATTAGCTAGATATTTTGTAGAATATTTTGTAATGGAGATTTTAAATTTTTTCTCATGATAAGATTGAATTTTTTGTTGTTCTGGAGAGGATGCTAACAAAGGAACAGTGCCATTTTCTTTAAATGATTTTCAAACTGGAAGTAGCTTTAACATTTGCTGTCTGTTGCTTTCGTTGCTATAATAACTGAAAGGATGCTGCCTATAGGTGTAAGCACACATAATGGCCTGCCTCAAGGAAACCTGCCCTCTGCCTGAATGCTAAACTAAAGTGTCTTTGTTCAACTCAGAAGGAGACATTCTGACCTGCCTACCTGTGATTGGCTGCAGAAGATAAGAAATTAACACATCATCTCCCCAGTATTGCCAACTCAGGAGATACTTTGTAATACTATGGCCTTTTCACTTTACTTCCTCACCTCCTCCTCATCTATGTTCTATAAGAGAAACCAGCATTCAGGCCCCATAAGATGGTACTTTTAGGCTTGAGTCCTTCATCTTCTTAAATGTTCAACTTTTCAAATAAAGTCCACCATTCCTGGCTTTAATATTTCATTTCTTGATTGATTACTGGCCTGTCGTGTGGTAAGCAAATCAAGCATGCATTCAGTTACACACCAACACTGATACGTCATTATTATCTAAAGTCCATGTAGTATTCAGATTTCCTAGGTTTTGATGTCTTTCTTCTAGTCTTAGAAGTCTAGAATCCTATCCAGGACACATCACTTTCAGTAGTTTTATCTCCTTAGGATCGAGCAAATTTCTCAGATGTTCCTTTTATTATTATTATTATTTTTTAACAATCTTTTTTTTGGGGGGGCGGGTTGAGGAGGGAGGTGGTGGGCGGGCCACTTCTATTGATCTTTCATTTATCAATTTTCATCCATCTTTGTTCTTTGGCCTGTGTGGGCCTCCCATCGCAGTGGCCTCTGTTGTCGCAGAGAACCGACTCTGGGTGCATGTGCTCTAGAGCTCCAGCTCGATAATTGGACACATCAGTCCAGCCACTCTGTGGCACGTGGCATCTTCCCAGGCCAGGGATCGAACCGGCACCCCTTGCACTGCAAGGCGGTGTCCTTACCCACTGGACCACCAGGCAAGCCCCAGATGTTCCTTATTTTGATGATCATGAAGATTTAAGAGATATTAGCTAGATATTTTGTAGAATATTTTGTAATGGAGATTTTAAATTTTTTCTCATGATAAGATTGAATTTTTTGTTGTTCTGGAGAGGATGCTAACAAAGGAACAGTGCCATTTTCTTTAAATGATTTTCAGGAGTAAAGAGTGTCAGTATCAGTAATTATTATTAATACTAAACTTGATTATCTGCCTATAGGTAGTGTTTGTATGATATCTTTTAAGTTATTCTTCCCCCTGCCTGCGTTGTACTTTTATGAAGTCAGTTTGAAGCCTAAAATTTAAACTTGGAGAATTGTGTTACCTCCATTTGAGGATGGTAAATGTACATAAATTTTGTGGACCTGTTCCTTATGGAAATTTGGTCTCTGTTCCCATATTTTATTTATTTATTTATTTTTTATTTTTATCTGGAGAGTGTGTAATTTCCTTGGTTCAGCTTTGCCGCAACAAAGGTTTGAAATGATGGACAAGTGTTATAGTTACAGTTCAGAGTTTTATTTAGTAGACAAAGTATGTCCCTGAGGTGTGAAGGCAGGCAAACCCTTCAGGAGAGGCTTCAACCCGACTTGACTCCCTCTTTATTTTTTCACACACACACACACACACACACACACACAAATATATATATATATATATATATATATATATATATATATATATATTAGTATTGCAGCATTATTTTTTTCCAGTTTTTTTTTTTTAAATTTTGGCCACTTATTGTATTTTTCTTTATTTATTTTCATCCATCTTTATTCTTTCGCCTGTGGAACTCCAATTGCAGTGGCCTCTCACTGAAGAGTACTTGTTCTGGGTGCCTGCACTCCAGAGTGATGGCTTGTAATTGGAAACACCGGTCCAGCTGCTCCATGGCATGTGGGGTCTTCCTCAGCCAGGGATCGAATCAGAGCCCCTTGCACTGCAAGGCGGACTCTTTGTGCACTGGAACACCAGGAAAGCCCCCCCCCCCTTTTTTTTTTTTTTTTAAATTTATTTATTTATTTATTTTTGTACATGTATGTTCCCAGATCAATCAGATGCATATCCCTTGACCCTCCCCCCACCCAGGTCCCCCCCGCCATCCCTCCAGACCATTGCTCCAAGTGGTTGTAGGTACTCCTATTCCCCTAGCACAATGACAATAGCTATCTTTTCTACACATGACAGTATAGGTTCCCATGTTACTCCCTCCCATTGTTCGGTCTCCACAATGTCTTTATGTCTATTCTCTGTTTTTTCATGAGTTCACTGTGTGTGTTATCATGACCATCTTACTGATTTTAAATTTTTTCTCATGATAAGATTGAATTTTTTGTTGTTCTGGAGAGGATGCTAACAAAGGAACAGTGCCATTTTCTTTAAATGATTTTCAGGAGTAAAGAGTGTCAGTATCAGTAATTATTATTAATACTAAACTTGATTATCTGCCTATAGGTAGTGTTTGTATGATATCTTTTAAGTTATTCTTCCCCCTGCCTGCGTTGTACTTTTATGAAGTCAGTTTGAAGCCTAAAATTTAAACTTGGAGAATTGTGTTACCTCCATTTGAGGATGGTAAATGTACATAAATTTTGTGGACCTGTTCCTTATGGAAATTTGGTCTCTGTTCCCATATTTTATTTATTTATTTATTTTTTATTTTTATCTGGAGAGTGTGTAATTTCCTTGGTTCAGCTTTGCCGCAACAAAGGTTTGAAATGATGGACAAGTGTTATAGTTACAGTTCAGAGTTTTATTTAGTAGACAAAGTATGTCCCTGAGGTGTGAAGGCAGGCAAACCCTTCAGGAGAGGCTTCAACCCGACTTGACTCCCTCTTTATTTTTTCACACACACACACACACACACACACACACACAAATATATATATATATATATATATATATATATATATTAGTATTGCAGCATTATTTTTTTCCAGTTTTTTTTTTTTAAATTTTGGCCACTTATTGTATTTTTCTTTATTTATTTTCATCCATCTTTATTCTTTCGCCTGTGGAACTCCAATTGCAGTGGCCTCTCACTGAAGAGTACTTGTTCTGGGTGCCTGCACTCCAGAGTGATGGCTTGTAATTGGAAACACCGGTCCAGCTGCTCCATGGCATGTGGGGTCTTCCTCAGCCAGGGATCGAATCAGAGCCCCTTGCACTGCAAGGCGGACTCTTTGTGCACTGGAACACCAGGAAAGCCCCCCCCCCCTTTTTTTTTTTTTTTTAAATTTATTTATTTATTTATTTTTGTACATGTATGTTCCCAGATCAATCAGATGCATAGCCCTTGACCCTCGCCCCACCCAGGTCCCCCCCGCCATCCCTCCAGACCATTGCTCCAAGTGGTTGTAGGTACTCCTATTCCCCTAGCACAATGACAATAGCTATCTTTTCTACACATGACAGTATAGGTTCCCATGTTACTCCCTCCCATTGTTCGGTCTCCACAATGTCTTTATGTCTATTCTCTGTTTTTTCATGAGTTCACTGTGTGTGTTATCATGACCATCTTACTAGATCCCATATATATGAGTTAGTATACTATACTTGTCTTTCTTTTTTTGACTTACTTCACTTTTTATGATAGGTTCTAAAGCCAGCCACCTCATTAGGACTGAGTCTTCTGCATTTCTTCTAACAGCTGAGTAGTATTCCATTGTATATATGTACCAGAGCTTCTGGATCTATTCATTTGTCGATGGACATCTAGGTTGCTTCCATGTTCTGGCTATTGTATAGAGAGCTGCAATGAACATTGGGGTACAGGTGCCTCTTTCAGTTTTGATTTCATCAGGATATAGGCCTAATAGTGGGATTGCTGGGTCATCCCCCTTTTTATATATAAAAAATTTTATTTTATTTGTCTGTCATGGTCTTTTATAATTAAAGGTTTTTTTTTTTTTTTTTTCTGAGTTTTATAGATAATAGTTCTGAAAGAGAAAGTTCATAATAACCTACTTCTTCATGGTATGTTCTTCTTTTAGAAGTTCTTAGTTGTAATAGCCTCACATGCCTCTTGGTTTTTCAAATTTTGAGACTTTAGATTTGTGCCCTCCTGTACTCAGCACTTTAGCATCATGCCTAGAATATCACAGATTTACAATAAATATCTGATGAATTTGAAGCTCATCTTACCTTGTTGATAGAGTGAAGGAAATGTTTCTTCCCTTGCTTCCTCATGTCTGAAGGTCTGGACATTAGATATCTCTCTCATAACTCCCCAGGAGCTGAAGGCCTTTCAGTGTTTCTATTCAGATGTTGCAGAACACAGACTTTTTCCAGGTACTCCTGAAGAATCTTTAGGATTTGGGATTACAAGTTTTTGTTCTTTACACTTTTTCCTTATTTTCCATGTTTGAACTTCTTCCTTCTCTGAACTTTGCCTTCACAGGCCTCAGAAACATTCAGGCCCCAAATACATAGGACCAGGCTCCCTCTTTTAATCTCCTCCTCACTGAGCCTGCCCTATGCAAATTAGGACTAGCCTGGAAGAGTGTGTCCTTGCTTCACCTGAGGTTCTCATTCCAGTCCACAGTTTTTTTTCCTATGTTCCCTTTTTGTGGCTTTTCCCCCTTTGCCTGTCTTTTAGCCACTGCCATTTTTGAACTCCTTTTCTATTCTAACTACTTTATGGTTCTAAAGCCATGCCACCTCCATTAGGAACTTGTCTTTCTTTCTGACTTACTTCACTCAGTATGATAGGTTCTAAAGCCAGCCACCTCATTAGGACTGAGTCTTCTGCATTTCTTCTAACAGCTGAGTAGTATTCCATTGTATATATGTACCAGAGCTTCTGGATCTATTCATTTGTCGATGGACATCTAGGTTGCTTCCATGTTCTGGCTATTGTATAGAGAGCTGCAATGAACATTGGGGTACAGGTGCCTCTTTCAGTTTTGATTTCATCAGGATATAGGCCTAATAGTGGGATTGCTGGGTCATCCCCCTTTTTATATATAAAAAATTTTATTTTATTTGTCTGTCATGGTCTTTTATAATTAAAGGTTTTTTTTTTTTTTTTTTTCTGAGTTTTATAGATAATAGTTCTGAAAGAGAAAGTTCATAATAACCTACTTCTTCATGGTATGTTCTTCTTTTAGAAGTTCTTAGTTGTAATAGCCTCACATGCCTCTTGGTTTTTCAAATTTTGAGACTTTAGATTTGTGCCCTCCTGTACTCAGCACTTTAGCATCATGCCTAGAATATCACAGATTTACAATAAATATCTGATGAATTTGAAGCTCATCTTACCTTGTTGATAGAGTGAAGGAAATGTTTCTTCCCTTGCTTCCTCATGTCTGAAGGTCTGGACATTAGATATCTCTCTCATAACTCCCCAGGAGCTGAAGGCCTTTCAGTGTTTCTATTCAGATGTTGCAGAACACAGACTTTTTTCCAGGTACTCCTGAAGAATCTTTAGGATTTGGGATTACAAGTTTTTGTTCTTTACACTTTTTCCTTATTTTCCATGTTTGAACTTCTTCCTTCTCTGAACTTTGCCTTCACAGGCCTCAGAAACATTCAGGCCCCAAATACATAGGACCAGGCTCCCTCTTTTAATCTCCTCCTCACTGAGCCTGCCCTATGCAAATTAGGACTAGCCTGGAAGAGTGTGTCCTTGCTTCACCTGAGGTTCTCATTCCAGTCCACAGTTTTTTTTCCTATGTTCCCTTTTTGTGGCTTTTCCCCCTTTGCCTGTCTTTTAGCCACTGCCATTTTTGAACTCCTTTTCTATTCTAACTACTTAATATACTCATATAACTTATGGATATTTATCTTATGCTTTGGGTTATAATTCAATGATGTGTTATTTACTCTGTTGCTTTAATTGCTACAGGTTTGACCATTAAGTGCTATTGCATTTGATCCTGTGTCACTTTCATATACTCTCATTATATATTGTTACTTTTGCTGCTGTTATTTTAAGTATTTTCTTAATTTCTAGCATTGCGAGACCAAGATTAACCCATATGCTTTGTGTATTAATCTGTACATACTCTATATGGCTGAATACTAAAGAATCTGCCTGCAATGCAGGGGACCCAGGTTTGATCCTTGGCTCAGGAAGATCTCTGGAGGAGTAAATGGCAACCCACTCCAGTATTCTTGCCCAGAAAATCCCATGAATAAAGGTTCCTAGTGGGCTACAGTGCTTAAGGGTCACAAAGAGTCAGACATTACTGAGCATGCACGCATCCACATACTAATATATAACTAATATAATGACATATAATGTATACTAACATATGTGTGTATACTAAGCTAAATATATATACATATCTACAAATGTATCCCTCTATGTCATACTGATGACTAGTTCATACTGATCTTGCGAATTCTAACTCACTACCAGACCTATTATTCTACCTTTATGTTCTATTTTGATAGTCACCTTCAACAGTGAGAAACGTTTCCTATCATCCATCTTTAATTTATTTAATTTTTAAATTCCAGTATACCTTTATAGTGGTTTTGTCAGGTGGCCTTATTTTTCTTCCTTGGTTCTTGTCTCATCATAACAAGACTAAATGCTTTAAAACAACAGACAAGTTACAACTCAGTTTAGCTCAAGCAGGCAAATATTTAATTAGACACTCGCAAGACATGAGAGCAGGCTAAGTCCAAAAGTCTTCTTCATCTTTCCTGTCAATTTCTCTCAGTTTCCAATTTTTATACACCCAGTCTCCTCCTTTTGGTTATGCCCAGTGCAAAGTAGAGCTTTGTACACATACCAGTTAATGAAAGGGAATGCAAATGGGCTTATGCTCAAAGCCAGTTGACATTTTCAAGTTATATAATAGAAGACCATGTTGTTTATGTCTTCTCATGTGTCTTTCTATAATTCAGTCTGTTATAATTAGATGCAAAATATTCATGAGGCCTTAATTGGCTCCTAACTGCCCTAAGGTTACTTGGAAAAGACCCTGTGGTTATTTTATATCCACCATGTGCCTAGGGTGCATGTGCAGGAGTTGAAGTCTCTGTGGTTATTTTCAAGCATATCTCTTCGTTTTTCTGGGTGCTTCTGGGATGCAGTTTAGAGATAAGCTTGCATCTCTTTCAGGCAGGTTCCCCCTTGTTGTTCATGTCTAACATTCTACAGAATAATTTCAATAATGTTAACCCACATTGCCATGGAAAAGAATATATTTCAACTAGATTATAATATTTCCATATAGTTCCTTTTGCCTTTGGTCTTACAGTTCCTTGGCATTCTCAAAATTGTCAGCATGTGTTATCCATTGTCCCAAAGTGAGACCAGTATATTTATTTGTAATTCACTGAGATTCTTTTGTCACAGTCTGTATGTATTCCATTCTGGAACAGCATGACATCATGAGTGAATTTTTTGAATTTGCATACATTAAAGTTTACTCTTTTAGAGTTCTGTTTTGACAAATGCATAATGTAATGTAACAACCCATTAAAATATTATACAGAATAATTTTATGACCCTGAAAAATCTGTGTTTTATTTCCTCAATGATCATGTTCTCTTTTATGTATCTCCTGGAACCCCTCATTTGCTGTGTCTATAATTTTGCTTTTTCCAGGATGTTGTATAAATAGAACTATAAATCATATGGCTTTTTCAGACTGCTACCTGCTAATGTTTCTTTTTAATTTTTTCTTTCTGTCTTTAGGTATGATGACTTTTACAGTGTTTATTTTTTTTCTATTTCAAAAATTCACTAACAATTTAGAAAAAAGATCAACTTAGTTTAGCCATTATTCATCTTTAATTTTTTCAAAGACTCATTTAAATATATTTTAAATAGAATCAATTTAGACATAAATAAATTTCAATTAAAGCATATTCATAAAACTATATACAAGCCATTTTATATTTTCAGATTTTATCTTCCCTCATTTTCATGTTTCAGCTAGTTTAATACAGTGTTAGAGCATGTTTATATATTATGTTTTTTATAGTCAATAACATTACTAGTATTAATTATTGCTGTGTTTATACATATATACACATTATTTTCTACATGTGCATACCTGTGAATATTTTAAATTTCCATAATTGATAATCTATTTAAGCACTGCTTAAGACATAATTCAAAAAGTATTTTGTAATCATATCATTTTTTCTTGAAACCTTAAAACTTTTCAAGGTTTTTTTTCTGCATTTCTGACTGCAGAACTGATGCACAGTCAATTTATGTTGAAGGAGAATCAGATGTCAAGGGTCAGTGACTGACTTAAGCTGCCTGTTACGCTACCAGTATTTAGATCCAGCTTCTGTGAGTTCAGGTTTCCAATGTGCAGTATTCATTTCCATGTTCCTTCTCACCAGAAACAAGAATGGAATGGTCATTCTCATACAGTTGGTCTGGCTGGCCAATTTTATATCTCAATCAGAGACCTAAAAAGTTTTGAGGTATGAAGTACATTTTATTTTGATTTTTCAGTATGGAACAATTATTTTCCTATTTTTTAGTTCCAATGTTTATTTCTGTGAAAATTTAGGAGATTGAATTCTTCTGTTTATGGAATTACATCACCCTGTTGTCTGGAAACTCAAATATGTTTTATTTTTCTTTTGCATTAGTCCTTTGGGTAAAACTTTATTCTTTATTCTGTCATTTGAAGTGATTCTAAATTATTTATTAACAGATGGCTTATAACAACCAGGCAATATTTGATACAATATCAGAAGCAATACACACAAAATTTAATGTATATGTCTATCCTCTGTCACCTACCTGACTGCATAAAGGAAAATGAAATTTTATTAAAGACTATTATGTTATCTGATACTACTAATGTATGATGATTTATAGAAAGTATACTGTCTATTTTTCTTTGTAGTGATTTTATTTTTCTAAATATAGCATTGCAGACTATGTCATTTATTATTTGCTTATGATTTAAATAATGGTATAAATTATGAAATCCAGATTAATAAAAGAGATAACAACTTAAAATTAAAAGAGCTCCTCTGAGGGTAAAGGATATGACATAGTTATAATATTTAATAATGTTTCATGATCAATTTTAGCATTTTCACTTGAGGCTGAGATATTTGCAAGATTAATATTTTACAAATATATTTCTTCAAGGGATAATATTCCCCAATCCCAAAACAGAAACTACAATAAAAAATCACTAAGAAGCAGACTAATTAGACTTTTGAGTATAAAAATTCCATCTGTTTTTAAAGGACATTTGTATGTTAGCAGCAGTGTTTCTGCTATAAAAACATCTTAATTCTAAGACAGGTATATAGACCAAACTCCTTAATAGCCATTATTTAATTACCCAGAATTCTTTCTGAACTGATACTTTTAAAAGGTATACCTTATAAAAAGCTGATGGTTAAAATAATAGTCCTGAAATGCATATGATTTAAGATGCTCTAAAAATAAAAAGCATTAAAATGTATTCAACACAATTTTAACTACAAATTTTATCTGGCTATAAATATAAATGCTTAAATAAAAACATACCAAGTATATTACATGATGTACATATTAAAGCTATTTAATTAAAGTACCAGTTCCATAAATTTATTGAATACTTGAGATATGACTATATTTGACCACACACATACACACAGAATTATGTTTTTTGGTTTTTTTTTAAATTAGTTGCAGGATGCTATTTTTACTTAGCTTGTTTACAATTAAGCAAATTTTACAAATTTTACAAATTTTACAATTAAGCAAAGCTGAGACTTTATCCTCTGCTTTCTCAACATATCTTCTGTACAATCTTACTGTATGGTAACTTTAAGTGAATACACTTAACATTAAACAAAATTGCATACACATGCATTTATAGCACATATATGATTTTTTAATCTTTCTTGTAATCCTAAATAGTCAAAGATATTCAAACTTTCCTGCTGTATTCAAATTTTCCATAAATTCTTGTCCTGACTTTTCTTTCTGCTTGCATTCTTTTACTTTCTTAATTTTAATATTTATGTTTTCAAGTAATTTATAAATGTCCAGTAACTTTAGAAAATAAAATATCAACATCATCTTTATCATAAATAAACCTCTAATCATTAGGCTGATCAGATTTGTTTTCATAAGTCTTTGTCCATTTCTACTTCTTTTGGCAAATGGAGTTGGGTTAATGAGGTTTCCAAATAAAACCCCCTCCCCTTTGATAGCCATCTCCACATCCTAATCACTCTATTCTCTCAAGTTTCATAACATTCATCAAAAGAATATAAAATTGAGGAGAGATGACTGTAGGATCAGTTCTGAGGAGATTTTAAAGCATGACTCCCACTTCATTAACTCACTTCCTTCCTTTTGGCAATTTCTGCCCAGGCTTGTGCCTACTTGAACCACTGGGACCTTAATGATGCTGTGTGACTCCTAAAGCTGAGTCATAAAAAGTGATGTAGTTTCAGTCTTTTTTGATTGTAGCATTTGTGATTAGAACTCTGACCATTAAAGGAAGATCAGTCTTGGAAGATATCTGGCAAGCTGTTCAGAAGCTTAGGGACACGTAGAAAAGGGATGTTTATCTCTAATCAACCTTCCTAATGTTCCCATCATTCAAGCTCTGGTGGCAGACATGGAAGTGAACAAGCATATAGTAATATTCCCAGCTGAGACCCTGGATACTGTGAGGTAGAGAAAAGCCATCCCTGCTGTGCTCTGTCTAAATTTCTGTCCCCAGAATCAGTGCACAGAACAAATTAGGTGTTTTAAGCTGCTAATTTTGATTAATTAGTTACACAGAAGTAGTAAGTTTAAAAAATATAAACCGCCTGAAGAATACATTGAGAAATGTTTCTAAGATACACTGCAGGCTAGTTGAGTGAAGGGCAAATTAAGCCAAACATTTACTTATAAACGAAAGGGATCCCAAGAGGAATGGCCATTACATTGTATACATTAGAGCAGCAGACCAAAGTTATAAATGAGGGAGCAGTGGAGATGAGATGCTGTGCTGGAGTTTGAGAGAGGCAAATTTCAATCTTACTAACTGTTCCTGAATACAAAGGAGAATACTGTTTCCAACTTACTTGTTTTTGTCTACATTTTTAGAAACATAATGCACTCTAGCTACAAAGTCTAGTAATTTAAGTTGTTTTGAAGTTGTTTTCCTCTAAGAAGGCAGGGGTCTCAACTCCCTAATCAACAAGAACATCTAAGTTGCTTCAGTTGTATTTGAGTCTTTGTGACCCCATGACTTATAGCCCACCAGGCTCTTCTGTTCATGGGATTCTCCATGCAAAAATATGGAATGGGTTACCATGCCCTTATCCAGAGGAACTTACCAATCCAGGGATCAAATACATATCTCTTATGTCTCCTGCATTGGCAGGCAGGTTTTTGACTAGTGCCACCTTGGAAGCCTCATTGTTGGTCGAAATGGCTAAGAGATAGGAATCTCTGAGCCTATTGGTTAGGTGACCCCATGTGCCTACCAAGGGTATAGCTTGTGCTGCCCTTTCCAAAATCATCAGACTAGGTTTGTCAGCTTTTGATTGGTTAGCATTTGGGGGATTAAAGAAAAAACATTTTTGACCATTAAAGGAAGATCAGTCTTGGAAGATATCTGGCAAGCTGTTCAGAAGCTTAGGGACACGTAGAAAAGGGATGTTTATCTCTAATCAACCTTCCTAATGTTCCCATCATTCAAGCTCTGGTGGCAGACATGGAAGTGAACAAGCATATAGTAATATTCCCAGCTGAGACCCTGGATACTGTGAGGTAGAGAAAAGCCATCCCTGCTGTGCTCTGTCTAAATTTCTGTCCCCAGAATCAGTGCACAGAACAAATTAGGTGTTTTAAGCTGCTAATTTTGATTAATTAGTTACACAGAAGTAGTAAGTTTAAAAAATATAAACCGCCTGAAGAATACATTGAGAAATGTTTCTAAGATACACTGCAGGCTAGTTGAGTGAAGGGCAAATTAAGCCAAACATTTACTTATAAACGAAAGGGATCCCAAGAGGAATGGCCATTACATTGTATACATTAGAGCAGCAGACCAAAGTTATAAATGAGGGAGCAGTGGAGATGAGATGCTGTGCTGGAGTTTGAGAGAGGCAAATTTCAATCTTACTAACTGTTCCTGAATACAAAGGAGAATACTGTTTCCAACTTACTTGTTTTTGTCTACATTTTTAGAAACATAATGCACTCTAGCTACAAAGTCTAGTAATTTAAGTTGTTTTGAAGTTGTTTTCCTCTAAGAAGGCAGGGGTCTCAACTCCCTAATCAACAAGAACATCTAAGTTGCTTCAGTTGTATTTGAGTCTTTGTGACCCCATGACTTATAGCCCACCAGGCTCTTCTGTTCATGGGATTCTCCATGCAAAAATATGGAATGGGTTACCATGCCCTTATCCAGAGGAACTTACCAATCCAGGGATCAAATACATATCTCTTATGTCTCCTGCATTGGCAGGCAGGTTTTTTGCCACTAGTGCCACCTTGGAAGCCTCATTGTTGGTCGAAATGGCTAAGAGATAGGAATCTCTGAGCCTATTGGTTAGGTGACCCCATGTGCCTACCAAGGGTATAGCTTGTGCTGCCCTTTCCAAAATCATCAGACTGAGAGGAGCACTGAATTTAGGAATGGTATAGCTAAATATGTGTGTGTGTATATATATATATATATATATATATATATAAAATATTCTCTTGGCTCTTCAGTATGGAATAAATTGCAGAAAAGCAGGAGTAGAATTGCAAGGATTTCTTGCAGTAGTTAAAGTGAGTGATGACAGTTCCTTAGACTAAGGAGGTCACAAGGGACAGACTCTTACTTTATATTGAAGAAAACTATGAAAATTCTTGATAGATTGGACCTGTGGTGAAGGTTGCAGAGAGTTACTTTTCTTTTTTTACTAATTTTGTTATCAGAGTGAACTCCTTTTTGTATTTGCTACCCGTGGCTATGTGTGTGGATTTTGCCACATCTTTACCAATCTTATTATAAATATGTTTATATATATGTATATATATACACACATACATATATATTTAATGTTCTCTGCTCAATCACTTTAGGCATTTCCAACTCTTTACAACCCTATGGATTCTCGTCCATCAGGCTCCTCTGTCCATGGAGTTTCCCAGGAAAGAAAACTGGAATATTTTACCATGCCCTCCTCCAAGGAGTCTTCCCAACACAGGAATCAAACTCATATATCGTATATCTTCTGCATTGGCAGTTGGGTTCTTTATTGATAATGCCACCTCAGAACCAACGTTTTAATAATTGCTATATTTCAGAATCTGCCCGTACTGCAGGAGACATGGATTTAATCACTGGGTTGGGAAAATATGCTAGAGAAGGGAACACCTACTCACTCTAGTATTCTGGCCTGGACAGTTCCATGGCTTCTCCGTGAAATCACAGTCACACACAATCAAGTGACTCTCACATTTATAACTTAATTTTTGATGCTTTAAAACTGTAGTGCTGGAGAAGACTCATGAGAGAGATTTGGACAGCAAGGAGATCAAAATAGTCAATCATAAAGGAAATCAAAAAGGAGTATTCATTAAAGGACTGATGCTGAAACTGAAGCTCCAATACTTTGGCCACCTAATGCAAAGAGCTCATTGGTAAAGAATCTGACTGCACTGAAGGAGACACAAGATACCTGGGCTTAATCCCTGGGTCAGGAAGCTCCTTTGAAGGAGGGTATGGCAACCCATTCCAGTATTCCTGTGGGGAAAATTCCATGGACAGAGGTGCCTGATGGACTATAGTCCATAGGGTCGCAAGGAGGTGAACATGACTGAAGCAACTGAGCAGGCAAACATGTTATTAAATCACTAATCTAAAACTAAAAAAAACAAAAGAAAAGAAACCCACCAAAGTAGACCAAAAAAAAGGAGGTCACAAGGACAGACTCTTACTTTATATTGAAGAAAACTATGAAAATTCTTGATAGATTGGACCTGTGGTGAAGGTTGCAGAGAGTTACTTTTCTTTTTTTACTAATTTTGTTATCAGAGTGAACTCCTTTTTGTATTTGCTACCCGTGGCTATGTGTGTGGATTTTGCCACATCTTTACCAATCTTATTATAAATATGTTTATATATATGTATATATATACACACATACATATATATTTAATGTTCTCTGCTCAATCACTTTAGGCATTTCCAACTCTTTACAACCCTATGGATTCTCGTCCATCAGGCTCCTCTGTCCATGGAGTTTCCCAGGAAAGAAAACTGGAATATTTTACCATGCCCTCCTCCAAGGAGTCTTCCCAACACAGGAATCAAACTCATATATCGTATATCTTCTGCATTGGCAGTTGGGTTCTTTATTGATAATGCCACCTCAGAACCAACGTTTTAATAATTGCTATATTTCAGAATCTGCCCGTACTGCAGGAGACATGGATTTAATCACTGGGTTGGGAAAATATGCTAGAGAAGGGAACACCTACTCACTCTAGTATTCTGGCCTGGACAGTTCCATGGCTTCTCCGTGAAATCACAGTCACACACAATCAAGTGACTCTCACATTTATAACTTAATTTTTGATGCTTTAAAACTGTAGTGCTGGAGAAGACTCATGAGAGAGATTTGGACAGCAAGGAGATCAAAATAGTCAATCATAAAGGAAATCAAAAAGGAGTATTCATTAAAGGACTGATGCTGAAACTGAAGCTCCAATACTTTGGCCACCTAATGCAAAGAGCTCATTGGTAAAGAATCTGACTGCACTGAAGGAGACACAAGATACCTGGGCTTAATCCCTGGGTCAGGAAGCTCCTTTGAAGGAGGGTATGGCAACCCATTCCAGTATTCCTGTGGGGAAAATTCCATGGACAGAGGTGCCTGATGGACTATAGTCCATAGGGTCGCAAGGAGGTGAACATGACTGAAGCAACTGAGCAGGCAAACATGTTTTTAAATCACTAATCTAAAACTAAAAAAAAAAACAAAAACAAAAGAAAAGAAAAAAACCCAAGCACCAAAGTAGACCAAATGAAATAAAAAGAAAGTAAGGAAAACCACTAGGCCATTCACATAAGACTAAATCAAATAATTTATGATTATACAATGGAAGTTACAAATAGATTCAAGGGATTAGATCTGATAGAGTGCCTAAAGAACTATGGACAAAAGTTCATAACATTGCACAGGAGCAGCGGTCTAAACCATCCCCAAGAAAAAGAAATGCAAAAAGGTTGTCTAAGGAGGCCTTACAAGTAGTTAAGAAAACAAAAGATGTGAAAGGCAAAGGAGAAAAGGAAAGATATATACCCATCTGAATGCAGAGTTATGGAGAATATCAAGGAGAGGGAAGAAAGCCTTCTTAAGTGAATGATGCAAATAAATAGAGGAAAAGAATAGTATTAGAAAGAGTTGAGCTCTCTATAAGAAAATTAAAGATACCAGGTGAATATTTCATGCAAAGATAGGCACAATAAAGGACAGAAAAAGTATGGACCTAATAGAAACAGAAGATACTAAGAAGAAGTGGAAAGAACACATAGAACTATATAAAAAAAATCTTAAGGACCTGGATGACCACGACGGTGTGATAACTCACCTAGAGCCAGACATCTTAGCATGTGAAAGCAAGTGGGCCCTAGGAAACATTACCAGGAGCAAGACAGTGGACTTGATTGAATTCCATCTGAGTTATTTAAAATCCTATAGGATGTTGTTAAAATGCTACACTCAATATGCCAGCAAAACTGGAAAACTCAGCATTAACCACAGGACTAGAAAAGGACAGTTTTCATTCCAATCCTGAAGAAGAGCAACACCAAAGAATGTAAAAATTATCACAAAATTTCACTCATTTATCATACTAGCAAAGTAATGCTCAAAAATCCTCCAAGCAAGGCTTCAACAGTAGGTGAATAGAGAATTTCCAGTAGTCCAAGCTGGATTTAGAAAATGCAGAGGAACAAGAGATCAAATTGCCAACATCTGTTGGATCATAGAAAAATCAAGGGGATTCCAGAAAAGCATGTACTTCAGCTTCACTGACTATGCTAAAGCCTTTGAGTGTGTGCATCATAACAAACTATAGTAAATTCTGAAAGAGATAGAAATAACAAACCACCTGACCTGCCTCCTGTAACTATTAGAATTAGACATGGCACGATGGACTCGTTCCACGTTGGGGAAAGAATATGTCAAAGCTGTTATAATGTCACCCTGCTTATTTAACTTATATGCAGATTACATCATGCAAAATGTTGGTCTGAATGAAGCAAAAGTTGGAATCAAGATTACCTTGATTGCCTTGAAGAAATATCAATAACTACAAGTATACAAATGACACCACCCTTATGGCAGAATGCAAATAAGAACTAAAGAGGCTCTTGGTGAAGGTGAAAAAAAGAGAGTGAAAAAGCTGGTCTAAAACTCAATGCTGAAAATATGAAGATCATAGCATCTGGTCATATAAATTCACAGCAAATAGATGGGCAAACAATGGAAACAATGACAGACTTTATTTTCTTGGGCTCCAAAATCACCGTGTATGGTGACTGTAGCCATGAAATTAACAGACATTTGCTCCATGGAAGAAAAGCTATGACAAAGCTAGACAGAGTATTCAAAAGCAGAGACATCAGTTTGTTGACAATAGCCTGCACAGTCAAAACTATAGTTTCCCTAGTAGTCATGCGTGGATGTGAATGTTGAACCATAAAGAAGGCTGAGAGCCAAAGAATTGATACCTTTGAACTGCAGTATTGGAGAAGATTCTTGAAAGTCCCTTAGACTGCAAGGAGATCAAACAGCTAATCCTTAAGGAAATCAATCCTAAATATTCATTTGAAGGACTCATGCTGAAACTGAATCTCCAATACTTTGGCCACCTGATAAGAAGTTATTCCTCATTTGAAAAGACCTTGATGCTGGAAAAAATAGAAAGCAGGAGAAGGGGACAACAGAAGACAAGATGATTTGATTGCATCCTCAGCTCAATGGACTTGAGTTTGAGCAAGCTATGGAAGATGGTGAAGAATAGGGAAGTTTGGCATTCTGTAGTCCATGGGGTCAGAAAGAGTTGGACATGACTGAGGAATCAACCTTCCAAATCTCAAAATATTTTAAGAGAAAAAAACCTATAGCAGCAAAATTCCTGTAGTCCATGAAAGCTCATATCAAACTATAGTAAATTCTGAAAGAGATAGAAATAACAAACCACCTGACCTGCCTCCTGTAACTATTAGAATTAGACATGGCACGATGGACTCGTTCCACGTTGGGGAAAGAATATGTCAAAGCTGTTATAATGTCACCCTGCTTATTTAACTTATATGCAGATTACATCATGCAAAATGTTGGTCTGAATGAAGCAAAAGTTGGAATCAAGATTACCTTGATTGCCTTGAAGAAATATCAATAACTACAAGTATACAAATGACACCACCCTTATGGCAGAATGCAAATAAGAACTAAAGAGGCTCTTGGTGAAGGTGAAAAAAAGAGAGTGAAAAAGCTGGTCTAAAACTCAATGCTGAAAATATGAAGATCATAGCATCTGGTCATATAAATTCACAGCAAATAGATGGGCAAACAATGGAAACAATGACAGACTTTATTTTCTTGGGCTCCAAAATCACCGTGTATGGTGACTGTAGCCATGAAATTAACAGACATTTGCTCCATGGAAGAAAAGCTATGACAAAGCTAGACAGAGTATTCAAAAGCAGAGACATCAGTTTGTTGACAATAGCCTGCACAGTCAAAACTATAGTTTCCCTAGTAGTCATGCGTGGATGTGAATGTTGAACCATAAAGAAGGCTGAGAGCCAAAGAATTGATACCTTTGAACTGCAGTATTGGAGAAGATTCTTGAAAGTCCCTTAGACTGCAAGGAGATCAAACAGCTAATCCTTAAGGAAATCAATCCTAAATATTCATTTGAAGGACTCATGCTGAAACTGAATCTCCAATACTTTGGCCACCTGATAAGAAGTTATTCCTCATTTGAAAAGACCTTGATGCTGGAAAAAATAGAAAGCAGGAGAAGGGGACAACAGAAGACAAGATGATTTGATTGCATCCTCAGCTCAATGGACTTGAGTTTGAGCAAGCTATGGAAGATGGTGAAGAATAGGGAAGTTTGGCATTCTGTAGTCCATGGGGTCACAAAGAGTTGGACATGACTGAGGAATCAACCTTCCCCAAATCTCAAAATATTTTAAGAGAAACAAATTTACAATAATACTTCCACAGTATAGTTTATATCATAGTATTTACTTGAAGAAAATGTGATTTCTGTTATCCCAAGAATTATTTGTCCCACCAAAAGACTGAATTGCTCAGAAGCAATGTGCTTTTGCCAACCCCCTCACCCTGCAAAACAAGGCTGCATGATCAACATCTTTTAAGTAGCATCAGATTCTGTCGTCTCTCTGTGAAACATTCTGTATGTCTCTAAACGGATACAGGAAAATACAGTAAAAGGAAAATACAGTAAATATAAATGACTCTCCTTTAATTTCACCCATACATGAAAGATATGGAGAAAGATATTTGTAAGTAGAGACTTTATCAACTTCAAATATTGACTCATTAAAGGACTCCATCTGTATAGAAGGGTCACCCAAATCTCCACATATGGTTGCAGGTTCCTGAATGATTTTTGCCTTTCTAGAGTGACGTCTAACTCAGTGTCTCACCCCTGGAACTCTCAAAGTATTTATCTTGAGAATAGAAATCAATATCATGCTGATATGTTTGTAACTGACAATTACATAAGTATCTGATTATTAAAAATTATACATATTAACTATTGGTGAATGTCATTTGGCTATTCAAACATGTGGTCATTTAATAAATTATAGGTACCACAGATATTGGTAATTATGTCTAGAAGAAATTGACTTTACCTTATGGGTGTAATTTATGCAGTCTCTGGTGAATGATACAGGTGCTAGAGAGAATTTCATAGTTTTTGCACTCAATTCATAATTGTAAGTGGAGAAATTGAGAAGAATACAGCTATGCTTATATGTGGAGGTAATATGCATAGACATATGCAGATATATATATATATATATATATAAAATATATATATAATTTTTAAAAAGAACAGAATGAAAAAAGTAAGTAATACTTATGTGCTTATCCTTTAGAGAGAGGAACAGGGGTCAAAGGACAAGGACAATTTTTATTTTCTTATTTTTCTGTATTTTCCTCTTTAATGTTCTTTCTTTCTTCTTTTTTCAATGTGTGTACTTCAAAATAGAATATTTCCATACAAATACGGTATGTTTGAAGTGCACACTTAAGTTCACATGTCCTGAGTAATAATAATAGTGGCAGATAACCACTTCTGTTGCAAAGTTGTTCTCAAGTATAGCATTGTATAAAGTAACTGCAAATTTAAAAGAAATTAAAATGTTTTCTCCAAAAACAGCCACCAGCCTTAGGACTCTCATCTTTTTCCAGTGTTTGTGTGGACTTTTCCTCAAATTTTCAGGCCATCTTGGTTTTGAGTGTGGGTTGATATTTTCCAGAATAGCAGAGAGACAAGAAGGCCTTCTTCAATGAACAATGCAAAGAAATAGAGGGAGGGCTTCCCCTGGTGGTCCAGTGGATAAGGACACCGCCTTGCAGTGCAAGGGGCGCCGGTTCGATCCCTGGCCTGGGAAGATCCCACGTGCCGCGGAGCGGCTGGACTGATGTGTCCAATCACCGAGCCGGAGCTCTGGAGCGCATGCGCCCAGAGCTGGCGCTCTGCAACAACAGACCCCACCGCGATGGGAGGCCCACAGGAGCCAAAGAACAAAGATGGATGAAAATAGAGAAATGAAAGACCAATAGAAGTGGCCCACCTGCTCCCCTCCATCCCCAACCTGACCCCCGCTCCCCCAAAAAATAAAAGAAAAGAAATAGGGGGAAACAACAGAAAAGGTTAAGACTAGAGATCTCTTTAAAAGGCTGGAAATATCAGGGCTAATCTTGTGGTCCAGCGTGTAGAGAGTCCGCCTTGCAGTGCAAGGGGCACCAGTTCTATCCCTCACCTCGGAAGATCCCACGTGCCATGAGAACCATTGGACTGGTGTATCCAATTGTGAGACAGTGTTCTGGAGTGCACATGCCAAGAGCCAGTGCTCAGCAACAAGAGGCCACTGCAATGGGAGGACCACAGAGGCCAAACAATAAAGGTGGATGCAAATAAATAAATAAATAACCAATAAAAAAGGCCAATCTTTTTTTTTTTTTTTTAAAGAGTGACATATAAAAGACATAATTAAAAAATTGAAAAACTAAAGAAACATTTCATCCAAAGATGGTGACAACAAATATTCACATAGCATACTTGTAAGGGGTCTCTCAGAACTGCCTTAAATATTTTCTTGGTCTACTTTCTTTTTAATTGTATTTTTTGGTATAAAGAAATTACTTTTATTCTTTTTGTAGTCAGTGGAATCATCATTTCTCTAGCCTTCCTTAAATTTTTTTATTTTACATTTTATTATTCTATTTGTGTGACTTCCAAATTTTCAGGCCATCTTGGTTTTGAGTGTGGTTGAAATTAAAATGTTTTCTCCAAAAACAGCCACCAGCCTTAGGACTCTCATCTTTTTCCAGTGTTTGTGTGGACTTTTCCTCAAATTTTCAGGCCATCTTGGTTTTGAGTGTGGGTTGATATTTTCCAGAATAGCAGAGAGACAAGAAGGCCTTCTTCAATGAACAATGCAAAGAAATAGAGGGAGGGCTTCCCCTGGTGGTCCAGTGGATAAGGACACCGCCTTGCAGTGCAAGGGGCGCCGGTTCGATCCCTGGCCTGGGAAGATCCCACGTGCCGCGGAGCGGCTGGACTGATGTGTCCAATCACCGAGCCGGAGCTCTGGAGCGCATGCGCCCAGAGCTGGCGCTCTGCAACAACAGACCCCACCGCGATGGGAGGCCCACAGGAGCCAAAGAACAAAGATGGATGAAAATAGAGAAATGAAAGACCAATAGAAGTGGCCCACCTGCTCCCCTCCATCCCCAACCTGAACCCCCCCCCCCCCAAAAAATAAAAGAAAAGAAATAGGGGGAAACAACAGAAAAGGTTAAGACTAGAGATCTCTTTAAAAGGCTGGAAATATCAGGGCTAATCTTGTGGTCCAGCGTGTAGAGAGTCCGCCTTGCAGTGCAAGGGGCACCAGTTCTATCCCTCACCTCGGAAGATCCCACGTGCCATGAGAACCATTGGACTGGTGTATCCAATTGTGAGACAGTGTTCTGGAGTGCACATGCCAAGAGCCAGTGCTCAGCAACAAGAGGCCACTGCAATGGGAGGACCACAGAGGCCAAACAATAAAGGTGGATGCAAATAAATAAATAAATAACCAATAAAAAAGGCCAATCTTTTTTTTTTTTTTTTAAAGAGTGACATATAAAAGACATAATTAAAAAATTGAAAAACTAAAGAAACATTTCATCCAAAGATGGTGACAACAAATATTCACATAGCATACTTGTAAGGGGTCTCTCAGAACTGCCTTAAATATTTTCTTGGTCTACTTTCTTTTTAATTGTATTTTTTGGTATAAAGAAATTACTTTAATTTTTTTTGTAGTCAGTGGAATCATCATTTCTCTAGCCTTCCTTTCATCTCCATATTTCCTAATTTCTATTTTTTAACATTTGATTAACTTTCTATTTTGAACCATTTTTTTCTATATATTGAATGTTTAGGTTTACTCTTATATCCATCTGAGATTTAATGTTGTTTGTCTTATGAAATGCATATATACAAAATTTTACGAGTTCATCTGTCCAGTGGAAAAAAATGTATATAATCCCAAATTATAGAGATGACATAGCAAAGAAGAAAAAACAAACTGTAATTCTCTCTTTAAAAAAATAACTTGGAATAGCTTATGCTGTACCATTTCATCAGAGGGAATCATATTTTATGGTTGTCATTGAAGCAGGTTGTATAAGATTCACAAGAGCCTGCTACACAGGCTTTGGTTCAGCAGATAGTAGCAGATATTGAATGGAACTGGGCTTTTGCTTCCTTAAAGTAAAAACATTGAGAATGTGCATTTTTTAAAATAAGTATTTATCAGCTGTTTCCGAACTGTCTCCAAAGTGTGGATCGAGGACCAGCAGCATCAGCATCACATGGGAACCATGGCAAATACAAAGTATTGGACTATATCCTAAACCTGCTGAATAAGAAACTCTGGGACAAGACTCATTAATCTGTGTTTTAATAAGTGCTTGAGGTGATTTTGGTGCACACTGAGTCTGAGGATCACTGGTATAAAAATCAGGATCTGTATTTGGGACAGTAGGTAGGCAGATCTTTTCTTTGTTACCTTCAATATGATATGTTTAATGATTTTACTTTTGATGAAAGAGGCAAGAATATACAATTGAGAAAAGTCTTAACAGCAAGTGGTATTGGGAATGTTTGATAGTCACATGTACATCAAGGAGGTTGATATCCCTCACAACATATATAAAATTAAACTCATAATATCCTTAGGACTTAAGAGCAAGTATTTAAGTATATCATAGAATTGCTAGAAGATAACATAGGTAAAACATTCTCTGATATGAATCATATCAATGTTTTCTTAGATTAGTCTCCCAAAACAATAGAAATAGAAGCAAAAGTAAATAATTTGGAACAACTCAAACTTGTAAGTTTTTGCACAGTAATGGAAACCATAACTAAAATGAAAAGATGATCTATGGACTTAGAGAAAATATTTGCAAATTCTATGACCTTAATATCTAAGACTTTACTATCTAAAGTCTTAATATCTAAAATATACAAACAGTTCATACAACTCAATAACAGCAACAACAACAAAATCAAACAACCCAATCAAAAAAAATGACAGAGACCTAAGTAGACATTTCTGCAGAAAAAAAATATGGATCGACAACAGACACATGAAAAGATGGTCAGCATTACTAATTATTACAGAAACACAAATTTCAAAACTACAATGAGGTGTCAGCTCACATCAGGCAGAATTAAATTCTGGAGAAGATGTGAACAAACAGAACCTTCCTACACTATTTGTGAGAATGTAAAATGGTACAGCCACTATACATACCAAGATGGAGGTTCCTTAAAAACCTAAAAACAGAATTACCATGTGAGCAAGCAATTACAATCTGGGGCATATATTTGGAGACAATCATAATTTGAAAACCCCAATTTTCATAACTGTATCATTTGAAGTAACATGAATGGACCTAGAGGTTATCATACTAAATCAAGTAACTCAGACAGAGAATAAGGTTACTCAAGTCCTTTGTTCATCTATTAACTGATTATTTGAGTTTTTTATCCACTTATCAGGTATATGGTTTGTAAATATTTATTCTAATTTTGTAGATTACATTTTCCATTTATGGAGCATTACTTACATTATGCAAATCTCTTTAGTTTGACGTCATCTCAAGTGTTTATTTTAGCTTTTGTTTCCTGTTCTTTGGTTGATAACTTATCCAAGAAATTATTCCAAAGATCAATATCAAGGAATTTTGACTATGTTTTCTTCTAAAGGTTTTATGGTTTCAGGTCTTAGACTCAAGTCTAATCAATTTCAAGTTAATTTTGAGAGTGGTGTAAGATAGAAGACCAATTTCATTCTTCTGCAATTAGATTAGTCTCCAAAACAATAGAAATAGAAGCAAAAGTAAATAATTTGGAACAACTCAAACTTGTAAGTTTTTGCACAGTAATGGAAACCATAACTAAAATGAAAAGATGATCTATGGACTTAGAGAAAATATTTGCAAATTCTATGACCTTAATATCTAAGACTTTACTATCTAAAGTCTTAATATCTAAAATATACAAACAGTTCATACAACTCAATAACAGCAACAACAACAAAATCAAACAACCCAATCAAAAAAAATGACAGAGACCTAAGTAGACATTTCTGCAGAAAAAAAATATGGATCGACAACAGACACATGAAAAGATGGTCAGCATTACTAATTATTACAGAAACACAAATTTCAAAACTACAATGAGGTGTCAGCTCACATCAGGCAGAATTAAATTCTGGAGAAGATGTGAACAAACAGAACCTTCCTACACTATTTGTGAGAATGTAAAATGGTACAGCCACTATACATACCAAGATGGAGGTTCCTTAAAAACCTAAAAACAGAATTACCATGTGAGCAAGCAATTACAATCTGGGGCATATATTTGGAGACAATCATAATTTGAAAACCCCAATTTTCATAACTGTATCATTTGAAGTAACATGAATGGACCTAGAGGTTATCATACTAAATCAAGTAACTCAGACAGAGAATAAGGTTACTCAAGTCCTTTGTTCATCTATTAACTGATTATTTGAGTTTTTTATCCACTTATCAGGTATATGGTTTGTAAATATTTATTCTAATTTTGTAGATTACATTTTCCATTTATGGAGCATTACTTACATTATGCAAATCTCTTTAGTTTGACGTCATCTCAAGTGTTTATTTTAGCTTTTGTTTCCTGTTCTTTGGTTGATAACTTATCCAAGAAATTATTCCAAAGATCAATATCAAGGAATTTTGACTATGTTTTCTTCTAAAGGTTTTATGGTTTCAGGTCTTAGACTCAAGTCTAATCAATTTCAAGTTAATTTTGAGAGTGGTGTAAGATAGAAGACCAATTTCATTCTTCTGCAATTAGATATCCAGTTTTCCCAACATAGCTTATTGAAAAGACTATCCTTTAACTACTGTGTGTTCTTGGCAACCTTGACAAAAATTACTTGGCCTTAAGTATTCTATTCCCCTGTTCTATATGCCTGTTACTATTATAGTACCATACTTTTTGATTACTGTTGCTTTGTACTATAGTATGAATCAGGGAGTGTGATACCTCCACTTTGTTTTTCTTTCTGAAGATTGCTTTGGATATTGGGGGCATTTTGTGGTTGTAAAATAAATCAGGGTTGTTTCTTTTATTTCTACTAGAAATAGCACTGGAATTGTCATAAAGATTGCATTGAGGGCTTCCCTGGTCCAGTGGGTAAGGACACCGCCTTGAAGTGCAGGGGCACCGGTTCGATCCCTGGCCTGGGAAGATCCCACGTGTCGCAGAGCAGCTGGACCTATGTGTCCAATTACCGAGCTGGAGCTCTGGAGCGCGTGTGCCCAGAACCGTTGCTCTGAGACAACAGAGGCCACTGTGATGGGAGGCCCACACGGGCCAAAGAACAGAGATGGATGAAAACAGACAAATGAAAGACCAATAGAAGTAGCTCGCCTGCTCCCCTCCCTCCCCGCCCCCACCCCTCCATAAATAAATAAATAAATCTTTAAAAAAAAAAAAGATTGCATTGATTCTGTAGAACACTTTGAATAGTAAGTAGATTTTGAATTGTTAATTCTCCTAACGAAGATCATTAGATATCTTTCATTTATTTGTTTTTCCTTCATTTCTTTTTATCAGTATCTTCTAGTTGTTAGTTTACAGGTCTTTTGTCTCCCTAGTTAAAGTTATTCCTGTGTACTTTATTGATTTTAAAGCTATTGTAAATGGAATTTCATTTCTAATATTTCTTTCAGATAATTTGTTATTAATGTAACAAAAAACCTGATTTCCTACCCTGCAAATAGGTTCATCAGGAATATTTTTCTAGATTCTATATACATATATATGTGCTGATATAGGATATTTGTTTTCTCCTTCTGACTTATCTCACTCTGTATGACAATGGAATAGCACTGCTATAAATACATAGTATATATTATGTATATAGGATACTGATTTCATTCTTTTTGCAATTAGATATCCAGTTTTCCCAACATAGCTTATTGAAAAGACTATCCTTTAACTACTGTGTGTTCTTGGCAACCTTGACAAAAATTACTTGGCCTTAAGTATTCTATTCCCCTGTTCTATATGCCTGTTACTATTATAGTACCATACTTTTTGATTACTGTTGCTTTGTACTATAGTATGAATCAGGGAGTGTGATACCTCCACTTTGTTTTTCTTTCTGAAGATTGCTTTGGATATTGGGGGCATTTTGTGGTTGTAAAATAAATCAGGGTTGTTTCTTTTATTTCTACTAGAAATAGCACTGGAATTGTCATAAAGATTGCATTGAGGGCTTCCCTGGTCCAGTGGGTAAGGACACCGCCTTGAAGTGCAGGGGGCACCGGTTCGATCCCTGGCCTGGGAAGATCCCACGTGTCGCAGAGCAGCTGGACCTATGTGTCCAATTACCGAGCTGGAGCTCTGGAGCGCGTGTGCCCAGAACCGTTGCTCTGAGACAACAGAGGCCACTGTGATGGGAGGCCCACACGGGCCAAAGAACAGAGATGGATGAAAACAGACAAATGAAAGACCAATAGAAGTAGCTCGCCTGCTCCCCTCCCTCCACGCCCCCACCCCTCCATAAATAAATAAATAAATCTTTAAAAAAAAAAAAGATTGCATTGATTCTGTAGAACACTTTGAATAGTAAGTAGATTTTGAATTGTTAATTCTCCTAACGAAGATCATTAGATATCTTTCATTTATTTGTTTTTCCTTCATTTCTTTTTATCAGTATCTTCTAGTTGTTAGTTTACAGGTCTTTTGTCTCCCTAGTTAAAGTTATTCCTGTGTACTTTATTGATTTTAAAGCTATTGTAAATGGAATTTCATTTCTAATATTTCTTTCAGATAATTTGTTATTAATGTAACAAAAAACCTGATTTCCTACCCTGCAAATAGGTTCATCAGGAATATTTTTCTAGATTCTATATACATATATATATGTGCTGATATAGGATATTTGTTTTTCTCCTTCTGACTTATCTCACTCTGTATGACAATGGAATAGCACTGACATATAAACACTACCATGAGTAAAATAAATAGCTTTGCAAGAAGATGTTGTATAGCACAGGGAGCTCAGCTCATTTCTCTGTGATGACCTAGATGAGTGAAAAGGGAAGGTGGGAGGGAGGCTCATGAGTTGGGGGCAAATATATGTGTACATATGCCTGATTCACACTGTACAATATAAAATAATTGTACTACAATGATTAAGAAAAAAAAAAAAAACAGTGATTTTCATATCCTGCAACTTTTTTTTTTTTTAATTTTATTTTGCTTTTAACTTTTACAGAGTTTTGTTGTTTACAGACATGCATGTTCCCAGATCACTTAATTCATTTTTGGGGAGGGAGGGGGGGCAGGTGGGCCACTTTTATTCGTCTTTCTAGTTTCATCCATCTTTGTTCTTTGGCTCATGTAGGCCTCCCATCGCGGTGACCTCTCTGGGTGCATGCGCTCCAGAGCTCTGGCTCGGTAATTGGACACATCAGTCCAGCCACTCCATGGCACGTGGGATCTTCTCAGGCCAGGGATTGAACTAGCGTCCCTTGCACTGAAAGGTGGTGTCCTTACCCACTGGACTACCAGGGAAGCCCATATCCTGCAACTTTACAGAAAATATTTTTTTAATCCAATCATGTTCTGGTAGAGTCATGTTTTCTGTATATTAGACCATGTCATCTGCAAATAGAGATAATCTTATTTTGTTCTTTATGTTTGAATGTGTGTGTGTGTATATATATATATATATATATATATATATATGTATATATATATCCTTATTTTAAGTTTTTACACTTTTATTGTTCACAGACATGCATGGTCCCAGATCAGTCATGTGCATATCCCTGGCTCCCTCCCCCTCGCAGGCCCCACCATCCCATCCCTCCAGGCCGTGCCACCAAACCATTGTAAGTACTCCTATTTCCTTAGGGCAAAGAAAATAGCTATCTTTTCTTTTTTTTCTTCTTTTATTTTGAGCGGGTGGGGTGGGGAGGGAGGCAGATGGGTGAGCCACTTCTAGTGGTCTTTCATTTATTTATTTTCATCCATCTTTGTTCTTTGACCTGTGTGGCCCTCCCATTGCAGTGGCCTCTGTTGTGGCAGAGCACCGGCTCTGGGCGCATGCGCTCCAGAGCTCTGGCTCGGTAATTGGACACATCAGTCCAGCCACTCCATGGCACGTGGGATCTTCTCAGGCCAGGGATTGAACTAGCGTCCCTTGCACTGAAAGGTGGTGTCCTTACCCACTGGACTACCAGGGAAGCCCATATCCTGCAACTTTACAGAAAATATTTTTTTAATCCAATCATGTTCTGGTAGAGTCATGTTTTCTGTATATTAGACCATGTCATCTGCAAATAGAGATAATCTTATTTTGTTCTTTATGTTTGAATGTGTGTGTGTGTATATATATATATATATATATATATATATATATATATGTATATATATATCCTTATTTTAAGTTTTTACACTTTTATTGTTCACAGACATGCATGGTCCCAGATCAGTCATGTGCATATCCCTGGCTCCCTCCCCCTCGCAGGCCCCACCATCCCATCCCTCCAGGCCGTGCCACCAAACCATTGTAAGTACTCCTATTTCCTTAGGGCAAAGAAAATAGCTATCTTTTCTTTTTTTTCTTCTTTTATTTTGAGCGGGTGGGGTGGGGAGGGAGGCAGATGGGTGAGCCACTTCTAGTGGTCTTTCATTTATTTATTTTCATCCATCTTTGTTCTTTGACCTGTGTGGCCCTCCCATTGCAGTGGCCTCTGTTGTGGCAGAGCACCGGCTCTGGGCGCATGTGCTCCAGAGCTCTGGCTCAGTAATTGGACACATCGGTCCAGCTGCTCCACAGCACGTGGAATCTTCCCAGGACAGGGATGGAACTGGTGCCCCTTGCACTGCAAGGCGGTGTCCTTACCCACTGGACCACCAGGGAAACCCAATAGCTATCTTTTTTACATTTTGTATAGTATAGGTTTCCATGTTGCTCCCACTATGCCTCCCACTCACTGTTCATATCCCACAATGTCCATATGTCTATTCTCTGTCTGTTTTTCAATGGGTTCACAGCGTGTGTTATTATTACACTTTTACTAGATTCCATATATATGTGTTAGTATACTGTACTTGTCTTTCTCTTTTTGACTTATTTCACTTTTTAGGAGAGGTTCTAGATCCAACCACCTCATTAGGACTGATTCTTCTGCATTTCTTTTAACAGCTGAGTAGTATTCAATTGTATATATGAATCAGAGACTCTTTATCCATTCATTCGTTGGTGGACATCTAGGTTGCTTCCTTGTTCTACCTATTGTATAGAGAGTTGCAATGAATATTGGGGTACAGGTGTTTCTTTCAGCTTTGACTTCATCAGGATATAAGCCTGTGAGTGGGATCGCTGGATCGTATGGTGCTTCTATTTTTAGTTTTTTAAGAAATCCCCATGCGGGGACCTTCCGTAGAAAGGGAAGGCAGCAGGATTACCCCCAGCTGAACCGGGAGATCTTGGAGAAAGGCGAGACTTTGCTGCCATGCCCCTCAGCCCGTCGGCATGCGCTGGGGACAATCAGACACAGCAGGGGTTCTGTCAAGGCAGTTCCACTTTATTAACGCAAACTAACAATTTTTATAGGCAAACGAAGGAGTGTTTGCAAGGAACTTCCTATAGTTACATCAGTCAAGCTAAAGGTCGAGCAGTTACGTATTTACATTGCAAAAGGAACTCATGGTGAGCACCAGGGGGATCAATCAGAAGTTTTGACAATGGACCTTAGATTATGCCTTGTCTCTGCATCCTTTTAGCACCAAACTGCAAAGATGTGCTTAAGCTTCCTATGCTTGCAAAGGCTCTCTTTCCTTTGTTTTTTTTTTTTGGCCTGTGTGGCCCTCCCATTGCAGTGGCCTCTGTTGTGGCAGAGCACCGGCTCTGGGCGCATGTGCTCCAGAGCTCTGGCTCAGTAATTGGACACATCGGTCCAGCTGCTCCACAGCACGTGGAATCTTCCCAGGACAGGGATGGAACTGGTGCCCCTTGCACTGCAAGGCGGTGTCCTTACCCACTGGACCACCAGGGAAACCCAATAGCTATCTTTTTTACATTTTGTATAGTATAGGTTTCCATGTTGCTCCCACTATGCCTCCCACTCACTGTTCATATCCCACAATGTCCATATGTCTATTCTCTGTCTGTTTTTCAATGGGTTCACAGCGTGTGTTATTATTACACTTTTACTAGATTCCATATATATGTGTTAGTATACTGTACTTGTCTTTCTCTTTTTGACTTATTTCACTTTTTAGGAGAGGTTCTAGATCCAACCACCTCATTAGGACTGATTCTTCTGCATTTCTTTTAACAGCTGAGTAGTATTCAATTGTATATATGAATCAGAGACTCTTTATCCATTCATTCGTTGGTGGACATCTAGGTTGCTTCCTTGTTCTACCTATTGTATAGAGAGTTGCAATGAATATTGGGGTACAGGTGTTTCTTTCAGCTTTGACTTCATCAGGATATAAGCCTGTGAGTGGGATCGCTGGATCGTATGGTGCTTCTATTTTTAGTTTTTTAAGAAATCCCCATGCGGGGACCTTCCGTAGAAAGGGAAGGCAGCAGGATTACCCCCAGCTGAACCGGGAGATCTTGGAGAAAGGCGAGACTTTGCTGCCATGCCCCTCAGCCCGTCGGCATGCGCTGGGGACAATCAGACACAGCAGGGGTTCTGTCAAGGCAGTTCCACTTTATTAACGCAAACTAACAATTTTTATAGGCAAACGAAGGAGTGTTTGCAAGGAACTTCCTATAGTTACATCAGTCAAGCTAAAGGTCGAGCAGTTACGTATTTACATTGCAAAAGGAACTCATGGTGAGCACCAGGGGGATCAATCAGAAGTTTTGACAATGGACCTTAGATTATGCCTTGTCTCTGCATCCTTTTAGCACCAAACTGCAAAGATGTGCTTAAGCTTCCCTATGCTTGCAAAGGCTCTCTTTCCTTCAGGGCCTCACATCTCCATACTGTCTTCCATAGTGGTTGTATCAGTTTACATTCCCACCAGCAATGCAAGAGTGTTCCCTTTTCTCTGCACCCTCTACATCGTTTATTGTCTGTCGATTTGTTGATGATGGCCATTCTAATGGGTGTGAGGTGATCTCTCATTGTAGTTTTGGTGTTTCTCTAATAATAAGCGAGGTTGAGCATCATTTCATGTGCCTTTTGACCATCAGCATGTCCTCTTTGGTGAGATGCCTATTTAGAACTTTTTCCCATTTTTTGATTGGGTTGTTCGTTTTTCCAGTGCTGAGTTGTCGCAGTTGCTTGTCGATTTTGGAGATTAGTTCTTTGTCTGTTATTTCATTTGCTATAATTTTCTCCCATCTGTGGGCTGTCTGTTGAGCTGTTTTGTAATTTCTTTTGCTATACAAAAACTTTTAAGTTTCATGAGGTCCCGCATGTTCATTTTTCTTTTAAGTTCCGCTATTCTAATAGGTGGGTCAGAGAAGATCTTACTTTGATTTAAGTCCTTCAGGCTTTTGCCTATATTCTCCTCTAGGAGTTTTAGGGTTTCTGGTCTTACATTTAGGTCTTTAGTCCATTTTGAGTTGATCTTTGTGCATGGTGTCAGGGAATGTTCCAACTTCATTTTTTTGCATGTAGATGTCCAGGTTTCCAAGCACCATTTGTTGAAGAGGCTCTCTTTGTCACATTTAGATTTTTGCCTCCTTTCTCAAAACTGAGGTATCCATAGTTGTGTGGGCCTATCTCTGGGTTCTCTATCTTGTTCCATTGATCTATATTTCTGTTTTTGTGCTGGGACTATACTGTTTTAATTATGCTGCTTTGCAGTATAGTCTGAAGTTACGGAGGTTGATCCTTCCAGCTCCATTTTAGTTTCTCAGAATTGCTTTGGCTATTCGGAGTCTTTTGTGTTTCCATATGAACTGTGTTATTCTTTGGTCTAGTTCTGTGAAGAATGTCATTGGTCATTTGTTAGGGATCGCATGAAATCTGTAGATGACATTTGGTAGTATGGTCATTTTCACAATACTGATTCTTCCGACCCAGGAACATGGAATATCTCTCCATCTGTTGGGCTCTGAATTGAAAGAGGACCGTTGCAAGCATAAGGAAGCTTAAGCACATGTTTGCAGCTTGGAGCTAAGATGGTGCCTACAGGAAGGGACGGGGCGTGATCTAAATTGTTAATTGATGGTCAAAATTTCTGATTGATTCCCCTGGTTTCCGCGCTCATGAATGATTGCTTGACCTTTAGCTTGATTGGTGTAATGCATAGGAAGTCCCATGCAAAATCCCCTTCACTTGCCTATAAAAGCTGTGGATCTATACTAATAAAGCGGAACTACTACGACAGAACCCCTGCCATGTCTGATTGTCCCTGGCATGCACTGGCGGGCTGGAGGGGGCACGGCAACAAGGCTCGCCTCTCTCCGAGATCTACCGGTTCAGCCGGGGGCAATCCTGCTGCCTTCCCTTTCTGTGGAAGGCCCCCGCATCCATCTGTTTAAGTCTTCTTTAATGTCTCTCATGAGTGTCCTGTAATTTTCAGTGTACAGTTCTTTTGTTTCTTTGGGTAGGTTTATTCCTAAATATTGTATTCTTTTGGTTGCGATGGTGAAGGGGATTGCCTCTTTGATTTCTTTTTTTGATTTTCCATTGTTTGTGTATGGTGATGCCAGTCATATCTGTGCATTTATTTTGTATCCTGTGACTTTGCTGAAATAGTTGATTAGCTGTAGTAGCTTTTTTATAGTGTCTTTGGGGTTTTCCTGTATAATATCATGTCATCTGCAAAAAGTGAGAGCTTGACTTCTTCCTTTCCAATCTGAATTCCTTTGATTTCTTTCTCTTCTCTTATTGTATTTGCTAGAACTTCCAGGACTACGTTGAATAAGAGTGGTGAAAGTGGGCACCCTTATCTTGTTCCTGATCTTAGAGGGAATGCTTTCAGTTTTTCACCATTGAGGATAATGTTTTCTGTGGGGTTCTCATATATGGGTTTCACTATGTTGAGATAGGTTCCTTCTATGCCCATTTTTTGAAGAGTTTTTCTCATAAATGGCCTTTTCTCATAAAATGGGGTTTCTCATAAATGGGGTTTTCTCATAAAAAGCCTTTGTCAAAGGCTTTTTCTGCGTCTATTAAGATGATCATGTGATTTTTGTCTCTCAGTTTGTTGATATGGTGTATCACATTGATTGATTTGTGGATATTGAAGAATCCTTTCATACCGGTGATGAACCCAACTTGGTCATGATGTATGAGCTTTTTGATGCGTTGTTGAATTCTGTTTGCTAGGATTTTGTTGACGATTTTGGATCTAAGTTAATCAGTTAAATTGGTTTATAATTTTCTTTTTTTTGTGTTGTCTTTGTGCGGTTTTGGTATTAGGGTGTTAGTGACTTCAGAAATTTGTTTGGAAGTTTTCCTTCCTGTGCAATCTTTTGAACGAGTTTTAAAGGGACACTCATTAGCTCTTCTTTAGATGTTTGGTAGAATTCACCCGTGACGCCATCTAGTCTGGGCTTTTATTTTTGGGTAGATTTTTAATCACAAATTCGATGTCTGAGCTTGTGATTGGGTTGTTCATTGTTTCTATTGCTTCCTGGTTGAGTCTTGGGAGATTAATCTTCTCCAAGAAACTGTCCATTTCCTCTAGGCTGTCCAGTTTGTTGCCGTAGAGTTGTTCATAATAGTCTCTTAGAATCCTTTGGATTTCTGCATTATCTGTTGTAATCTCTCCTTTTTCATCTTTGATTTTGGTAATTTGGTTCTTCTCTCTTTGTTTCTTGATGAGTCTGGCCAGTGGTTGTCAATATTGTTTACCTTTCGAAGAACCAGCTTCTCGTTTTATCTTTACTATTGTTTCCTTCATTTCTTTTCCATTTATTTCTGCTCTGATCTTTAGGATTTCTCTTCTTCTGCTGACTTTGGGATGTTTTTCTTCTTCTTTCTCCAGTTGTTTTAAGTGTAGTGTTAGGTCATCTGTTTGATATTTTCTTAATTTCTTTGGTAGGATTGTATTGCTATAAATTTCCCTCTTAGAACTTCTTTTGTGGTATCCCATAGGTTTTACACTGTCATGTGTTCATTGTCATTTTCCTATAGGAATTTTTTTTTTTATTTCTCCTTTGACTTGCTCAGTAATCAGTTGGTTTTTTAAGTGTTTGTTGTTTAATCTCCATGTGTTTGTGTTTTTAGCAGTTTTGTTCCTGCAGTTGATCTCTACTCTCATTGCATTGTGGTCCAAGAAGATGGTTCATATAATTTCAGTTTTCTTCAATTGACTCAGGTTTGATTTGTGGCCCAAGATGTGGTCTATCCTGGAGAATGTTCCATGAGTACTTGAGAAGAAAGTATGTTTTTCTGCTTTTGGATGGAAGATCCTAAAGTTTTCTATGAGATCCATCTCTTCTAGTGTGTCATTTAAGGCTTGTGTTTCTTTATTAATTTTCTGTTTGAATGATCTGTCCATTGCTGTGAGGGGAGTGTTAAAGTCTCCTACTATTACTGTGCTCTTGTCGATTTCTTCTTTTATGTCGTAAAGCATTTGTCTTATGTATTGAGGCACACCTGTATTGGGTGCATAGATATTTGTAACTGTTATGTCTTCCTCTTGGATAAATCCCTTAACCATGATTCTAGTGATGTACCTTGTCTCTTATAATCATCTTTACTCTAAATCTATTATGTCTGATACAAGAATTGCTACTCCAGCTTTCTTTTGATTTAAATTTGCGTGGAATATCTGTTTCCATCCTCTCACTTTCAGTCTATGAGTGTCTCTAGGTCTGAAGTGGGTCTCTTGTAGACAGCATAATATTGGTCTTGCTTCTGCATCCATTCAGCGAGCCTGTCTTTTGGTTGTAGCATTAATCTGTTTACATTCAAAGTAATTATTGATACAAATGTTCCTATTGTCATCTTCTTAGAAGTTTGGGGTTTGATTTGTAGGACTTCTCCTACTCTTGTATTTATTGGCTATATCAGGTCCTTTAACACTTGTTGTAGGGCTGATTTCATGGTACAAAATTCTTTTAGCTTTTGCTTATCTGTGAAGTTGTTGACTTATCCATCAATTCTGAATGAGATTCTTTCTGGATAGAGAATTCTTGGTTGGAGGTTATTCTCTTTTAGCCCTTTAAATGTGTCCTGCCATTCTCTTCTGGCCTGCAGGGTTTCTGTGGAAATATCCACAGTTAGACATATGGGGTTTTCTCTATATGTTATTTCTTGTTTGTTCTCAGCTGCTTTAAGCATTCTCTCTTTATATTTAGTCTGTGTTAGTTTGATTAGAACGTGCCTTGGTGTGTTTCTTCTGGGATTTATCTTGTATGGAACTCTTTGTGCTTCTTGGACTTGGTTGACTATTTCCTTTCCTATGCTGGGGAAGTTTTCCACTATAACCTCTTCAAGAATTTTTTCATAGTCTTTCTTTCCCTCTTCTTCTTTTGGGACTTCTATAATTCTAATGTTGGTGCGTTTAAGATTGTTCCATAGGTCTCTGAGGCTATCCTCATTTCTTTTGATTCTTTGTGCTTTGTTCTGTTCTTCCACAGTTATTTCCACCATTCTGTCTTCCAGCTCACTTATTCGTTCTTCTGCCTCTGATACTCTACTGTTGAGACCTTCTATAGTATTTTCGAACTGGGCAATTGAGTTGGTGGTCTCTATTTGCTTATTTTTCATTTCCTGCATGTCTCTTCTCAGCGCACTAATTTCCTCTAATATTCTGTTTTCGGTGTTTTGAATCCTCACTAGTGTTGCTTTTCTGAATTCTCTTTCAGATAATTTGTCTATCTAGTCTTCTGTCATTTGAAGCTGTGTTTCTCTAGTTTATTCCTTCATTTGTGCATTGTTTCTCTGTCTTTTCATTATTATGCTATTTTTTGTTTCTTTGTGTATGTTGGTGTGTGGAGTTTTTTCTCCCAGTGTCTCTAGGTTGTTTTAGACAGCATAATATTGGTCTTGCTTCTGCATCCATTCAGCGAGCCTGTCTTTTGGTTGTAGCATTAATCTGTTTACATTCAAAGTAATTATTGATACAAATGTTCCTATTGTCATCTTCTTAGAAGTTTGGGGTTTGATTTGTAGGACTTCTCCTACTCTTGTATTTATTGGCTATATCAGGTCCTTTAACACTTGTTGTAGGGCTGATTTCATGGTACAAAATTCTTTTAGCTTTTGCTTATCTGTGAAGTTGTTGACTTATCCATCAATTCTGAATGAGATTCTTTCTGGATAGAGAATTCTTGGTTGGAGGTTATTCTCTTTAGCCCTTTAAATGTGTCCTGCCATTCTCTTCTGGCCTGCAGGGTTTCTGTGGAAATATCCACAGTTAGACATATGGGGTTTTCTCTATATGTTATTTCTTGTTTGTTCTCAGCTGCTTTAAGCATTCTCTCTTTATATTTAGTCTGTGTTAGTTTGATTAGAACGTGCCTTGGTGTGTTTCTTCTGGGATTTATCTTGTATGGAACTCTTTGTGCTTCTTGGACTTGGTTGACTATTTCCTTTCCTATGCTGGGGAAGTTTTCCACTATAACCTCTTCAAGAATTTTTTCATAGTCTTTCTTTCCCTCTTCTTCTTTTGGGACTTCTATAATTCTAATGTTGGTGCGTTTAAGATTGTTCCATAGGTCTCTGAGGCTATCCTCATTTCTTTTGATTCTTTGTGCTTTGTTCTGTTCTTCCACAGTTATTTCCACCATTCTGTCTTCCAGCTCACTTATTCGTTCTTCTGCCTCTGATACTCTACTGTTGAGACCTTCTATAGTATTTTCGAACTGGGCAATTGAGTTGGTGGTCTCTATTTGCTTATTTTTCATTTCCTGCATGTCTCTTCTCAGCGCACTAATTTCCTCTAATATTCTGTTTTCGGTGTTTTGAATCCTCACTAGTGTTGCTTTTCTGAATTCTCTTTCAGATAATTTGTCTATCTAGTCTTCTGTCATTTGAAGCTGTGTTTCTCTAGTTTATTCCTTCATTTGTGCATTGTTTCTCTGTCTTTTCATTATTATGCTATTTTTTGTTTCTTTGTGTATGTTGGTGTGTGTGGAGTTTTTTTTCTCCCCCAGGCTTCGTTGTTGAATTCTCCCTTCCTTTGTGTTTATGTCTTTGTAGAAGGGTTCAGTGGTTGTGTCTTGGGTGGTGTTAGGTCTTCTTTGGAGGTGAGTGATCTCTAGTGTTGTATGTTCTTTGTTAGTGTAAGGTCTTGGAATAAGTGCTTCCACTCCAGGGATCCTTGGTTTGATGTCTGGTCAGGGGGTGCAGGCTCTATGCCTGGTTTGCTATGGTGTTCAGTGGTATAAGTTCAAATATTAGCATATGAGGAACAAGAGGTGCATCCCTGATGGATGATAGTCATAAAAGCATGTAGATATTTTCTAACATAGTGGAAAAATATACATGCATACACATCAATAACCACAACTGAACAGTCTTACAGGAGTAAAGCATAGGAAATTTTTCCGGCAAACTATGCAATCAATGATAGTACCTGATTATTACACTCTAAATTAATTAAAATACTGCATGGAAAAATAGATCCAGGGCAAGGTCCCAGCTTGGAATACAACATTGAAAGCAGTTTTTAACTAAGACATGTGTCTGGGGGTGAAGAGGAGGAGAATGTATGGATAGTGAGAAGGGAAAGATTCGTCTTGCAAGGTTTTTCTAGAATTAGGTAACAGATTAGTGTGTCATAGATTTTGGCGCAGCTGGAAGGGAATAGTAGAGATAGGAAGATAGGAAATATTTATTTAGAGGACAGTAGTGGATAGGAAAAGATTTTACATTTAGATCATAGAGGGAGGAAGCAGTGGCACAAAGGAAAGAAAATTAAAAGTTTAAAAAAATTAAAACTAAAAATATTAAAATTAAAGAAATATTAAAAATTAAGAAAGAAAAAAATTAACAAGAAGAGACAAAACCAAACTGAACCAAACAAGCAAATAAACAAAACAAAATAAAACAAACAAACAAACAAAAAAGGTAGATACTGTTCCTGATTTTTATTTTCTCATCTGTGTGTGGACTTCCCATCAATCTGTTTTTGATGATGTATTGATGATGTAGTCTTTCCCTTGCACAGTCGGTTGCTGTGGTTTCTGTTTTTCTTTTGGCAAAACAAAGACTTTGTCGCGAGCTCAGGTGCTGGCCAGGGCTGCAGGCTGTTCCCAGTCTGTCAGATGGGAGCCGTGTGAGCAGTCCCATGATGGAGGGAGCTCCCCGGTTCCACTGCGCCCCCACTAGTAGCCTCCAATCCCTGCTCTTCTCACAGTTTCCTTTGCTGAAACTCTCTGGTGCCTGCGGGGCAGCAACTTCCCTGCTGCAGCTCTGGGGTTGCACGAACTCTTCAGGCTGCTCAAACGTGCGCACTTCCAGATACGGGACCAAGCCCCAAATGCGGGCACGAGGTTCCCCGTCTGGCTGGAGCCAGGTCCCTGGACTGCACCCCACAGGGGATTTACCCATTCCATTATGCACTCGCCCGCTAGCAGTTGTCTCAACTCACCTGGCGCCCAGCAATTGGGCAGAATTTTGATGCTGAGCGCTGCCTTCTGTCCTCCCGGCACATTTCGCAGTGCTGTCTCCTGGTGCACCACCCCTTCTGGTTCGACCCAGGTCCTGGCCTGCAACCCAAGTGGGATTGCCCCATTCTGCTCCCAGTGCCGCCGCCAGCAGTGTCTCAGTTCAGCTGACGCACGGCCACCTGGTGGGTCCTCCATGTTGAGCGCTGTCCTCTGTCCTCCCAGCTACCTTCCCAGGTTCTCTCCTGGCACATTTCCCAAGCACTCTCTCCGCCCAATACGGTGTGGGGTTGGGGTCCAGGGCTCTCAGAACAGGAGCTCTGGGAATGTTCTGGCTGTTCGCTCTCCGACCCTCCTAGACCTGAGGAGTTCTTTTGTCGTCTAGCGGCTGGTTTGTTGGTGGTGTTTCATTTCTTGATTAGTTCTGGTAATTCTGTTCGGGAACTGGTGAAATCCTCCTCTCATTCCTCCGCCATCTTGGCCCCCTCCTGGTATGAATACTTTTTATTTATTTTTGCACTAATGTTGCTGCTTTGACTTCCAGTATGATGCTGAACAAAAGAGGGATAAGTGGATATCTAGTCTTGTTCCTGATCTTAGAAGAAAAGTCTTTAACTTTTTACTTATGAGCTTCTCATATATAGCCGTTATTCTGTTCTGGTACTTTTGTTTTAATTGTTTTTTTTTTTTTTTTTGGGTGGGGAGCAGATTGGGGAGGGAGGGGGACTGGTGGGCCACTTCTATTGGTCTTTCATTTATTCAATTTCATCCATCTTTGTTCTTTGGCCCGTGTGGGCCTCCCATCGCAGTGGCCCCTGTTGTCACAGAGCACCGGCTCTGGGCACATGAGCTCCAGAGCTCTAGTTTGGTAATTGGACACATCGGTCCAGCCGCTCCACAGCACGTGGGATCTTCCCAGGCCAGGGATGGAACCGGTGCCCCTTGCACTGCAAGGCTGTGTCCTTACCCACTGGACCACCAGGGAAGCCCTGTTCTGGTACTTTTGAAGTAATTTTATATTCTGTTTACTAACCTTTTATCAACTATATGATTTGCAAATATTTTATTTTATTATAAGGATGCCTTCTCACTCTGTTAATGATATTCTTTGATTTACAGAAACTTTAAATTTTGACACAATTCAATTACCTACTTTCCCTGTTTTTGTTTTTTTTTTTTTTTGACCTGTGCTTTTGATGTCATAGTTTAAAAACCTTTTATAAAATCAACGTTATGAATATTTTGCCATATGCTTTTTCTTAAGAGTCTTAAAATCTTTAGGTTTTATGTTTTGGTCTTAGATCCATTTGGAGTTAAATTTGTATATATTAGGTAAGGTTACAAATTCATTATTTTACATGTGGCCACTCAGCTTCTCAATAAAGTTTCCTGAAAAATCTTCTATCATTTTCACATGGAACAGTTTTGATACTCTTGTCAAAAATAACTTGACCAAGTACAGTATCTAACACATATACATGGAATCTAGTAAGAGGGTAATGATAACACACACAGTGAAGCAATGGAAAAACAGACACATAGGACAGACATATGGACATTGTGGGGTATGAACAGTGGTGTTAGGCATAGAGGAAACAACATGGAAACCTATACTATCATATGTGAAAAAGATAGCTATGATCATTGTCCTGTGGGAATAGGTGATCCTGCAGGGGTGGGGCGTGATGGCCTGGAGGGGTGGGTTGAAAGGGACTGGGATGGGGGAGGGAACCAGGGAGATGCATATGACTAATCTGGGAACATGCATGTCTGTCAACAACAAAACTGTAAAAAATCTTAATAAAATAAAATTAAATTTTTTTAAAAAAGATAAAACAAAACAAAACATGACCATGTACCTGGTCAAATGTTAAATGTGTGGGAATACAATATTTTATTTCACTGGTTTATATAGCACAATTTCTAGATATATATATGGAATAACCACTTAATAATTATGCTTAAAACCTTAAGAACCATAGAGTCTATACAACTTTGTTGCATTAATTGATTATTTTATTGCAATAAATACTGAGTATAGAATTGCTGCATAGGGTAAGAATATGTGTTTATCCATACTTTTCTGATATTCTGAAATAGGCTCAGGATTTCAGTTTACTTTTTCTCTTCTGTTGTCAATGACTATTAACTAGCCAACATTTTAATCTTTGTTGAGTGATTATGTTGCTTCCCTTTTGTCTATTATATGTATAGGTATAACTATTATGTATTACTTATATTGCATTTAAATGTTTCTATAAGTTTGAGGTATGGAACATGTTTAAAATGTTCTTTTAGGAAATATTTACAAAAATTAATGATGGAAAAAATCATACATGCTTTCATGTAGAAAATCATACTATTCATAAAGTAAAAAAAAATTTTTTTGGACTCAAATTTCTCTGCATACAGGAAAGCAATGAAAAGAGAGATTTAGAATTTGAAGTTAAAAGATTGTGACTAAAGAAATTTAAATCAGCTAAACTACAATGCTTTTTTTAAAAATTTATTTATTTATTTTTGTACATGTATGTTCCCAGATCATTCATATGCATATCCCTTGACCCTCCCCCGACCCAGTTCCCCCACTCCCATCCCTCCAGACCATCGCTCCAAGTGGTTGTAGGTACTCCTATTCCCCTAGCACAATGACAATAGCTATCTTTTCTATACATGACAGTATAGGTTTCCATGTTACTCCCTCCCACTGTTCGGTCTCCACAATGTCTTTATGTCTATTTTCTGTTTTTTCATGAGTTCACTGCATGTGTTATCATGACGATCTTACTAGATCCCATATATATGAGTTAGTATATTATACTTGTCTTTCTCTTTTTGACTTACTTCATTTTTATGATAGGTTCTAGAGCCAGCCACCTCATTAGGACTGAGTCTTCTGCATTTCTATTAACAGCTGAGTAGTATTCCATTGTATATATGTACCAGAGCTTCTGGATCCATTCATTTGTCGAAGGACATCTAGGTTGCTTCCATGTACTCGCTATTGTATAGAGAGCTGCAATGAACATTGGGGTACAGGTGCTTCTTTCAGTTTTGATTTCATCAGGATATAGGCCTAATAGTGGGATTGCTGGGTCATAGGGTGCTTCTATTTTTAGTTTTTTAAGGAATCTCCATATTGTCTTCAATAGAGGTTGTATCAATTGACATTCCCACCAGCAATGCAAGAGGGTTCCCTTTTCTCCACACCCTCTCCAACATTTGTTGTCTGTCGATTTGTTGATGATGGCCATTCTGACAGGTGTGAGGTGGTATCTCATTGTGGCTTTAATTTGCATTTCTCTAATAATAAGCGAGGTTGAGCATCGTTTCATGTATTTTTGGGCCATGTGTATGTCCTCTTTGGAGAGGCGTCTCTTTAGATCTTTTTTCCCATTTTTTGATTGGGCTACTCATTTTCTCTGTGCTGAGTTGTCTGAGTTGCTTGTAGATTTTGGAGATTAATTCTTTGTCTGTTGTTTCATTTGCTATGATTTTCTCCCACTCCGTGGGGTGTCTGTTGAACTATTTTGTAATTTCTTTTGCTGTACAAAAGCTTTTAAGTTTCATAAGGTCCCATATGTACATTTTTCTTTTCAGTTCTGCTTTTTTAGTTGGTGGGTCAGAGAAGATATTGCTTTGATTTATGTCCTTGAGGGTTTGGCCTATATTCTCCTCTAAGAGTTTGATGTTTTCTGGTCTTACATTGAGGCCTTTAATCCATTTTGAGTTGTTCTTAGTGTATGGTGTCAGGGAATGCTCCAATTTCATTTTTTTTGCAAGTAGCTGTCCAATTCTCCCAGCACCACTTGTTAAAGAGGCTGTCATTGTCCCATTTTATAGTTTCTCCTCCTTTATCAAAAATAAGGTACCCATAGGTGCATGGGTTGATCTCTGGGTTCTCAATCTTGTTCCATTGACCTATAGTTCTGTTTTTGTGCCAGTACCATACTGTCTGGATGACTGTTGCTTTGTACTAGAGTCTGAAGTTAGGGAGGCTGATCCCTCCAACTCCATTTTTCTTCCTCAGGATTGCTTTGGCTGTTCGAGGTCTTCTGTGTTTCCATATGAACTGTGTTATTATTTGGTCTAGTTCTGTGAAAAATGTCAGTGGTAGTTGAATAGGTATTGCATTGAATCTGTAGATTATATTTGGAAGTATGGTCATTTTTACAATATTAATTCTTCCAATCCAGGAACATGGAATATCTCTCCATCTGTTTAAGTCTTCTTTAATGTCTCTCATGAGTGTCTTGTAATTTTCTGTGTACAATTCTTTTGTTTCTTTGGGTAGGTTTATTCCTAGATATTTGATTCTTTTGCTTGCAATGGTGAAGGGGATTGCCTCTTTGATTTCATTTTCTGATTTTTCATTGTTTGTGTATAGGAATGCCAGTGACTTCTGTGTGTTGACTTTATATCCTGCGACTTTGCTGAATTCATTGATTAGCTCTAGTAGCTTTGTAACCGTGTCTTTGGGATTTTCTATGTATAATATCATGTCGTCTGCAAAAAGAGAGAGCTTGACTTCTTCCTTTCCAATCTGGATTCCTTTGATTTCTTTCTCTTCTCTTATTGCTGTTGCTAGCACTTCCAGGACTATGTTGAATAGCAGTGGTGAAAGTGGGCACCCCTGTCTTGTTCCTGATCTTAGAGGGAATGCTTTCAGTTTTTCACCATTAACAATAATGTTCGCTGTAGGCTTCTCATAGATGGCTTTTATTATGTTGAGATAGGTTCCTTCTATGCCCATTTTCTGAAGAATTTGATCATAAATGGATGTTGTACTTTGTCGAAGGCTTTTTCTGCATCTATTGAAATGATCATGTGATTTTTGTCTTTCAACTTGTTGATATGGTGTATCACGTTGATTGATTTGCGAATGTTGAAGAAGCCTTGCATGCCTGGGATGAACCCGACTTGATCATGATGAATGAGTTTTTTGATGTGTCGTCGAATTCTGTTTGCTAGGATTTTGTTGAGGATCTTGGCATCTATGTTCATCAGTGAAATTGGCCTATAATTTTTCTTTTTTGTGTTGTCTTTGCCTGGTTTGGGTATCAGGGTGATGGTGGCCTCGTAGAATGTGTTTGGGAGTTTTCCTTCCTGTGCAATTTTTTGGAAGAGTTTTAGAAGGACAGGCATTAGCTCTTCTTTAAATGTTTGGTAGAATTCGGCTGTGAAGCCATCTGGTTCTGGGCTTTTATTTTTGGGTAGATTTTTAATCACAAATTCGATTTCTGAGCTTGTGATTGGGTTGTTCAAAGTTTCTGTTTCTTCCTGGCTCAGTCTTGGGAGATTAATCCTGTCCAAGAAACTGTCCATTTCTTCCAAGTTGTCCAGTTTGTTGCCATAGAGTTGCTCGTAATAGTCTCTTAGAATCCTTTGGATTTCTGCATTATCTGTTGTAATCTCTCCTTTTTCGTTTTTGATTTTGTTGATCTCGTTCTTCTCTCTCTTTTTCTTAATGAGTCTGGCCAGTGGCTTGTCAATTTTGTTTACCTTTTCAAAGAACCAGCTTTTTGTTTTATTTATCTTTACTATTGTTTCTTTTGTTTCTTTCTCATTTATTTCTGCTCTGATCTTGATGATTTCTCTTTTTCTGCTGGCTTTGGGATGTTTTTGTTCTTCTTTCTCCAACTGTTTTAAGCCGAGGGTTAGGTCATCTGCTTCATATTTTCCTAGTTTCTTGAGGTGGGATTGTATTGCTATAAATTTCCCTTGGAACTGCTTTTGCAGTATCCCATAGGTTTTGCATGGTCATGTGTTCATTGTTTTCTAGGTTTTTTTCTCCTTTGATTTGTCAGTTTGAGGGGGGGGCCCCTTTCAGGGTTTTTTCACCATTAACAATAATGTTCGCTGTAGGCTTCTCATAGATGGCTTTTATTATGTTGAGATAGGTTCCTTCTATGCCCATTTTCTGAAGAATTTGATCATAAATGGATGTTGTACTTTGTCGAAGGCTTTTTCTGCATCTATTGAAATGATCATGTGATTTTTGTCTTTCAACTTGTTGATATGGTGTATCACGTTGATTGATTTGCGAATGTTGAAGAAGCCTTGCATGCCTGGGATGAACCCGACTTGATCATGATGAATGAGTTTTTTGATGTGTCGTCGAATTCTGTTTGCTAGGATTTTGTTGAGGATCTTGGCATCTATGTTCATCAGTGAAATTGGCCTATAATTTTTCTTTTTTGTGTTGTCTTTGCCTGGTTTGGGTATCAGGGTGATGGTGGCCTCGTAGAATGTGTTTGGGAGTTTTCCTTCCTGTGCAATTTTTTGGAAGAGTTTTAGAAGGACAGGCATTAGCTCTTCTTTAAATGTTTGGTAGAATTCGGCTGTGAAGCCATCTGGTTCTGGGCTTTTATTTTTGGGTAGATTTTTAATCACAAATTCGATTTCTGAGCTTGTGATTGGGTTGTTCAAAGTTTCTGTTTCTTCCTGGCTCAGTCTTGGGAGATTAATCCTGTCCAAGAAACTGTCCATTTCTTCCAAGTTGTCCAGTTTGTTGCCATAGAGTTGCTCGTAATAGTCTCTTAGAATCCTTTGGATTTCTGCATTATCTGTTGTAATCTCTCCTTTTTCGTTTTTGATTTTGTTGATCTCGTTCTTCTCTCTCTTTTTCTTAATGAGTCTGGCCAGTGGCTTGTCAATTTTGTTTACCTTTTCAAAGAACCAGCTTTTTGTTTTATTTATCTTTACTATTGTTTCTTTTGTTTCTTTCTCATTTATTTCTGCTCTGATCTTGATGATTTCTCTTTTTCTGCTGGCTTTGGGATGTTTTTGTTCTTCTTTCTCCAACTGTTTTAAGCCGAGGGTTAGGTCATCTGCTTCATATTTTCCTAGTTTCTTGAGGTGGGATTGTATTGCTATAAATTTCCCTTGGAACTGCTTTTGCAGTATCCCATAGGTTTTGCATGGTCATGTGTTCATTGTCATTTTCTTCTAGGAATTGTTTAATTTCTCCTTTGATTTCCTCAATGATCAGTTGGTTTTTTAGGTATGTATTGTTTAATCTCCATGTGTTTCTGTTTTTAGGTTTTTTTTTTCCTGGTAGTTGATCTCCAGTCTCATTGCATTGTGGTCCGAGAAGATGGTTGATATAATTTCGGTTTTCTTGAACTGACTGAGGTTTGATTTGTGGCCCACGATGTGGTCTATCCTGGAGAATGTTCCATGAGCACTTGAGAAGAAAGTGTATTCTTCTGCTTTTGGATGGAACGTCCTAAAGATATCGATGAGGTCCATCTTTTCCAGTGTGGCATTTAAGGCTTGTGTTTCTTTATTAATTTTCTGTTTGAATGATCTGTCCATTGGTGTGAGAGGAGTGTTAAAGTCTCCTACTATTATTGTGTTATTATTGATTTCTTCTTTTATGTCTGAAAGTACCTGTCTTATGTATTGAGGTGCCCCTGTGTTGGGTGCATAGATATTCATGGCTGTTATGTCTTCCTCTTGGATGGATCCCTTAATCATGATGTAGTGACCTGCCTTGTCTCTTAGAATCTTCTTTACTTTAAAATCTATTTTGTCTGATATGAGGATTGCTACTCCAGCTTTCTTTTGATTTCCATTTGCATGAAATATCTCTTTCCAGCCTTTCACTTTCAGTGTATGAGTGTCTCTAGGTCTGAAGTGGGTCTCTTGTAAACAGCATATATATGGGTCTTGCTTCTGGATCCATTCAGCCAGCTTGTGTCGTTTGGTTGGAGCATTTAGTCCATTTACGTTCAAAGTAATTATTGATATGAATGTTCCTATTTTCATCTTCTCAGAAATTTGGGGTTTGATTTGTAAGGCTTCTCCTACTCTTGTATTTATTGACTATATCAGGCCCTTTAACACTTGTTGTAGGGCTTGTTTTGTGGTACAGAATTCTTTTAGTTTTTGCTTGTCTGTGAAGCTTTTGACTTCACCATCGGTTTTGAATGAGATTCTTGCTGGGTAGAGAATTCTTGGTTGGAGGTTATTCTCCTGGTAGTTGCATCTTTCCATTTTCTTCTAGGAATTGTTTAATTTCTCCTTTGATTTCCTCAATGATCAGTTGGTTTTTTAGGTATGTATTGTTTAATCTCCATGTGTTTCTGTTTTTAGGTTTTTTTTTTCCTGGTAGTTGATCTCCAGTCTCATTGCATTGTGGTCCGAGAAGATGGTTGATATAATTTCGGTTTTCTTGAACTGACTGAGGTTTGATTTGTGGCCCACGATGTGGTCTATCCTGGAGAATGTTCCATGAGCACTTGAGAAGAAAGTGTATTCTTCTGCTTTTGGATGGAACGTCCTAAAGATATCGATGAGGTCCATCTTTTCCAGTGTGGCATTTAAGGCTTGTGTTTCTTTATTAATTTTCTGTTTGAATGATCTGTCCATTGGTGTGAGAGGAGTGTTAAAGTCTCCTACTATTATTGTGTTATTATTGATTTCTTCTTTTATGTCTGAAAGTACCTGTCTTATGTATTGAGGTGCCCCTGTGTTGGGTGCATAGATATTCATGGCTGTTATGTCTTCCTCTTGGATGGATCCCTTAATCATGATGTAGTGACCTGCCTTGTCTCTTAGAATCTTCTTTACTTTAAAATCTATTTTGTCTGATATGAGGATTGCTACTCCAGCTTTCTTTTGATTTCCATTTGCATGAAATATCTCTTTCCAGCCTTTCACTTTCAGTGTATGAGTGTCTCTAGGTCTGAAGTGGGTCTCTTGTAAACAGCATATATATGGGTCTTGCTTCTGGATCCATTCAGCCAGCTTGTGTCGTTTGGTTGGAGCATTTAGTCCATTTACGTTCAAAGTAATTATTGATATGAATGTTCCTATTTTCATCTTCTCAGAAATTTGGGGTTTGATTTGTAAGGCTTCTCCTACTCTTGTATTTATTGACTATATCAGGCCCTTTAACACTTGTTGTAGGGCTTGTTTTGTGGTACAGAATTCTTTTAGTTTTTGCTTGTCTGTGAAGCTTTTGACTTCACCATCGGTTTTGAATGAGATTCTTGCTGGGTAGAGAATTCTTGGTTGGAGGTTATTCTCTTTTAGCCATTTAAATGTATCTTGCCATTCTCTTCTGACCTGCAGAGTTTCTGTTGAGAGATCCACAGTTAAACGTATGGGGTTTCCTTTATATGTTATTTGTTGTTTGCTCCTAGCTGCTTTTAGTAATCTGTCTTTATATCTAGTCTGCGTTAGTTTGATTAGTATGTGCCTTGGTGTGTTTCTTCTGGGGTTTCTTCTGTATGGAACTCTTTGTGCTTCCTGGACTTGGTTGACTATCTCCTTTCCCATGCTCGGGAAGTTTTCCACTATAACCTCTTCAAGAATTTTTTCATAGTCTTTCTTCTCTTCTTCTTCTGAAACTCCTACAATTCTAATGTTGGTGCGTTTAATATTGTCCCATAGGTCTCTGAGGCTATCCTCAGTTCTTTTCATTCTTTCGGCTTTGGTCTGTTCTTCCGCACTTATTTCCTCCATTCTGTCTTCCAGCTCACTTCTCCGTTCTTCAGCCTCTGATACTCTACTGTTGAGACCTTCTATAGTATTTTTGAGTTCAGCAATTGAGTTGGTGGTCTCTATTTGCTTATTTTTCATTTCCTGCATGTCTTTTCTCAATGCACTAATTTCCTCTAATATTCTGTTTTCGGTGTTTTGCATCCTCATAGTATAGTTTTTCTGAATTCTCTTTCAGATAGCTTGTCTATCTCCTCCTCTGTCATTTGAAGCAGTGTTTCTCTAGCTTGGTTCTTCATTTGTACAGTGTTTTTCTGACGTTTCATTATTAGGTTAATTTTTGTTTCTTTGTGTGTGTCTGTGTGTATGGAGTTCTTATTCCCACCAAGCTTCTTGGTTGAATTCTCCCTTCCTTTGGGTTTCTGTCCTTGTGGAAGGGTTTAGTGGTTTGTGTCTTGGGTGGTGATAGACCTTGTTTACAGCATATATATGGGTCTTGCTTCTGGATCCATTCAGCCAGCTTGTGTCGTTTGGTTGGAGCATTTAGTCCATTTACGTTCAAAGTAATTATTGATATGAATGTTCCTATTTTCATCTTCTCAGAAATTTGGGGTTTGATTTGTAAGGCTTCTCCTACTCTTGTATTTATTGACTATATCAGGCCCTTTAACACTTGTTGTAGGGCTTGTTTTGTGGTACAGAATTCTTTTAGTTTTTGCTTGTCTGTGAAGCTTTTGACTTCACCATCGGTTTTGAATGAGATTCTTGCTGGGTAGAGAATTCTTGGTTGGAGGTTATTCTCTTTTAGCCATTTAAATGTATCTTGCCATTCTCTTCTGACCTGCAGAGTTTCTGTTGAGAGATCCACAGTTAAACGTATGGGGTTTCCTTTATATGTTATTTGTTGTTTGCTCCTAGCTGCTTTTAGTAATCTGTCTTTATATCTAGTCTGCGTTAGTTTGATTAGTATGTGCCTTGGTGTGTTTCTTCTGGGGTTTCTTCTGTATGGAACTCTTTGTGCTTCCTGGACTTGGTTGACTATCTCCTTTCCCATGCTCGGGAAGTTTTCCACTATAACCTCTTCAAGAATTTTTTCATAGTCTTTCTTCTCTTCTTCTTCTTCTGAAACTCCTACAATTCTAATGTTGGTGCGTTTAATATTGTCCCATAGGTCTCTGAGGCTATCCTCAGTTCTTTTCATTCTTTCGGCTTTGGTCTGTTCTTCCGCACTTATTTCCTCCATTCTGTCTTCCAGCTCACTTCTCCGTTCTTCAGCCTCTGATACTCTACTGTTGAGACCTTCTATAGTATTTTTGAGTTCAGCAATTGAGTTGGTGGTCTCTATTTGCTTATTTTTCATTTCCTGCATGTCTTTTCTCAATGCACTAATTTCCTCTAATATTCTGTTTTCGGTGTTTTGCATCCTCATAGTATAGTTTTTCTGAATTCTCTTTCAGATAGCTTGTCTATCTCCTCCTCTGTCATTTGAAGCAGTGTTTCTCTAGCTTGGTTCTTCATTTGTACAGTGTTTTTCTGACGTTTCATTATTAGGTTAATTTTTGTTTCTTTGTGTGTGTCTGTGTGTATGGAGTTCTTATTCCCACCAAGCTTCTTGGTTGAATTCTCCCTTCCTTTGGGTTTCTGTCCTTGTGGAAGGGTTTAGTGGTTTGTGTCTTGGGTGGTGATAGACCTTGTTTACAGGTGAATAATCTGTAGTGTTGTATGTTCTTTGATAATCAGTGTGGGTTCTTGGAATCCAGGCTTCCGCTTCAAGGATCCTTGCTTTGATGATTGGTCAGGGGGTGTAGGCTCTATGTCTGGTTTGCTATGGTGTTCTGTGATACTAGTTCACACACTAGCATCTGAGGAACAAGAGGTGCATCCCTAATGGGTTACAGTCATAAAAGCATGCAGATGTTTTCTAACATAATCGCAAGATATACATACATATACAGCAATCCCCACAACTGACCAGTTTTACAGAGATAAGGCGCAGGAAATCTTTCTAGCAACTCATGCAATCACAGATGATACTTGCCCATTCAGCTTTGAATTAATTAAAATAGTGCCTGAATAATAGATCTAGCACAAGGTCCTGGCTTGGATAATTACAATGAGAGCAATTTTAAATTAGGACATGTGCTCGGGGTGACAAGGAGGAGAGTCTATAAGTAATAAAAAGGAAAATATTTGTCTTGGAAGTATTTTATAGGATTAGGTAGCAAAGATTAGTGTGTGTACTGTTTAGTGTATTTGGAAGTGAATAGTGGAGACAGAAAGATAGGAAATAATTTATCTAGAGGATATTGGTAGCTAGGAAGATGTTTTACATTTAGAACATAGAGAAAGAAAGCAGTGGGAAAGAGGAAAGAGAAAAGAGAATTAGAGTTTTTCAAGAATTAAAATTAAAGTTAAAAAAAATATAATAAAAGTCAAAAGAAAGTTAAAAATTAAAAAGAGCAGAAAAAATTAATGAGACTGAAAAACAAAGAAAAAATACATAGAATAAATCAAACAAATGAAAACTACAAAAAACAAAAAACAAAAAACAAACAAACATAAAAAACCCCAATAAACAAAGAAACTAATAAACCCCAAACCAATCAATTGAATAAGCAAAATAGTCCACTATAAACAAGCAGAAAAAATGAAAAAAGAAAAAAAAAAAGAAAAAAGGTTAAATAGTGTCCTTGGTTTTTATCTTCTCATCTGCCTGTTGGAAACCAATCTGCTCTTGATGGTGGTGTCTTGATGGCGTAGTCTTTCCCTTATAGTGCCGGTAGCTGTGGTTTCTGTTTTTGTGTTCTGCAAAATGAGGGCTTTGCTGCCATACTGGGTGCTGGCCGGGACGGTGGGCTGATTCCAGTCAGTTGGGCGGAGGCCGGGGCGCGCGCAGCCCCGTATTGGAGGTGGGCGCCCCGGCTCTACCGCGCGCCCGCCTGTAGTCTACAATTCTTGCTCTTTCCCCGGCTTCCTCCGCTGCTGCTGCAGCTCTAGGGGAGTGCGGGCTCCTCCGCCACTGGCACACGCGCACTGCCGGTTATGTGTCTAAGTACCAGAGGCGGACGCGAGCTTTCCCGTCCAACTCGTGCCCGGTCCCTGGTCAGCAACCTGTGGACGACTTCCCTTCTCCGTTCAGCAAGCCCTCTAGTTGGAGTGGCTGAACTTACCCGCGCCGCAGCTTTCCTCGCGGCGTCCGCGGCTCCCCGCGGCGGGCGGGTTCCGGCGGCTCCTACTACAATGCTTTTATAAATGCCTCACAGATTCATCAACATGCAAAGATTCATCTAGAAATTTATATATGAATGTGAATTCTCTGTTGTTGTTGTTCAGTCATTCAGTAGTGTCCTACTCTTTATGACTTCATGGACTATAGTACACCAGGCTTCCCTGTCCTTCACCATCTCCCAGAACCTGCTCAAACTCATGCCCATTGAGTAGGTGATGCCATCCAACCATCTTGTCCTCTGACATCCTCTTCTCCTCCTGCCTTCAGTCTTTGCCAGCATCAGTGCCTTTTCCAATGAATCCACTCTTCACATCAAGTGGCCAAAGTACTGGAGCTTCAGCTTCAGCATTAGTCCTTCCAGTAGATATTCAGGATTGATTTCCTTTAGGATTAACTGGTCTGATCTCCTTGCAGACCAAGGGACTCTTCTCCAAAACCACAATTAGAAAGCATCAATTCTTAGGTACTAAACCTTATATAGTGTCCAACCCTCACATCCATATGTGACTACTGGGAAAACCATAGTTATGACCATATGGACCTTTGTCAGCAAAATGTCTCTCCTTTTTAATATGCTATCTAGGCTTGCCATAGCTTTTCTTCCAATGAACAAACATCTTTTAATTTCATGGCTGCAGTCATCATCTGCAGTGATTTTTAAAGCCCAAGAAAATAAAGTCTGTTACTGTTTCTATTGTTTGTCCATCTATTTGCCATGATGCAATGGGACTGGATGCCATTATACTAGTTTTTTCAATGCTGAGATTTTTTTTTTTTTTAATTTAGCTCTCTTTTATTGGTTTTTATTTATTTCATTGCATCCATCTTTAGTCTTCAGGCTGTGTGGGCCTCTCTCTCTGCATAGCACCAGCTCTGGGCACATGCACTACATAGTGCTGACTTGTAATTGGACACACCCATCCAGTCGCTCCACAGCAAGTGATATCTTCCCGGGCCAGGGATCGAACCAGTGCCCCTTGCACTACAGGGTGGACTCTTTATCCTCTGGACCACCAAGGAAGCCCTCAATGCTGAGTTTTAAGCAAGCTTTTTCACTGTCTTCATTCACCTTCATCAAGAAGCTCTCTAGTTCCTTTTACATTTCTGCCACTGAGGTGGTATCATCTGCATATATGAGGTTACTGATACTTCTTTTAGCAATCTTGATCCCAGCTTTTTTTTCATTCAGCCCATCATTTCACATGATGTACTCTGCATGTAGTTTAAATAAGCGGAGTGACAATATATGTCCTTGATGTACTCCTTTCCTAATTTAGAACCAGTCAGTTGTTCTATGTCTGGTTCTAGATGTTGCTTCTTGACACACCTACAGGTTTCTCAGGAGGCAGGTAAGGTCTGGTATTCCCATGTCTTTAAGAATTTTACTCAGTTTGCTGTGGTTCACACAGTCAAAAGCTTTAGTGTAGTCAATGCAGAAGATGTTTTTCTGGAATTATTTTGCTCTTTCTATGATCCAACAGAAGCTTACAATTTAATCTCTGGCTCCTCTGCCTTTTTAAAATCCATTTTGGACATCTGGACATTCTTGGTTCATGTACAGTTGAAGTCCAACTTGTAGGATTTAAATAATAATAAAAAAGGGTAATAGTGGTTACAAAATAAAGAAAAATAGCAATGATGCTAGCAAAACATGATGTTGCTTAATCACAATTTAAGATATGGAAAAAAAACTAAAGTTGTAATGAAATGAAATATTGCACAAAAAGTAATGTCTTCCTTTGGATAATCAGATTATCATGATAAATGTTTAGAAATTTTGCTTAAATATAGATAGCATATGTTACTTCATGTCAAGAATCACAGACAGCCAAAAGAATATATAATCTCTAAATCATTTGAGCCCAATATTTTTAATATATGCATAAGAACAACAGAAAAAGTATTTGAAAACATAAAGGAAAATAATTGGTTTTATTTATTTCATTTCTTCCATCTTTTGTCTTCAGGCTGTTTGGGCCTCTCTCTGCATAGCACCAGCTCTGGGCACATGCACTACATAGTGCTGACTTGTAATTGGACACACCCATCCAGTCGCTCCACAGCAAGTGATATCTTCCCGGGCCAGGGATCGAACCAGTGCCCCTTGCACTACAGGGTGGACTCTTTATCCTCTGGACCACCAAGGAAGCCCTCAATGCTGAGTTTTAAGCAAGCTTTTTCACTGTCTTCATTCACCTTCATCAAGAAGCTCTCTAGTTCCTTTTACATTTCTGCCACTGAGGTGGTATCATCTGCATATATGAGGTTACTGATACTTCTTTTAGCAATCTTGATCCCAGCTTTTTTTTCATTCAGCCCATCATTTCACATGATGTACTCTGCATGTAGTTTAAATAAGCGGAGTGACAATATATGTCCTTGATGTACTCCTTTCCTAATTTAGAACCAGTCAGTTGTTCTATGTCTGGTTCTAGATGTTGCTTCTTGACACACCTACAGGTTTCTCAGGAGGCAGGTAAGGTCTGGTATTCCCATGTCTTTAAGAATTTTACTCAGTTTGCTGTGGTTCACACAGTCAAAAGCTTTAGTGTAGTCAATGCAGAAGATGTTTTTCTGGAATTATTTTGCTCTTTCTATGATCCAACAGAAGCTTACAATTTAATCTCTGGCTCCTCTGCCTTTTTAAAATCCATTTTGGACATCTGGACATTCTTGGTTCATGTACAGTTGAAGTCCAACTTGTAGGATTTAAATAATAATAAAAAGGATAATAGTGGTTACAAAATAAAGAAAAATAGCAATGATGCTAGCAAAACATGATGTTGCTTAATCACAATTTAAGATATGGAAAAAAAACTAAAGTTGTAATGAAATGAAATATTGCACAAAAAGTAATGTCTTCCTTTGGATAATCAGATTATCATGATAAATGTTTAGAAATTTTGCTTAAATATAGATAGCATATGTTACTTCATGTCAAGAATCACAGACAGCCAAAAGAATATATAATCTCTAAATCATTTGAGCCCAATATTTTTAATATATGCATAAGAACAACAGAAAAAGTATGTGTAGAAAACATAAAGGAAAATAAGTCTCAAGATCAAATTTTATGGAAAATTGGATAATATAAAGTAAACTTTCATTACTAGCATTATTATTTTATTGAAAAATACTTCATAACTATTATAATGAAGGAAAATAATAATAGTGTGTAAGCATAAAGAGCAATGAAGCTCTCATAGCCCAGTTATGCAAAGGGTTAAGGAGCAACCCATAACAGTTACCTATAATGTGCTTTGAGGGAAATTAAGGATGACAAAAAAAAAAAAATTAAAAAAAAATAGCAAGCCTTTAGAGAAATATTAAGGACTTCTCTGGTGGCTTAGACAGAGAAGAATCCACCTGCAATGCAGGAGACCCAGGTTTGATCTTAGAGTGGGGTTCTATCCCTGGATCAGAAACATCTCTTGTAGATCTCTTGCAATCCATTCCAGTATTCTTGTCTGGAGAATCCCATGGACAGAGGTTCCTGGTGGGTTACAGTACATGGAGCTGCAAAGAGTTGGAGACAACTGAGCGACTCATAATTTCACATTCAGAGAAATATTAATCAGGCCATATTTGTGTAAATGCAATAAAGGACAACAGTGTGTAAAGTGTTAATGTGATATATACATATATATGTTTGTATAGATATATTTATACTTTATAAAATATTGTAGGTCTTGTATTTTATATATTGGAGGACAAAGAAGCCTCTATACTCTTTCCTAAAGTTAAATGTGTGCACAATTTTCTGTCATAATCAAAGAAAGCTATCAAATAATAATAAAAAACAAATATTAAATTTCTTGTGGAAAACTGAAATTTCACAAAAAGTGCCTTAACAAGCAAACGATTTTAACTGTACTGATATGTATTAGTCACTCAGTCATGTCTGACTCTTTGCGATCCATTGACTGTAGCTTCTCAGATTCCTCTCTCCATGAAATTCTCCAGGCAAGCACACTGGAATAGCTTTTCATTCCCTCTCCAGGGCAATTTTGCTTAAATATAGATAGCATATGTTACTTCATGTCAAGAATCACAGACAGCCAAAAGAATATATAATCTCTAAATCATTTGAGCCCAATATTTTTAATATATGCATAAGAACAACAGAAAAAGTATGTGTAGAAAACATAAAGGAAAATAAGTCTCAAGATCAAATTTTATGGAAAATTGGATAATATAAAGTAAACTTTCATTACTAGCATTATTATTTTATTGAAAAATACTTCATAACTATTATAATGAAGGAAAATAATAATAGTGTGTAAGCATAAAGAGCAATGAAGCTCTCATAGCCCAGTTATGCAAAGGGTTAAGGAGCAACCCATAACAGTTACCTATAATGTGCTTTGAGGGAAATTAAGGATGACAAAAAAAAAAAAATTAAAAAAAAATAGCAAGCCTTTAGAGAAATATTAAGGACTTCTCTGGTGGCTTAGACAGAGAAGAATCCACCTGCAATGCAGGAGACCCAGGTTTGATCTTAGAGTGGGGTTCTATCCCTGGATCAGAAACATCTCTTGTAGATCTCTTGCAATCCATTCCAGTATTCTTGTCTGGAGAATCCCATGGACAGAGGTTCCTGGTGGGTTACAGTACATGGAGCTGCAAAGAGTTGGAGACAACTGAGCGACTCATAATTTCACATTCAGAGAAATATTAATCAGGCCATATTTGTGTAAATGCAATAAAGGACAACAGTGTGTAAAGTGTTAATGTGATATATACATATATATGTTTGTATAGATATATTTATACTTTATAAAATATTGTAGGTCTTGTATTTTATATATTGGAGGACAAAGAAGCCTCTATACTCTTTCCTAAAGTTAAATGTGTGCACAATTTTCTGTCATAATCAAAGAAAGCTATCAAATAATAATAAAAAACAAATATTAAATTTCTTGTGGAAAACTGAAATTTCACAAAAAGTGCCTTAACAAGCAAACGATTTTAACTGTACTGATATGTATTAGTCACTCAGTCATGTCTGACTCTTTGCGATCCATTGACTGTAGCTTCTCAGATTCCTCTCTCCATGAAATTCTCCAGGCAAGCACACTGGAATAGCTTTTCATTCCCTGCTCCAGGGCATTTTCCTGACTCAGAGATCAAACTCAAGTTTCCTGTTTTGCAGGTGGAATTCTTTACCATCTGAGTCACCAGGAAAGCCCTTATATTGTTGTAACCCCACCCCCAAAATACTTATTTTATTTTAAACATTTTGGCTATTTTAAGATTATATTATGAGGAAAATTGATTCTTTTACATTTTGAGTTTAATAGAAAAGTTAAAACTTAAAAAAAGTACAAACAAGAAAATTATAGGTAATTTTTAATACTATATGCCACAGTTGAATTGATAAATATATTAAGAGACAATACAACATTCAATTGTATGTTTCATTCCATTGGCTCCAACATAGTTTAATATTTGATACCTATGAACATAATTCACTGTGTCAAAATTTCATGTAAGAAAAAAATCATTGATTGTTCCTATTGACAACTCACTCCAGTATTCTTGCCTGGAAAGCCCCATGGACAGAGGAGCTTGAGGGACTATAGTCCATGGGTTCACAAAGTGTTGGACACAACTGAGTGACTGGGTACATTGAAGCAAAAAATAATTTAAAAACTTCAGCACCAATTCTCAGAAATTTCCTTAGTTATGCATAAATAGTATAATTACTAAACATTATTAATTAAAGCTATTAAGGTTCAATAGGGAAAGACTCTGTCTGTAATATAGGAAACTGAGGAGATGTAGTTTCAATACATGGGTGAGAAATAGGCCCTGGAAAAATAAATGGCAATTCATTCCAGTATTAGTGCCTGAAAATTCCCATGGACAGAGGAGCCTAGCAGACTCATACAGCCCATACAATCACAAAGAGTTGGACACTACTGAGTGACTGAGCATACAACCAATACCAAAGTCTATGCAGAGAAATAGATGCAATTTCTACATTCTTACTCATAACTGTTCATTGTCATTCTTTAAGTTTTATTGAAGTGAAAAAAATCAGAAATAGAATAGAGGTATTGAAAAGCATGATGCTTTTGTGAAACTCATTTTAAAAAGTCAGATCAGGGTTTCTTTAGTGGTACAGTGGGTAAGGAGTCTGCCTTGCAGTGCAGGAGGCACCAGTTCGAACCACAGCCTGGGAATATCCCACCTGCCAAGGGGTGGCTGGACTGGTGTGTCTAATTACTAGCCAGCACTTTGGGGTGTGCACCCAGAGCAAGTGCTCTGCACTGGGGGGCCACTACAGTGTGAGGCCCACACAGGGCAAAGAATAAAGATCAATGAAAAATAAATGATGACATTGAGGCAAAAAAGGAAAGAAAAGAATGTTAAAAAATGAGAAAAATCATGTAATTCATTTATATAGATTTTGCTATTTTCTGTTAAAGAAGCACTTCATAAAAACACCTGTTGACATATGTATCTATCTATCTATCTATCTATCTATCTATCTATCTATCTATTATATTATCTGTCTGTCTGTCTATCTATCTATCTATCTATCTATCTATCTATATACATTTCTCAGTAAAACTATGCCATTGAGGAAGACTCACAATTTAGCATTTTTGAAAATTATAGGGGCATATGTATCTGCTTAGGTTTAATCATAAAATGATTTGCATTTCTACTAAAGAACTTAACAGCAGTTATCTCTAGGGGAAAATATTTTAATAAGTGTGTATTTTTAAAATTTTAAAGCCATGTCTATTGCATATCTCTTGAAATTAAGTTAAATGCTATAAAAATAAGAACAATGTCATAGGATACAAACAGAACTGATAATCACTGTAGATAAAGGCACAGTTTAATAAGATTTAATACATGATGTTGGGGAAACTTGGTAAATAACATTTAAACACAAAATCCACCACTGTACAAACACCAACGCACTTCAGTAACTGGGAGTAACTTTTGTCAGAGTAGCTATCCACTCTCCAAGTCCAGCAACCAACACCCTACAGTCCTTGCCTTTATATTTCAGTATCTGCAAGAGATGCTCATCACATTAGGATGCTGATGTCCTCGAGCCTGAGATTTTCAGGATAATCTATCATAAAATAACAGTCCAAATGCTCAGTTACTCAGTCTGAAATACTGCATGGGAAGCATCTACAGAATGATACAGATTAGTCTCTGGGTCTCTCAACCTTTTCCCCTTCAGGGTTGCTCTGTAAGTGTGAAATTAAGATATTTGTTCTGGAGCCTCTAGACTTTGGATCAAATTTCCTCTGATTAACCATTTGGAGAGAGTTCTTCCCAAAACAAGCAATGCTTTTCAGAAGAAGAGAGCAGTCTAAATTCAATATTGTTGAAAGAAATAGTGCATGTGTAAGTTTTAGTTTTAATTATAATCATAATAGTCGTACACATACACAGACAACTCCAACAGTAGTACCTCTTGGCCACACTGGAGTTTTCCATTTTCCTAGTGATGACTTATCTTTAACTCATTTTTACTTCTACTTTAAAGTCTAGAACAAAGCTTTCAAGAACACAAAAGCCACTGATATATAAAAAGTTCTAGCAGGCAATATTTTCCGGTAGAAATCTAGCAAATGGGGTGGAGGGAACCAAGATGGTGGAGGAATGAGGGGAAGATTTCACCAGCTCCCCAACAGAATCACCAGAACTAATCAAGAAATGAAACACCACCAACAAACCAGCCGCTAGACGACAAAAGAACTCCTCAGGTCTAGGAGGGTCGAAGAGTGAACAGTCAGAACTTTCCTGGAGCTACTGTTTTGAGAACCCTCTATCCTAACTCCCGCACCGGACTGGGTTGACAGAGAGCATGCTAGCAAGTGCCCTATAAGGGGGCGAGTGGAGCGTTGGGGGAAAGAGGGCAGCACTCAGTGCAAAAATTCCAAGAATCCAGCCAGATCGCCAGCAGAAATTAAGACACTGTGAAGTTAGGATACTGGAGCAGGGCTGGGCGGAATGCAATTGGGAGGTTTCCTGCAGAGTGCTGACTAGAGACCTGGAGCCAGAAAGGAGCGTCCAGTGCGAAAATCGCGCCGCTTGGCCGGGGGGGGGGGGGGGAAATCGCGACTTTCCGCCTGGCACTGGCTAAGTTCAAACACTCCTAGTGGGGAACTTGCTGAACGGAGAGGGGAAGTCACCCACGGATTGCTGACCAGGGACCGGGCTTGAGCCAGATGGGAAAGCTCCTGCCTGACTTTGGGACTTGGAGGCATAACTGGCAGTGCGCACGTGCCAGTGGTGGAGTCAGTGCACCCCCATAGCTACACCCACAGTGGAGGAAGCCGGGAGTAGGGCAGGTATTGAAGGCTACCAGCAGGTGCGCAGCAGAGCGGAGGTGCCCCCCTCCAACATGGGACTGCGTGAGCAGCGGGTCCCCACCCTACGAACTGGGATCAGTCCACCACCCTGGACAGCACCTGAGCTTGCAGCAAAGCCATTATTTTGCTGAAAACAGAAACCATAGCAACCTGTGCCATAAGGGAAAGGCTATATCATCAAGAAACCAACAAGAGCAGATTGGCTTCCGCAAGACAGACAAGAGGATAAAAACCAGTGACCGTATTTAGTTTTTTTTGTTTGTTTATTTGTTGTGGATGGTTCTGTTTATTTGATTGATAGGTCAGGATTGGGTTTTTTTTTTTTTTTTTTTGGTCTCTTCTTATTAAGTTTTTCTTCCCTTTTTAATTTTTAATTTCTTGTTTTTATTTTGATTTTTTTTTTAATTTTAACTCTTGGAAACTTCTAATTTTCTTTCCTCTTTGCCACTGCTTCCTCCCTCTATGTTCTAAGTGTAAAACTTTCTCCGATCTACCACTATCCTCTAGATAAATATTTCCTGCCTTCCTGTCTCCACTATTCTCTTCCAGCTGCACTAAACAATACAGCACACTAATCTTGGTTATGTAACACTATAAAATCCTTCCAAGACAAATCTATTCCTTCTCATTACCCATACACTCTCCTCCTCCTCACCCCCAACACATGTCTTAGTTAAAAATTCCTTTCAGTGAAATAGTCCAAGCCAGGACCTTGCCCCGGATCTATTTTTTCAGGCACTATTTTAATTTATTCAGAGCTTAACGGACAAGTACCATCTTTGATTGCATCGTTTGCCAGAAAAACTTCCTATGCTTTATCTCTGTAAGACTGGTTAGATGTGGTCATCGCTGTGTATGTATGTATATCTTACGACTATGTTAGAAAAAATTTGCATGCTTTCATGACTGTCACCCATCAGGGACACACCTCTTGTTCCTCATATGCTAGTATTTGAAATAATATAACGGAACACCATAGCAAACCAGATATAGAGCCTACACCCCCTGGCCAATCATCAAACCAAGAATCCTCGGAGTGGAAGTCCTGATTCCAAGACCCCACACTATCAAAGAACATACAACACTAGAGATTATTCACCTGTAAACAAGACCTAACACCACCCAAGACATAAACCACTGAACCCTTCTACAAGGACAGAAACCCAAAGGAAGAGAGAATTAAACCAAGAAGCCTGGTGGGAAAAAGAACTGCACACACATAGATACACACAAAGAAACAGAAACTAACCTAATAATGAAACAACAGAGAAACACTGCACAAATGAAGGACCAAGCCCGAGAAACACAGCTTCAAATGACAGAGGAGGAGATAGACAAATTATCTGAGAGAGAATTCAGAAAAGCTATACTAATGAGGATGCAAAACACCGAAAGCAGAATATTAGAGGAAATTAGTTCACTGAGAAGAGACATGCAAGAAATGAAAAATAAGCAAATAGAGACCACCAACTCAATTGCTGAACTCAAAATACTATAGAAGGTCTTAACAGTAGAGCATCAGAGGCAGAAGAACGGATAAGTGAGCTGGAAGATAGAATGGTGGAAATAACTGATGAAGAACAGAACAAAGCCGAAAGAATTAAAAGAACTGAGGATAGCATCAAAGACCTGTGGGACAATATCAAACGCACCAACATTAGAATTATAGGAGTTCCAGAGGAAGAAGAGGGGAAGAAAGGCTATGAAAAAATTCTTGAAGAGGTTATAGTGGAAAACTTCCCCAGCATGGGAAAGGAAATAGTCAACCATGTCCAAGAAGCACAAAGAGTTCCATACAGGAGAAACCCCAGAAGAAACACAAGAAAAAACACAAAAAACAGATTACTTAACGGACAAGTACCATCTTTGATTGCATCGTTTGCCAGAAAAACTTCCTATGCTTTATCTCTGTAAGACTGGTTAGATGTGGTCATCGCTGTGTATGTATGTATATCTTACGACTATGTTAGAAAAAATTTGCATGCTTTCATGACTGTCACCCATCAGGGACACACCTCTTGTTCCTCATATGCTAGTATTTGAAATAATATAACGGAACACCATAGCAAACCAGATATAGAGCCTACACCCCCTGGCCAATCATCAAACCAAGAATCCTCGGAGTGGAAGTCCTGATTCCAAGACCCCACACTATCAAAGAACATACAACACTAGAGATTATTCACCTGTAAACAAGACCTAACACCACCCAAGACATAAACCACTGAACCCTTCTACAAGGACAGAAACCCAAAGGAAGAGAGAATTAAACCAAGAAGCCTGGTGGGAAAAAGAACTGCACACACATAGATACACACAAAGAAACAGAAACTAACCTAATAATGAAACAACAGAGAAACACTGCACAAATGAAGGACCAAGCCCGAGAAACACAGCTTCAAATGACAGAGGAGGAGATAGACAAATTATCTGAGAGAGAATTCAGAAAAGCTATACTAATGAGGATGCAAAACACCGAAAGCAGAATATTAGAGGAAATTAGTTCACTGAGAAGAGACATGCAAGAAATGAAAAATAAGCAAATAGAGACCACCAACTCAATTGCTGAACTCAAAAATACTATAGAAGGTCTTAACAGTAGAGCATCAGAGGCAGAAGAACGGATAAGTGAGCTGGAAGATAGAATGGTGGAAATAACTGATGAAGAACAGAACAAAGCCGAAAGAATTAAAAGAACTGAGGATAGCATCAAAGACCTGTGGGACAATATCAAACGCACCAACATTAGAATTATAGGAGTTCCAGAGGAAGAAGAGGGGAAGAAAGGCTATGAAAAAATTCTTGAAGAGGTTATAGTGGAAAACTTCCCCAGCATGGGAAAGGAAATAGTCAACCATGTCCAAGAAGCACAAAGAGTTCCATACAGGAGAAACCCCAGAAGAAACACACCAAGGCACATTCTAATCAAACTAACGCAGACTAAATATAAAGACAGATTACTAAAAGCAGCTAGGAGCAAACAACAAATAACATATAAAGGAAACCCCATATGTCTAACTGTGGATCTTTCCACAGAAACCCTGCAGGCCAGAAGAGAATGGCAGGACACATTTAAATGGCTAAAAGAGAATAACCTCCAAACAAGAATTCTCTACCCAGCAAGAAACTCATTCAGAATTGATGGCGAAGTCAAAATCTTCACAGACAAGCAAAAACTAAAAGAATTCTGTACCACAAAACCAGCCCTACAACAAGTGTTAAAGGGCCTTGTCCTGACCCGTGGGATTCGTCAACTCAGACCTAAAGCGGGGGAGTGGGAATTGAGAGGACAAGAGACACGAGAAATGGAGACAAGACATGAGTCTGATCAAGTCTTTTTCTACTGTAGAAAAGAAGCAATATTTATAGTGTACAGAAGGCAGAAGAACCCAGCAATAGACCAATCATGTTAAAGGTCAACTGTGCACGCAATTACATAATGACAAGAGTCTATGAGGAGAATGCACTGATTACGAGCACAGAAACTTCACTCAGCCAATCATGGCAAGGAGCACACGTTCCAGACCGTGCAAGACCCAGCCACTCCTGCTCCCACTAGGTGCCATTTTTGGGAGCTTGAGGCGATGTTCTCAAACTGAAGGTCGTAAGGCGTGGCCAAGGCACTGACAGTCCCAGCCAGGATGATGATACTCCCATGCTGGGAGCTCCGCCAAGCGCTATATCAAATGTTGCATTGTAGCATTCATGCTTGGGAGGCTTAGGATGTGGCCGGGCCGCCCCGCGGTCCCGGAAAGGCAAAGCTATAGGATGTGGCCAGGCAGACCCATGGTCCCGGACAGGACCTGATATAGCCAATAAATACAAGAGTAGGAGAAGTCCTACAAATCAAACCTCACACTTCTAAGAAGATGAAAATAGAAACATTCATACAAATAATTACTTTGAATGTCAATTGACTAAATGTTCCAAGCAAATGACACAGGCTGGCTGAATGGATCAAGAAACATGACACATATATATGCTGTTTACAAGAGACCCACTTCAGACCTAGAGACACCCATAGACTGAAAGTGAGAGGCTGGAAAAAGATATTCCATGCAAATGGGAATCAAAAGAAAGCTGGAGTAGCAATCCTCATATCAGACAACATAGATTTTAAAGTAAAGAAGATTCTAAGAGACAAGGCAGGTCACTACATCATGATTAAAGGATCCATCCAAGAGGAAGACGTAACAGTTATGAATATCTACGCACCCAACACAGGGGCACCTCAATACATAAGACAGATACTTTCAGACTTAAAAGAAGAAATCAATAATAACACAATAATAGTAGGAGACTTTAACACTCCAATTACACCAATGGACAGATCAGTAAAACAGAAAATTAATAAAGAAACACAAGCCTTAAATGCCACACTAGAAAAGATGGACCTTTTTTAATTGGATAATTTTTTAAAGGAACCCCGGATAGACCATATCTTGGGCCACAAATCTAACCCCAATCAAGAAAATGAAGTATCAACCATCTTCAGGGGCTTAAAGCAGATGTTTCAACTGTGCACGCAATTACATAATGACAAGAGTCTATGAGGAGAATGCACTGATTACGAGCACAGAAACTTCACTCAGCCAATCATGGCAAGGAGCACACGTTCCAGACCGTGCAAGACCCAGCCACTCCTGCTCCCACTAGGTGCCATTTTTGGGAGCTTGAGGCGATGTTCTCAAACTGAAGGTCGTAAGGCGTGGCCAAGGCACTGACAGTCCCAGCCAGGATGATGATACTCCCATGCTGGGAGCTCCGCCAAGCGCTATATCAAATGTTGCATTGTAGCATTCATGCTTGGGAGGCTTAGGATGTGGCCGGGCCGCCCCGCGGTCCCGGAAAGGCAAAGCTATAGGATGTGGCCAGGCAGACCCATGGTCCCGGACAGGACCTGATATAGCCAATAAATACAAGAGTAGGAGAAGTCCTACAAATCAAACCTCACACTTCTAAGAAGATGAAAATAGAAACATTCATACAAATAATTACTTTGAATGTCAATTGACTAAATGTTCCAAGCAAATGACACAGGCTGGCTGAATGGATCAAGAAACATGACACATATATATGCTGTTTACAAGAGACCCACTTCAGACCTAGAGACACCCATAGACTGAAAGTGAGAGGCTGGAAAAAGATATTCCATGCAAATGGGAATCAAAAGAAAGCTGGAGTAGCAATCCTCATATCAGACAACATAGATTTTAAAGTAAAGAAGATTCTAAGAGACAAGGCAGGTCACTACATCATGATTAAAGGATCCATCCAAGAGGAAGACGTAACAGTTATGAATATCTACGCACCCAACACAGGGGCACCTCAATACATAAGACAGATACTTTCAGACTTAAAAGAAGAAATCAATAATAACACAATAATAGTAGGAGACTTTAACACTCCAATTACACCAATGGACAGATCAGTAAAACAGAAAATTAATAAAGAAACACAAGCCTTAAATGCCACACTAGAAAAGATGGACCTCATTGATATCTTTAAGACGTTTCACCCAAAAGCAGAAGAATACACTTTCTTCTCAAGTGCTCACGGAACATTCTCCAGGATAGACCATATCTTGGGCCACAAATCTAACCTCAGCCAATTCAAGAAAACTGAAATTGTATCAACCATCTTCTCGGACCACAATGCAATGAGACTAGAGATCAACTACAGAAAAAAAACCCGCTAAAAACAAAAACATACGGAGATTAATCAGCATATACCTAAAAAACCAACTGATTACTGAGGAAATCAAAGGAGAAATTTAAAAAATCCTAGAGGAAAATGACAATGAACATACGACTGAGCAAAACCTATGGGATACCGCAGAAACAGTTCTAAGAGGGAAATTTATAGCAATACAATCCTACCTCAAGAAACTAGGAAAATATGAAGCAGATGACCTAACCCTCTGCTTAAAAGAATTGGAGAATGAAGAACGAAAACATCCCAAAGTCAGCAGAAGAAGAGAAAGTATAAAGATTAGAGCAGAAATAAATGAGAAAGAAATGAAACTATAGTACTGATAAATAAAACAAAGTGCTGCTTCTTTGAAAAGGTAAACAAAATTGACAAGCCTCTGGCCAGACTCATCAAGAGAAAGAGAGAGAAGAACCAGATCAACAAAACCAAAAAAGAAAAAGGAGAAATTACAACAGATCATGCAGAAATTAAAAGGATTCTGAGACTATTTTTTTCTTTTTTTGGCCACTTCTATTGGTTTTTCATTCAATCATCTTTATTCTTTGGCTCCTGTGGGCCTCCCATCGCGGTGGCCACTGTCGTCGCACAGCAACAGCTCTGGGTGGCCCTGGCGTGTGGCCTCCCCATTGCGGGTGGCCTCTGGTTGTCGGCACCATGGCCCAAAACTAAGAGGAAGACGTAACAGTTATGAATATCTACCCAAAGGGCACCTCAATACATAAGACAGATACTTTCAGACTTAAAAGAAGAAATCAATAATAACACAATAATAGTAGGAGACTTTAACACTCCAATTACACCAATGGACAGATCAGTAAAACAGAAAATTAATAAAGAAACACAAGCCTTAAATGCCACACTAGAAAAGATGGACCTCATTGATATCTTTAAGACGTTTCACCCAAAAGCAGAAGAATACACTTTCTTCTCAAGTGCTCACGGAACATTCTCCAGGATAGACCATATCTTGGGCCACAAATCTAACCTCAGCCAATTCAAGAAAACTGAAATTGTATCAACCATCTTCTCGGACCACAATGCAATGAGACTAGAGATCAACTACAGAAAAAAAACCCGCTAAAAACAAAAACATACGGAGATTAATCAGCATATACCTAAAAAACCAACTGATTACTGAGGAAATCAAAGGAGAAATTTAAAAAATCCTAGAGGAAAATGACAATGAACATACGACTGAGCAAAACCTATGGGATACCGCAGAAACAGTTCTAAGAGGGAAATTTATAGCAATACAATCCTACCTCAAGAAACTAGGAAAATATGAAGCAGATGACCTAACCCTCTGCTTAAAAGAATTGGAGAATGAAGAACGAAAACATCCCAAAGTCAGCAGAAGAAGAGAAAGTATAAAGATTAGAGCAGAAATAAATGAGAAAGAAATGAAACTATAGTACTGATAAATAAAACAAAGTGCTGCTTCTTTGAAAAGGTAAACAAAATTGACAAGCCTCTGGCCAGACTCATCAAGAGAAAGAGAGAGAAGAACCAGATCAACAAAACCAAAAAAGAAAAAGGAGAAATTACAACAGATCATGCAGAAATTAAAAGGATTCTGAGACTATTTTTTTCTTTTTTTGGCCACTTCTATTGGTTTTTCATTCAATCATCTTTATTCTTTGGCCTGCGTGGGCCTCCCATTGCGGTGGCCTCTGTTGTCGCACAGCAACAGCTCTGGGCGCATGTGCTCCAGAGCTCCGGCTCGGTAGTTGGACACATCCGGCCAGCTGCTTCACGGCACGTGGGATCTTCCCAGGCCAGGGATCGAACTGGCGCCCCTTGCACTGCAAGGCGGTGTCCTTACCCAATGGACCACCAGGGAAGCCCTCTAAGAGACTATTATGAGCAACTCTATGGCAACAAACTGGACAACCTGGAAGTAATGGACAGCTTCTTGGGGAAGATTAATCTTCCAAGACTGAACCAGGAAGAAACAAATTTTGAACTATCCAATCACAAGCTCAGAAATCGAATTTGTCATTAAAACTCTACTCAAAAATAAAAGCCCAGGGCCAGATGACTTCACAGCCGAATTCTACCAAACATTTAAAGAAGAGCTAATGCCTGTCCTTCTAAAATTCTTCCAAACAACTGCACAGGAAGGAACACTTCCAAACACATTCTGCGAGGCCACCATCACTCTGATACCCAAACCAGGCAAAGACAACACAAAAAAGAAAAATTATAGGCCAATTTCACTGACGAACTTAGATGCCAAAATCCTCAACAAAATCTTAGCAAACAGAATTCAATGACATATCAAAAAACTCATACATCATGATCAAGTTGGTTTCATCCCAGGCATGCAAGGATTCTTCAATATCAACAAACTGAGAGATAAGAATCACATGATCATCTCAATAGACGCAGAAAAAGCCTTCGACAAAGTAAAACATCCATTTATGATCAAAACTCTTCAGAAAATGGGCATAGAAGGAACCTATCTCAACATAATAAAAGCCATCTATGAGAAGCCTACAGTGAACATTATTGTTAATGTTGAAAAAGTGAAAGCATTCCCTCTAAGGTCAGGAACAAGACAGGGGTGTCCACTTTCAGCACTACTATTCAGCAAAGTACTGGAAGTTCTAGCAACAGCAATAAGAGCCGAGAAAGAAATCAAAGGAATCCAGATTGGAAAGGAAGAAGTCAAGCTCTCTCTTTTTGCAGAAGACATGATATTATACATAGAAAATCCCAAAGACACTATTACAAAACTACTAGAGCTAATCAACAAATTCGGCAAAGTCTCAGGATACAAAGTCAACACACAGAAATCATTGGCATTCCTATACACAAAGAATGTAAAATCAGAAAACGAAATCAAACAGGCAATCCCCTTCACCATTGCAACCAAAAGAATCAAATACCTAGGAATAAACCTACCCAAAGAAACAAAAGAATTCTACACAGAAAATTACAAGACACTCATGAAAGAAATTAAGGAAGACTTAAACACATGGAGAGATATTCCATGTTCCTGGGTCGGAAGAATCAATATTGTGAAAATGACCATACTTCCAAATATCATCTACAGATTCAATGCAATACCTATTCAACTACCACTGACATTTTTCACAGAGAATCACACAGTTCATATGGAAACACAAAAGACCTCGAATAGTCAAAGCAATCCTGAGAAAGAAAAACGGAGCTGGAGAAATCAGCCTCCCTAACTTCAGACTCTACTACAAAACAACAGTTATCAAGACAGTATGGTACTGGCACAAAAACAGAACTATAGACCAATGGAACAAGATGGAGAACCCAGAGATAAACCCACACACCTATGGGTACCTTATTTTTGACAAAGGAGGAGAAACTATAAAATGGGACAAAGACAGCCTCTTCAACAAGTGGTGCTGGGAAAACTGGACAGGTCCATGCAGAAAAATGAAATTGGAACATTCCCTGACACCATGCACAAAGATCAACTCAAAATGGATTAAAGGCCTAAATGTAAGACCAGAAAACATCAAACTCTTAGAGGAGAACATAAGCAAAACCCTCAAGGACATAAATCAAAGCAAGATCTTCTCTGATCCACCTACTAAAATAGTGGAACTGAAAAGAAAAATGAACATATGGGACCTCATGAAATTTAAACGCTTCTGTTCAGCAAAAGAAATTACAAAAATGCTGAACAGACACCCCACAGAGTGGGAGAAAATCATAGCAAATGAAACAACAAAGAATTAATCTCCAAAATCTACAATCAACTCTGACAACTCAACACCGGAAAAACAAACAACCCAATCAAAAAATGGGAAAAAGATCTAAAGAGACGCCTCTCCAAAGAGGACATACAGATGGCCCAAAAGCACATGAAACGATACTCAACCTTGCTTATTATTAGAGAAGCGCAAAGTAAAACTACAGTGAGATATCACCTCACACCAGTCAGAATGGCCATCTTCAAAAATCTGCAGACAATAAATGCTGGAGAGGGTGTGGAGAAAAGGGAACCCTCTTGCATTGCTGGTGGAAATGTCAATTGATACAGCCTCTATGGAAGACAGTATGGAGATTCCTTAAAATACTAAAAATAGAAGCACCCTATGACCCAGCAATCCCACTATTAGGCCTATATCCTGATGAAATAAAAAATGAAAGAAGCTCCTGTACCCCAATGTTCATTGCAGCTCTCTATACGATAGCCAGAACATGGAAGCAACCTAGTTGTCCATCGACGAATGAATGGATCCAGAAGCTCTGGTACATATATACAATGGAATACTACTCAGCTGTTAAAAGAAATGCAGAAGACTCAGTCCTACTGAAGTGGCTGGCTCTAGAACCTATCATAAAAAGTGAAGTCAGTCAAAAAGAGAAAGATAAATACAGTATACTAGCACACATATATGGAATCTAGTAGGACGGTCTTGATAACACACGCAGGGAACTCATGGAAAAACAGACAGAGCATAGACATAGGGACATTGTGGGGAAGAAATAGGGATGGGGAGGCATGGAGGAAGTAACATGGAAACCTATAGTGTTATGTGTGGAAAAGATAGCTAGTGTCACAGTGCCAAGGGAATAGGGGTGCTTACAATGGCATGGGGCGATGGTCCGGAGGGGTGGGATGGGGGGAACTGGTGGGGTGTGGGGACCAGGGATATGCATATGACTGATCTGGGTACATACATGTATGTGAAAAACAAAACTCTGTAAAACCTTTAAAATAAAGAATCTTTTAAAAAATAAAATTTAATAATATTAAAAAAGAAATCTAGCAAATGCAATATATTTTTTTCTACCTTTCTCTATACAGGCGGCCTTAGGGTTGCTTCATACAGATGAATAAAATCATTTGTCAGAGCCTCACAACTTCCTTTGTGGCTCAGACTGTAAAAGAACCTGCCTGTAATGTAAGAGGTCTGAGTTTGATCCCTGCGTGGGGGTGATCCCCTGGAGAAGGGAATTGGTACCCACTTCAGTATTCTTACCTGGAGAATCCCCTTGACAGAGGAGTCTGGTGGCCTCCATATAGTCCATGGAGTCAGAAAGAGTCAGACAGGACTGAGTGACTAATACTTTCACAACAGAAAACTCATCAGCTGTGTGTGAATAGTGTGTCTCTGAAATCCCTTGAATTGCTTAATGTGGTAGTAATATCCATTGATTTTCAAAGCAGCTCTATTTATAGCAAGTAAGGCATCACCACACAAGGAAAACAGTGTGAAGTTTGCAAGAGGGTCTGTGGTAAATTACAGACATGTTTAGTAAACCTTGTCTTCGTTTAAGAATTGAGTTGTGAGAATGCCAGAACTTTAATTTTCTACTGCAAAGTATAAATGAGCACATGCTAATGCAGTAAATGAATATTGCATATCTTATAAGTTTCTTTCTTAATAGCATTAAGAATAAGGACAATTGACTTCCCAGTCTGTTGAACTGTTCTGAGACTGGCACAAATTATAGAGTTTAAATTTATTAAGAATTGCCAAGTTTGAATTATTTTTATGACACTCTAGCCACAATTACCTAACTCTAGACTGATCTTTAATATAAATGATAATTTTCACTGTTCAAGGAAATAATTGGAGCTGGTGCTAGCAAATTCAAGTCTTAATATCATTATTATTTGAAGATAATGTTAATTAAAAGATATTAATAAAACCACAGCAATTATAATTTATTTGTCATAATTGCATTTTCTGAGTTTCAGAAAAGAGGATAGCTAGTGTCACAGTGCCAGGAAACCAGGGGATGGTCCGGAGGGTGGGATGGGGAACTGGTGGGGTGTGGGGACCAGGGATATGCATATGACTGATCTGGGTACATACATGTATGTGAAAAACAAAACTCTGTAAAACCTTTAAAATAAAGAATCTTTTAAAAAATAAAATTTAATAATATTAAAAAAGAAATCTAGCAAATGCAATATATTTTTTTCTACCTTTCTATACAGGCGGCCTTAGGGTTGCTTCATACAGATGAATAAAATCATTTGTCAGAGCCTCCCAACTTCCTTTGTGGCTCAGACTGTAAAAGAACCTGCCTGTAATGTAAGAGGTCTGAGTTTGATCCCTGCGTGGGGGTGATCCCCTGGAGAAGGGAATTGGTACCCACTTCAGTATTCTTACCTGGAGAATCCCCTTGACAGAGGAGTCTGGTGGCCTCCATATAGTCCATGGAGTCAGAAAGAGTCAGACAGGACTGAGTGACTAATACTTTCACAACAGAAAACTCATCAGCTGTGTGTGAATAGTGTGTCTCTGAAATCCCTTGAATTGCTTAATGTGGTAGTAATATCCATTGATTTTCAAAGCAGCTCTATTTATAGCAAGTAAGGCATCACCACACAAGGAAAACAGTGTGAAGTTTGCAAGAGGGTCTGTGGTAAATTACAGACATGTTTAGTAAACCTTGTCTTCGTTTAAGAATTGAGTTGTGAGAATGCCAGAACTTTAATTTTCTACTGCAAAGTATAAATGAGCACATGCTAATGCAGTAAATGAATATTGCATATCTTATAAGTTTCTTTCTTAATAGCATTAAGAATAAGGACAATTGACTTCCCAGTCTGTTGAACTGTTCTGAGACTGGCACAAATTATAGAGTTTAAATTTATTAAGAATTGCCAAGTTTGAATTATTTTTATGACACTCTAGCCACAATTACCTAACTCTAGACTGATCTTTAATATAAATGATAATTTTCACTGTTCAAGGAAATAATTGGAGCTGGTGCTAGCAAATTCAAGTCTTAATATCATTATTATTTGAAGATAATGTTAATTAAAAGATATTAATAAAACCACAGCAATTATAATTTATTTGTCATAATTGCATTTTCTGAGTTTCAGAAAAAGAGGATAAAATATTCTAACAACTAACTTAGTGTCCATCCATTTTTTAAGTTATATGTACACATCTTTGAGATAGCCAAATAATGTCTCTCTTATGTAAGATAAATTTTTTTCCTTACTCTTGTGTTTTAAGTGTTAAATAGTTAGAGACTGTTATCATTGATAAGGGCTTCCCTGGTAATTAGATAGTAAAGAATCTGCCTGTAATAAAGGACACCCTGGTTCAATCCCTAGGTTGGGAAGGTCATGTACATTTTGAAAATGTCAGTCATTTTCAAAAACAAAATTATTACAGTCTTCCATTCTGAAAATTCTGAAAGATAGATGTTCAAGGCCTAATATTTTCAGACCAAAAGAATCTTTCAAAGACAACAGTGCCTTGGGACTTTCCTGATTACCCAGTGGTTAAGATTCTGTAGTTCCACAGCAGGCAGACTGAATTTGATCCCTGGTTGGGGATCTAAAATCCTACATATTCCATGGTGCAGCCAAAAAACAAAACAAAACAAAAAGACAGCAGTGCCTTCTACTGTAATATTTTCTTAATTTGGAAATGCAACTGATCATAAATTGTATTGACCAAATTATTTTTGTCTCAAAACTAATTGATTTTTAAAAATATGTACATTAATAATCAATTTGTCTTTAACAATTTTAACATAATGAATATATATCAACTTTAATTATTCAATTAAATTTATTCCAAATAGTATTTTCTATGTCTCAAAGACCTTTCTAAAAAAATGCCTCTGCTTAGTTTCTGCCCTTGATTTATAATCTCTTCGTATTCTTCCCTTTTTTCTTCCACTTATGATGTAGATCTAAATGGTGGAAAGAGTGTATTTTGGTCCCAGGGGACATTTAAAATATCTGATGACATTTGATATTATAACAACCAAGGTGGATAGAAAGCAAGGATTCTGATAACTTTCATACAATGCACAGAACAGACCCCCAGAAAAAGAATTATCCAGTCCAAAACACCAACAGTGCTATTCTTGAAAGCCCTGTACAAAAATATAATCTCCATTCAAAAAACATGCCCTTAATTGCTGAATCAAGCATTTCTTTAGAAAGAAACTCCAGCACCTCTAACATATTGGTGAAAACTACTTCAAGAAAGAGTGTTTAAGTGTTGCATTTAGTCAAGTCACTTATTAAGAAGTCAGTCAACCACAAGTCACAAATCAATAATAAAATAAGCTTCAAGAAAAGGAGTTTGTCTTAAGTGTTTTAAGTGTTAAATAGTTAGAGACTGTTATCATTGATAAGGGCTTCCCTGGTAATTAGATAGTAAAGAATCTGCCTGTAATAAAGGACACCCTGGTTCAATCCCTAGGTTGGGAAGGTCATGTACATTTTGAAAATGTCAGTCATTTTCAAAAACAAAATTATTACAGTCTTCCATTCTGAAAATTCTGAAAGATAGATGTTCAAGGCCTAATATTTTCAGACCAAAAGAATCTTTCAAAGACAACAGTGCCTTGGGACTTTCCTGATTACCCAGTGGTTAAGATTCTGTAGTTCCACAGCAGGCAGACTGAATTTGATCCCTGGTTGGGGATCTAAAATCCTACATATTCCATGGTGCAGCCAAAAAACAAAACAAAACAAAAAGACAGCAGTGCCTTCTACTGTAATATTTTCTTAATTTGGAAATGCAACTGATCATAAATTGTATTGACCAAATTATTTTTGTCTCAAAACTAATTGATTTTTAAAAATATGTACATTAATAATCAATTTGTCTTTAACAATTTTAACATAATGAATATATATCAACTTTAATTATTCAATTAAATTTATTCCAAATAGTATTTTCTATGTCTCAAAGACCTTTCTAAAAAAATGCCTCTGCTTAGTTTCTGCCCTTGATTTATAATCTCTTCGTATTCTTCCCTTTTTTCTTCCACTTATGATGTAGATCTAAATGGTGGAAAGAGTGTATTTTGGTCCCAGGGGACATTTAAAATATCTGATGACATTTGATATTATAACAACCAAGGTGGATAGAAAGCAAGGATTCTGATAACTTTCATACAATGCACAGAACAGACCCCCAGAAAAAGAATTATCCAGTCCAAAACACCAACAGTGCTATTCTTGAAAGCCCTGTACAAAAATATAATCTCCATTCAAAAAACATGCCCTTAATTGCTGAATCAAGCATTTCTTTAGAAAGAAACTCCAGCACCTCTAACATATTGGTGAAAACTACTTCAAGAAAGAGTGTTTAAGTGTTGCATTTAGTCAAGTCACTTATTAAGAAGTCAGTCAACCACAAGTCACAAATCAATAATAAAATAAGCTTCATTAGTTTCAACATTTTCTCCAAGGAACAGTTTGCTAAATTATGCCAGTAGAAATAATGCTATGTATGTTCAAGTATTCAAAAGTAAAAAATGAATCCTGATAATATGCAATTTTATGATGTAATTGATATATTGAACATAGTGTTTCTTTATTACACAAGAATTCCTTTAGTCTAAAATTTATACATGGGCTTTATATACTGGCAAATACTGGAGTGGGTTGCCATTTACTTCTTTGAGGGATCTCCTGACCCAAGGACTGAACTTGCATCTCCTGTGTCTTCGGCATTGCAGGCTGATTCTTTACTGCTGAGCCACTGAGGATGTCTCCTCAGTCCATTGGTCCTCTGAAACAGGCTCTTACATATTTCATATTTCTTGTGTCATGCAGACGTTAGGTACTTGCCTCCTCAGAGTGAACAGTCTATTTTGCTTCCACTGTAATTAAGAAACATCACCCCCCTGAAATAAAGCTTCTTTTCTAAATTAAAATTCAGTTCATGATACTCTAGAAATATGCTTTAATTAGCCTGTAGAAGTTTTCCAGGTCTACATTTTTAACATATTAATACCTATCCATTATTATCATCTGTATTAAATATACATCATTCTATGACTCTATGCAAATGTGAAAATTAAGGTCCTAAATTTCTAAATAGCTAGACCAAAGTCATATCTTCATAAATGGTATCTCAGTAACACTAGAATTCCAAACTGTGACAGACTCTTTCTCTGCTTTTCTCTGTTAATTTCTTAGGAGTTTTTTCATTACCACAGTGGCATGCTATAAATAAGATGTGGGAGTTTTGTATTGGAAAATTATTTTAAATACAACTATATCCTTGTCAGAGGTAATTTGAAGGGAAAAACATGCATAGAACAAAGTGTTTGTGCATACTTGCAAAGAGGTGTGTGTATTTAGGTTGCCATGCCCTCCTCCAGGGGATCTTCCTGACCCAGGATCCATTAAGTATACCAGAGTCACAATGCTTTAATAAAAAGAATAATTTGGTGAAAACTACTTCAAGAAAGAGTGTTTAAGTGTTGCATTTAGTCAAGTCACTTATTAAGAAGTCAGTCAACCACAAGTCACAAATCAATAATAAAATAAGCTTCATTAGTTTCAACATTTTCTCCAAGGAACAGTTTGCTAAATTATGCCAGTAGAAATAATGCTATGTATGTTCAAGTATTCAAAAGTAAAAAATGAATCCTGATAATATGCAATTTTATGATGTAATTGATATATTGAACATAGTGTTTCTTTATTACACAAGAATTCCTTTAGTCTAAAATTTATACATGGGCTTTATATACTGGCAAATACTGGAGTGGGTTGCCATTTACTTCTTTGAGGGATCTCCTGACCCAAGGACTGAACTTGCATCTCCTGTGTCTTCGGCATTGCAGGCTGATTCTTTACTGCTGAGCCACTGAGGATGTCTCCTCAGTCCATTGGTCCTCTGAAACAGGCTCTTACATATTTCATATTTCTTGTGTCATGCAGACGTTAGGTACTTGCCTCCTCAGAGTGAACAGTCTATTTTGCTTCCACTGTAATTAAGAAACATCACCCCCCTGAAATAAAGCTTCTTTTCTAAATTAAAATTCAGTTCATGATACTCTAGAAATATGCTTTAATTAGCCTGTAGAAGTTTTCCAGGTCTACATTTTTAACATATTAATACCTATCCATTATTATCATCTGTATTAAATATACATCATTCTATGACTCTATGCAAATGTGAAAATTAAGGTCCTAAATTTCTAAATAGCTAGACCAAAGTCATATCTTCATAAATGGTATCTCAGTAACACTAGAATTCCAAACTGTGACAGACTCTTTCTCTGCTTTTCTCTGTTAATTTCTTAGGAGTTTTTTCATTACCACAGTGGCATGCTATAAATAAGATGTGGGAGTTTTGTATTGGAAAATTATTTTAAATACAACTATATCCTTGTCAGAGGTAATTTGAAGGGAAAAACATGCATAGAACAAAGTGTTTGTGCATACTTGCAAAGAGGTGTGTGTATTTAGGTTGCCATGCCCTCCTCCAGGGGATCTTCCTGACCCAGGATCCATTAGTGTCTCCTGTGCCTTCTGGATTACAGGCAGATTCTTTTACACTTGACCACTGGAGAAGCCTATATAGATATATAGATATATAAAAAAAATCAGTGTTCCTAGTACAGGGTATTTTCTGATGGATGTGTGTTTCAGAGTACTATTTTGATACTTCTAATTTACATTCTAATTATGCATTAATCACTAACCCCAGAGGGTATAGTGAATGCAATAATAAACACCTAGGTTCATGTTGCAGTCTTCTTATGCTGCTATGGAATGGAGTGAAATCTAAGCCGCTGAAGCATGTTAATTCTGTTGTATTGCTATTGTCACTATTAACTTCATGCTCCCTGCTTCAGATGAGAGTGACTCAGGGTCATTTGGGGACCTTGTAGCATAAACTTGTATCTCAATTCCCTGAATAAATGTAATACTCTGAACTTGCTACAAATTGTTACATATAAACTCAACTTTTTACATTTTTTACTATAATTGGGCAGTGTACAGCTACAGATAAAGAGAGTTTGTGTTTGGGATATACTTCAGACATTTTATTCAGTTACAAAATTTTCTGTTTAGAAATGAAGGACTTACTTGGGAAGTCATTAATTGATTTATAGAAGACTTTGATTTAGGCAGGTGGCAGTTTAATGTCTTATCCAATTCACTAAAAGTTATTCTGGGGCAACTTCTTTTTAGGTTATATAGTACATGATGTGGATGGAGGAAATTTTCGTCTCTGTAGAATAGTCCAGAATAGATGTTATGTTGTCAGAGTTTACAAGGGCCAAATATTCCCTTGTATGTTCCTAATACTTATAACCTACTGCTTGTTTGTTTTGAGTTAGTGTGCAATTAATCAGAGACTGTTAACACCTACAGAACTCTGATATATCTTTCCTTGAGATGATGGGAAACATTATTTAGAGATATTGTAATAATACTAAGGCTATTTTGCTGTTTTGTAGTTGAATCTGTGCCATAACACAGGACTCCTTGATGCTAGTGCCAGTATAATCAGATATGTTTGAATGAAGACTTAAGCAGGTATATTAGTGTACTGGCAATGACAGTTAAAAAAAAAAAAGTATAAAGTCTATTTTCTGCTTCATGAAAAAAATTGATAGTGAAAAATATAATTTACATGGACATAGGCTCAGCTGCACATTATTAAATCTATCCATGAAAACACTGAACACGCATTAATACAAATATATTGCTATGTCTATCAGTATGTGGCTATTGATACAGACATATATATATACTCAATACTCAAAACATCCTTAGCAGTTATATACTATTATCCTATTATTTCCATTATATAGATAAGAAGTTAAAGTAAGACTGGCTAATTTACTTTAACTTACTTTATTCTTTTTTAATCCAGCCACACAGAGATAGAGTTCTTATTTTGCTCACTGGTACAGTGCATAATCTGAAAGTAACTTGATAAATGGAGAAACAACTAATAGTGCTTCATTGGAATGCAAATCTTTTTTACTTCAATAATCATGTCCTTGCTAACACAGTGTTTACTTTCATTTGACAAAAATGTACCAGTGGCACAGAAAGAAAAAATAATATTGATTGATGGTATCATTTAAAGCTTCATGAAATAGTTGATATAAAATATGTGCATGTGTGCTCAATCAGTTGTGTCTTAATCTTTGCAACTCCATGGATTGTAGCCCACCAGGCTCTTCCATTCATGGGATTCTCCAGGCAAGAATACTGGAGTGGGTTGCTTTGCCCTGCTCCAGGGGATCTTCCTGACCCAGGGACTGAACCCATGTCTACTGGCAAACAGATTCTTTACCACTAGCACCACCTGGGAAGCCCTGATATAAAAGATATGTATGGGCTATCTCACTTAGAAATATGTGTCTTATACTTCACAGAGGACCATATGCTAATATGAGCAGATTATTATGATGACAATAAATATAACTGTGTTATGCATAATTGATAAACTTTTGTTTATAGAGTCTGTTCAGTCGCTAAGGCATGTCCAATTCTGCAGCCCCATGTACTGCCGCATGCCTAGCTTTTCTTTCCTTGAGATGATGGGAAACATTATTTAGAGTAGAAAAAGAAAACCAAAAATTATGCTAGTGCCAGTATAATCAGATATGTTTGAATGAAGACTTAAGCAGGTATATTAGTGTACTGGCAATGACAGTTAAAAAAAAAAAGTATAAAGTCTATTTTCTGCTTCATGAAAAAAATTGATAGTGAAAAATATAATTTACATGGACATAGGCTCAGCTGCACATTATTAAATCTATCCATGAAAACACTGAACACGCATTAATACAAATATATTGCTATGTCTATCAGTATGTGGCTATTGATACAGACATATATATATACTCAATACTCAAAACATCCTTAGCAGTTATATACTATTATCCTATTATTTCCATTATATAGATAAGAAGTTAAAGTAAGACTGGCTAATTTACTTTAACTTACTTTATTCTTTTTTAATCCAGCCACACAGAGATAGAGTTCTTATTTTGCTCACTGGTACAGTGCATAATCTGAAAGTAACTTGATAAATGGAGAAACAACTAATAGTGCTTCATTGGAATGCAAATCTTTTTTACTTCAATAATCATGTCCTTGCTAACACAGTGTTTACTTTCATTTGAAAAAAATGTACCAGTGGCACAGAAAGAAAAAATAATATTGATTGATGGTATCATTTAAAGCTTCATGAAATAGTTGATATAAAATATGTGCATGTGTGCTCAATCAGTTGTGTCTTAATCTTTGCAACTCCATGGATTGTAGCCCACCAGGCTCTTCCATTCATGGGATTCTCCAGGCAAGAATACTGGAGTGGGTTGCTTTGCCCTGCTCCAGGGGATCTTCCTGACCCAGGGACTGAACCCATGTCTACTGGCAAACAGATTCTTTACCACTAGCACCACCTGGGAAGCCCTGATATAAAAGATATGTATGGGCTATCTCACTTAGAAATATGTGTCTTATACTTCACAGAGGACCATATGCTAATATGAGCAGATTATTATGATGACAATAAATATAACTGTGTTATGCATAATTGATAAACTTTTGTTTATAGAGTCTGTTCAGTCGCTAAGGCATGTCCAATTCTGCAGCCCCATGTACTGCCGCATGCCTAGCTTCTATGCCCTTCAACTTGCAGTATCTGCAAGAATTTGCTCAAACTCAAGTTCATTGAGTTGGTAATGCAATCCTACCATCTCATTCTCTGTCACCTTCTTCTCCTCCTATCCTCAATCTTTCCTACCATCAAATTTGTTTATGGAAGATATAATAAATTGCACTTCATAAAATGCCAAAACCAAATTAATAACAGCAATACAATGACAATTACCAAAATATAATTGCTAGATATGTCAGGACAATCTGCAGAAAGTAATAAACTCTAGTACTTACTAAATATAATTTTTACCATACACATAGGCATGAATTCAACCAGAAATATTATAGCAGAACTAAATATTTTATATTTCTTTAAAAGCTTTACTATCATCATTTACTTAACTTTCAAAATATCTCTGCTTTCCAAATTTGTGTTATCATCCCCTTCCTTATGGAAGCTAAACATAAGATGCAAAGGGTAAATGCATTTATCAGCATGGTTTAGATAAAAAGGTTGTAAGGGTTTGAAATACCTATTCCAATCAGTCAGTATTTTACAATGGATGTGCTTGGATGTGCTTCTGTAGCCAGGAAAAACAGATTAAAATCATTTACATAGTACCCCAAATTTTTAAATAAAAATTCAGAAACTTGTCTGATACCTGAAATTAATTTGTCATAATTTAGGATGAATTTAACATCAGGAGTCATATTTTATCCTATTGAATCATATGTTTTGCAAAAACAGGATAGTCATGATTTATCAGAGTTTTATATTCATCAATCTGTTTCTATGTTAACCTCTTTTTGAGTATTAATGTAGTTTTCTGCATGACTGTTATCAATAAGATGAATACTGCCAACAGGGGATCTCTAGCTTTCCCAAACTTTAAGCACCACCTGGGAAGCCCTGATATAAAAGATATGTATGGGCTATCTCACTTAGAAATATGTGTCTTATACTTCACAGAGGACCATATGCTAATATGAGCAGATTATTATGATGACAATAAATATAACTGTGTTATGCATAATTGATAAACTTTTGTTTATAGAGTCTGTTCAGTCGCTAAGGCATGTCCAATTCTGCAGCCCCATGTACTGCCGCATGCCTAGCTTCTATGCCCTTCAACTTGCAGTATCTGCAAGAATTTGCTCAAACTCAAGTTCATTGAGTTGGTAATGCAATCCTACCATCTCATTCTCTGTCACCTTCTTCTCCTCCTATCCTCAATCTTTCCTACCATCAAATTTGTTTATGGAAGATATAATAAATTGCACTTCATAAAATGCCAAAACCAAATTAATAACAGCAATACAATGACAATTACCAAAATATAATTGCTAGATATGTCAGGACAATCTGCAGAAAGTAATAAACTCTAGTACTTACTAAATATAATTTTTACCATACACATAGGCATGAATTCAACCAGAAATATTATAGCAGAACTAAATATTTTATATTTCTTTAAAAGCTTTACTATCATCATTTACTTAACTTTCAAAATATCTCTGCTTTCCAAATTTGTGTTATCATCCCCTTCCTTATGGAAGCTAAACATAAGATGCAAAGGGTAAATGCATTTATCAGCATGGTTTAGATAAAAAGGTTGTAAGGGTTTGAAATACCTATTCCAATCAGTCAGTATTTTACAATGGATGTGCTTGGATGTGCTTCTGTAGCCAGGAAAAACAGATTAAAATCATTTACATAGTACCCCAAATTTTTAAATAAAAATTCAGAAACTTGTCTGATACCTGAAATTAATTTGTCATAATTTAGGATGAATTTAACATCAGGAGTCATATTTTATCCTATTGAATCATATGTTTTGCAAAAACAGGATAGTCATGATTTATCAGAGTTTTATATTCATCAATCTGTTTCTATGTTAACCTCTTTTTTGAGTATTAATGTAGTTTTCTGCATGACTGTTATCAATAAGATGAATACTATTATCATTATTATTCAATATAATATTAAAAATTACTTTCATACTTACTGAGTCTAAATATTTTATTGATTAATGTGTCATGTTCATTAAAAATCTCTCTTTTTTAAAATTTCTTTTGTGACTTTTTCCATTTTATCTCTAATAATATTGCAATGTATATTTTTGAATATTATGTTCTATTATTTTAAGGTATCTTAGAATGGAAGCATTAATTAAAGACTTGGAACATTTGTTTCTATGTATCATAATACTGTTGAGTAAAAATATTCTAGCCTATAGAGCTACTATATGGATTTTGGTGGTGACTCAGTGGTGAAGAATTTGCCTGCCACTGGAGAAGATATGTGTTTATCCCTGGGTGGGGAAGATCCCCTGTAGAAATAAATAGCAATATACTCCAGTATTGTTGCCTGATAATCCCATGGACAGAGGAGTCTGGTGGGCTACAGTCACTGGGGTCATAAGATTCAGATGTGACACAATGATTAGACAAAAACAACAACTATGGATATAGGTTTGACACTAAACTTAAGATGTGTAAATATAATTTAAAATATGATATCTGATAGTATACTTGCTGTGTTGTTTGATTTTCATTTCTTTTCCTAGGAGTAATATATATTTTACATTTTTTCCTCTTATTTTCTGAATTTCTGATATCTTGTTACCCTATCTACAGTATAAGAAGTTTTACATATGGAAAAAATCTTGATGTATTGTTTTCATTTTTGTCTTAAAATCTTCACTGAAGCTAAAAGTTGTGCATATATATATATATATATATATATATAAGGCTTTGTCAGCCTTTTTGGTGTGATTTTTTTTATAGCACCCCAAATTTTAAACACCTAACAGACACTTTGGAGACAAATAATGATAATTAATTGAGTCACAGTTATAATTTGGTGATGGAACTTTCGATGAGTTTGCCATTACTCCTGTATCAGAAAAAATGCTAATGTGTGGTAAAAAACAAAACAAAACAAAACAAAACGATATCATTGAAAATGCATTGAGTTCTTTTCAAATCTTTAATGTTAACTATTTCTGAAATTTTGAAAAGACTACAAAGCTTAACTTTATATGCTTGTAGGTTTAAATCAGTGCTGTTTAAATTATGACCAGAGAAGTCAATTAAGTACACTATCAGTATATAATAGAGCAAAATCTTAAAATATTCTGAGAAATATTCTTTTATGAAAAGTATTTTTAATTCAGTAAAATATATAATTTTCCATGAGTAATGGTGAAAAAAATGTATATATACTTGAAATTCCCTAAGCTAAATATCCCATTCTATTGTTTAATCTAGTTGTCTACACTATCTTCCATTCTGCTCTGCCCAATTTCCATTTAAATATAATATAGAGAGTTATGAATTTCAAGTATTTTCCAATATTCCATATTTTAGTTTTGTAATTTTATTTGATTCTTGCTTACAAAATTTTAGCTGTTGAAATCCTCTATATTGTGATCTTTTTTTTTTTTTTTTTTTTCAGATTTGCAGCAACAACTATTGTTAAGTCTAGAACTGGTGACTCAATTACTGAATCATCTGTGAGTCTAATTCTATTGTTTGCTTTTTTTTTTCTTATTATTCATTCAAACATTGCCAAGCATTTACCTCTCCCCAAACTATTTTCTTATTGTTTTCTCTGTTGTGTTCTCTTCTGTCCTTAGTTTTTGCCCAGTTCACCCCCCTCGTCCATTTATTCTCTTTTTTAAACATGTATTTATTTATTTATTTTTTTTTTGGGGGGTGGGGTGGGGGGGGAGAGGGGGTGTGTGGGCTTCTGTTGGTCTTTCATTTGTCTATTTTTCATCCATCTTTGTTCTTTGGCCTGTGTGGGCCTCCCATCACGGTGGCCTCTGTTGTCGCAGAGCACCAGCTCTGGGCGCATGCACTCCAGAGCTCTGGCTTGGTAATTGGACACATCGGTCCAGCCGCTCCACTGCACGTGGGATCTTCCCAGGCCAGGGATCGAACTGGTGGCCCTTGCACTGCAAGGTGGTGTCCTTACCCACTGGACCACCAGGGAAGCCCTCGTTCATTTATTCTTACAAATGTATTTATTCTATAAAATATATGAAACTATTTTGCTTAAAACCCATTAAAATATTATTTTTAAGGAATTCGTTCCCAATTTTCCCATTATTCTGCTTTATAGCCTCTTTTTTCTTTTATTGCTTATTTCCAAGTCGTGTCTGACTCTTTCATGACTGTGTTCTGTAGCTTGCCAAGTTTCTCTATCCAAGTTGGAATGGGTTGCCATTTCCTTCTCCAGAGGATTTTTCTGACACAGGAGTTATACGAGTCTCCTGCATTGCAGGTGGTCTTAAAATATTCTGAGAAATATTCTTTTATGAAAAGTATTTTAATTCAGAAAAAATTTTCCATGAGTAATGGTGAAAAAATGTATATATACTTGAAATTCCTAAGCTAAATATCCCATTCTATTGTTTAATCTAGTTGTCTACACTATCTTCCATTCTGCTCTGCCCAATTTCCATTTAAATATAATATAGAGAGTTATGAATTTCAAGTATTTTCCAATATTCCATATTTTAGTTTTGTAATTTTATTTGATTCTTGCTTACAAAATTTTAGCTGTTGAAATCCTCTATATTGTGATCTTTTTTTTTTTTTTTTTTTTTCAGATTTGCAGCAACAACTATTGTTAAGTCTAGAACTGGTGACTCAATTACTGAATCATCTGTGAGTCTAATTCTATTGTTTGCTTTTTTTTTTCTTATTATTCATTCAAACATTGCCAAGCATTTACCTCTCCCCAAACTATTTTCTTATTGTTTTCTCTGTTGTGTTCTCTTCTGTCCTTAGTTTTTGCCCAGTTCACCCCCCTCGTCCATTTATTCTTTTTTTTTTAAACATTTATTTATTTATTTATTTATTTTTTGGGGGGTGGGGTGGGGAGGGAGAGGGGGTGTGTGGGCTTCTGTTGGTCTTTCATTTGTCTATTTTTCATCCATCTTTGTTCTTTGGCCTGTGTGGGCCTCCCATCACGGTGGCCTCTGTTGTCGCAGAGCACCAGCTCTGGGCGCATGCACTCCAGAGCTCTGGCTTGGTAATTGGACACATCGGTCCAGCCGCTCCACTGCACGTGGGATCTTCCCAGGCCAGGGATCGAACTGGTGGCCCTTGCACTGCAAGGTGGTGTCCTTACCCACTGGACCACCAGGGAAGCCCTCGTTCATTTATTCTTACAAATGTATTTATTCTATAAAATATATGAAACTATTTTGCTTAAAACCCATTAAAATATTATTTTTAAGGAATTCGTTCCCAATTTTCCCATTATTCTGCTTTATAGCCTCTTTTTTCTTTTATTGCTTATTTCCAAGTCGTGTCTGACTCTTTCATGACTGTGTTCTGTAGCTTGCCAAGTTTCTCTATCCAAGTTGGAATGGGTTGCCATTTCCTTCTCCAGAGGATTTTTCTGACACAGGAGTTATACCCGAGTCTCCTGCATTGCAGGTGGATTATTTGCTTCTTTTTTCATTTACTAATATTTATCATAAGCTATAAAACATATACTCATTGTAGTTTTTGTTGGCTTCAGCTCCAATATCCATACACATTAAGCCTCCCTCATTTTATTTACTTTATTTATTTATTTATTTATTTTGGGCGGGGGTCAGGTTGGGGAGGGAGGGGAGCGGGCAGTCCACTTCTATTGGTTTTCCATTTCTCCATTTTCATCCGTCTTTGTTCTTTGACTCCCATGGGCTTCCCATCGTGGTGGCATCTGTTGTTGCAGAGTGCTGGCTCTGGGCGCATGCGCTCCAGAGCTCCAGAGCTATGGCTTGGTAATTGGACACATCGGTCCAGCTGCTCCGCGGCACGTGGGATCTTCCCAGGCCAGGGATCGAACCGGCGCCCCTTGCACTGCAAGGCAGTGTCCTTACCCACTGGACCACCACGGGAAGCCCCTCCCTCATTTTATTATGTTTAGTTATCATTATCTACTCATGAATAGCCTATCATAGACTGTCAATTTATTTTTATTTTTTGATATGTTAATTCACTGGTTAATAAAATAAGACATAGAAATAGTCCTGTCTATGTATCTATATTTTAGTAACATTTGTTCTGTGACTATATTAATAACGTGAATGTTATCTTAATTTACACATTGAAATGAAAGATTTTGAGTATGGACATTAAGATTCTGAAATTCAGCTAAGTATATGTGCATGTGTATGTGCTAAGTTGTATCAGTCCAACTCTGTATGACCCTATAGACTGTAACCCTCCAAGCTCTTCTGTCCATGGGATTCTCCAGGCCCGAATACTGAAGTGGATTGCCATGCCCTCCTCCAGGGGATCAAATGCTCATTTCTTATATCTCCCACATTGGCAGGTGGGTTCTTCACCACTAGTGCCACATGGGAAGCCCCTAAAATAATAAGATGTTATTTTTCTTTAACTTTTTAACAAATAAGTAATCCTCTACTATTAGAAAAGAGATACTATTAAATTAGGGTGAGTTAAAAAATTGAAAGGGAAAGTCTTTTATCGATTTTTGGGGTCTGTAGCTTGCCAAGTTTCTCTATCCAAGTTGGAATGGGTTGCCATTTCCTTCTCCAGAGGATTTTTCTGACACAGGAGTTATACCCGAGTCTCCTGCATTGCAGGTGGATTATTTGCTTCTTTTTTCATTTACTAATATTTATCATAAGCTATAAAACATATACTCATTGTAGTTTTTGTTGGCTTCAGCTCCAATATCCATACACATTAAGCCTCCCTCATTTTATTTACTTTATTTATTTATTTATTTATTTTGGGCGGGGGTCAGGTTGGGGAGGGAGGGGAGCGGGCAGTCCACTTCTATTGGTTTTCCATTTCTCCATTTTCATCCGTCTTTGTTCTTTGACTCCCATGGGCTTCCCATCGTGGTGGCATCTGTTGTTGCAGAGTGCTGGCTCTGGGCGCATGCGCTCCAGAGCTCCAGAGCTATGGCTTGGTAATTGGACACATCGGTCCAGCTGCTCCGCGGCACGTGGGATCTTCCCAGGCCAGGGATCGAACCGGCGCCCCTTGCACTGCAAGGCAGTGTCCTTACCCACTGGACCACCACGGGAAGCCCCTCCCTCATTTTATTATGTTTAGTTATCATTATCTACTCATGAATAGCCTATCATAGACTGTCAATTTATTTTTATTTTTTGATATGTTAATTCACTGGTTAATAAAATAAGACATAGAAATAGTCCTGTCTATGTATCTATATTTTAGTAACATTTGTTCTGTGACTATATTAATAACGTGAATGTTATCTTAATTTACACATTGAAATGAAAGATTTTGAGTATGGACATTAAGATTCTGAAATTCAGCTAAGTATATGTGCATGTGTATGTGCTAAGTTGTATCAGTCCAACTCTGTATGACCCTATAGACTGTAACCCTCCAAGCTCTTCTGTCCATGGGATTCTCCAGGCCCGAATACTGAAGTGGATTGCCATGCCCTCCTCCAGGGGATCAAATGCTCATTTCTTATATCTCCCACATTGGCAGGTGGGTTCTTCACCACTAGTGCCACATGGGAAGCCCCTAAAATAATAAGATGTTATTTTTCTTTAACTTTTTAACAAATAAGTAATCATCACTACTATTAGAAAAGAGATACTATTAAATTAGGGTGAGTAAATTGCAAAAGGAGAAAAGGTCATTCCTTTTGTGAAAGGTGACTCAAGGTTCCTTTTCAGATGGAAACCTAATAATGTATATAATTAAAATGTGCCTTGAGCAAATTATTTCAAAACATTTTCATTGTGTGTGTGTGCATTATAGGAGAATGTGTTCAACATGTGTACTATTGTCTGATACATTAATGAGTAAGACAAAAGTAAATAAAATAGAAAATTTTTGAATTTCAGTTGTTAATGACACAAGTGATTTCTTTGCTCAATCACCTAATATAGTTTTGAAGTACTAGAAAAATATGTCTCAGTTTTTGTGCTATTTGTAATTAAATGGCTATAAATACAGTGCACTTTTAGGTTTAATCTACAAGGCTAACATTTCTTTCATTATTTTCTTAAGTCTAGACACCCAAAAAAACTAAAGACCATACCTTTTAAATTTTAGCTTTTGTTGATTTCCTTTGTGAAAATGCTCCCACTGTGGCCAATTTCAAATTGTCAAAGTGAAATGACTAAGTTCTCTGTGAGATAACAAAAATTCCTATTATATGATTAGATTATAATGCCTCAATTCAGTACATGGATATATTATCTGTCATGTTAATTAATACTCATATTCCAAATAAAGCTTAAACATTGTTTTCCTATTACCCTTAAGAATCACTCACGGATGAAAGTGCTACCACTTGCTATCTAGACAAAAAGAGGAAGTGAAGTCAGCTTCTCTTATTCTTGCTTTCCTCTTCCCATACTGAACTTATTGCTGTTTTTAACATTCCCAGGAATCTTGCTGGTTGACTGGTACAATTGTAAAAACATTTTTTGATCTCTGAGCCTAACAGAGATCAAAAATATTTGTCTTTTTCATGGACGCATTGTGAAGTTTCCATGATAAGGATGAAACATTTTTTTCTTCAGGTGCTTGGCGCCTTTCCAAACTTGATTGGTTTCTTTTTGTTTTTTATTTGTCTCTTGTTTGGATAATACACTTACATAGTTTTAGTTTGTTGGTTGTGTTACCAGGATTTAAAAACACTTGAACTAGTTTTCTCTTTTTGTCATAAACCAGCTCTCTCCCATGGAAAATACTTGCACATATTTTTATCCAGAAAAACTCTGAAAGTGAAATCCAAGTCTGACATCTTTGCTTTGGCAAATCCATTTCTTCTTGGTTTCTCAGGCAAGGATCAGATTCCATTCTATACTGCTGGGTTCACTGAGGGAAAGACATATTAAGCTCTTCAAGTAGTCTGGAGAAGCCCCTCGCCCTACAATTAAGCTGAGGAGTTGACACCCACCCCCCACCTTCTTTTGGGTGAGATGATATGTGTGGGTATGTTTGTGCGTGTTATATCTGCATGTCTTAGGCACATGTGTAGGTGGTAATACAGAGACAGCTTTTTCCAAAGAAGTCTTCCATGTACTATCCTTTGTTACTCTCATCTCTGTCTGCCTTTAATGTCCTCACAATGTGTTCAAGAGAACTGCAACTGATTTTGACAACATTCTTTATGAATTCTGCATATAGTCTAGCATTCCCATTGGAATATACATATATTAGATCTTAGGACTTTAAAGAAAACTTACATTTTAGTTGATTGTTACATTATAAATGTGGCTAACATCATGAGATTTTCCCATTCTACTATCAAAACCATTCTCATATCTTTCATTCAAACAAAGAACGATTTATACATACATACACACATCTACACATCTCAGGTCTAAGGTACCACATGTTAAAAAAACAGAAAGTACAAATAAATGAAAAATCATAAACAACGAAGTATAAAATTAATTTACCAGGAGAATCTGCTTTATTTTGTGCCTATGTAAATAAAAATAGGTGCAGAAATAGAATCCCTATCATCATCCTCCAGTACCTGTGTTCTCTGTCCCTCCTATTTCCGCCTCATACATTGTGATCATTATTTCCTCTCAGCAAATACAAAAATTTCAATGGCAGTATGTGTTCCAATTCATGAATATATTAACTTTTCTGAACTAATCCTCTATCACAGAGAATTTAAGTGAGGTTGCTTATTTCTATGTAAACCACACTACTATAAACAAATTATATGTGTGTAATTTATGTTAATTTTCTTAGAAAGGTATATACTTTTTGTTAATCTCCTTCCTTGTTCATTTACATCTTAATATGTATTAAGGCTTAAACCAAAGACATACATTTCTAAAATAGAAATTTAAGTATCAGTTAATAAAAAAGGATTTATTTGTTCCTTGAAAAGTCTTTGTTAATTAGGAAATCACCTGAGTTTGCATGCTCATAAATCTGGGTTAAATAATATATATTATTCTTATGATAAGTGCCCTTTACTTATCAATGTTTTGGAAGACAATCTAAAATCAAAGACTATTTCTAAAGATACCCATTTTCAATGATCTATAGTAATTCTTGATACTTATGTAAAATTCATTTAAACTTCCCACCCCTGCTAAATTAGTTTAACAATCGTATCCAGCAGTCTCTTTGCATTGGGTCACAAATCTAGATTGTTCCTAATATTATTATCTGCCACAAGACTATGGAATAAAGAAGAAGAGAAATACAATGGAAGTAATGAGTTATGCCATTTTTTCCCAAAGATTATTAAAAGTTAAGGAAAGTATAGTTAAGAATATACATATTTCACATATTATATAATTTAGCCCTTCTGAGGATATTCTACAAATTTTACAGAAATATAAAAATGAACTCAAATCTTTTGGTTTTTTTGGCATTGTTCATTACTGACTTCTTAGGAAACCCTGAATTATAAATGTAGATGAGTTCTGAAGAAAGTGATTGCAATAAACTGCCACGCTGGAATTCTTTTTATCTAACATTGATCTTAGTAACCTGCATATTTGGTAATACAGTATTTTAAAATGATTGTTTTAAGGCTAAAAATCTACACTTTTGAGAATAATGATGTAGCCTCTTTAATAAATCTGCAAAATGACAGAATACACATTATTACCAAAAATTGGGTATTTAGAAGTTAGATCTAATTTTTTTTTGAGGTAGCTATCTTTAAAAGTGATATATTAACTTTTCTGAACTAATCCTCTATCACAGAGAATTTAAGTGAGGTTGCTTATTTCTATGTAAACCACACTACTATAAACAAATTATATGTGTGTAATTTATGTTAATTTTCTTAGAAAGGTATATACTTTTTGTTAATCTCCTTCCTTGTTCATTTACATCTTAATATGTATTAAGGCTTAAACCAAAGACATACATTTCTAAAATAGAAATTTAAGTATCAGTTAATAAAAAAGGATTTATTTGTTCCTTGAAAAGTCTTTGTTAATTAGGAAATCACCTGAGTTTGCATGCTCATAAATCTGGGTTAAATAATATATATTATTCTTATGATAAGTGCCCTTTACTTATCAATGTTTTGGAAGACAATCTAAAATCAAAGACTATTTCTAAAGATACCCATTTTCAATGATCTATAGTAATTCTTGATACTTATGTAAAATTCATTTAAACTTCCCACCCCTGCTAAATTAGTTTAACAATCGTATCCAGCAGTCTCTTTGCATTGGGTCACAAATCTAGATTGTTCCTAATATTATTATCTGCCACAAGACTATGGAATAAAGAAGAAGAGAAATACAATGGAAGTAATGAGTTATGCCATTTTTTCCCAAAGATTATTAAAAGTTAAGGAAAGTATAGTTAAGAATATACATATTTCACATATTATATAATTTAGCCCTTCTGAGGATATTCTACAAATTTTACAGAAATATAAAAATGAACTCAAATCTTTTGGTTTTTTTGGCATTGTTCATTACTGACTTCTTAGGAAACCCTGAATTATAAATGTAGATGAGTTCTGAAGAAAGTGATTGCAATAAACTGCCACGCTGGAATTCTTTTTATCTAACATTGATCTTAGTAACCTGCATATTTGGTAATACAGTATTTTAAAATGATTGTTTTAAGGCTAAAAATCTACACTTTTGAGAATAATGATGTAGCCTCTTTAATAAATCTGCAAAATGACAGAATACACATTATTACCAAAAATTGGGTATTTAGAAGTTAGATCTAATTTTTTTTTGAGGTAGCTATCTTTAAAAGTGATATATTTTTCTTGAATATGACTGACTCTCAAGGGAAAGTTCTCCATTAATTCCAGGCCTTAAGAATTAGAATTCTGCATATATGACTAATGAGATTTAGATTAGGCTCTTTATGTGGAATGCTCTGTCTATATGAACCATCAAGAGAGTAATGAAAATATGGACATTGAACAGGCTGAATGAAATTATTGAATAGAAATAAATGTAATTCAACTAAAAAAGAGACTACTTCTTTTTGTGGTTTGATCAAAAATTGGTAAGTAAAATAAACCAGCATCAACAAAAATAAAACAAATATTTCTGCTGTTAAGCAACATATATGCCCTGTGATACATATAGAAAAAAAATCAGATCAAAGCAAGCATTAATTCTGTAATATTCAGAGATGCAATATTTTCCTTAATATTTCTTATCACTGAATGAAACTCTTTGCCATAAACCTTTCTTAATATATATTATCAGAGGAAAAAAAGTGATCCTGTGCCTTTAATTTCCCTTTCTGAGAGAGAGAAGGCTGCACACCACGGACAGGCTCACTTGTTCCTGTCTTTAATGTGCAATCTGTTTTCTCCAGCGGAGGGCACTCAGTGTATCACAAACTCAAGCATTAGCACCAACAAGCTCTGAGCATCATCAGTCTCTGGAAAGCCTTCTGAATTAGACAAGGGCTGCCTCTCAGCACAGCTACAAAACACTTTAAACCTGACCAGCTAAATGGATAAACCTAGCCTGCATAGCTTTTAAACTGGGGTCTCATACAGCACAGGAGGCCTACTGCTTGAAGAACTGAAAAATCCAGAGGATGAATTGCTTTATATGAGAATGGCAAAAGCCAGCACAATAAGGAAAGCCAGGTATTCTGAAGATTTTCGGGTTGTTTTTTTTTCCCTCTCTTTTTACAGAGAAGTTGGTTACCTTCGAGATGGGCTGTTGCTCTTTTGCACAGATTGCCAATTACTGCTGATGGGTCTCTGGTGAATTACACAATGATGCTCAGAGCCTAGAGGCCCTCCCCCACCCCCTCCTACTGCTTCTTCCTCCCTGCCCCCCATTCCACCCCATGCTGATTTTTCTCATATATATATATATATATATGTATATATATATTTTTGTCTGTCCTCTCCGGGGAAGTTTGTGTGGGGCTACTAGCTCCCATGCGGGATCAGAATGGTGTGAATGACAGCCGCACTGTGTCATGAAGGTGGTGGTGGTTTCAGCACGAGAGACCAAATAAGAAGAACGCTAAGAGAGCGGGGAAACGTTTTGGATGACAAAGGATGGGTAAGTGAACTTTTGTTGTTTCCTTCTTAGCAAAGCTGATCCTCTCGGATTCCTATTCTCAGTCGTGGCATTAGCTGATAAAAGATGGGAAAACAGGCAAAAAGCGGCAGCCTCAGAGTTTGCCAGTCGACTCACTATAGTTGCTATATTTTTAGATCGTTTCCTTTTTTTTTTTTAATTGCAAATGCATAACACGAACTTAGACTCTGGAGAAATATCTTTAAGACTCTCTCTTCCGTATGCGTATCCTGGCTTAGGAATTGAGCGTGAGATAAATGGTATGTTTGCTTTTATTTCTTGATAATATTAACCATGCTTGTATTTCTGGTAGCTGTCAGGAAGACTGTCAACATTTTAATGCGTGTGTGTAGGGGTGAGGTCATTACTTTATCAGAGGTCACACAAGGGCTTGTTTTATCTTTGAGGCTGAATCCTGAACACAGCTTCCCATTTTCCAGCAGTCATTTGCCAGTCTTATTTTTCAACTGTGGCTGTCTCCCCGCTCCCCCAACCCCCACCCCTTTCTCTTGTCTGGGAGAGCTAGAAGGTATTTCAATGAGTCTGTAGCTTGCAAGGGGACAAGAGCAAGATCAGGTTTCAAATTAAAAAAAAAAAAAATCTTAATTGATTGAGTAAAAATGGAGTTGTCTTTTTTTTTTTTCTTCTCTTTAAAAAAGAGTTTGGCTGATAGCCTCGGTTAAAAACATGAATGTTTAAGGTTAATAAAGAAACTGCAGCACAAGCTACCTATTTTTTTCTCATCACTAAGAAATAATAAATCTACTGTTGGTGGAGTAAAGAAGTCCCTTAACATGCTATGAGTTGGAAATGCAACAGAAGTGCCAATACATTGCAACTTTGCAGGTTTTTTAAAGTTAATGGAGGTAGAGGAGAAGAAAAAGCCAGTGAGAAATTTAAGCAGGTTGGCATGGGGGACTTAGGAGTCTGTTGTTTCTCTCCTTGTTTATCTTCCAAATTTGCCAAAATAGCTATGCTCAATATATAAGAAAAAAACTAATACTTCACAGAATTATTTTGTACAAATATTTAATAGAAAGTTGATAATCATAACTTTGGCGTGTTTTGTGTTATCAGGACTCTGGCCTGGTGATCCCTGGGCAGCAGAGCCTTAGTAAAAGTCTCTTCTGAATGTTGAGAGCTTATACGCTTATTGACACATTGGTAGTACTTCCTGCTGCTACTAGTCTTCATACTATGCTTCATTGACTGTTTATACTGTCCCAGTGCTGTTTTTTCAGAGCCCTTATATAGTTCCCTTATTATACAATAAGGAGATGCAATTTCAAGCAGGGCAAACTTGGGTTACCTTGACAGTTTACTGAAGCTGCTTTGCCATATCACAGCCTCTTTGCTCAACTAGGAAAGATGTGCAAGTACAGGGCATAATATGTCTCATTTTTTTTTTTCCATTACCAGAAGATTTAGTATTTTTTGATACTGGTGTTCAACAGAGTGACTAGCCAAATATTGATGTTATTAAATGTCATCATTATGTGATAAGATAGGCTGGATGTCTTCTAGTATTGATGTACTTATGAACTCCTAAAACTGAGGAAGCTGCTGTTAGTTCTATTACACAGTAAAGCAATTTGGAAATCAAGGAAGAAAGCATGAAACCTAAATAGCAAGCATGCAATACTGAAGAAAATGAGGCTTTAAGTGTCAAATCTATTGTTCTTAAATCAACTGTTTCACTACTACACTAGATGAAATGACTCTGATATTGGTAAGCTAGCTGTGGTTAAAAATAATAGATTTACAATGTGCATTTGTCTTCTTTTTAATATTGTAGGTTTCCATTTAATTACACAGCTGAGAGGCATGCGTGTGGTGCTAGTGTTTCTTCCTACACTGCTGCTTGTTATGCTCACAGGGGCTCAGAGAGCTTGCCCAAAGAACTGCAGATGTGATGGCAAAATTGTGTACTGCTTGCATTCGCAGATATCCCTGAGAACATTTCTGGAGGGTCCCAAGGCCTATCATTAAGGTTCAACAGTTAATGGAGGTAGAGGAGAAGAAAAAGCCAGTGAGAAATTTAAGCAGGTTGGCATGGGGGACTTAGGAGTCTGTTGTTTCTCTCCTTGTTTATCTTCCAAATTTGCCAAAATAGCTATGCTCAATATATAAGAAAAAAACTAATACTTCACAGAATTATTTTGTACAAATATTTAATAGAAAGTTGATAATCATAACTTTGGCGTGTTTTGTGTTATCAGGACTCTGGCCTGGTGATCCCTGGGCAGCAGAGCCTTAGTAAAAGTCTCTTCTGAATGTTGAGAGCTTATACGCTTATTGACACATTGGTAGTACTTCCTGCTGCTACTAGTCTTCATACTATGCTTCATTGACTGTTTATACTGTCCCAGTGCTGTTTTTTCAGAGCCCTTATATAGTTCCCTTATTATACAATAAGGAGATGCAATTTCAAGCAGGGCAAACTTGGGTTACCTTGACAGTTTACTGAAGCTGCTTTGCCATATCACAGCCTCTTTGCTCAACTAGGAAAGATGTGCAAGTACAGGGCATAATATGTCTCATTTTTTTTTTTCCATTACCAGAAGATTTAGTATTTTTTGATACTGGTGTTCAACAGAGTGACTAGCCAAATATTGATGTTATTAAATGTCATCATTATGTGATAAGATAGGCTGGATGTCTTCTAGTATTGATGTACTTATGAACTCCTAAAACTGAGGAAGCTGCTGTTAGTTCTATTACACAGTAAAGCAATTTGGAAATCAAGGAAGAAAGCATGAAACCTAAATAGCAAGCATGCAATACTGAAGAAAATGAGGCTTTAAGTGTCAAATCTATTGTTCTTAAATCAACTGTTTCACTACTACACTAGATGAAATGACTCTGATATTGGTAAGCTAGCTGTGGTTAAAAATAATAGATTTACAATGTGCATTTGTCTTCTTTTTTTAATATTGTAGGTTTCCATTTAATTACACAGCTGAGAGGCATGCGTGTGGTGCTAGTGTTTCTTCCTACACTGCTGCTTGTTATGCTCACAGGGGCTCAGAGAGCTTGCCCAAAGAACTGCAGATGTGATGGCAAAATTGTGTACTGTGAGTCTCATGCATTCGCAGATATCCCTGAGAACATTTCTGGAGGGTCCCAAGGCCTATCATTAAGGTTCAACAGCATTCAGAAACTCAAATCCAATCAGTTTGCCAGCCTTAACCAGCTTATATGGCTTTATCTTGACCATAATTACATTAGCTCAGTGGATGAAGATGCATTTCAAGGGATCCGTAGACTGAAAGAATTAATTCTAAGTTCCAACAAAATTACCTATCTGCACAATAAAACATTTCACCCCGTTCCAAATCTCCGCAGTCTGGACCTCTCCTACAATAAACTTCAAACATTGCAATCTGAACAGTTTAAAGGCCTTCGGAAACTCATCATTTTGCACTTGAGATCTAACTCACTAAAGACTGTACCAATCAGAGTTTTTCAAGACTGTCGAAATCTTGACTTTTTGGATTTGGGTTATAATCGTCTTCGAAGCTTGTCACGAAATGCGTTTGCTGGCCTTTTAAAGTTAAAAGAGCTCCATTTGGAGCACAATCAGTTTTCCAAGATCAACTTTGCTCATTTTCCACGTCTCTTCAACCTCCGCTCAATTTACTTACAATGGAACAGAATTCGCTCCATTAGCCAAGGCTTGACATGGACTTGGAGTTCCTTACACAACTTGGATTTATCAGGGAATGATATCCAAGGAATTGAACCAGGAACATTTAAGTGTTTGCCCAATTTGCAAAAATTGAATTTGGATTCCAACAAGCTTACCAACATCTCACAGGAAACTGTCAATGCGTGGATATCATTAATATCCATCACTTTGTCTGGGAATATGTGGGAATGTAGTCGGAGCATTTGTCCTCTATTTTATTGGCTTAAGAATTTCAAAGGAAATAAGGAAAGCACTATGATATGTGCAGGACCTAAACATATTCAAGGTGAAAAAGTTAGTGATGCAGTGGAAACATACAATATTTGCTCTGAGGTCCAGGTGGTCAACACAGAAAAATCTCACCTGGTGCCCCAAACACCCCAGAAGCCTTTGATTATCCCTATACCTACAACTTCAAAATCTGACCCTAGCCAGTCTACTCTTGAGACACCAAGCCCTTCCTCTGGGTTTCAGATTCCTGGCACAGAGCAAGAGTATGAGCATGTTTCATTTCACAAAATTATCGCAGGAAGTGTGGCTCTCTTTCTTTCGGTGGCTATGATCCTCTTGGTAATCTATGTGTCTTGGAAACGCTACCCAGCCAGCATGAAACAACTTCAGCAACATTCTCTTATGAAGAGGCGGCGGAAAAAGACCAGAGAGTCTGAAAGACAAATGAATTCCCCTTTGCAGGAGTATTATGTGGACTACAAGCCTACAAACTCTGAGACCATGGATATATCGGTTAATGGATCTGGGCCCTGCACATATACCATCTCTGGCTCCAGGGAATGTGAGGTATGAACCATGATCCTCCTAAAAGCATTTCTACTGCGGGGAAGGAGAGGTAAATGTTTGACGCTGTAGAGGTGTCTCTAATCACTAGAAAGATTAATGACCCTTTTACTTTTGGGTTTTGCTCAGTGTGAAAGGTTATTTAATTAAATTATAACCACTGGGAAATTGACTGCTCTTTTTTTTCCATTAAATGGTTGAAACTTGAAGGAAGTTCATTCAAGGATGAGATTAAGTTGGAATAAAGCACTATGTTAAAACATCTTTTTTTTTTTTTTTTTTTAACAGTTTGTGTATAGGAGTTGGACTTACAAACACACATACACACAAACAAAACTCTTTTCTTCCTAAAATTTATGTCTGGTTCTTGTGGTTTAACTTTTGTAATGAAGGAGAGGCCAGCTTAATTTAAAAACAAAGTGATTTTACCAAAATTCCAGGAGGTAATGAAGATTTAAACCAAAGAGCAATTTACCCAAGGGTTGATTTTGTTGTACATTTTTTTACTTTTAATTAAAGCATGCAACAGGGATCTCACAGGGGTGACTGTTTCTGTGTTACTTGCCATTTAGTTATTATACCAGCATAGAGAATGTCAGGCCTATTGTGTAATTGTATTAAGGCATATAAAGATGTCACAAAATTTCAAGGTGAAAAGTTAGTGATGCAGGAAAAATTGCTGAGGTCCAGGTGGTCAACACAGAAAATCTCACCTGGTGCCCCAAACACCCCAGAAGCCTTTGATTATCCCTATACCTACAACTTCAAAATCTGACCCTAGCCAGTCTACTCTTGAGACACCAAGCCCTTCCTCTGGGTTTCAGATTCCTGGCACAGAGCAAGAGTATGAGCATGTTTCATTTCACAAAATTATCGCAGGAAGTGTGGCTCTCTTTCTTTCGGTGGCTATGATCCTCTTGGTAATCTATGTGTCTTGGAAACGCTACCCAGCCAGCATGAAACAACTTCAGCAACATTCTCTTATGAAGAGGCGGCGAAAAAGACCAGAGAGTCTGAAAGACAAATGAATTCCCCTTTGCAGGAGTATTATGTGGACTACAAGCCTACAAACTCTGAGACCATGGATATATCGGTTAATGGATCTGGGCCCTGCACATATACCATCTCTGGCTCCAGGGAATGTGAGGTATGAACCATGATCCTCCTAAAAGCATTTCTACTGCGGGGAAGGAGAGGTAAATGTTTGACGCTGTAGAGGTGTCTCTAATCACTAGAAAGATTAATGACCCTTTTACTTTTGGGTTTTGCTCAGTGTGAAAGGTTATTTAATTAAATTATAACCACTGGGAAATTGACTGCTCTTTTTTTTCCATTAAATGGTTGAAACTTGAAGGAAGTTCATTCAAGGATGAGATTAAGTTGGAATAAAGCACTATGTTAAAACATCTTTTTTTTTTTTTTTTTTTAACAGTTTGTGTATAGGAGTTGGACTTACAAACACACATACACACAAACAAAACTCTTTTCTTCCTAAAATTTATGTCTGGTTCTTGTGGTTTAACTTTTGTAATGAAGGAGAGGCCAGCTTAATTTAAAAACAAAGTGATTTTACCAAAATTCCAGGAGGTAATGAAGATTTAAACCAAAGAGCAATTTACCCAAGGGTTGATTTTGTTGTACATTTTTTTACTTTTAATTAAAGCATGCAACAGGGATCTCACAGGGGTGACTGTTTCTGTGTTACTTGCCATTTAGTTATTATACCAGCATAGAGAATGTCAGGCCTATTGTGTAATTGTATTAAGGCATATAAAGATGTCATTTTTCCCTTCTTTCTCTCCTTTCTCCTTTCCTTCCTTTCTTTTCTTTCTTAACTCCTCCTTTCCTCTTTGTTTTTTGCTTTTTGATTACTTGACAAAGATAATTTTTCAAAGGTTTTCTTAAATGTTGGCTTTATGTATGTTATCAAAATGAAACTTAAATTCCATGTTTTGGCTTTTCCCTGGTAACTAAAATCAGGTCATGATACTGTGGGTGATTTAGCAATAGCATCATGACAAGCATAACAGGGACTGTTTGTCAGTGTTGCTGTCATCCCCAAAGATATAATGTGTATTGTTAAACTAATCCCAAACTAAGTAATGCAAATATTTATAAATAAAAAAAGAGAGTTTTGGGTTCTGAGTATTTTCCCTTTCTGTAATAATAATTTCAAATGAAGTGTTTCTTGTTATACTGTTTTCATGAAGATAAGTTTGGAATCAGTGTATTTGAAAAATCATAGACAGGAATGTACTTATGATTAGAAAAATAGTTACAAATTTCCAACTTGTTAGTATGTAATATTGGATGCAATTTTTTTTCTTAGTAAAGTTGATGAAAAGACTGAAAAAAAAAGTGGAAAGATTGTGATTGCCAAGGTCTTGTGATTAGAATAAATTAGTAGAGAGGTAAAGCTCTGGCTCTGTGTCATCTTAGTATCCAATTTTACATGATTACTTTTTCAAAAGAAAGTTTTAAGGAGCATTTAAAGACTTTGCTGCTTTTAATACTAGTTATCAGTGGTGAAAAATATAATTTGCTCTTTGATAATATATATCCAAATCTTTCCATAACCCTAAGTTAAGATGCTAATGAAAATGTGTTCAGACAAAGCACTGAGTCTGAAAATATCTCCAACTCAGTCTAATTTGAAATACTGGTCTTTTATTCAGAGACTTTATTTTTTCCTCTTTGTGTATGAGTGAAAGCAAGAAAAGTAACTCCTGACAATAAATCCCTAAAAAAAAAAAAAAAACTTGTAAAAGCAATTGCCCTTAAAAATTAAACAGACTGCACAATTTTATATAGAAATTTAATAAGACTTGATGTTATTACAGGGTGATATTTATATAGTACTTGTGAATATTAGGAAAACAAGTTCTTCTGTTTTACTCTAGATTTGGCTTCTGTTTTGATATCTTCCTAAAGGCTAGAACAAAAATCCAGTTCCACTGATCCATTTTCTCTAAGTGCTTGTATTAGATGGTGATTTTTCTTTTTACTTTTTTTTCCTTCTCTTTATTTATTTATTTATTATTATTATTATTATTATTATGGTGATTTTTATTTAAATAAGTCTCCAAGAAAGATTCTTGAACTAGCACTTCAGAACACTGGCTCTTAAACTTTTCCAGATGTCTTAAACCCCAGAGATTACACTTTAAAGGCCACAGGGATTACCACAACAGAAACAAAATAAAAACACTTTTCATTCCATAAAAATATGTTTAAGAACAAATTTTGAAATTATATGTGGTCTTTAGAGTCATGTTTATGGTTGTGAAATTGTAGTGACATTGTTGGGAATGAGTGTGGTGTTACAACATTAACTCATGGAAAATTTAATTAAATGTTATAATGAAGATATTCAGTTGACATGGTAGCCCTATTTAGGTAGACTAAACTTTCCATGCCCTAAAATAGTAGAAAATAGTAGACTATACATCTGAGATCATTAACTCCACTTTTGAGTGCACAGGGTTCATATTCATTTCAATGAATATGAACTTATTTTGAAGCACAAATATCCAAAAACAACAGAGTAACCACCACTCCTATTTTCTGTCTGTGTGATCACTGTGTTGTTGTTACAGATGGAAATAAGAAATGAGGAAAAGTAGATTCTTAGAAATTGTTATGAAAACAATAATTTTCACTTACTTCTATGTCACCCCAGAGTAATATTTCTCTGGTTGATAAAACTTCTCTACAAAATGAAGCCAAGAGAGAGAAGTGATTTTCCCGTTTATGACATTTTAGAGTACTGAAGGTATCTTGAGTTTAGGTTGGGTGGTATTTTGGCAAACTTCACATATCAATAGCTTCAAAAAATAGAGAAAACCTTTTTTTTTAATTAAAAGACTGCACAATTTTATATAGAAATTTAATAAGACTTGATGTTATTACAGGGTGATATTTATATAGTACTTGTGAATATTAGGAAAACAAGTTCTTCTGTTTTACTCTAGATTTGGCTTCTGTTTTGATATCTTCCTAAAGGCTAGAACAAAAATCCAGTTCCACTGATCCATTTTCTCTAAGTGCTTGTATTAGATGGTGATTTTTCTTTTTACTTTTTTTTCCTTCTCTTTATTTATTTATTTATTATTATTATTATTATTTTTGGTGATTTTTATTTAAATAAGTCTCCAAGAAAGATTCTTGAACTAGCACTTCAGAACACTGGCTCTTAAACTTTTCCAGATGTCTTAAACCCCAGAGATTACACTTTAAAGGCCACAGGGATTACCACAACAGAAACAAAATAAAAACACTTTTCATTCCATAAAAATATGTTTAAGAACAAATTTTGAAATTATATGTGGTCTTTAGAGTCATGTTTATGGTTGTGAAATTGTAGTGACATTGTTGGGAATGAGTGTGGTGTTACAACATTAACTCATGGAAAATTTAATTAAATGTTATAATGAAGATATTCAGTTGACATGGTAGCCCTATTTAGGTAGACTAAACTTTCCATGCCCTAAAATAGTAGAAAATAGTAGACTATACATCTGAGATCATTAACTCCACTTTTGAGTGCACAGGGTTCATATTCATTTCAATGAATATGAACTTATTTTGAAGCACAAATATCCAAAAACAACAGAGTAACCACCACTCCTATTTTCTGTCTGTGTGATCACTGTGTTGTTGTTACAGATGGAAATAAGAAATGAGGAAAAGTAGATTCTTAGAAATTGTTATGAAAACAATAATTTTCACTTACTTCTATGTCACCCCAGAGTAATATTTCTCTGGTTGATAAAACTTCTCTACAAAATGAAGCCAAGAGAGAGAAGTGATTTTCCCGTTTATGACATTTTAGAGTACTGAAGGTATCTTGAGTTTAGGTTGGGTGGTATTTTGGCAAACTTCACATATCAATAGCTTCAAAAAATAGAGAACCCTTAACATACTTGTAATATATTTTCTGTAAGGTAGATTTAGTTATTAAGAATGTCAAACTACCCCAATAAAGCCATAAATATTTAACTAGAAAACTTAGCATTAAATGCTAATTTTCTACAATAGTGCCTTGAAAAAAATTGCATTAAATTGAAAAATTTACTTATATAGTTGATGTTATCTTTAGTTATCATAGTCTAAATATAATTAAAATATTAATTTTATCTATTCCCTTTAAGAAGAAAATAAAATATTAATGTTCCTCCTTAGAATAATATCTGTGGCCCACCACACATATAACGCATGTAATTTAAAAAGTAAATAATTAAATAATATTGGTTCTGGTCTTTAAATTTTAAAGGTCCAAGTGCATGTTATATGATAATAATCTGAAGAAGAATATTATAATAACTTAGGCAGTAAGACTTTCTTATATCTATAAAAGAAAAATAGATTAAATAGCTATGAATAACTAATATAATATATAGCACAGCTCTAATAGACAGATATATCTCAATCATACTTTGAGTGGATCAGTGTGCTTGGTTGAACTGAATCATTTAATTTGCTCTCAATATGTTCTCAGAGAAGAGAACTTAAAAGCAACAAAATATAGCTTTGTCTAAAATTTAGTGTCCCGGACAGAGAAAGTTTCAAATACTTACTTTTGAAAATAGCTTATAAAATTTTGGACAGTTTTATCACATAAACAGATTATAAAATTATAAAGTTATTTCATTCTATATGCCAAGAATTACTTAAAGAGTATACAAAACAGAATTTGGAATACCAGGATGTTTTTTATCAACATAAAATAGAAAGGACTTTTTATACAATTAATCATTGTGAATATAAGCCAAGAGAGTTTGTCTTTTGAATTTAAAATCCTGAAATTAGTAAAACCTTAACTGAATAAAAGTGGTCTCTAAAGAGATTCTTCAATCAGAATGTTATAAAAGAGAAATAATTAAAATATAAAGTTTAATGACTCCATAATGCTAACAGTGCTGCCATTAGAAAAATGGTAATAAAGATGACATTAAGTATATATTTTACAAATATTTAATATTTGTTTACACTCTTAAAAATAAAATAAAAATATATTTGTTGGTATTTGGGCTTATATTATTTCTTTCACTGCTGTGCAGTGGGTAGTATAGACCATTTCTAAAAATTTATATTTATTGAATGTATTAGATCAGGTCCAAACTACTGACTGAAAGGGGGATATTAATTTCTGCATTGTAGGAATTGACATTTTGAAGTATACTGAATGAGTTTCCAAGAGCCAAAAATCATAATATATTCAAAGAGGATTCTAAGTGAAACCAGCCCAGAATCACTGTGTTGAATACCCTTTATTAACATAAGGCTATATAAAACAAAGTTAATTTTGGTGGCTGAGTACTACTATATCATATTAAAATGTTACAATTGAAGCTATACTTTGTATGTTTAAAGGAAGTCTATTTACATTTGTGTGTGTGTGTGTATGTATGTGTGTGTATCATGCAATTAAGTATATGTGTCCATGTAAAGAAATAGAGAAAGGGAAATTATATCTTGCTTGTTTTGAACATGAAATACTAATAACAAAAAGTTGAATCTTAATTACTGAAATTTGTTAGGAAAATACTTCTTAAGATAAATGTTTCACCTCTAAAATTACATATCTTACATTTAGATAATCTAATATTCTTTTCTAGGGGGAAAAAAACCCAGAATTTAAACTATACATTATTACTTTGGCTGTGACTTCAGGCTAGTCATTTCATTTTTCTGTGAATCATCACTAAATGGGTATATTCAACTAGTGCAATATATCCTGACTCAAATGACTTCTCAGAATAGTCAACTTCGTAAATCTTTGTGATCATGCCCAGGACTACAATAGCAAGATAGAATGTGGGGGAAAAAAAAAAAAAAAACTAAGCTATTATAGTCATTGTCAATGAGAAAGGAGAGAACATCTTGAGTTACTAAAAAGTAGCATGCTCGGGGGAGCAGCCATCCAATTTCTTTATGCTTGAAGGGAAGGTATATAACACATGTGTACACGTGAGCACATGCACAAATTTATGCATCTTTTAAATTCTTCCAAGTCACTAGTTATTTTGAAAGCATTTAAAATATTACTTTAATAATATTCTGTCTAAATTGGATCCAAGTAAGTTTAATTCATGAATACATTTTTTTATTGGAATCTGCAAATAGTAATGATGAAGAGTGAGAGGTGCCAGGAAGGCCTGACATGGCTAATACAGTTTTAAACTGACAATAAAACGTTCAATTCTTTTTCTGGAATTAGTTTGTATTAGCATCTCATGAACAAGATTTTAATAACTGGTTTCTCTCTAAGATCCCAAGTTGAGAAGTCTGACTCTGGTCGATCTTAAGAATGTATTTCTTGTGATACATTCCTGTATTGTTTATAAGATTCCAGAATTTTTTGTCTTATAACTTTCTTATATTCAGTAAAATCTAGTCATCCTAGTTCTAAAAAAGCATTTATAGACAGATTTATGATTTGGAAGTTGCTCAGGAATATTAGTTTTGGATACGTGGTGATTCATCACAAGTTTTGTGTCTCTAGAGTTTCATGAATCACTAAATCAAAGTGGAAGGGTAGCAACCTGTATATCACCAGACATTGGAAGTTTTGGAAAATAATTTTGTCTTTTGATCAGTGGAAAGCATAAAAGAGAAGCTGAATAAATTTTAAAAATTCAAAGTGCTTTTTATAGTACCAAAGGAGCCATAATTCATTGAGTCAGTTCACTAAAATCTCAATATTCTTAAAATGAAAAAGAAATTGTGAGGGTATTTTTGTCATGCACTCCATGAACCATTTAAATTTTAGCAGTTAAGGAGGTTGAGAATATGCACAGTATTTCCTCAATATCAGAATCATTGACTTTTTATTAAACTGCTTTAATATACTTGAAACGTCTCAATATGTACGGAGGATATGATTTATACTCCTGCTGACTAGTTTAAAAATAATGCTTAAATCATCAAGAGAAACTAAGGCCCTTTAAAAGTAAGATATTTGACTTTAAGTCAGATCTTACATATTATAATACATATAAGGTATGAAATGAAATGATGGCAAAAAAATAAACATTAATAAATGTTTAGAGTGAGGATATTACAAAGTTCTGAAAACAAATAAAAAAACTACGTCCAAAAGTTATGAACAAGTGTGACTAAAAGTTAAGTAAAACTGATGTGTGGATACCAGATAATCAACAAACATGCATATAACTAAATAAGATTATACTATTTAGCATTACTGTTTGTATATGGAAATGATATATCTTTTAATGAGAGGTGCCAGGAAGGCCTGACATGGCTAATACAGTTTTAAACTGACAATAAAACGTTCAATTCTTTTTCTGGAATTAGTTTGTATTAGCATCTCATGAACAAGATTTTAATAACTGGTTTCTCTCTAAGATCCCAAGTTGAGAAGTCTGACTCTGGTCGATCTTAAGAATGTATTTCTTGTGATACATTCCTGTATTGTTTATAAGATTCCAGAATTTTTTGTCTTATAACTTTCTTATATTCAGTAAAATCTAGTCATCCTAGTTCTAAAAAAGCATTTATAGACAGATTTATGATTTGGAAGTTGCTCAGGAATATTAGTTTTGGATACGTGGTGATTCATCACAAGTTTTGTGTCTCTAGAGTTTCATGAATCACTAAATCAAAGTGGAAGGGTAGCAACCTGTATATCACCAGACATTGGAAGTTTTGGAAAATAATTTTGTCTTTTGATCAGTGGAAAGCATAAAAGAGAAGCTGAATAAATTTTAAAAATTCAAAGTGCTTTTTATAGTACCAAAGGAGCCATAATTCATTGAGTCAGTTCACTAAAATCTCAATATTCTTAAAATGAAAAGAAATTGTGAGGGTATTTTGTCATGCACTCCATGAACCATTTAAATTTTAGCAGTTAAGGAGGTTGAGAATATGCACAGTATTTCCTCAATATCAGAATCATTGACTTTTTATTAAACTGCTTTAATATACTTGAAACGTCTCAATATGTACGGAGGATATGATTTATACTCCTGCTGACTAGTTTAAAAATAATGCTTAAATCATCAAGAGAAACTAAGGCCCTTTAAAAGTAAGATATTTGACTTTAAGTCAGATCTTACATATTATAATACATATAAGGTATGAAATGAAATGATGGCAAAAAAATAAACATTAATAAATGTTTAGAGTGAGGATATTACAAAGTTCTGAAAACAAATAAAAAAACTACGTCCAAAAGTTATGAACAAGTGTGACTAAAAGTTAAGTAAAACTGATGTGTGGATACCAGATAATCAACAAACATGCATATAACTAAATAAGATTATACTATTTAGCATTACTGTTTGTATATGGAAATGATATATCTTTTAATATTATATAGTGTCCTTAAACATAAAGAAAAATAGCTTTGAAATATAATTGTACTTAGACAACCATATATCATTAAGTACCCATATATCCCATACAAATATTTCTGAAATACTGAAATGTATACTACAAAGAGATTGGAGATTAATTTATATTATACTTTTGAATGACCCCGGAACTTCACTAACTTGCCCAGTACACCTGAATTGCCTCAAAAATTTGGAGGAGACATTAAAAATTTAATGGCATCAAAATAATTTTTGTTTATTCTTTCATTGACTCAATGCATCATGATGATTTTTTGAATTTTTGGACATCAATATCGTATGTCCTTCCTTTACTTCAGTCTTATATATTCACTGAATTTTCAGACTTTAGAGTTAGGGGTAAAGATGTAATAAATAAACTTGGTGAGAAGAGCAATCTCTTTGATTTTTCTTTCTATTTTTTTTTTTATTGTAAAGTATTGTAGTATACAAAAAGTAAGGTTCAGTAAGTACATTTGTCACTGATTTTAAAAGAGAATTTTATGGTAAAGAACATAAAACTTCAAAATGCAACTTTCTAAAGAAATCAATAATTACCACTTTTACCTACTATTTCAGTGGTTAGGATGTTCAAATTATAAAAACTAAAAATTGTATTAGTTTTTTACAATGTATTTGAATGAAATAAACTAAAATGAATAGAGATAACTTTTTATTAAACTGCTTTAATATACTTGAAACGTCTCAATATGTAAGGAGGATATGATTTATACTCCTGCTGACTAGTTTAAAAATAATGCTTAAATCATCAAGAGAAACTAAGGCCCTTTAAAAGTAAGATATTTGACTTTAAGTCAGATCTTACATATTATAATACATATAAGGTATGAAATGAAATGATGGCAAAAAAATAAACATTAATAAATGTTTAGAGTGAGGATATTACAAAGTTCTGAAAACAAATAAAAAAACTACGTCCAAAAGTTATGAACAAGTGTGACTAAAAGTTAAGTAAAACTGATGTGTGGATACCAGATAATCAACAAACATGCATATAACTAAATAAGATTATACTATTTAGCATTACTGTTTGTATATGGAAATGATATATCTTTTAATATTATATAGTGTCCTTAAACATAAAGAAAAATAGCTTTGAAATATAATTGTACTTAGACAACCATATATCATTAAGTACCCATATATCCCATACAAATATTTCTGAAATACTGAAATGTATACTACAAAGAGATTGGAGATTAATTTATATTATACTTTTGAATGACCCCGGAACTTCACTAACTTGCCCAGTACACCTGAATTGCCTCAAAAATTTGGAGGAGACATTAAAAATTTAATGGCATCAAAATAATTTTTGTTTATTCTTTCATTGACTCAATGCATCATGATGATTTTTTGAATTTTTGGACATCAATATCGTATGTCCTTCCTTTACTTCAGTCTTATATATTCACTGAATTTTCAGACTTTAGAGTTAGGGGTAAAGATGTAATAAATAAACTTGGTGAGAAGAGCAATCTCTTTGATTTTTCTTTCTATTTTTTTTTTTATTGTAAAGTATTGTAGTATACAAAAAGTAAGGTTCAGTAAGTACATTTGTCACTGATTTTAAAAGAGAATTTTATGGTAAAGAACATAAAACTTCAAAATGCAACTTTCTAAAGAAATCAATAATTACCACTTTTACCTACTATTTCAGTGGTTAGGATGTTCAAATTATAAAAACTAAAAATTGTATTAGTTTTTTACAATGTATTTGAATGAAATAAACTAAAATGAATAGAGATAACTTTGCTTAAGAAAACTCACTCTTTTGTAGCATCTCAATAACCAAATATATTTTAGAAATATATGCTGTTATGAATTCATTCCATTTGGAGGTCATTTTAACAGTTAGAGCAAAACTATATATACACTAATCTTGGCATACCAAATAATATCAGACAAAAAGGGAAAATGCCTAAAATTGTTTTATTTTGGAAAGTCAATGGTACTTAAATCATACTCATTGTATGTTTCCAACTTAAAAGATAACAATTGCTATTTTCTGCCTTCTTTTAAAATTAAATATTATCAGATAACTAATTCATTGAGATTATACTGATTTTATTAAAACAAATGAACAAGAAACCATCATTGGGTTTAAATCATACACTCGTTTTTTTTCGATTTTTCCTTTCTCCCTCAAGTCACATTTACTGAAACACTTCTTTTTTCATTTTTCTGCTGGAGATCTAATTATTTGTTGTACTAGGAATTATTAAAAATTGAATTCTTGTTTCCTTTAACCGACTCCTATGAAATAAATTTACGAGCAAATGAATCCCTGAAAATAATTACTTGTTTGTTTCAGCATAAATTTGACATGATGCATTTCACTGTTAAGTATTGGGATATTTCTTATTTTAAATAGAGACCAACCATTGTTAAATAATCCTAGTAAGACTAAAAAAGAAAATACTAGATATATAAAGTATTTACGTTTATCTTTTGTGATTTGGTCTCTATAGATAAAAAATTATTTTCTTCTGTGTCTATAGATCTCCAATATTAATAACAGAGAGGTCAGCCTTAAAGTACTTTATCTTGATGGTCAAACCACAGCATGGACCAAAATTGCATTGGTCCAATGGTTAGATCAGAGGTAAAAAAGAAAATTTATTTTACTTCTGTAACGTTGGACAAGTTATCTTACCTTTCTGTGATATAATTTTTCTATTTATTGAACTGAGACAATAACTTTCCAACTAACTTGTTGAAGTGATTAATGAGTTACTATTTGAAAACTACTCTTCCAAAAAAAACCTTCAGTGTAAATATAAATTATTATTAGTTATAAGCCCTACTGTTTACTGAAAAAATGTAAAATACAATGTGGCTATATTATTTTCATTGCTATTATTAGTTATAATGGATGGTTATTATATGCCCTGATGTAGAAACAAGTGTTGTTACATTTTTAGTAAAGTGAATAATAAACCTGAATTTTCAGTCCCTTGTCTGAGCTGTAATTTAGTTTGGGTACCAGACACACTAATATTTAAATAATACCTCAAGACCCTGGGATTTGTAAAATACTCCCTTGGAAGACCATTTTCCTCACATTTAAAAGAAAGCAGCATTTACAATTATTTTATTGATATTAACTTTAAAGAAGAAATTTGTTATATAAACAACTTGCAAATTTCCAATCTAAACAGGTATTGTCTGTCAGTTCATTCTCTTAAGAAATGGAGGTAGCTTTAATTTACCTAAAGTGTTTATCAAAGACAATTGGGAATCTTCAAATAATATGTAGGGTATTACTTTTGAATAAGTTAATACATGATTTTAAGAACCTGATATTTCTCTAATGTATATATATATATATACATATATATATACACATATACAGGCATACATGTCTAATGCTTTGATGTGAATAGTAAATCTTCATTTTGGTTGAATATAAGTTGAGCTCTTACTTTTATATAAATATTTGATCATATTATTCCTATTATTTATGGTATATATTTAAATTAAATGCACTTAAACTTTCACATGAAATGTTATTGTGTGCTATAAAATAGAGGGCACCACTTAGCCCAAACTAGCAGCCTGTAGGCAAAAGAAAAATGCTAGAAAAAAACAGTAAGTAGTTTTCTTTGTGACTGGAAAGGCAAAATTATTCCAAGTTGGAGATTCTTGATGAATGTTGGTGAATGTTTCTTCAATTATGTATTCTAGAATGAAGGAAATAACCAAATAATAGGGTCACAGTCTCACTGAGCCCAAACAAATGGATCTGAGCCCAAATTCCATTGATTTCATGACCGTCACTTTGACTTGGGGACCACAGTGATATTTTGGATTTCCAGAATTAATGTCCCTTTAGAGTTGACAACCCAGTAATTCCCCAAAGTCTGATCACTTCAATCTCTCAAATGTATGTAGGGTAAATAGCTGTGTATACATATATGGTGATTCACATTAGACTTCTTTTCACTTGGACTAGTACTCTTCCACTTATACAAATAAGTAAGAATTTAGGAGACTGTGTACTTCTTTTCTGAGGACATCATAGTTAAATTGGCAACATCATAGGTCTCTTTTTAATTAGACTATAGCAATTATTGCTTTGACTCTACTGTCCCATGTGGTAGCCCTGGTCATCATTTCTTTGGCACTAGGTCAATGCCACACAAGGATCTCATTTTTCACATTGTATTCAGGAATGGCCATCAAATGGTAGCTCTCTTTACTGTAATTTCTCTCTTGCAGTGAGAGTGACAACAAAGGGGTTAATCCTGAACATACTTTTGTCAGTTTCTTTCTCTTCTCCAGTTGCCAGGCTCTCAATTAGTTTTATCATCTTGGAATATGATACACAGTATTCTAACCAGATTTTCTTTAGGTATGAAGAATTGCTGCTTAGATGCCAAACTAGAAACTTAGAAGTAAAAGAAATATAATATCTAAATGTAAAATTCTAGATTTTTGCAGTTCATAATTCTCTGAGCTTTCTGTCTCCTCATATTCTATCTTTTCTCAAATGATCAGAGGATGAGATGACCAAGATTCCAGCTATTCTCCTTTAATTTTGGCACAACATCTTCCTTGAAATTTTGCATAGTTTTCCTCTAAAACATGAAGATTGGCAAGGATTATTGGCCTAGAAAGAAGGTAGCATCTATTCTCTTTCTCATTGCATTTCTTAGTGAAAATTTATTGGACTATGGTGATCAATTGCATAAACAAATATACTATTTTATTAATGTTGTCAAGTTATTGCTATTCTATTGATGGTAAAAAAGAAAACCTTATCTGAAATGTGAACATGTATAATTTTGTGGATTCACATGACATATTTTTTTTTATTATTTTCTAATTACAAATGAATGCTTTCTTTAGAGAACATTGAAAATGTGAGATTAGTTATAAAAATAAGCAGAAAGATTATCAAGAAGCCCACTATGCAGAGATACATTAAAAATTCTGCTACATTCACATCTAATAACATGCATAAATATGTGTATATGGGTGTTTATAAAATTAATTTGGAATTGAAAACTATGCTATCAATTTATACACATACTGTTAACTTTGAAGTTAATCTTCTGTGATGAATAGAGTCACTTTTTAAAAATGCTATTTTTTTGAAATAACCTTAATAGCATGTCATATTTTATTTCCACCTCCCTTTTAGTTGAACATTTATGATGCTTTGTTTCAGTGTTACTAATATTTCTTCAATTACTTCTTCATCCAGATAGATTCCTAGAAGAAAGAATGCATAGCCAAAAGAATGAAAATATTAAACTTAACTCATGTCACTAAATTACTCTCAAAAATATATCCTTATTTATATTACCACACAAATTGTACGAGAAATTTTCCCACATATACACCAGCATTATCTTTATTTCTCCTAACAAGTTGGTCTTTTTGTTTGTTTGTTTAATATCCATGAGAGTGACAACAAAGGGAATTTTCATTTTTTTTAGGGTAATTGACATCTTGGAATATGATACACAGTATTCTAACCAGATTTTCTTTAGGTATGAAGAATTGCTGCTTAGATGCCAAACTAGAAACTTAGAAGTAAAAGAAATATAATATCTAAATGTAAAATTCTAGATTTTTGCAGTTCATAATTCTCTGAGCTTTCTGTCTCCTCATATTCTATCTTTTCTCAAATGATCAGAGGATGAGATGACCAAGATTCCAGCTATTCTCCTTTAATTTTGGCACAACATCTTCCTTGAAATTTTGCATAGTTTTCCTCTAAAACATGAAGATTGGCAAGGATTATTGGCCTAGAAAGAAGGTAGCATCTATTCTCTTTCTCATTGCATTTCTTAGTGAAAATTTATTGGACTATGGTGATCAATTGCATAAACAAATATACTATTTTATTAATGTTGTCAAGTTATTGCTATTCTATTGATGGTAAAAAAAAAGAAAACCTTATCTGAAATGTGAACATGTATAATTTTGTGGATTCACATGACATATTTTTGTTTATTATTTTCTAATTACAAATGAATGCTTTCTTTAGAGAACATTGAAAATGTGAGATTAGTTATAAAAATAAGCAGAAAGATTATCAAGAAGCCCACTATGCAGAGATACATTAAAAATTCTGCTACATTCACATCTAATAACATGCATAAATATGTGTATATGGGTGTTTATAAAATTAATTTGGAATTGAAAACTATGCTATCAATTTATACACATACTGTTAACTTTGAAGTTAATCTTCTGTGATGAATAGAGTCACTTTTTAAAAATGCTATTTTTTTGAAATAACCTTAATAGCATGTCATATTTTATTTCCACCTCCCTTTTAGTTGAACATTTATGATGCTTTGTTTCAGTGTTACTAATATTTCTTCAATTACTTCTTCATCCAGATAGATTCCTAGAAGAAAGAATGCATAGCCAAAAGAATGAAAATATTAAACTTAACTCATGTCACTAAATTACTCTCAAAAATATATCCTTATTTATATTACCACACAAATTGTACGAGAAATTTTCCCACATATACACCAGCATTATCTTTATTTCTCCTAACAAGTTGGTCTTTTTGTTTGTTTGTTTAATATCCATGTTTTTGGCTTTAGATTGTAGAATTTTTTTGGCAGTATATTTTGTGTTATTGGATTTCTTATTTTGAAATATAGCATAAAAATAGTCTGTGATGCTGACAATAATATTACTTTTTGCTATTTTTTTCTACATTGCTTTTATTTTTAAAAAGACCTTTACCATTTTGCAAGGAAAGATTTACTGTTTTTTGATCACTCCCTCAATAATTTTATTTTTATATTGATTTCTTAACATACCTAAAATATTATTTAGTAAATCATGTGAAACATGAACCAAATTCTTTTCAGTAAAAAATTTTATTTTTCTCATATGTTTTATTTTAGCATTGCAATGCCAAATTTTCATATGTCCACATCAGTTTTTCTATATTCTTCCCCTGGTTCATTATCTATTCTTATATCAAAATCATATTTCTACATTATTATAGCTTTTAAATGTTTTTGTTTTTTTCATGTGTCCTTATTCCTAATACTAATTTCGCAATATATTTTTTGTTTTGCTTTTTATTATTTATTATTTATTATCTTTATTTGAAATAAAATTTTGCATCTTTCTCCTTTTTTTCTGGAGCACAGATACATTCCTACAAACACAATATTTTGACTAGGACTGTAGGAATCAATGAATTCCTTTGGAAATAATTGAAATATCTAAAACTGTCAAATTAATTTGGAATTGAAAACTATGCTATCAATTTATACACATACTGTTAACTTTGAAGTTAATCTTCTGTGATGAATAGAGTCACTTTTTAAAAATGCTATTTTTTTGAAATAACCTTAATAGCATGTCATATTTTATTTCCACCTCCCTTTTAGTTGAACATTTATGATGCTTTGTTTCAGTGTTACTAATATTTCTTCAATTACTTCTTCATCCAGATAGATTCCTAGAAGAAAGAATGCATAGCCAAAAGAATGAAAATATTAAACTTAACTCATGTCACTAAATTACTCTCAAAAATATATCCTTATTTATATTACCACACAAATTGTACGAGAAATTTTCCCACATATACACCAGCATTATCTTTATTTCTCCTAACAAGTTGGTCTTTTTGTTTGTTTGTTTAATATCCATGTTTTTGGCTTTAGATTGTAGAATTTTTTTGGCAGTATATTTTGTGTTATTGGATTTCTTATTTTGAAATATAGCATAAAAATAGTCTGTGATGCTGACAATAATATTACTTTTTGCTATTTTTTTCTACATTGCTTTTATTTTTAAAAAGACCTTTACCATTTTGCAAGGAAAGATTTACTGTTTTTTGATCACTCCCTCAATAATTTTATTTTTATATTGATTTCTTAACATACCTAAAATATTATTTAGTAAATCATGTGAAACATGAACCAAATTCTTTTCAGTAAAAAATTTTATTTTTCTCATATGTTTTATTTTAGCATTGCAATGCCAAATTTTCATATGTCCACATCAGTTTTTCTATATTCTTCCCCTGGTTCATTATCTATTCTTATATCAAAATCATATTTCTACATTATTATAGCTTTTAAATGTTTTTGTTTTTTTCATGTGTCCTTATTCCTAATACTAATTTCGCAATATATTTTTTGTTTTGCTTTTTATTATTTATTATTTATTATCTTTATTTGAAATAAAATTTTGCATCTTTCTCCTTTTTTTTTCTGGAGCACAGATACATTCCTACAAACACAATATTTTGACTAGGACTGTAGGAATCAATGAATTCCTTTGGAAATAATTGAAATATCTAAAACTGTCAAAAATAAATGTTATGGAATGAAAATGTCATAGAACTCCATTTATATTATCTGTTTCTTATATCCTCAAAACATTTGAGCTGATTTCCTTTTTATTATGATTCTAATATGCTTAAAAAATGTATGTATATTTACATATACATATACATATACATGTATACATGTATTGTATATGTATAGATATATTTTATATATATGTATACATATATACATATGTAATTATTATCAATATTTTGACCAACTCCTTAATTTGTTATTTTTTAAAAAATTTCTAGTACAAAAATAGTTTTGTAAAGATAAAACATGTTAGCTTTATAATAGTCACATTTCTTATTTACATATATTTCTATATTTGTATGGTCTATATCTTCTAGTTACATGGTTATGGTGCTTTTGAACAAAGTCCTTTTGTTTCTAATTTTAGCAAAGACTGTCTCTTGTATTTTTGAATATTTTATGTCTATTTATTCATTATTTATTCAAGAAAAATGTATTGTATACCTACATTGTATCTTCACACCAGGTTCAGTGCTGTGTTTACAGTAGCAGATAAAATATTTTATGTAAAAGTTTATCACATTTTTATACCTAAATCTCCATTTATAAAGTACAGATTTATTAAGATAGACATTAAGTGTTACTTAATAACATTTTGTCACTTCATTTTTCTCTTTTTGTGAGTCCTGTATTTTCACTCACTTTTAGCTATTGATTATGGAATCAATCAAATCAAATTTTTATTCAATCAAATCAAATTTTTGATCAATCAATCAAATTTTTATTTTCTAATGTTGAGAGTTATTTGCTTTCCTGGAATATACTATGATTGTCTTTCATATTGCTTTTCCTATATAATCTTTTGTTGTGTTTACGTTTATCTTATTTGTGATTTTTAAGTCTCTCTTAATAAGGGAACTAAAAATTATGCTCTCTATATCAGTTGAGTTACATTTACTATTTATCTTTTTCTAGCTCTGCAATGGTTAAAATAATAAGAACATGATATTTTCCTTGAAATTTACAAAATATTCCTTATAAAATAACTTTGTAGTGTTCATTTTGGGTATGGTATTGGTAAAATAGTATAAATTTTATCCAGATATTTTTGACTTTTTGTGTCTTTGAAGCAAAATGTTGAATTAGAGAAATGCCCATTTCATTGAAAATGTAGCATATATAATGACTTATGTGGTAGTTACATTTTCTTTAACATCTTCTCTAGCTGTACGGTTGTTCAATCAATCCCTGTGGACCACTATATTAGAAACTGTAAATGAGACATGTGAATTTCTTAATACATATTCTAATAATGGAGAGTATAAATCATTAAAGTATTAGATGTCCTTTTTTCTTAAGGTTTTAAATTCCTTAATAATATAATGTTATTTAGTTGTACTTTTCTGTATTTTAGATTGTTATTCTTATTCATAATTCTTAAAAGTTTTCAGATTTCTTACTTTTTTAAAAGAACTTGAGGAGAATTATTTTGAAACTACAGGAGAGTATATCAATATGCTATTTCCCATAATATCACTTATGTCTGAATGAATTCCTCCATCAACACTCTCTGATCTTCTGAATTATTTTGCCTTACATTTCAATGCCTTATATAACCAAATTATTTCTTTGATCTATGAGAGATTGGCAAACTATTTCTGGAAAAAGCCAGAAAGCAGATATTTTAGACTTTGTGAGCTGTATTGTCTGTCACAACTACTTAACACAGCCATTGCAACATCAAAGCAACCATAGAAAATATATAGAAGACATATTTTGTCCCAATAAAACCTTATTTGCAAAGTAAGCAGTGACTGATTTGGTTCATGTCTGCTGACTCCTAACCTAGATCATTTTAAACATCCTGGGGTCTTACCACTCAAAAATAAACAACATAGAGTTTTCTTCTAACCTGATACCTTTTTCTACTACTGTTCTATCTTAGTCTTCCCCTTCTTAGAGAATCTTATCATAAGATTCTGTCCCAGAAATCTTCAACCCACTACAATCTGTAATCAGAGCCTAGGAAGCCATCAAAAGAGTTATTGCTAAATTTGCTCCAGACTTCAGTGTCGCTCAATTCTATGCCCTATTTAAAAACCTTTTTCCTTTATCTCAGTAATACTCAACTAAAATTATGCTCTCTATATCAGTTGAGTTACTTTATTTATCTTTTTAGCTCTGCAATGGTTAAAATAATAAGAACATGATATTTTCCTTGAAATTTACAAAATATTCCTTATAAAATAACTTTGTAGTGTTCATTTTGGGTATGGTATTGGTAAAATAGTATAAATTTTATCCAGATATTTTTGACTTTTTGTGTCTTTGAAGCAAAATGTTGAATTAGAGAAATGCCCATTTCATTGAAAATGTAGCATATATAATGACTTATGTGGTAGTTACATTTTCTTTAACATCTTCTCTAGCTGTACGGTTGTTCAATCAATCCCTGTGGACCACTATATTAGAAACTGTAAATGAGACATGTGAATTTCTTAATACATATTCTAATAATGGAGAGTATAAATCATTAAAGTATTAGATGTCCTTTTTTCTTAAGGTTTTAAATTCCTTAATAATATAATGTTATTTAGTTGTACTTTTCTGTATTTTAGATTGTTATTCTTATTCATAATTCTTAAAAGTTTTCAGATTTCTTACTTTTTTAAAAGAACTTGAGGAGAATTATTTTGAAACTACAGGAGAGTATATCAATATGCTATTTCCCATAATATCACTTATGTCTGAATGAATTCCTCCATCAACACTCTCTGATCTTCTGAATTATTTTGCCTTACATTTCAATGCCTTATATAACCAAATTATTTCTTTGATCTATGAGAGATTGGCAAACTATTTCTGGAAAAAGCCAGAAAGCAGATATTTTAGACTTTGTGAGCTGTATTGTCTGTCACAACTACTTAACACAGCCATTGCAACATCAAAGCAACCATAGAAAATATATAGAAGACATATTTTGTCCCAATAAAACCTTATTTGCAAAGTAAGCAGTGACTGATTTGGTTCATGTCTGCTGACTCCTAACCTAGATCATTTTAAACATCCTGGGGTCTTACCACTCAAAAATAAACAACATAGAGTTTTCTTCTAACCTGATACCTTTTTCTACTACTGTTCTATCTTAGTCTTCCCCTTCTTAGAGAATCTTATCATAAGATTCTGTCCCAGAAATCTTCAACCCACTACAATCTGTAATCAGAGCCTAGGAAGCCATCAAAAGAGTTATTGCTAAATTTGCTCCAGACTTCAGTGTCGCTCAATTCTATGCCCTATTTAAAAATCCTTTGCTTCCTTTTGACATCTCAGTAATACTCAAAATTTAAATATTCTTTAAATGCTTCCCTTTTCAGCACTCCATAATCAGAGTATTTCCTCTTCATTCTAATGTGTTCCTTTTTCATTCCTTTGTAAGCTCAATTTTCTCTACCAGAATGCTGTGTTTTCCTTAAGGCTCTGTCCTTACACCTCCTCTTATAACATTATATTCTGTCTCTCTCTCTCTCATGATAGTGTTTACATATATAATGTTCATTATAATTCATTTACTAACAGTAAGTGTTATTTATCTATTGCTTAGACTCTTACCTGAGTTCTCCATATGTATACCAATTTCTTATTTGCATCTAAGTACAAGGGTCCAAAACCTCCTTAAGTCCATTTCCAGACCAAACCATGGACTTTCTTCCAAGTCTATTTTCCTTCTGGTGGTTCATGTCTTGCCAATGAACCTATCCATTTTTTATGTCAGAATCACAGGAATCATCCTTTATTCCATCCCCACTCTCCGATCCTGTAAATAAGTAATCTCTTGAGTATCTCTCCAATTCATCCATTTCTCTCTTACCATTGTCACCTTTTGTCCTATTTAATTCTTCCAGGCTCAGCTCTTGCTCCATTGGATTTATTCTCTGTGTACAAGGTGCATCTTTCAGCATAACAGCTGGTCCTGTCACTATCCTCCTTTAGTTAGAGAATTTAGTGGAATCCTATTGTTCTTTGGATAAAACCTAAGACCTGTAACATGACCCTAAAAACCCTGAGTGATCTGGTCCTTCCTTCACAAATCCTTCTCACATAATATTCCTCTTGCTCTCAAATCTCCATCCATTCCACAAACTACACTGACTTCCTTTTCTTTTTCTTTTACTTGTCATGCTCTATCCTTTGACAACATCACTGTATAAGCCAGTCCTAGAATGCTACTCACTCAGTTAATTCCTAGTCATCATCTCCTCAAGAAGCCATTGATGAAATTCTTATATTGTCAAACCACAAGATTCAATTCTTACTCACCAGCACTTCTTTTCAATTATGATTTGATTCTTATCTTCCAGTTCTACTGAAATCTCCTATATCTACGGAAAGGTAATATATGGCTCTTTCTGTTTGACCTTATATCTCAATGCTTTATTCCATACTTTGTATGGAAGACAAACATCATAAAAATTTACTGAAAGAATAAATAAGTGCATTACCAAATTTTATTTATATTTTTTGACTTCTAAAAAGAGAGTCTTTGAAAAATCTCTTTATAAATTTTTCTTGAAAACTTAAGAACTTTATTTCATTATTTAAAGTTCAAAGTATAGAATATAAATTTGATGTAGCCCATTTTTAATAATTTTTCACTGATTTTTTAATTAATATACCATATTATTATGTCTATGTTCAAGATGGCAGAGTGCAAAGGGAAAAATAAGAAAAATACCTATGATAACTTGTTTACCATTTTCCTAACATTTTTGTATATTTTTGTAACAAAAATAAAGTTAATAGAAGCAAATTTTTTATAATCTATCTGCCAATTTTATTTAGTAGGAGCATATTCAGGACCCACCTACAGCATAATTTTAATTAATGCATTATACTGTATATTGATTTACTATATGTGGGTTTCAGTTTTGTTTTCGTGCTTGTTTCAAAATTTTTGGAATAAACAAACTTAAGATAACCACTCTTGAACTTATATCTTTCTAAATATATTTAATGTTTCTAATTTTTTATTAATATTTCAATCCATCTTATCCAACATTTAAAAAAATTGATGATAATCTGTTACAATTTAGATCAAAGTCATTCCTTTTAAAGATTGATCACTTTGATTATGAATGATACACTATAATGTCTTATATTTGACGTTTGTGTATTTCACTTCCTGTATATTTTGTTCATTTGCTTTGTCAACTTTTACTGATTTCTATAGATTTTAAATTGTTTTATGCATGTTTCAGCTTCTATAAATATCATAGATGTTTTCCTCGGCCCTTGATATTCTTTTAATTATTTTAGGTCAGAGTTTGATTATATAATTAAAAAAATAATTTCACACACTTTATTGTATGTTTTATTTTATGGTTTCTGCCTATATTGTATGGTACAAAAATTATCTCCAGAAATATTAAATAAATATTCATTTTGTGATCCTCTAATAGCTTCATGGTTTTATTTTTTGCATGTAAAACATTGATTCAATTAATTTTTGTTGTCAAATTTTTACCTAGTTCCATGAACTCATTAGTTATTTACTCACAGTTATGAAATATTCAATTTGTTAACATCAAAGCATTAAATGCTTACAGATACATATATTAAAGTTCAAGATAGAATATAAATTTGATGTAGCCCATTTTTAATAATTTTTCACTGATTTTTTAATTAATATACCATATTATTATGTCTATGTTCAAGATGGCAGAGTGCAAAGGGAAAAATAAGAAAAATACCTATGATAACTTGTTTACCATTTTCCTAACATTTTTGTATATTTTTGTAACAAAAATAAAGTTAATAGAAGCAAATTTTTTATAATCTATCTGCCAATTTTATTTAGTAGGAGCATATTCAGGACCCACCTACAGCATAATTTTAATTAATGCATTATACTGTATATTGATTTACTATATGTGGGTTTCAGTTTTGTTTTCGTGCTTGTTTCAAAATTTTTGGAATAAACAAACTTAAGATAACCACTCTTGAACTTATATCTTTCTAAATATATTTAATGTTTCTAATTTTTTATTAATATTTCAATCCATCTTATCCAACATTTAAAAAAATTGATGATAATCTGTTACAATTTAGATCAAAGTCATTCCTTTTAAAGATTGATCACTTTGATTATGAATGATACACTATAATGTCTTATATTTGACGTTTGTGTATTTCACTTCCTGTATATTTTGTTCATTTGCTTTGTCAACTTTTACTGATTTCTATAGATTTTAAATTGTTTTATGCATGTTTCAGCTTCTATAAATATCATAGATGTTTTCCTCGGCCCTTGATATTCTTTTAATTATTTTAGGTCAGAGTTTGATTATATAATTAAAAAAATAATTTCACACACTTTATTGTATGTTTTATTTTATGGTTTCTGCCTATATTGTATGGTACAAAAATTATCTCCAGAAATATTAAATAAATATTCATTTTGTGATCCTCTAATAGCTTCATGGTTTTATTTTTTGCATGTAAAACATTGATTCAATTAATTTTTGTTGTCAAATTTTTACCTAGTTCCATGAACTCATTAGTTATTTACTCACAGTTATGAAATATTCAATTTGTTAACATCAAAGCATTAAATGCTTACAGATACATATATTAAAGTTGTGTGCATATATATTTATGTGTTTTATGTATGGGTTATGTTTTCACATATAAGTTTCCTTATATATATAAATATATATGAATACACAAGCTTTTCTATTAAACTTTTAATTTTCTTAATGCTTTATCCTACTCTTTATTTAATGTAATAAGTAGAATTACATTCATTGTTAATATTTTAAAAATATTTTGCCTATAATTTTGAGTTTCTAAACTTAATTAGAAAATTCACTATATATAATACAACACATGTATACATACTATAATACATATGTATATATATCATATGAAATATATGCATAGTTCTTTCAACCATCCTGCTTTCTGTTGCCTTTTAACCCTCTCCAAAATCATATTCTAGAAATAAATCACTGTTAGCACTTTATATTTTCTGGATATATTCTGTGCATATATAAATGAATATGTTTTTCTTCCGATACAATATTATACTACCTGTACTTACCTAAATTCTATTTGTATACTTTTGGCTTTCTGTATTTTAATATATCTTGGACACTTCTGCATGATAGCAAATAAAGATCTACATCATTTTTTTTTAGTTTACTAAAGTGATTCTCTAGTGGTAGACAAGTGAGAGGTTTGAACATATGGCGATGGAATTATTACATCAATACCTAATATCACATCAGTGTCCTAATACATTATTTTGATACTTTTAGTGGAATTGCGTTATTTTTAAAGAATAGTTTGGAGTGAATTAATACCTTATAAATTCTAAATCTTTCATCCTGGATATGACAAAACTTTACTTTTGTTCATTTGTATCTGAGAGTTACCTAAACAGTAAAAAACACTAACATATTCTGCATGTGGGAAAAAAATAATTTTATATATGTTACAATTACTGTTGACCTTTGATGGCAGATTTGAACTACTTGGGTCCACTTATACACGGATATTTTTCAATAGTAAATTATACAGTATTACACTCTCTGTGGTTGGTTGAATCTGAGGACGCTGAGGAACTCAAAATTATACAGCCCCATCTATAAGCTATAAGCAGATTAACCCCTGCATTGTTCAAAGTCAACTGTATTTTATTTTTGTTCCTAATATGTACAAGATGCTATATTCTACCTGTTTTTTGCTATCATATACCTAATCCTTTTTGTGTGTGTGTGTGAATGGGAGGTTGTATTTTTTTATGTACCTATTACAACTAAAAACAGCATTATTTGAAAGATTAATTCTAATTGTGCATCAGTAAATTTCCTTTGACTTAATACATAGGACATTCTTCATTTATTCGTTATTTCTTAACTCTCCAAACTATTAAAATTTTCATCTTTTACTTTAGTCAAACTTCTGAAATGTTATTGTCCAATTAGGCTGGTCAACAATTTCCCTTTCTCATTTTCACAATAGTTCTGAGGAGAAAAATCGTTACTGTTTATGATTTGGGCCAAACCTAGAATGTTCAAAGCGATAGAGCTGTGTTTATTGTGGATAATAAAACTCTTCTTTAGGAAGAGGATGCAATAAGGTGGCCTGGAAGCAATCCTTAAATGAGAGTGTTTCCACCCTGAGGAAGTGGACTTAAACAGATTTCTCTTAGTAATATCAATTCCTCCCTTAGTATCTGCTTTTAGATTTCATCTAACACTTGTACTCTTTTGGTTAGAGAAGCTGTGGGATCCAAAATAAGCATATAAGTTTGGGCCAAAATATTAGGAATATTCTCTGTTTAAATTTGCCCATGAATTGTATTTAATGAAATCTAGGCAAACTCCAATGTCTTCAAGGGCAAGAGAGATGAGATAAAGCAGTAGTATAAAAAATAAGAGTTAAAAGTTAGTGTATCTTTGGAAACTTATGGTAATGTGGACAGACTATGTAGTCTACAACAACTCTTTTTTTAATCTATAAAATAATAAGGCACAGTTAACATCTGGTCAAGTTCAGGTAAGTGTGTAGAGAACTAGAAACAGCAAAACTTTCCTCAAGGTCTTGTAAATGCTGAAGTATGGATATTTTCATGCTCCTCCCCTCAAAAAAATCTCCTAAAGTAGGAAATGATCTAGTAGAGTGATTTTCAACCTCTGTAATGTTGACATTTTGGTCCACATATTTGGTTGTGAAGGAGGTGGCTGATTTGACCTGTGCATCATAGAAAGCATCCTTGGCTGATTCATTAGGAACCAGCAGTAACATCCACTCTCTTGTGACAACAGACTTTGTGTCAAGATACTGCTAAACGATCCCCAGGGGAAACCAAAGTAGTATCAACCATGGTTGAAAACCCACTGAGGTAGCACATAGAATTTGGTCTGGGAGAGATAAGAATACATTTTCTATAGCCAAGGAAAGTGGCTAGTGATCATCAGACTTCAAAATCTTAATGTCATATGTATGGAGCAAGGGATATTTGAAGCAGAGACAAATAGATAACTCTAAACTCAGACTCATGTCAAAATTTAGAGATTTCTATGTCAAACTTTAAACAAAATCATATCATGATTTCACTGATGAGAGGAATGAAATGCTTAGTTTTACTATGACTGCTATCCAAGTTTAAAGGACTAGCCAATGTCTACAAATAAAATGGCAGCAGTCCTTTTCCCGGAGAGAATGAAAAGAAATGAGTGATTTTTCAGTCACCATATAGTAGTGTAGACCTAGAGAATTTTCTTTGAAGAGAGACAGTGCTAGGAAAGAAACACATGGTAGTTCAAACACATATTTACACAAATTCCTGGATAATTGCATTTGGTAAATGTAGGCTTAACAATATTTAATGCATAAATCAGTGAATTTAAAACTATGACTTTAAGGGAAAAAACATAATAAAAGGCTTCCTATTCTCAGTTCAAATTTGGAAGACCTGCAAAGTAAGAATCAAAGGGGAAACTGGAAAGCAAATAAAAGGTTTTGAACACACCAAATGAAAATGTGCAGAAGTAACTAGCCACAGGAAAAAGTTTGGGACTGGCAGATGCATTTCTGTAATTTTCTACAATCTCCAAGAAGATAGTTTTTCAGAAGACTTGGTGTATTAGAGGAAGCAATTTTCACGGATGGTAGAATTTCCCCTTATTAAATGAGAAGATATGGTTAAACTCTTGATGACAGATTTCTTCCAATTGAGTTCGAGGCTCACAGGTAATGAAATCTGAACAAATGCCACAGACTGCCTGGTACCATGGAGAGGCTGAAATTAAAAAGACTATCTTTTTTTTGCTCCCCCTTCAGAACACTAGAGTAAAAAGACCTAGGATTAAACACTAACTCTGCCATTTTTATAACTCTGGAATCATGGACAGACTTTGAAGCCTATGTTTTCTTGTCTATAAACTACACCATTTGTACCTTGTATGTTTATATAAAGATGTCATATGGTAAAGGACATAACACAGTCTCTGACATAGAGTTTTTTCTAAATAGAATCATTTCAAGGAAAGTGGCTAGTGATCATAAATTTTTGATGTATGGAGCAAGGGATATTTGAAGCAGAGACAAATAGATAACTCTAAACTCAGACTCATGTCAAAATTTAGAGATTTCTATGTCAAACTTTAAACAAAATCATATCATGATTTCACTGATGAGAGGAATGAAATGCTTAGTTTTACTATGACTGCTATCCAAGTTTAAAGGACTAGCCAATGTCTACAAATAAAATGGCAGCAGTCCTTTTCCCGGAGAGAATGAAAAGAAATGAGTGATTTTTCAGTCACCATATAGTAGTGTAGACCTAGAGAATTTTCTTTGAAGAGAGACAGTGCTAGGAAAGAAACACATGGTAGTTCAAACACATATTTACACAAATTCCTGGATAATTGCATTTGGTAAATGTAGGCTTAACAATATTTAATGCATAAATCAGTGAATTTAAAACTATGACTTTAAGGGAAAAAACATAATAAAAGGCTTCCTATTCTCAGTTCAAATTTGGAAGACCTGCAAAGTAAGAATCAAAGGGGAAACTGGAAAGCAAATAAAAGGTTTTGAACACACCAAATGAAAATGTGCAGAAGTAACTAGCCACAGGAAAAAGTTTGGGACTGGCAGATGCATTTCTGTAATTTTCTACAATCTCCAAGAAGATAGTTTTTCAGAAGACTTGGTGTATTAGAGGAAGCAATTTTCACGGATGGTAGAATTTCCCCTTATTAAATGAGAAGATATGGTTAAACTCTTGATGACAGATTTCTTCCAATTGAGTTCGAGGCTCACAGGTAATGAAATCTGAACAAATGCCACAGACTGCCTGGTACCATGGAGAGGCTGAAATTAAAAAGACTATCTTTTTTTTGCTCCCCCTTCAGAACACTAGAGTAAAAAGACCTAGGATTAAACACTAACTCTGCCATTTTTATAACTCTGGAATCATGGACAGACTTTGAAGCCTATGTTTTCTTGTCTATAAACTACACCATTTGTACCTTGTATGTTTATATAAAGATGTCATATGGTAAAGGACATAACACAGTCTCTGACATAGAGTGTCTTTAACAAATGGTAGCAATTGTTGTGATATTGGTATTATGCATGTAATGTGCTCCCTCTTTACTCAGATAATTTTTGTTTATGTCTATTATTGTTATTGCCTCCCTAGTACCACAGGCGATAAAAGATATGCCTGCAAAGCAGGAGATATGGGTTCAATCCCTGGGTCAGGAAGATCCCCTGGAGAAGAATATGGGAACCCAGTCCAGTATTCTTGCCTAGGAAATCCCATGCACAGAGGAGCCTAGTGAGCTACAATCTATAGGTTCCCAGAGAGTTGGATACGATGGAACAATTAACATTTTGATTGCTGTCATCAAGTATTTAAGCATAATATGGAATATGTCATGACATTTTGGAATAAGCCATTATATAACACAAAAAGGTTATATATATATATATATAAAATAAAGGTTATATATATATAAAGGTTATATATATATATAATTTATGCATATTCATATATGAAATTTCATGTAGATTCATATTTAGGCACACATATGTATACCTCAGTGATTCATTTACCCTAGTGCAAGTTGTTCAGTCTTATCTGAATCTTTGTGACCCATGGGATTCTCCAGGCAAAGATACTGGAGTGGGATGGCTTTCTGTTCTCTGGGGGATCTTCCCAACCCAGGGATTGAACCTAGGTCTGCCACATTGCAGGCAGATTATTTACCAGCTGAGCCACATATATGTTTATATCTATATCTATATTATATAGAGATATATCTATATATATAGACAGAGATACAGACATATAGATGCACAGAGAGAGGAAACATTAGTGTCTGTGCTTATGCATACTTGAATTTAGGTCTAAAATATTTTGTCTTCTGACTTTGCGGCTGTAAAAAAGGCATTACATAGGGGATGTTTGGAGGAAGATGCTCAGTATACGCTCTGAAAAAAAAATCAAAATTGTAGTCATTACTTATGGGAAATTTGTAGTGATAAATGCCAATATTAAGTAAAGAAGAAGATCTCATATCAATGTCCTCAGCTTCCACCTTAAAAAACTAGAAAAAAAGAAAAGAAAACCCAAAGTAAATAGAAGTAATAATTAATAAAATAGAAGTTGAAATCAATCAAATAAAAAAGAATAAAATAATAAAGAATATTATCCTTTGATAAAAGCAATACAGTTGATTAAACTCTAATCTTACTGACCTGAAAAGTAAAAAAAGAAAGCAAAGCATGAATATCATTATTAGGAATGAGAGAGATTGAATCATACCAGTTTCCAAATATATTAAAAACAAAGTAAGAGAGTATTATAAACTTCTTTCTGAAATCTGATTTGATATCTTATACATAATTAATGAATTCCTTCAAAGAAAAAAGATACCAAAGTTTGCTCAAGAAGATAACCTGAATACCTTTATGTCTATTAAATAAATACAATATGTATCACAAACAAAACTCCTGGTGTCAGTGGCATTACTGATAAATTCTACCATTCATTGAAATAAGAGATAATACAAACTGAAGAGGATTGATGATTAAATTAAAAGAGGCGGAAACACATTCCAACCTCTTCAGTAAGATCATCACTGCACTGATACCAGAAGCAGACAAATTATAAGAAAAGAAAGCTACAGACAAATACACCTAATGAATATATGTGCAAAAGTTCTACACATACCCCCAAATTTATAATCATGACCAAGTGGGGCTTATCACAGGAACTTGAGAACTCTTTTCATATATTTCATATATTCTTAGTCATTAAATCATATCTGACTTTTTGCAACCCTATGAACTACAGCCTGCTAGGCTCCACTGTCCATGGACTTTTCCAGGCAGTAATTCACTGGGTTGCCATTTCCTACTCAGGGAATGTTCTTGACCCATAGATCAAATCCATGTATTCTATGTCTCCTACATTGGCAGGTTGATTTTTTTTTACCATTCTGCTGCCTAGTATGGTTTGCAATATCAATCAGATTCATTTATCATGTGGTATAATTAGCATATAATTGTCTAAGGACATATGGATAAAGCACTTGACAATATCTAACATTAATTTCTAGTAAAAAATCAGGACACTAGGAATAGAGGGGTACTTCCTTAACCAGATAGGGATCATTTATAAAATATTGATTGCCAAGTCATACATGATAGTGGTGAATGCTTTCACCATAATATCAAGAACAAAAATGGGTTTTTTTCACCTTCTATGTAATGTAACGTGAAAATTTTAGCCAGTAACAGGCAAGAATTAGAGACTAAATCCATTCAGATGGGAGTGAAGAATCTAAAACTACATCCAGAAAACAGACCAGCTAAATAGAAAAATTGAATGAGATCTATGAAACAGCAACAGAAAACTCTCAGAACAAATAAATTTAGCAAGGTTAAAATGTGCCATATTACTATATAAGAAATCAATTGTACTTATATATTACTCATAAACAAACATTTAAAGAAAAACAATGTTATTTATAATGATATTAAAATATGAATTACTTAGGAAATAAATCAGACAAAAAGTGCCCAAGAGCAGATTTGCACTGGGAAACCTATAAAATATTGCTCAGAGAAATTAAAGTGAGAAAGACCTTCATTAATCAGAAGACCAAATATTATTATAATGTTGGTTCTCCCCAAATAAATCTAAAGATTTAATACAATTCCAAAGAAAATCCTACCAGACTTATTTTTGTGGAAAATGCCACATTGACATTGAAATCTGAAGAATCTTAGGGACAGAAGAGCCTGTTGGGTTACAGTCTATTGGGTTCAAAAGAGTTGGCCATGACTGAGCAAGTAACTAAATTTCATACTAAAATAAAAAAGACCTAGAGTAATGAAATCAAATTTGTAAAGGAAGAGCAAGTTGGAGGACAAATTACTTTATATAAGGACTTTTAAAGCATTAGTATTGAATACAGTGTAGAATTGACATCTTCAGATAGACAGACAATGAGACAGAAATAAAGTGTTCTTGACCCATAGATCAAATCCATGTATTCTATGTCTCCTACATTGGCAGGTTGATTTTTTTTTACCATTCTGCTGCCTAGTATGGTTTGCAATATCAATCAGATTCATTTATCATGTGGTATAATTAGCATATAATTGTCTAAGGACATATGGATAAAGCACTTGACAATATCTAACATTAATTTCTAGTAAAAAATCAGGACACTAGGAATAGAGGGGTACTTCCTTAACCAGATAGGGATCATTTATAAAATATTGATTGCCAAGTCATACATGATAGTGGTGAATGCTTTCACCATAATATCAAGAACAAAAATGGGTTTTTTTCACCTTCTATGTAATGTAACGTGAAAATTTTAGCCAGTAACAGGCAAGAATTAGAGACTAAATCCATTCAGATGGGAGTGAAGAATCTAAAACTACATCCAGAAAACAGACCAGCTAAATAGAAAAATTGAATGAGATCTATGAAACAGCAACAGAAAACTCTCAGAACAAATAAATTTAGCAAGGTTAAAATGTGCCATATTACTATATAAGAAATCAATTGTACTTATATATTACTCATAAACAAACATTTAAAGAAAAACAATGTTATTTATAATGATATTAAAATATGAATTACTTAGGAAATAAATCAGACAAAAAGTGCCCAAGAGCAGATTTGCACTGGGAAACCTATAAAATATTGCTCAGAGAAATTAAAGTGAGAAAGACCTTCATTAATCAGAAGACCAAATATTATTATAATGTTGGTTCTCCCCAAATAAATCTAAAGATTTAATACAATTCCAAAGAAAATCCTACCAGACTTATTTTTGTGGAAAATGCCACATTGACATTGAAATCTGAAGAATCTTAGGGACAGAAGAGCCTGTTGGGTTACAGTCTATTGGGTTCAAAAGAGTTGGCCATGACTGAGCAAGTAACTAAATTTCATACTAAAATAAAAAAGACCTAGAGTAATGAAATCAAATTTGTAAAGGAAGAGCAAGTTGGAGGACAAATTACTTTATATAAGGACTTTTAAAGCATTAGTATTGAATACAGTGTAGAATTGACATCTTCAGATAGACAGACAATGAGACAGAATAAAGTTCAGAAGTTCAACCTGTACTTATATGGACAACTGACTTTGGTAAAGATGCAAATGCATTGCAAGGGGGAAAGCATAGTCTTTACACCAAATGATGTTTAATATCCATATGCCAAAAATAAAATAACAAAATGCATCATACCTCATATCAATTTAACATTATGGATCATAGACCTACATGTGAAACCTAAAACTATAAAATCCTACAGTAAAAGTTAAGGAAAAATTCTCTGGTTTTTTAGATATAATGAAGGTATGACACAAAAGAACAATATAAAATTTAAAAATTTGTCCTTGGAAAGACACTGTTAAAGTAATAACAATATGAGCCACAGACTATGAGAAATGGCTAAAATGCAAATGATCTGTCATACTAAACCTTGACAAAGATGTGAAAAAACTAGAACTTTCATTCAATTCTGGTGAGAATGTAAAGTGGTAAAATCATTGTGGAAAACCATTTGGCAGAGTCTTAAAATGTAAACCATAAATATAGCCATATGACCTAACACTTCTACTACAAAATTTGTGCATATTTAATCAGAAATATGAAAGTACATGCTTATACAAAGACTTGTACATGAATGAACATAGCAGCTATATTTGTAATATTTGATAGCTAGAAGTCATCCAAATGCTCATCAGCAGATTAACAAGTAAACAGATTGTGCTTCATTTTAACAGGGGACATTACTCAGAAATAAAAATGGACACACCAACGATATATGTCATAGAAGAGTCTCAACATTTATACTTAGTGCTAGAAGTCAGGCAAAAAATATACATGATTTCATTTGTGTAGATCTTCAGAGGATGCAAACTAATAAATAGCGATAAAGAAAAGATTGATGGTTTCTTGGGGATGGAAGGAATAATTGGTAGTAAAGCTAAAAAAGAGCACAAGGAAATTTCTGAGAGTAGTGAATATGCTCATGGTCTTGATTGACCTGATGGTTCCCCAGTGTATACAAATTCTACAAATCATTGGAGTGAAAAAATTTTAAAACTTTATTATAAGGACTTTTAAAGCATTAGTATTGAATACAGTGTAGAATTGACATCTTCAGATAGACAGACAATGAGACAGAATAAAGTTCAGAAGTTCAACCTGTACTTATATGGACAACTGACTTTGGTAAAGATGCAAATGCATTGCAAGGGGGAAAGCATAGTCTTTACACCAAATGATGTTTAATATCCATATGCCAAAAATAAAATAACAAAATGCATCATACCTCATATCAATTTAACATTATGGATCATAGACCTACATGTGAAACCTAAAACTATAAAATCCTACAGTAAAAGTTAAGGAAAAATTCTCTGGTTTTTTAGATATAATGAAGGTATGACACAAAAGAACAATATAAAATTTAAAAATTTGTCCTTGGAAAGACACTGTTAAAGTAATAACAATATGAGCCACAGACTATGAGAAATGGCTAAAATGCAAATGATCTGTCATACTAAACCTTGACAAAGATGTGAAAAAACTAGAACTTTCATTCAATTCTGGTGAGAATGTAAAGTGGTAAAATCATTGTGGAAAACCATTTGGCAGAGTCTTAAAATGTAAACCATAAATATAGCCATATGACCTAACACTTCTACTACAAAATTTGTGCATATTTAATCAGAAATATGAAAGTACATGCTTATACAAAGACTTGTACATGAATGAACATAGCAGCTATATTTGTAATATTTGATAGCTAGAAGTCATCCAAATGCTCATCAGCAGATTAACAAGTAAACAGATTGTGCTTCATTTTAACAGGGGACATTACTCAGAAATAAAAATGGACACACCAACGATATATGTCATAGAAGAGTCTCAACATTTATACTTAGTGCTAGAAGTCAGGCAAAAAATATACATGATTTCATTTGTGTAGATCTTCAGAGGATGCAAACTAATAAATAGCGATAAAGAAAAGATTGATGGTTTCTTGGGGATGGAAGGAATAATTGGTAGTAAAGCTAAAAAAGAGCACAAGGAAATTTCTGAGAGTAGTGAATATGCTCATGGTCTTGATTGACCTGATGGTTCCCCAGTGTATACAAATTCTACAAATCATTGAATTGTGTATTCTGTATATGTGCAGCCCATTGTATGCTAATTTTATCCTGGAAAGCTGTGAAAAAAACAATACAACCACAGTCATGAAGAAGGATAGCCTGGACCATGCAAACTAAAAAGAAGTGAGGAAAAACAGTGCCTAGATTTGCTGATTTTTCTGTGACAAATTCTTAAGAGTAGGGAAGCAGTAACAGGAGCAGAAGCTTCACTTTTAATTATCTGCAGATATCCTGCCTGAGGGCCTCCCTAATCTTTCACAGGTCTCAGCCAAGAGCATAACTAGAAGTGTCTAAGTTTTGGGAAACTGTGCATCTAGGGACCACTATCAAAGTCATTGTCCATCACCTCCCACTGTGTAGAAGAACCACTGACAGCCATGAGAAAGATCAAGAAAGATGTGGTAATAAAGATCCTGGGAGGGATTTTCTGGTGGTAAAAAGTCAAAACTAAACAAAACCCAAACAATCCAAAGGTTGTTAAATGAACTTCTGTCCCTACATTTTTTGTTTATTTCTCCTTTATTAAATTGTCTATGCTTGGATAAAATTTGGTAGGTCTTTTATAGTCTGTATATTTATTCCTTTAGATAGAATTTCTTTAACATGTTAAGAAAATACTATACTTTCAGTTTATAATGTATTTACAAGAAATGCCTATTGAAGTTTACTATAGAGCTAAACCATGTCTATGGACATAATTTCTCTTAGCTTACTACTAAAACTGAGAGACTTCCTAATTTTGAACCATCATCACTTTACTACTAAAAACTCTATTTTATCATAGAATATCAGGGTTATATATGGCTGAAATAAATTGCTTATAAAGTATTAAGGATTAGGAATCTATATTTATAAAAAGGTTAGTATTTTTTTTTTTAATTTGGCTTTTTTATTAGCAGAAATAAACTGTGTTAAACAAATTGTGACACTTACTGTAATTTCATCATTCTGTAGTAGCATAAAGTACATAAAATTGATGGTTTCTTGGGGATGGAAGGAATAATTGGTAGTAAAGCTAAAAAAGAGCACAAGGAAATTTCTGAGAGTAGTGAATATGCTCATGGTCTTGATTGACCTGATGGTTCCCCAGTGTATACAAATTCTACAAATCATTGAATTGTGTATTCTGTATATGTGCAGCCCATTGTATGCTAATTTTATCCTGGAAAGCTGTGAAAAAAACAATACAACCACAGTCATGAAGAAGGATAGCCTGGACCATGCAAACTAAAAAGAAGTGAGGAAAAACAGTGCCTAGATTTGCTGATTTTTCTGTGACAAATTCTTAAGAGTAGGGAAGCAGTAACAGGAGCAGAAGCTTCACTTTTAATTATCTGCAGATATCCTGCCTGAGGGCCTCCCTAATCTTTCACAGGTCTCAGCCAAGAGCATAACTAGAAGTGTCTAAGTTTTGGGAAACTGTGCATCTAGGGACCACTATCAAAGTCATTGTCCATCACCTCCCACTGTGTAGAAGAACCACTGACAGCCATGAGAAAGATCAAGAAAGATGTGGTAATAAAGATCCTGGGAGGGATTTTCTGGTGGTAAAAAGTCAAAACTAAACAAAACCCAAACAATCCAAAGGTTGTTAAATGAACTTCTGTCCCTACATTTTTTGTTTATTTCTCCTTTATTAAATTGTCTATGCTTGGATAAAATTTGGTAGGTCTTTTATAGTCTGTATATTTATTCCTTTAGATAGAATTTCTTTAACATGTTAAGAAAATACTATACTTTCAGTTTATAATGTATTTACAAGAAATGCCTATTGAAGTTTACTATAGAGCTAAACCATGTCTATGGACATAATTTCTCTTAGCTTACTACTAAAACTGAGAGACTTCCTAATTTTGAACCATCATCACTTTACTACTAAAAACTCTATTTTATCATAGAATATCAGGGTTATATATGGCTGAAATAAATTGCTTATAAAGTATTAAGGATTAGGAATCTATATTTATAAAAAGGTTAGTATTTTTTTTTTTAATTTGGCTTTTTTATTAGCAGAAATAAACTGTGTTAAACAAATTGTGACACTTACTGTAATTTCATCATTCTGTAGTAGCATAAAGTACATAAAAATGGATATGTATTTCATTTATGTCATATTGAAAATTCTTGGGATCTTGGATCCTGGGTGTTCTATAGAACATACATTTCTTAACTCATTTCTATGACTTTATTTTAAGAAATTACTTAAATAGTCTTTATAAAATAGTTCCAAAAATTTATACTTTTTAGAAATTAATTTCTGAGATACTCAAGTTTATCTTCAAAGTAGTACAATAGGTATCTTAAATATTAAAGTCTAAAAAGTCTCCCAATTTGCATTGCTTTGGTCATCACCCATTCTATTTAACATGTATATATATATATATATATCCCCATCGCGCCTCTTTTATTTTCTATTTGTTTTTATTCATCTTTTTATTCTTGGGCATGTGTGGGCCTCCCACTGCCATGGCTGCCCTCACTGCAGAACACTGGCTTTGGGTGAATGTGCTTCCAGAGCACTGGATTGCAATTGTACTAGGGGTACAGCCACTCTGAGGCGCATGGGATCCTCCCTGGCCAGGGATGGAAATGGTGTCCCTTGCACTGCAAGGTGGACTCTTTACCCCCTGGACCACCAGGGAAGCCCTAATATGTATATTTAACATGTTTAACACATATATCTCTGATCTTGATTTCAAGAAATTTGAATATATTTTTCTTAATAATGGTTTTAAGAAACTTTATTGAATATACTACATTGTCCTCTAATTTTTAGTACTGAAACATTGAACATTTTTCTTTTTGTTACTAACTTATACATTTACTTATATTATTTTATTATTTGTGTTACAAAGTATGATTTAGTCTTTTTTTTAATTTTGGTTTTTATTTCATAATGAAAGAAATTAACCCATGACATGTGTTCAGAGAAGGGTTTTGACTTCCTTCCATGAGCCCTGGTGGGTTTGCTCTGATTGTTGATAATTTCTAAACAGGTTTTAATTGATATTTTGTTGTTTATTTTTGGCCTACTTGATTTAAAGAGAATGGTGCATTTTGGTTTTTTACTTATTTTTCTTTATTTTTAAGACTTCTGGAAATCATTTTAATTTTTTTTTATTTTTAAGATTTATTTATTTATTTATTTGAGGAGGGTAGGGTGGGGAGGGAGGGGAGCAGGTGGGCCATTTCTATTAGTCTTTCATTTGTCCATATTCATCCATGTATGTTCTTCGGCCCGTGTGGGCCTCCCATCTCAGTGACCTCTGTTGTCATATGTTGTCGTAGAGCGCCGGCTCTGGGCGCATGCGCCCCAGAGCTCTGGCTCAGTAATGGGACACATGGGTTCAGCCGCTCCGTGGCATGTGGGATCTTCCCAGGCCAGGGATCGAACCGGCGCCCCTTGCACTGCAAGGTGGTGTTCTTACCCACTGGACCACCAGGGAAGCCCTCTAATTGGTTTTTAATTTTATTACATTGCTTTCACTTTGTAAAACACTGAGATTTTTCTATGTTGACCAGTGCACACATTTTTTAAAGTATTTTAGACACTGCATGAAAATTGTTTCATTCTGTCATATAACTGTAAATATATTGAACATTTTAATCAAAGTTGTTTAATTTCTCCTATCTATCAATCTCTCAAAATGAAGAGCTATATGTAAATTTCATGAAGTTTTCCACATTGAATTTCATACTGGATTCATAAATCTTGATTATTTCATTTTTAGTATAAGTAGGTTGATATTTATACATTTTTATTCTCTATCATTGCCACATGTAATGTTTTAGGTGTTTTTATATACCTAAGGGATAGTGCAATTGGAAATATGTGTCAATGGTTTTGTCCTGCAAGATTATATTCACCTACATTCTATAAAATTTTGTACTAATTTTGTGTTCTTGCAGTTTAAAAATATTCCTAAAATATTTTTCTGCATGTTGACTTATAGTTTCTTATTCTATTCTATTTTATTTATTTCTTTTTTTACAGTTTTGTTGTTTACTGCCACACATCGACCTGAATCCAACATAGGTATATAGATATAGATATATAGATACATTTCACCACTGGTCCCAAAACTCCTAGACATTTCCCTCCACACCCCATCCTTCCATGTCACCACAGAGACCCTGTTTGAGATCGCTTGGTTCACAGCGTAGTCCAGTCCTTCACCCCAATATCCATAAGACTGTTCTCCATGTCTGCCTTTCCACTGCTGCTCTGCATATTCATTTATCAACCCCATCTTTCTGGAATCCATATATATGTGTCAGTATATAATATTTATCTTTCTCTGTCTGACATGCTTCACTCTGTGTAATAGGTTCTAGATTCATCTGCTTTATTACAACTTATTCAAATGCATTTATTTTTATGGCTGTATATATGTACCACAGTTTCTTTATCCATTCATCTGTCGATGGACATCTAAGTTGCTTCCATGTTTTAGCTATTGTAAATAGTGCTGAAATGAACAATGGAATACATGTGTCTCTTTCAATTTTTATTTCCTCAGGGTATATGCTAGTAGTGGGTTTCCTGTATCTTATGGTGGCTCTATTCCTAGTTTTTTGAGGAATCACCACACTGTCTTCCATAGTGGCTGTATCAGTTTGCATTTCCTACCACAGTGCAAGAGGGTTCCCTTTTCTCCACATCCTCTCCAGCATTTACTGTTTGTAGACATTTTGATGATGGCCATTCTGACTGGTGTGAGGTGATATCTCATTGAAGTTTTGATTTGCATTTCTCTAATGACGAGCAATGCTGAACTTCTTTTCATGTGTGTTGTTAGTCACGTGTATGTCTTCTTTGGAGAGATGTCTATTTATATATTTTTCCCATCCTTTTTTTGGGGGGAGTGGAAGGCAGGTAGGGAGGGAGGTGGGTGGGCGGGCCACTCTGTTGGTCTTTTATTTATCTGTTTTCATCCTTCTTTGTTCTTTGTCCCGTGTGGGCCTCCCATTGCAGTGGCCTCTGCTGTTGCAGAGCACCAGCTCTGGGCACATGCACTCCAGAGCTCCAGCTTGGTAATTGGACACATTGGTCCAGCCGCTCTGCAGCAAGTTGGACTTTCCCAGGCCAGGGATTGAACCGGTGGCCCTTGCACTGCAAGGCAGTGTCCTTACCCGCTGGACCACTATAGAAGCCCTTTTCCCCATTTTTGATGGGTTTTTTGTCTTTTTGGTGTTCAGTTGTCTGATCTATACTATACTATACTGTATATTTTTCCATAATGACCTCACCAATGTGCATTCCTACCAAGAATGTTCCCTTTTGTCCACATCCTCACCAAAATTTATTTGTGGTCTTTTGAATGATTGTTATTTTGATAGGCATGGGGTCATACGACATTGTGAATTTGATTTACAATTGCTTAATAATTAACAATGTTGAGTATCTTTTATGTGCCTGTTGGCCATATGTATGTTTTCTTTGAGAAATTTCTATACAGATCTTCTATTTATTTTAATCATTGTTTCTTTTTTTGATATTAAGTTGTATGTGCTATTTATATATTTTGGCTCTTAACCTGTTATGTCATATTATTTACAGATATTTTCTCTCATTCAGTGAGTTGGCTTTGGATTTTGCTGGTTTTCCCACTTGCTATGTAAAGCTTGTAAGTTTAATTAGGTTCCATGCATTTATTGCTTTTATTTCCTTTGCCTTAGGAGACAGTAACAAAGAAAAATATTGCTTACATATATAACAGAGTGTTTCCTCTGTATTTTCTTATAGTAGTCTTATGGTCTTATATATAGGTCTTTAACCCACTTTGAATTTATTTTTCTGTGTGATATGAGAAGATATTCTTTTTAATTTTCTTTGTTTTCTATTTTTTAAATTTTTTATTTTTTACAATTTTGTTGTTTACTGCTACACATTGACCTGAATCTGACATAGGGATATGTATTTCTTGCCATGAACATCCCCCAGTCTCCCTCCCCAACCCACCCCACCAATCCCACTACTGGGCAGTCCCACTACTAAGCATATACCCTGAGGAAGTCAAAATGAGAGACACATGTACCCCATTGCAGCACCATTTACAATAGCTAGAATATGGAAGCAACTTAGATGTCTATGACAGATAAATGTGTAAAGAAACTGGTACATATATACAAGGGGATGTTACTCAGCCATAAAAATAATGCATTTGAATCAGTTCTAATGAGGTGAATGAATCTAGAACCTATTGTATAGAGTGAAGTATGTCAGAGAGAGAAAGATACATATGATATACTGATGCATATATATGTAATCTAGAATGATGGAGCTGATAAATGCATAAGACAGAGAAGCAATAGAGAGCCAGAAATGAAGAGTCTTATGAACATTGGGGTGAAAGAGGGGAATGTGCTGTGGGACTAGGGTATCTCCAACAGGGGCTCTATGAGAAGATATTCTATCTTCATTCTCTTGCATGTAGTTCTCCAGTTTTCCCATTGCCACTTATTGAATATTCTTGCCTCCTTTGTCATATATCAATTAATCATAAGCGTGTGAGTTTATTTCTGGACTCTCTATTCTGTTCCATTGATATATGTTTCTGATTTTGTGCAATACTCTTTTATTTTTATTTTATTTTATTATTTTTTAAAGATTTATTTATTTATTTATTTTGGGCGGGGGTCGGGTTGGGGAGGGAGGGGAGCAGGTGGGCCACTTCTATTGGTCTTTCGTTTCTCTATGTTCATCCGTCTTTGTTCTTTGGCTCCTGTGGGCCTACCATCGTGGTGGTGTCTGTTGTTGCAGAGCGCTGGCTCTGGGCGCATGCGCTCCAGAGCTCTGGCTCAGTAATTGGACACATGGGTCCAGCCGCTCCGCAGCACGTGGGATCTTCCCAGGCCAGGACTCGAACCGGCGCCCCTTGCACTGCAAGGCAGTGTCCTTACCCACTGGACCACCAGGGGAAGCCCTGCAATACTCTTTTGATGACTGTAGTTTTGTAGTGCAGTTTAAAGTCAATGAATGTGATACCTCCAGTTTTTTTTTTTTTTTTCTTCAGATCACTTTAGATATTTGAGGTCTTTTGAGTAAATATATTTTAGGATTATTTGTTCTTGATCAGTGATAAAAATAAGCATTTTTATAAGGATTGCTCTAAGTCTGCATATTGCTTTTTTGTATAATTGGTGTTTTAACAATATTAATTCATCCAATCAGTGAATACTAGATATCTTTTAATTTATTTGTATTATCTTCAATTTCCTTCATCACTGTTTGATTCTTTTCAGAGTATAGGTCATTCATCTCCTTGGTTGTTTATTAATAGATATTTTATTCTTTGTGATGTGATTTTTAACAGGTTTATTTTCTCTTTCTGATAGTTCAATACTAGTGTATATAAAAGTAGCAGATTTCTGTACATTAACCTAATATCTTTCTATTTACTGAATTCATTTATTAGTTTTCATAATTTTTACTGGTGACAATATAGTATCATGTCATATGAAAATATTGACAGTTTGTTGATTACACATCTATTCACAATGTAGTTTACAAATATTTTAAACCCAATATTGTGACCTGCTACTTAGAAAAAGATTCCTGTCAAAATATGACTACTCATTGACCACACACCTGGCCACCTAAGACCTCTGGCGGAATGTACAATGAGAATAATGTTGCTTTTATGCTTGTTAATATAACATTTACTCTGCAGTCCATGGATCAAGGAGCAATTTTGACATTAAAGGTTTTTTTTTTTTTATTAAATAATAATACATTTCTTAGCTGCCATGGATAAACTTGCTTTGCTCAGCTGCATAGCATTCTGTGCAAAGTCAATCTACAAGCTTTTGGAGAGGATTCACCCTTCTAGATGCAGTGGAGACTGTTTCTGATTTATGGGTAGAAGTTAAAATATCAACATTAATTGGAATTTGAAAGTAGTTGATTCCAACTCTCATCAATGACTCTGAGGGTTAAAATTTTCAGTGGATAAAGTAACTGCACATGTGACGGAAACAGTAGAACTAGAAGTAAAACCCAAAAAATATAACTAAAATGATGCAATCTTGTGATAAAACATAGATGGATGAATTGTTTCTTACAGATGAGCACAGAAAGTGCACTCTTGAGACAGAAACTACTCCTGGTGAAATTTCTTTAAGAATCTGTTATGTGAAAGGAAAAAACAAAAAGAATCTGTTATGTGATTAAAAAAAAAAAGACTTAAAATAAGATAGCAATATAATTGATAAAAACAACAAGAGGCTTTGACATGATTAACGTTGATTCTGCAGAAAAGAAAAAACAAGTCCTACTATGTGTAAAAATGCTACCGAACAACAGTGCATGCTCCAGACAAATTATTAGTGGAAAAAAAAAAAAAAAGATCAACCACGTGGTAAACGTCATTGTCTTATTTCAAGAAATGGAGACAGCTGCCCAGACTTTAGCAACCACCACTCTGTTTAGTTAGCAGTTATCAACATCAGGGGAAGATCTCCACCAACAAAAGGATTTGTAAAGCAATTTTCCTCCAGTTAAAAATAAATAAATTTAAATTTAAGAAAAGAAAAAAAAAGACTTTCTGAAGGCTCAGATGATAGTTACGTTTATCAAGATTTTTTTTTTCTTTTCAATTATAGTTATACTTCTTTTTCTTTAGACTTCCATTTCCTTTCCCATCTTAGGGCAGGTTAATGCTGTTAACTCTTCAAATATTTTCTCAGGTCCTTTCTCTCTCTTTTCTTCTTTTAGAACCTCTATAATGTGAGTGTTGGTGTGTTTAATGTTGTCCAAAGTTATCTTAGGCTGTCTTCATTCTTTTTTATCTTTTCTATATTCTGTTCTGTAGCAATGATTTCTACCATTCTGTCTTCCAGGACATGTATCAGTGCTTCTGCCTGTTATTAGGCTATGGATTTTTCTAGTGTATCATTCATCTCTGTTTGTTTTCTTGTTCTTCTGGGTCTTTGATAAATGTTTCTTGAATTTTCTCAATCTTTGCCTCCATTCTTTTTTGAAAACCCTGAATCATCTGCACTATCATTATTCTGAATTGTTTTACTGAAGGTTGCCTATCTCCACTTCATTTAGTTGTTTTTCTGGAGTTTTAACTTGTCCTATATCTGGAACATAACTTTATGCTTTTTCATACTGATTAACTTTCAGTAGTGTGGTTTTTGTTTTAGTCACTCTCACACTCTGGTTCTTCTTGCTTCTTCTGTTTGCCCTCTAAAGACAACTTATTAGGAGTCTGTCCTTATCACCTTCCTGATAAGAGGGACTGGCTGTGGAGAAAACTGGATCTTGCTCTGATGCACAGGGCCTTACTCAGTAAAGCATTGATCCAATTATCTGCTGATGAGTAGGATTGCACTCCCTCCGTGGTAGATTTTTGGCCTGAAACAACCCATCCCTGGAGTTTATGGGCTATATGGTCAGATTAATGGTGATGTTGAAGAGGGTTTACCTTCCCAGACTGGTGTCCCCATGCCTGGTGGTTAGCCATTGCTGACCCATGCCTCCACAGGAGACCCTCTAACACAGAGATAATTTTGACTCCGTTTCCTGTGGGGTCACTGCTTCTTTCTTCTGAGTCTTGGTGCATGCAAGGTTTTGTTCGTGCTCTTCAAGACTGGAGTCTCTGTTTCCCCCAGTCCTGTAGAATTCTTCCAATCAAATCCTGGCTTTCAAGATCAGATTCCCTGGGAATTTCCAGCCCCTTTGTTGGATTCACAGGTTAGGAAATCTGAAGTGGACTTCAGAACCTCTACAGCCCAGTGGTACAACCTTTTGGTATGATTATTCTCCAGTTTGTGAGTCACCCCTGCCCTCTGAAGTGTATAGGCTTTGATTTTATTAGAAATATGCCCCTTCTACTGTCTAGTTGTGGCTTCTTCTTTATCTTTAGACATCTTTATCTTCTGTTTTGTTTTGTATGTTCCGGCATCCTCTTGTTGAGATTGTTCAATAGCTAGTTGTGATGTTGGTGCTTTCTCAGGATGAGATGAGTGTGCCCGATTCTACTCTATCATCTTAACTGTAATTCCAAACTTATTTTAATAGTCACTTTCTATCTGTAGATGATGCAATGATGAGTTAGGAGACAGAGTGGCATACTGATCCCATAATGATGAGGTCAGAGAACATATATGAGAATCACTACTTATATGCTACTTTATATTTATGAAAAAGAAATGCATGCAATTTTTGCATGTGCAAATATAATAGTCAACTATTATTAGTTGTCTTAAATTAAGTATTAGTTGTCTTAAATTAAGTAGGTTTAGCCTACTAAATTTTAAAATAAGCTGATTAAATAGATCTGCTATAATATGAGCTTTCTTGATGGCTCAGATGATAAAGAATCTGCCTGCAATTCAAGAGACCCGGCTTTGATTACTAGATTGGGAAGATTCCCTGGCGAAGGGAATGGCTACCCACATCAGTTTCCTTACCTGTAGAATTCCATGGAAAGAAGAGCCTAGTGGGTAACAGTACCTGAGATCCCAAAGAGTCAAACATGACTGAGGGATTCACTATAATAGACACAGCATTTTTTATACCATCTTTATCTTTATATAGTATTTGAATGATTTCAATACCATTTCTCAAGACATGAATATATCTAAAGCTCAAGATAGTATGTTCTCTAGCAATGGCTTGTTACCTCCAATATACACACATCTATCTCCTATCACACTTTAAATTTTCTTGGACTATCATATTGATAATACTAAAGAAGGTAAAGGATGAGTTGCGTATGTGAGTCAGCAGTTACAAATCTAGTATATGTTTTGCCAAGTAGTATATGTTTTGCTGGGTAGATCATCGTCCATCCAGCTACAACTCTTGCATGCTGTAAAAGGTATTTACTGTTTTGTAATTAATACTAAATTGTTCAGGTATCTTTCAAGAGTAACAGGATTTTGAAATAAAGAAAACTTTTTTTCTTTTTTGGCCGCTTTTAGTGGTATTTCATTTATTTCCATCTTTGCTCTTTCAGCCTGTTTGGGCCTCCCATCACAGTGGCCTCTCTCGCTGCAGAGCACCAGCTATGGGCACTTGCGCTGCAGAGCTCTGGCTCAGTAGTTGGACACACCAGTCCAGCTGCTCCATGGCACGTGGGATCTTCCCAGGCCAGGGCTCGAACCAGCGCCCCTTGCACTGCAAGGTGGTGTCCTTACCCACTGGACCACCAGGGAAGCCCAAGAAAACTCTTTTTCTTTTTAAGAAAACTCTTAAAGATGCATATTGTTCTAAATGTTGAATGTCTCTTACAACAAGATTGTTTAAAATGAAGTAGTTTATTTCTGTGAAAAGCCATTCTTGATTATTTGACTTTTTCACTTGTTCAATCATAAAGTAGAGTTTATTTTACAAATAAATGCTTGAATATTTTGAATATCAGTCCCTAGTTCTCCCAATCACAGTAAAAGCAGGCTTCTAAGGAAATACATTATAGATAAATTGAAGTTCTTTGTAAATGAAAACCTGAAGGACCACCTGTGGATATAACTCATGTGTTATCTGTAAAGGGTAATATTTGCATAGACTCAAAGAGATTGCAATCTCCTTGACTAAAGACAATTTGAAGAGGTCATAAGTAAACATAATATAGTAGTATTGAAAAATCAAGCTTTATAGAGATAATTTGACAATTGTTACTTATATAAATATTAGTAATACATATACTTGTTAAACAGACTGGTAAACTTAGGGTAATATTTTATAACATTTTATGAAGTGACAAATAGATATGGATTATTAAGACCCTTTGTATCTGTATCAAACAGGTAAGTGTTTTGTGTAAGACTCATTCCATTACCAGGTTCAAACATAGCAAGACTGAAAGTGACAGATATGAAGAGAGATTGCAAGTAAGGTTATTAATTCCATAAATTGATTCATATTTGTTTCTTACTTGTACTAAGCACTTGTTATTTTGGCTGATAGATCTGACAATGTTGCTTTAAAATTGCATTAAATTTTCAAGACACTAGTCTTACCACTAATTTAAAAATTGTATTATATAAATGGTAGTCATACAGTTCTTTGATGCCTTTTAAATTATTTGTGAGAACAGAAATGTTTAGCTATTTAATTTTGCATTTTAAGTGCATGCTATATTATATCTGATAGTCTCTTTCCATTCAAATGAGAGTAGAACTTTCTTAATATAGATCTGTCATTTTTAGAGGTTTATCAAAAGAGTTGAAACATGGGCATATCTTCTTTGTGGTGTTATTTATTTTCCATTCAGTAGACTTATTTAAAAGTATACGAAGTCCAGTGATCAACCATGCCATATATGCAAACTTTTAAATGGTTTAACTTTCTTAATAGTATCCTTTTTTTCATAAGAAGTGTACAGTTATATGTGATTATAGTGACTCCATTCTCGTAAACTATAATTTGTAATATTATACCATCACATTTTCTTAAGATTGACACAAAGCAAATATAATTTCTTACACAAATATCTGTAAAGGCTAATATTATTGAGGAAATTTTATTTTTGAAGACAAGAAGCATCTTCCCCTAGCCCTGACATGATTTCCTCTAAGTAGGGAGAGAAAGGATACAACACTCAGTTTGTCATTTGTTTCCAAAATCCATTAGTTCATGTATTTTTATCTTCTATGAGAATAATTGCCATTACCTTTGATTTCTGATAAAACTTCTGAGTTGGAAAGAACTGTATATTCCTATCAGTGTGAGGCAATAGCCAATTAAGGCAGTCTTCATGACTTAATTGTAGAAGTGATAATTATGTAACAATCTCAGAATGTTTATTGTGTTCATGTAAAGTGTGATAGAATTTTCAAATTTACTTTTAAAATCCAGCTTTTCCTTTGAGGAAGTGTATGGATGAATTTGACAATCCTCGTTTTTGTTGAGTGCCTCCAGGACAGTCTTTTCAAAGAACTAATCTTATGTTGCAGTCCTGATATGAAAATCTCCTGGAAAGATTGATTCATTTGATCATGAAAACTAAGCACTTGTTATTTAATGTTTTCCATAAATTGATTCATATTTGTTTCTTACTTGTACTAAGCACTTGTTATTTTGGCTGATAGATCTGACAATGTTGCTTTAAAATTGCATTAAATTTTCAAGACACTAGTCTTACCACTAATTTAAAAATTGTATTATATAAATGGTAGTCATACAGTTCTTTGATGCCTTTTAAATTATTTGTGAGAACAGAAATGTTTAGCTATTTAATTTTGCATTTTAAGTGCATGCTATATTATATCTGATAGTCTCTTTCCATTCAAATGAGAGTAGAACTTTCTTAATATAGATCTGTCATTTTTAGAGGTTTATCAAAAGAGTTGAAACATGGGCATATCTTCTTTGTGGTGTTATTTATTTTTCCATTCAGTAGACTTATTTAAAAGTATACGAAGTCCAGTGATCAACCATGCCATATATGCAAACTTTTAAATGGTTTAACTTTCTTAATAGTATCCTTTTTTTCATAAGAAGTGTACAGTTATATGTGATTATAGTGACTCCATTCTCGTAAACTATAATTTGTAATATTATACCATCACATTTTCTTAAGATTGACACAAAGCAAATATAATTTCTTACACAAATATCTGTAAAGGCTAATATTATTGAGGAAATTTTATTTTTGAAGACAAGAAGCATCTTCCCCTAGCCCTGACATGATTTCCTCTAAGTAGGGAGAGAAAGGATACAACACTCAGTTTGTCATTTGTTTCCAAAATCCATTAGTTCATGTATTTTTATCTTCTATGAGAATAATTGCCATTACCTTTGATTTCTGATAAAACTTCTGAGTTGGAAAGAACTGTATATTCCTATCAGTGTGAGGCAATAGCCAATTAAGGCAGTCTTCATGACTTAATTGTAGAAGTGATAATTATGTAACAATCTCAGAATGTTTATTGTGTTCATGTAAAGTGTGATAGAATTTTCAAATTTACTTTTAAAATCCAGCTTTTCCTTTGAGGAAGTGTATGGATGAATTTGACAATCCTCGTTTTTGTTGAGTGCCTCCAGGACAGTCTTTTCAAAGAACTAATCTTATGTTGCAGTCCTGATATGAAAATCTCCTTGGCTTCTTTTTTCTTCTGATAATGTCCAAACTCTTTCAAATCTTCTGGCTGAATTAAAATTCTGTTGATCCCCAATATACATGTTCCCCACCCCTGCAAAAGGAGCCCTTTGTTTCAAGACTATAAAGAAACATTACATTTTTTTCTCTTGGTGTCAGTTGTCTTTTGACCTATTTTAACTACTTGGAAAGTCACCTTCATTTAAGATCCAGTTCAAATTTTATATTCTACTTTCCAAGTGACTTAGTGGTACACTCTTAGGTATTCTTAAATTTTGCATGCTCTTTTTCTTTCCAAATTTACATTATGTGACCCATCTAAAAAAAAACAAAAAACAAAAAAACCCTGTTTACATACCATAATTCACATATGAATTTCAGCTTTTATATTGTGTTTGTATGTAATATCTAGGAGTCTTGTAAATTGTCTGACACATAAAATGTACTCAGAAAATAATTTCAAAAGTTAACAAGGTCTGACGAACATATTAAAAACTACAAATATCTCAATGAGCAGAAACCAGTTGTGGAACTTACTATAATAATAATATGAGATCTTCATTCATTGAAAATTTTTGTTTTTAATCTGAGTTTTCCTCATCTTTCTGTAATGATTCTTTGTCTAGATATTCCTTATTGTTCTCTATTGATAAACATCATTAATTTCCATTTGTTTTGGGTAAATTCAAGTTATAATAATTAAAGCCAGTGATTACAAGATTGATCTTCATTAACTATTAAAACACTAAAGGAAAAGCCAGATTACCAACATAAAGGAAAATCCTGAGAATTTACTTTTTTAATTTTATGTATTTTAGTCATTCGGTCATGCCCAACTCTTTACAACCCCATGTACTGTAGCTTGCCAGGTTCCTTGGTCCATGGACTTAACAGAGCAAGAATACTGGAGTGAGTTGTCATTCCCTTCTCCAAAGGACTTTTTCAACCCAGAGATCAAATGCACAGCTTTCATGTTGCAGGCCAATTCTTTACCATCTGAGTCAGTAGGGAAACCAACCCTTTAACATTTTAGCATTTGCATTTAATCAAATAAATTTATTTTGAAGTTAGAATTATACTTTCCAACACCAAGATTATTTTGAGAATGTCTAAAGTATGTTTCTACTTAAAATACTAAAATGTATTAAGTTTAAGAAAACTTTATTCTAATGCTAATGGCTCTGTGCAGTGATCTTGAATTTGAGAAAGAGATTCTTAAAAGACAAAGTATAAATGTAAGAAAAAGTCCTCCTATTTAAGACCAGTCTTAAATCCCTGGACCCTTTGCCATGTCAGGCTTGAGAATAAGAGATATCCCATCAGACACAGAAAACTAACTTGACCAAAATATATGAATTATTCATGATCTAATATAATACAAGCCACCACATAGGGACAGGCAGATTAAGTGTGTTAAAGAAAATAATATACATTATGAGAAAAAAATTGTCATTGGGCTATAAAAATAACTCAGTCTAACAGCCTAAGAAATCTACTGTTGCTAACTGAAGTGTTCAGTTACCCAGTAGTCAAAATCCTTAACTTAGTGTCTCAAACATTGTAAAATATCAGCCTTGCCTATAATCGAGCAAAAAAATTTGGGTGGAACTTACTATAATAATAATATGAGATCTTCATTCATTGAAAATTTTTGTTTTTAATCTGAGTTTTCCTCATCTTTCTGTAATGATTCTTTGTCTAGATATTCCTTATTGTTCTCTATTGATAAACATCATTAATTTCCATTTGTTTTGGGTAAATTCAAGTTATAATAATTAAAGCCAGTGATTACAAGATTGATCTTCATTAACTATTAAAACACTAAAGGAAAAGCCAGATTACCAACATAAAGGAAAATCCTGAGAATTTACTTTTTTAATTTTATGTATTTTAGTCATTCGGTCATGCCCAACTCTTTACAACCCCATGTACTGTAGCTTGCCAGGTTCCTTGGTCCATGGACTTAACAGAGCAAGAATACTGGAGTGAGTTGTCATTCCCTTCTCCAAAGGACTTTTTCAACCCAGAGATCAAATGCACAGCTTTCATGTTGCAGGCCAATTCTTTACCATCTGAGTCAGTAGGGAAACCAACCCTTTAACATTTTAGCATTTGCATTTAATCAAATAAATTTATTTTGAAGTTAGAATTATACTTTCCAACACCAAGATTATTTTGAGAATGTCTAAAGTATGTTTCTACTTAAAATACTAAAATGTATTAAGTTTAAGAAAACTTTATTCTAATGCTAATGGCTCTGTGCAGTGATCTTGAATTTGAGAAAGAGATTCTTAAAAGACAAAGTATAAATGTAAGAAAAAGTCCTCCTATTTAAGACCAGTCTTAAATCCCTGGACCCTTTGCCATGTCAGGCTTGAGAATAAGAGATATCCCATCAGACACAGAAAACTAACTTGACCAAAATATATGAATTATTCATGATCTAATATAATACAAGCCACCACATAGGGACAGGCAGATTAAGTGTGTTAAAGAAAATAATATACATTATGAGAAAAAAATTGTCATTGGGCTATAAAAATAACTCAGTCTAACAGCCTAAGAAATCTACTGTTGCTAACTGAAGTGTTCAGTTACCCAGTAGTCAAAATCCTTAACTTAGTGTCTCAAACATTGTCTACAGCCTGCCTATGAATGCCACTACTTACATCAAAAACTATGTGTGCCTAGACACTCTTTAGCTATAATCAAACTAATCAAACAAATGCAACCCAACTGTACTTCACTATACTGTGGCCTAAAAGGTAGCACAGCAACACATATTGTCTGTATTAGAAAAGCCTTGAAAACCTTCTAAGACTGACCTATAATGCTGTAAAAGCAAAGGAAAGTCCTACTTTGAGGTAGGATTAAGAAAATCTGTATAAAACAGATAAAATCTCTGACATAACAATCAATAAATTCAAGCTATTGCCAAAGCTTATCATCTCATCTATATAGATGGTCAGCTGGCTTGCTCAACCAAAAATAATATTACTAGAATTTATTTGGTAGGTAATTTTTTTTTCTTTTTCATACCAATAGCTTTTATTAGAAGAGCTATCCCAGACACCTACCTCCAAAGCATTTTGCAATTTACTCATTTAGATTTCAGTTCACAGTCAAGGTCATTTTTGTTCTCTAGTCACCTTCTCATCAAAGAGAAAACACAAGTCTTCTTCCTCAGACTTTGACATCCTATGTTATTTGCTCATTTGTCACCCATTTGATTCCTAAAATATCTTTATCCATCCAGATTTCACCCAAGATACAGAAAGTGAAAAGTGAAAGTCACTCAGTCGTGCCTGAGTCTTTACAACCCCACAGAATGTATTTTGCCAGCCTCCTCCATCCATGGAATTCTTCAGGCAAGGATACTAGAGTGGGTTGCCATTCCCTCCTTCAGGCACTTATCGAATACAAATAATTAGATGATATATACATAGATAGATATGCTTTGTAGCTTAGAATCTCATGAAACTTAAGCCAATAACTTTGAAAATGTAGATTAGATAAAATTTTGAGAGAGGGGACAAACAGATTTTATTGTTCATCACTTAATACTAATTCATTCTTTTAAATGAAACATATTCTAAATAAATAAATTAGATAAAAAGTTTTAAAACCTGATTTTCAAAGTGATACTAACTACAGTTACTAGCATTAAATTATAGAATGATGAAAGATATTTTCCCATGTCATCTTACATCGAAAAATGCACCGGTAGACATATTATGTAATGATTTTAAACTTCTTTTGAATTTTCCATATGATTATTCTCCTCTTGTGCATCAATACCTCTCAGAATCAGTGTCAAGTTTTATTTTCTAGTATTTAGAATGAATATAGAGAATGAAAAGTTAATTACTTGTCCTATTCTGTCTTTCAGAAATATTTCTATTAAATTTTTATATTCAAAAATACATTATTTTGTAGTAATTTGTATTCATTTTTTCTTTTTTTTTTTTTGCCTTTTTATTTACTCCATGTAGTCTCAAAACTTTATGTAGGTTATTTGATTTACAACCCAATGCATCATAGGATATCAAATATGAAATAAAGGTTTCTCTTTTCCCTCACAGTTGGAATAAAAATTGGCCAAATTGTATTGGAAAAAAGCACCAGAAATTTCAAATTTGTGAAAATCAACTATCAGAGTTCATGATGCTTCCCCCATCTATTATCTTCTTTTTATCTAAGTCACTAACTCAAAGTCAGGAAAAGTTTAGCTACCCACCGACTTGAAAGATACAATATTTCATTTGATATGTTAGAATCTTTTATCTTCATACAGCTGGTTAGAAATTAGAGTTAAATTCTAGTTTTATAGCCTAAATATTGCAACAGAATTTTCAGTCCAGGAATTTTGGGAGAAATGATCTATTTCATGGTTAGTGTGAGGTTCCAAAATAGCTAGAAAAAATTCAAGCTTCACCCTCTTGTTTTGTTACACTGTAGACTTATTCTATGAGACAGGATAACCCAGATCAGTTGTCTTAGCCTTTGAATTGGTGTACCTTTTTGGAAAAGGGGCTTTCAAATTTATGAGTCCTTTAAAAGAACTTAGAAGTGATGCCTGAGAAAAATAGCACACACTTCCAAAGTAAACACACAGGAAGCAATCTCACAATCTTCAATTAAAAAGCAAAGAACGTAGAAGGAGAAACTAAGGATGACTCCTAGTTTATGAGAAGGTGGGTAGTGGGATCTTTGCCCTTGACATTTGTCTTTCGCTTCTTCTCGAACCTGGAGGAAAAACTGGCTCCACTAGCTAAGAACCACAGCTCTTGTATTATTTTAATTTCATCAAGTTTCTATTTTGGGTCATCTAGACAAAGGCAGAGTGCACCTACTCTCATCTACTTAGGTTTCTTATCTGTAAAGAGAAGAACTAATGGATTGCCTTACTAAAGCCAAGTATTGTTCATGGTTAAGTAGGCAGGTTCAGGAACCAGACTACTACATTTAAATCTCAGCTCTGCCTTATCCTAGGCAGATTGCTTTACTTCTCTGAGCCTCAATTTTTTCTTCTGTAAAATGGAGAGAATTCTAGACCCATGCATCACAGAGATGCAAAGAGAATTCAGTGAGCTCACATACATAGCAATTTAGAACAGAACTTATCAGAGAGAATGTGTGCAGTAATGTTACTTAATATTCGTAGTGCTTTTTCCTGAAAGGAGCCAGTAAGAAGTCAGTGAATTAATTCTCTTTGTGGAAGAGCTGTAATTCTCTAGGCAGAGAGTGACTTGAGGGTTAATACTATACTTTCATATAGGTCATGTCTGAAATATGATACATTAACTTAGGGTCTGTTAGATGTGGCCTGTGGGGTTTGTTTGGTGATTCAGTGACTTTGTGTTGCATTTGGATTCTTCACAAACTGTGAAGAATAAAATAAGAGAAAAAATCTGCTCAAAGAACTCTTGAAGTCTGTCTGTCTGTCTCTGGCTCTCTCACTTTCTCTTTCCCTATGTCTCTGTCCTTCTATCTCTGTCTCCCTATCCCCTCCTCCCACAGCTCTCTAAAACAGCAACTTTGAGTTTCAGAATGTTGGAGAGTAATGCTGAATGACTCATGTGGGTTATTCATTCTTTTTGTAAATTGTGAGCTTTCATGCCTGCACTTTCTTTTTACCTCCTGCTGCTGGCAGTGCTTAATTTGCCTACTTTATTAACAGTGGTTGTATGGAGTAGGCAGAAAAAGATTCATCTAGGAATTGAAATGATGCATTAGTTGATTTGCTTGGGCCTGTTTACCTTAGAGATGTTGAACTGTACAAATGTTCAGTGAGCGGCTCGACATTAACCCTGGGCCAAGTGACTGTTCATTTTTTCTAGACCTGTACTCTTTTTTTCTTTGCATCTGCAGCTGCTAATATGCTAAAATAGAAGGAATACACTGTTAGAAAAATAGGGCAGGAATTACCACAAAGCATCTCTAAGAACGTGTGAGCACCTTCTGAATTATCTGAAAATAATCTACTGCCAGGCAACACTGTGGGGGTGTTTTGCAAAGGCTCTGTCTCTTTTCATGTGTAGTTTTTTCACTTGATAATTTTATCTTTAAAGTAGAAATCCATTAATATCAACTTTATTAATTAGGCAGGATTTGCTAAGGTTGCTAATTAGAGGCAATGCACTTTAAAGGAAAGAGCATGGGCCCAGGCAGACATCTCCATTACCAAATTCTAAGATTGTCTGTATGTGCACTAACTCTGGGAATTTCACTCTTCTTCTCTGTATGGGGTAGATCACCATTACAGGTTAAATTAAGCTAAGGGTAAAGGGTGAAATAAGATGCTAAATTCAGAAAACCTTGTGCCATTAATAAGGTATCATTTTAAATATGTTTGTTTTGTTTCCTAGATATTTAACCTTTTCCTATTTCTGCATTATTCAAATAAAATAAGAGAAAAAATCTGCTCAAAGAACTCTTGAAGTCTGTCTGTCTGTCTCTGGCTCTCTCACTTTCTCTTTCCCTATGTCTCTGTCCTTCTATCTCTGTCTCCCTATCCCCTCCTCCCACAGCTCTCTAAAACAGCAACTTTGAGTTTCAGAATGTTGGAGAGTAATGCTGAATGACTCATGTGGGTTATTCATTCTTTTTGTAAATTGTGAGCTTTCATGCCTGCACTTTCTTTTTACCTCCTGCTGCTGGCAGTGCTTAATTTGCCTACTTTATTAACAGTGGTTGTATGGAGTAGGCAGAAAAAGATTCATCTAGGAATTGAAATGATGCATTAGTTGATTTGCTTGGGCCTGTTTACCTTAGAGATGTTGAACTGTACAAATGTTCAGTGAGCGGCTCGACATTAACCCTGGGCCAAGTGACTGTTCATTTTTTCTAGACCTGTACTCTTTTTTTCTTTGCATCTGCAGCTGCTAATATGCTAAAATAGAAGGAATACACTGTTAGAAAAATAGGGCAGGAATTACCACAAAGCATCTCTAAGAACGTGTGAGCACCTTCTGAATTATCTGAAAATAATCTACTGCCAGGCAACACTGTGGGGGTGTTTTGCAAAGGCTCTGTCTCTCTTTTCATGTGTAGTTTTTTCACTTGATAATTTTATCTTTAAAGTAGAAATCCATTAATATCAACTTTATTAATTAGGCAGGATTTGCTAAGGTTGCTAATTAGAGGCAATGCACTTTAAAGGAAAGAGCATGGGCCCAGGCAGACATCTCCATTACCAAATTCTAAGATTGTCTGTATGTGCACTAACTCTGGGAATTTCACTCTTCTTCTCTGTATGGGGTAGATCACCATTACAGGTTAAATTAAGCTAAGGGTAAAGGGTGAAATAAGATGCTAAATTCAGAAAACCTTGTGCCATTAATAAGGTATCATTTTAAATATGTTTGTTTTGTTTCCTAGATATTTAACCTTTTCCTATTTCTGCATTATTCAAATAATAGTTAGCTTACAGTCTTTGTGAGAAGATGAAGCATATGCTGACTTTGAAGGGTCTGAGGATCTATAGACATGAAAGAGAGGGTTCAGGAAATGACATGAAGGAATGGCAAGATCCCTTCTCTAACCAGGAGACCCACTGTGGCTCTGAATGGCTTAGAGGACAGTACCGCACTGCGTACTTCCTGCAGGTCACATCATTTTCACAGTCAAAGTCAACTCCTGTTTCCTATTTTTGTTTATAAGTCTTCAGAGATTAGTACCCTGCTAAGGTGGCACTCCCCAGTAAACAAAGAGAACTTGCATTTTGAAACCTCCAGAGCTTTTCCACAGTGTACTGCCTTTTGATCTTTTCTTTTTATCAGATATATTTTGTTAACAGAAAAAATATTTATTTCTGGAGTATCTCACTTCCTATACATTTCTATGAGGGGTGTCAGAGAGCCCATTAAAACATTCTCACTTTCATATATTAAAAATTTAGACATTGACATTAATGAAAAAGTCAACCAGGAAACAAAATTACTTAAGAAACATAAAAGTCCTTATAGAAAAATAAATACTGAATTACATAAAAATTTTCACCATAGGGGATGAATCAAGGTTAGCTTTTTTTTCCTTTTAGAAAAGATAAAAATTGTGAGCTCATATATGGCAATTATAGCAGACAGCATTTTCATATCAGAGACTACTTACAGCTCTTTAAAGAATATGCTTCTGAAATGACATAAACAAATACAAGTGTACTTTCTTTAAATGACTATATTAGAAACCCTGATTATTTTTCAGGAAAATATTTAGTATATACAATGAAGGATCAGCTCACACCTATCAGAATGTCCGTTATCTAAAACTTTACAAACACTAAATGCTAGAGAGCATGTGGAGAAAAGGGAAACCTCTTACACTGTTAGTGGGAATGTCAATTGCTATAGTCATTATGGAGAAGAGTGTAGAGGTTCCGTAAAACAGTAAAAAGAAAATCGTACTACTGGGCATGTTCAGTTCAGTTGCTCAGTTGTATCTGACTCGTTTGCAACCCCATGGACTGCAGCTCACCAGGGTTCCCTGTCCTTGACCATCACCCAGAGCTTGCTCAAACTCATGTTCAATGACTCAGTGATGTAATCCAACCATCTTGTCCTCTGCCGTCCCCTTCTCCTTTTGCCTTCTATTTTTCCCAACATTAGGGTTTTTTACGATGAGTTGTAACTTCTTTTCAGGTGGCTGAAGTACTGAAGTTTCAGCTTCAGCATCATTCCTTTCGGTGAATATTCAGTGTTGATTTCCTTTAGGATCGACTGGTTTGATTTCCTTGCTGTCCAAGCACCCGTAGTTAAAAGGCATTGATTTTTTGACGATCAGCCTCCTTTATGGTGAAACTCTCACATCTGTGTATGACTACTGGGAAAACCATAGCTTTGACTAAACGGGCATTTGGCAACAAAGTGATGTCTCTGCTTTTGAATATGCTGTCTAGGTTTGTCATAGTTTTTCTTCCAAGGAGCAAGCATCATTTAACTTCATGGTACAGTCAACATCCGCAGTGACCTTGGAGCCCAAATCCAGAAAATGAAGTCTGTCACTGTTTCCATTGTTTGCCCATCTATTCCCCATGAAATGATAGAAATGAATGTCACAGTCTTAGTTTTTCAAATGTTGAGTTTTAGGTCAGCTTTTTCACTCTCCTCTTTCACTTTCAGCAAGAGGCTCTTTAGTTTCCCTTTGCTTTCTGCTGTAAGAGTGATGTCATCTGCATATCTGAGGTTTTTGATATTTTTCTGGCAATCTGGATTCCAGCTTGTGCTTCATCCAGACCAGCATTTCGCATGATTTACTCTGCATATAAAGAGAAGGAAATGGCAACCCACTCAGGTATTCTTGCCTGGAGAATTCCATGGGTAGTGGAACCTGGCCGGCTGCAGTTCATAGGGTCAGACCGAGCCAGACACAGCTGAGGTGACTAAGCAGCAGCAGCACTCTGTATATAAATTAAATGAGCAAGGTGACAGTACACAGCCTTGACTTACTCCTTTCCCAATTTGGAACCAGTCCATTGTTCCATGTCTAGTTCTAACTGTTGCTTCTTATCCTTTCACAGGAGGAAGGTAAGGTAGTCTGGTATTTCCATCTCTTTCAAAAATTTCCACAATTTGTTGTAAACTACATAGTCAAAGGTTTTGGCATAGCCAATGAAGCAGAAGTATATGTTTTTATGGAATTCCCTTGATCTTTCTATGATCCAATAGATGTTGGCAATTTGATCTGGGCATATACCCAGAAAAAACAAACATAATTCAAAAAGACACAATGTACACCAATATTCACTGCAACACTATTTTCAATAGCCAGGACATGTAAACAACATATATATCCATTGACAGATGAATGGATAAAGAAGATGTGACGTATATATACAATGGATTATTACTTGCCCATAAAATGGCACAAAATTGGGTCATTTTTACTGATGTGGATGGACCTAGTGTTTTTCACACAGAGTGAAGTCAGAAAGAATAAAACAGACATCATTATTAACATATATATGTGAAACCTCTTTGCAGGGCAGGATTAAAGAAACATTTGTAGAGAATGTGCATGTAGACAGGTGGGTGGGGAAAAGGAAGGTGGGAGGAATTGGAAAATAGCACTGACATCTATACTCTACCATGTACAACACAGTTAGCTGGTAGGAAGCTGCTGTATAGCTTGGAGAGCTCAGCTTGCTGCTCACTGATGACCTAGAGGGGTGGGATGAGGGTAAGGTAGGAGTGAGGTTCAATATGCAGAGGACATGTGTATTTATATAGCTGATTCACTTTGTTGTGCAGTAGAAAGAAGCACAACATTCTTTTTGGGGGAGGGGGATGCGAGCTGGGGAGGAGGAGGGTCGCTCCACTTCTATTGGTCTTTCATTTATCTATTTTCATCCATCTTCGTTCTTTCGCTCATGTGGGCCTCCCATCGCGGTGACCTCTGTTATCGCAGAGCACCGGTTCTGGGCACATGTGCTCCAGAGCTCCAGCTTGGTAATTGGACACATCGATCCAGCCGCTCCGCGGCACGTGGGATCTTCCCAGGCCAGGAATCGAACCAGTGGCCCTTGCACTGCAAGGCAGTGTCCTTACCCACTGGACCACCAGGGAAGCCCAGGAGCACAACATTCTAAAGCAATTGTGCTAAAGTGTGTGTGTGTGTGTGTGTGTGTGTGTGTACACATAGAGGCAAATTCCTATCAACCAATGGGGTTTGGAAAGTGTGGAAGTTTCTCAGTACTGAACTAAGTGCTTCTAGAAGCAAAATTTCTGTTTTTAAGGAATCCAGAAAAAATAAAATATTTAAAATATTAATCACTGATATAGGACATTATATGTTTATATATATAAAGTTTTCTACATAATCTGTAAAAAATCTAACAACTAAAAAAAAAGAAAACTGAGAGAAAAGCATGGATATTGTTTATAACACTTCATCTTGAAAATTCTGGAAACTGAGCTGACTTGAATGACAAATAATATTTGCATAGGCCTAAAGATAAAGCTGCACTTAAAATAAAAGCTTTGCCTTAAATTACATTTTGAACTAGCAATGAAAAACAAAGAGATTCCTTTTGATGAGTAACATTTGAAGTTGTATGTTTCCATTACCTTCACACAATTCCTGGTCAATTTTGTTAAATAAGAGATTGAAAAGAAGATATACTTTTAGAGAGAAGCAAGTACTAGAAGGGGACCAGTGGTTCATAAGACTGCTCAAAATAGATGTTAACATAATTCATCTTCAAATTAAGAATCTATGCTTCCTTGAAGAAAAATGTGCATGTGTTAGCCTGATTCTCTTATTCTTAGGGCTAAAGTAACAGTACCTGCCCAATGTAGTTATTGGACAGGTATAAAAACAACACATTTCAACTACTATATGGCACTTATATGCATCTCAAAAGAAATCATTTTTTAAAAAGGAAGATAATGGGAGCATAATATTCCATTTGTACTTATGGAGAAGTTAGAAATAAAGTTAACTCTATGGAATAGAGTCACCTTGTCAAATTCCCTTTCAGGGCTTTCTTTACTCAAGATGAAAGATTTTTTTTTTCTTTGTTTAGCTTCTTTGTGTTATTTTCTTTTTTTCAGAAATCGTTTTTGCCACAGAAATGCTGTCTATTATATCACAAGATTATTTCAGCGATACCTTACTAAATGATTTTATTTTCCTTGAAAGTGAAAGTGAAATTCCCTCAGTCCTGCCTACTCTTTGTAACCCAATAGAAGAGCCATGGAATTCTCCAGGCAAGAATACTAGAGTGGGTAACCCTTTTCTTCTCCAGGGGATCTTCCCAACCCATGAATTGACCCAATTGAACAATGTTTGTATTTGGTTTTAGTGTGACAATCATTCTGTGTCTTTACTCTACTGAAACATTATTTATAAATTGCACTATTTTCCAGTCAAAAGACTGTCCAAAATAAGTTTGACTTGATCATAACCTTGACTACAATTCATAGTTTATATTCTTTTATTGCATAGTAAACATTTTCTAAATGATGCTTTGGTTTACTTCTTCAGGTAAGAGTCATTAAAAATAATTATTTGTGCTTGCTTTGATTTCTAAAGTGTTTTGCTACTAAATTAATTTGTGATATTTCATTATAATCAAATATTCAGATCAATATAATTACCAGTTTTGAATTTTCATATTTAATTTTTTTTAGAATAGAATTAAATTTAGAAAATGTCCTACAAGCACATATGAATTGAATCCTTTGTTTGATAGTTCAGTTGTTGTCATTATTTACTTGCTAAGATGTATTTGACTTCTTAAAAACCATGGGCTACAGCTTGCCAGGCTGCCCTGTCCATGGAATTTCCAAGCCAGTAATACTGGAGTGAGTTGCATTTCCTTCTCCAGGGGATCTTCACAATATATATTGATAGTTGAACACATACCTATAAAATAAATCCTACTGATTACATTATTTCATTTTGTGAAACTCTTATTTATGTTTCTATAAGTTTGCTATGTCAAGGACTGAGTAAAGTGTATTAAAAATTTCCCCCCAAATGGAAAAGTTAAAAAGCTTCAGATATGAAAATTAATAAATCTATAAGTCTCAGATATACCCATTAAGTGTTTCTTCTCAGTGAGAAAATGGAATCTTAACACAATGGAGCTGGGATAACTGATTAGCTGTTTTAGAAAAAAATAACTGTAGTGATAAAAATAGCATTCTGAGTAAAATGACATATGTAAATAAATGGGAACACTAAATATTCAGGGATCTAAAGGTGCATTTCTAGACAAGGATGACTGGGAGATGGGCATTGCAGCTATGGCACAAAAAGGACAACAAAGAAAAGGGTGTTCCTTTTGAACAGCGTCCATGCAAGGTCTCATATAGTTCATGATTCTTTTTACATGTTTAAGCAAAGTTTTCTGGGCAGTTTTTCTCATGAGAAAAGATTTAATTTAACTCTATATCCTGAGAAAAGCCTCCATTGTTTTCATTAATTTTTAAAAATGTATCTGTGTCGTCCATACTGACTGATCAACAGAAACAGAAAATATCATTTTTTGTGTGTAATAAAACCTTACACACAAAAAATACAGAAAGAGATAATATCTAGATTGCTATGATGGAAAACTTTATTTCATTAAAATGTAGTCCTACAAGTCAATTCATCAAAGATAAAATATCATAAACTTTAAATAAAAAAGAGAAAATAATATGAACAGACAACCTAAGGAAGAGAAAATAAATGTATATATAAGGGAATACCCAAACTTATTCATAAATAAAATATACTCAAATTACACTAAAATAATTTTCTTATATTCCTTGTCAGATTGGCATATATTTTAAAAACTATTAAGTGCTAGTATTGATGGAGAATGGGGAAACCTTTCTAGAGATAATTTACAAATACATATAAAAGGAATTTAAAAATGGGTGTTAGCCAATTTATAAAGTATATACTTAAGAAACTTGTCTAATTAAACAGACATCCATCTTTGTTCTGTGTACAAACAGAAAATCCTACAAAGTGAGAGAAAATTCTATATATAATTACTGTGTATTTCTGAAATAAAATGTAATATATTGCTGATTCAAAATATATGTTATATTTGAGAAAATATTAGGCATTATTTGCTATGATAGTAAACTATGATATCTAGTAGTGTATAATGGGCTATAAAAATAATTTAGACTATTTCAAGTTTGAATTTTTAATAGAATCTATGTGCTCCCCTAAATCAAGCTAAATTAATCACTTGTGAATGAACTGAATTATCCAACCAATACTATCTGTGCTTCTTCATATGTATGGATTGAAACTGCTTCTCTGCAAAATACAGAAGAAAATGTTTCCTCATCAAATACATCCTCTCTCTTGATCATAAATTTTTCTTAGCGATCATTTGTCTTTTTTTCACACCATCAGTTATTTGTAGCATAGTGACATTTTCCTTTACCTCTTCCTTTTCTCATCTTACTCTCTTTACAAAATGGGATTTGGAATTTTAGGGAACAAAGTTTTAGATTATGATGCAGTAACACTACCTGGCAGTCAACAACGATGTTATGAAAATCTTAATTACATTTATATTGCACAGATATATGTTGATTATTTGAAGTTTTTATCATAAGCTTACTATTTTACAAAATAGTACAATATAAAAGAATTGCTGATTGTTACAAACAGCATAATTGAATGGAAGGTGATCATCCTTACAGTTAAAAAAAAAAAAGAGAACTCATTTTGACCCTTAATCATAAGCACATTGGATTTAAATACATCAATATGGGTCAAATATAAAGTTAAAGTAATAAAATTAGCAGTTTATATTTTTCTTACGAATTTGGTACCCATTTCCTATATATATTTGACTTTTTAATATTTATTATCTAGATTTAATTTTGAACTTTTTAATTTAAACCATGTCTAACTACCATATTGATTCCATTCCAATCTTAATTTTGACATTGTTGTAGAACTTCATCCCTACTGAGAAGGTTCCATGGAAATAGACTTCTGTGACTATTATATATACCATGAATCACATAAGAATTGGCAGTTGAGTTCTTTCAAAAAGTCATAAATATGATTAAGTCAACAAAGCAGGAGGTGGGACTGCCAATTTATAAAAAAAATTATCCATGTAAAAAACATCTGCAGTCCAGACAAATAATTCAAAATCTGCTCAATATATTTTTCTTCTCTGTTCCTCAGGTTCTCTGTCACACTTTTGTTCTCTCTTCTCTCTCTCCATCCCTTCCCCTGTCTACCTACCCATCCACATATGTTAATTTTTTGAAACAATTTGACAAAAGGTTTTTTTCCTCTAAAACCTAAAAACATACACATACACACATTTAAGTATAAATTCTGTAAAAAACTTTTTCTACATCACGGATCCAGAAATAACAAAAACATATTTATATTTCCATGTAATATCAATGAAGACTGATTACAAAACCAGGACAAAACAGACATATTCACTTGACTCACATTCTAAGCAAAGGAAGTGACTCGGAATACTCTAAATTGCCAGGACTAATTGAGTAAGTGGTTATTTGTAAGAATGACATACAAGCAGACTTGGCTTGAGTGTTGCAATGCTTAGGCTTCTATCTGCCATAGGAAGAGGAGAAAATACACAACAGAAAAAAATCCCTTTTTCATTTCTTTATTGGTGTCACGTATACTGCTACCAACAAAGCTGTCAGGCAGATATTTTGGCTTAAATACCCCTGACAGTGCCTTTACTGAAGATCAACACAAATCATGGTCAACTATTGGTTTTTACTCCACAAAAAAAACAAGAAAATCAAAGTGACAGCTCAGAAGGGCTCACGAGGTGAAAAGCAAAGCTCAGAGACTGAGTGGAAGGTGTTCTGTGTAGCAGTTGTGAAGCTGCAGTTGGGTCAATGGTACTTTTTTATTTGATTTTACTTGTACATCAGTCCCACTTATTTCTAGAAAGAGAAAAAAGGAAAAAAAAAAAAAAGACTAATAGAGCTATCAGGTGAGCAGTGTGCATAAAATCAATCCCATTAACCTGAAAGGAAAGCAAGACTCCTGTGTCTGAATGATGTTAATTTGTGTATATGTGTTTGATTTTACATGCTTTCTTATCATAACAATAGCTGTATTTATCCTAAACTTTCTCTTTACGAATCCTGTGATAAATATCTGTTTGAAGATGAAGCATTTGTATGGCAAAATGGTTATCTATTATTTCAATATTTCAGAACACTGAGCCATTTTAAAATTTCTTTTGCATTCGCCATCTTTCTTGATTCCTTTAACAATTCAGAAAAGTGGGTAGGGAAGATAAGTTTATATGCAAATATCAGAGCAAAATCAGTTATCACTTGATAGGATAGATGGTATATGTATACACATGTGTCTGTGTGTGTGCTTGTGTGACTCTAAAGGGGAGGGGTTGAACAGTTGCCTGATACAGTAGTAGAGTCCATATTACTATTAATATATCATTGACCTGTTATCAACTCTAGGCTGATTTCTAGTTAATCACTGCCTATGTGTATTTGATATTTTAAATTTGGGATAATAATGAATTTTTATACCACAATTATTTTAGTAACAGGTAGTTTAGGCTTGTTTCTGAGTAAAACATGGTGAATTCAATTTCATTGTTGCTGCTTAGTTGCTCAGATGTGTGTGACTCTTTGCAACCCCATGAATTGAAGCTTGCCAGGGTTCCCTGTCCTTCACCATCTCCTGGAGCTTGCTTAAACTCATGTCCATTGAGTCGGTGATGCTATCCAACCATCACATCTTCTGTCATCCCCTTCTCCTTCTACCTTCAATCTTTCCAAGCATCAGGGTCTATTCCAATGAATTGGTTCTTCATATGGGGTGACCAAAATATTGGAGCTTCAGCATCAGTCCTTCCAATGAATATAGATATATGAAATGGATGTGTTGTTCCTGTGTGTGTTAGTTACTCAGTCACTTCCAGCTCTTTGCAACCCTATGGACTGAAGCCTGCAAGCTTTTCAGGCCATGGCACTTTCTAGGCAAGAATACTGGTGTGGGTTGCCATACCCTTTTCCAGGGCATCTATCTAGGAAAGATGTGTCATTTAATTCATTAATTTAATTTTTGCCTTATTTCATTCATCAGTCACATAGTTTTCCTCAATAATGAGATGGTTAAGAATCTGAACACACTTTCTGCTTCACATCTTTAAACTGACTCATTTTAAGTGATTGAGCTCCTTGTTATAAGCATTTTTATATGTCAAATGAGTGTGATAGTTCCTACAACATTGAACTGTTGAGAGGATTGTATGCTGTAATAACATTTTATTACTACTGAGCACCAGGTATATTTCAAGGACATATTTAGGGTCTGAAGAGTTAGAAAAATAAACAAAGCCATACTTTTTCAGAATCTCCTACATTATAGGAAAGAGCATGACAATAATAAAAAAAGAATATATACAGTCAAATCTCATTGTTTACAGTAGCCTATTTAATAATGCTATCATGAGCAATGAATTAACACATGTTAAACTATTGTTCCTAGGGAAAATTCAGAGTAGGTTTCTTTGAGCCTCTGATCACAAGATTTTTTGTAGACTGAACAATATATAACCTTGTTTTTTGTATGTTTTTGCTTAAAGACAACTTGTTTAATAGATTCTGTTGATTCACTGACATTGAGCTTACAGCCCAAAGAATGGAAACTCATACCTAAACAATGCTCATCTAACAAACACATTTTCTCTGCAAGGCACAGCATAGTTTTCTTACATTTAGGAACACTAGACAGTACTTCAGGACTACACTTGGGGCCATTTTAAACAGAAAAATCACTGCCAAAAGCATGAAAAACTGGAAAAACACGGCACAAAACACACTGCCAAAAGGACACTTGTTTACAGGATTGAGAGATGAACAAGAAGGTAGAGCTAAATCTCAGATGAGAATGTGTCCCTTGGGTGACACATTTTTCACAACTCTGCACATGCCTGTGAATGACTTTGAAAACATCACCATGAGAACTAGACTTGAGGTTACAAGTAAATTTTAGGGAGTGGGCAAATTTGTAAATATAGAATTTGTGAAAAATGAAGAAGGAGTATGTATGTGTCTAAAACATAGCATATGGTAAAAAAATGTGATGGAGAAAAATAAATCAAGGCAAAAGGTACAGAGAGTGCTGCTGCTGGTACTGGTGACTTTGTGTATGTGTTTAAAGCTGCCAGCAAAGTCCTCTGTGACAATCTAGGATTTGAAGAAAGATGTTAAGAAACTTAGGGAAGATGCCATGTGGATATCAGAAATGTCTTCCAGGCAAAAACACCAAACGCAACTGAGTTGAGGCAGCATCCCTATCCTTCTGCTTGAGAATCAACAAGAAAATCTGGAAAAAGTGGAGAGAGGCAGAGATTGCAGAAGAGATGGGATCATGATACTATAAAGGGACAGGTGACAAGAGGCGTTAGAGAGGGCAAAGGGAAGTCAAGGAAGATTTGAGAAGATGAAGAACATAATCTGATATATTTAAAATGGATCATTCTGACTTTTGTAGAGAATGAATGGGATGGAAGCAGGGATTCATTTTGGAAACTACAATTCTAGAATTTATTACAGTAATCTGGCCAAGAAATAATGATACTTTGTATTACCACAATCAGAAATGTTCAAACTCTGCCACAGTCAGGAATTGATAGGATTTTCTAATTGTGTATAATGTATTGGAAAAGAAGAATCTATGGTAGCTCCATCACGTCTCTGAGCACCTGAGAGTACAGGATTGCTTTTGTTGATGGCAGGGGAAAAAACTATATAAAGTGTGGCTTAAGAGGGAAGGGACAATCAAGAACCCAAGTTTCAGGCACAGATTTGAAACACAAGTGGACACATCAAGTCTTTAGTTATGGGAGCTGTGTGAATTCTGTGACTTGTTGTATGAGTATAACTCATACATTGGGGATCAGACACACATGCTAATATTTAAAGCCAAGAGGCAGGAAGGGATAACTGAGCAAGAAGGATACAATGTGCTAAAACTGAACTGAAACCAGTACATTAAATTAACACGTAATTTATGTTCTTAATAAGGGTGGTTTGTATCTGTTTTATTGGTACTAATTTAGTCCAGAAAGTTTCCTGTGGCTTCAAAAGCAATTGACATGATCTTTGTGTATCCTTATTCAATAATATAAATAAAAATAAGTTATACACTTAAAAATACTAAGTTATATCTTAAAGACACCAGAATGCAATTTTTGTGTTCTATATGTATAAATACAAAGTCTTAGTAAATTGTGCATCATAAAATATCATATGAATTGCTCATAAATTGATAAATTACTCTACTATGCTGAGATGCATTTTTATGGACTTTCAACAACCAAAGATTGTGATTGTGCCATAAACATTGTAACCTTACTTGAAACAGCAGTGTATTTATCTAATGCTTGTGAACTGACTCACCTTTCTGCTATTCATGGCTTCATTGGACAGTAAACCAAATCCTTTTTGGTGGGTTAGTATTTTAGTTATTCTGAAAACACATTTTTCTATCTTCCTTTAAAAAAAAATATTTCATGTCTTCAAATACTTGCTTCTTATCACTTGGTCTCTGTTTTATGTCACAACCTGCACCTATGCCCTCAGTTTTCTGTAGCAGTTCTAGTCAGTCCAAAGAAATCATACCTATTAGAGCAACAGCAAGCTAATCCACAGTGACTCACTTCTTACCTTATCTGACCCATCTGTGTTTTCCAAACAGTGTGTAATCCTATACTTCCAGGACTATAAATTTGTTTTCATTAACTGTTCCTTTCTGCATGATTGTATTACCACAATCAGAAATGTTCAAACTCTGCCACAGTCAGGAATTGATAGGATTTTCTAATTGTGTATAATGTATTGGAAAAGAAGAATCTATGGTAGCTCCATCACGTCTCTGAGCACCTGAGAGTACAGGATTGCTTTTGTTGATGGCAGGGGAAAAAACTATATAAAGTGTGGCTTAAGAGGGAAGGGACAATCAAGAACCCAAGTTTCAGGCACAGATTTGAAACACAAGTGGACACATCAAGTCTTTAGTTATGGGAGCTGTGTGAATTCTGTGACTTGTTGTATGAGTATAACTCATACATTGGGGATCAGACACACATGCTAATATTTAAAGCCAAGAGGCAGGAAGGGATAACTGAGCAAGAAGGATACAATGTGCTAAAACTGAACTGAAACCAGTACATTAAATTAACACGTAATTTATGTTCTTAATAAGGGTGGTTTGTATCTGTTTTATTGGTACTAATTTAGTCCAGAAAGTTTCCTGTGGCTTCAAAAGCAATTGACATGATCTTTGTGTATCCTTATTCAATAATATAAATAAAAATAAGTTATACACTTAAAAATACTAAGTTATATCTTAAAGACACCAGAATGCAATTTTTGTGTTCTATATGTATAAATACAAAGTCTTAGTAAATTGTGCATCATAAAATATCATATGAATTGCTCATAAATTGATAAATTACTCTACTATGCTGAGATGCATTTTTATGGACTTTCAACAACCAAAGATTGTGATTGTGCCATAAACATTGTAACCTTACTTGAAACAGCAGTGTATTTATCTAATGCTTGTGAACTGACTCACCTTTCTGCTATTCATGGCTTCATTGGACAGTAAACCAAATCCTTTTTGGTGGGTTAGTATTTTAGTTATTCTGAAAACACATTTTTCTATCTTCCTTTAAAAAAATATTTCATGTCTTCAAATACTTGCTTCTTATCACTTGGTCTCTGTTTTATGTCACAACCTGCACCTATGCCCTCAGTTTTCTGTAGCAGTTCTAGTCAGTCCAAAGAAATCATACCTATTAGAGCAACAGCAAGCTAATCCACAGTGACTCACTTCTTACCTTATCTGACCCATCTGTGTTTTCCAAACAGTGTGTAATCCTATACTTCCAGGACTATAAATTTGTTTTCATTAACTGTTCCTTAAAAAATAAGGAAACTTTGTTAAACTCTATTGTGATATTCAAATGGTGGTCCAGTGGGTAAGGACACGGCCTTGCAGTGCAAGGGCCACCAGTTTGATCCCTGGCCTGGGAAAATCCCACGTGCCAGAGCGGCTGGACCCATGTGTCCAATTACCCAGCCGGAGCTCTGGGGCACATGCGCCCAGAGTCGGCGCTCTGCGACAACAGAGGCCACTGCAATGGGAGCCCCACACGGGCCCAGGAGCAAAGATGGATGAAAATGGACAAATGAAAGACCAATGGAAGTGGCCCGCCTGCTCCCCTCCCTCCCTACCCCACCCCACCAAAAATAAATAAATAAATAAATCTTTAAAAAAAAAAAAAAGACCAATAGAAGTGGCCCGCCCTCTCCCTTCCCTCCCTAACCCACCCCACCTGACCACACACCCCAAAAATTAATTCACTTAAAAATGAAGACAGTTAGGGCTTCCGTGGTGGTCCAGTGGGTAAGGACACCGCCTTGCAGTGCAAGGGTCGCCGGTTTGATCCCTGGCCTGGGAAGAACCCACGTGCCACTGAGCAGCTGGACTGATGTGTCCAACTACGGAGCTGGAGCTCTGGAGCACATGTGCCCAGAGCCGGTGCTCTGTGACAACAGAGGCCACCGCGATGGGAGGCTCACGTGGGCCAAGGAACAAAGATGGATGAAAATGGACAAATGAAAGACCAATACAAGTGGCCCGCCTGCTCCCCTCCCTCCCCACCCCTCCCCCACCAAAATAAATAAATAAATAAATCTTTAAAAAAAAATGAAGACAGTTACATCAATCTTACCAAGAGTTGCGTAAAAATGTCAGTACAATGAAAGTACAATGTGCTATAGAAAAAGAAAGTTGCACTTGAACCTGTACATTATAATACTGATTACATTTATGGAAATATATGAATTCATATGCATGTCTAAAATATATGTTTGATATGCATATATAAAAAATTTTAATCATCTTCCTTTTCTAGTGTGAGATTGATATCTTCAGTTTGTTGCAATTCATCATCTTACTTTCTTAAAATCCTTTTATATATTCATCAAAATTAGGGTCTTTATTCTGGAATCATATGGAAATGAAATAAATTCTCTAGCTTTCTCATTTGCATAATTGCAAAATTTTGATTTATATGTTAACCTGGCACTAATTCCCATCTGTTTCTTGGCAGTGTCTTTACTGTTAGCAGCAAGCTTATTTTTGCAGTACATTAACTCTCTATTACTAAATTTCAGTTTGAATCCTTTGTAGGATTTTTTCCCTGCCTCCTGACACTTCTTTCTTTCTCCATCAAATAGGCTTCTGTCTGAGCAGTTTATTAGTGGCTTTCTGTGAAATAAAGAAGCTTCTATGTGGGTTGTGGTTTCCCTGCCACCCCTGTTTTCAGAGACAAACCCTTGTTGCTTCTTTTGCCCAGGCTGAGTTTGTAGTGTTTAGAGATCACCCTTGCAGTATAACCACTTTCCTCTAAGGTAAATGTTTAGGCAGGAATCAGACTAACTTGATTCCCTCCTCAATTGTTTTCTCTGTCCTTCCTTTTAGAAAGGCATTTAAAGCTTAGGTGTGAAAATGAAGTTTCTGTGTTCCCTAAACAAGGCACCTTATGCATTAATGTTCATGCCATCTCAAGTAAAAAGCCAGGCTAGTTTTCAATTTCAGCACAAATATGGCAAAAACAGGAAACATATTATACTAGGTACTTATAAGGGTTTAAAATTTCAGAATGGATCCATTTAGCAGACATTTCTATCATGTCCTCAGTGACTTAGAGTAGATCTCTTGTGTTGCTCCCATGAGAGAAGGAAAGGATCAATTTGCATCTTTAGGGATATCCCTACGTGTGGTAGACATCACATCGTGGGAGGCTGGGCTGAAGAGATCCCTGAGAACACAGGACACAAAACCAAGAGAAAAGCAAAAAGAGGGCTAGGGGAATACATGAACACTTACAGAATCCACCCTCCGGCCCCACTCCAGAGAGAAACCATGTCCCTACATTTGATCTAAGATGACCCCAGAGACTGTGCTGTTCTCATCTCTACATGGCAATTGCACGTTGATGTGTTTCTCTTCCTTATGGACTCTAAGCCCCATGAGAACTTAGTGTCTCAGAATAAAACAGCTTTTCCATATTTGAAGAATAAATATAGTCTGCTATGAAAATACTTCAAGCATGCTTCAATTTTATATTATAGCAGACTCTAAAGGAATGATCAATTTGCCTGACTGTGGACTTCCTGTGGACACAGTCTGTAGTATGTATCTTTTCATTCTCAGTCAATAATTATTCTTTGTTCATATGCTGGCTTTCATGGCCACTCAGACAGTAAAGAATCTGCCTGCCATACTGAAAAAGTAGGTTCCATCCCTGCATTGGGGAAATCCCCTGGAGAAGGCAATGACAACCCACTCCAGTATTCTTGCCTGTGAAGTTTGAAAGAGGAACCTGGCAGGCTACAGTCCATGGGCTCTCAGAGTCAGACAGGACTGAGAAAATAACTCTTGCACTTTTACCATCCTCATAGTAAGAGTTAAATATTTGTCAAATGAGTCAACGGATAGAAGAATTTTAAAAATCAGTGATAGGCAAACATAGTTATTTAATGTGGTTTTAATGACTTTTTGTTTTGCTAATGTCTAATATTTTTGTTTTGTATTCTCTGGAGAAGAAGAGGAGGGGAATAAAAGATAATACAGATGCTGTCAGGAAATACTATAGTGAATACTTAGTATATCATAGACATTTTAGAAAGAAAAGGAGAAAGCCAATGAAATAAATGTGAAACACAAAAGTAAATAAATAAAACAGATACCTGTACAACATGGCTTTATCCATGTCTTGGCTGATCTAGAGACCTATATAAGTGCTTCTGATGGCTACTCATATGTAAATGGTAGCAGGGGAAGAAGACAAATCAACAAATAACCTCTGATTCTTTCAAAATATGTTTTCAGGTTTGATAGGTATTGATTTTAAAGCATACAGTGTTTCTTTCCTAAAGGTCTTGCCATGTTTTTCTACCACCCAAACTTAAAATCAATGTGCTATTTTTTTTTCTTAAAAATATATAGTTTTCAGAATAAAATGTCAATTTATATTGTCTTTAAAACTACTATCACATTATTTATATACTCAATCTAACTCAACACTCAATCTAATTTATATATTCAGTCTAACTCAAAACCAAATTATTGTGCTTTGGCCTGATTTTTTTGACATGCATTATTAGATTATGTTCAAAAGATCCCCTTTGCTCTTCTGGTGGTTAAGAATGCAATCATAGAAACTTACATGTACACACATGCAGTCATAAGCATGAATATGACTGTGTGTCCATCCTTGGGCCATCTGAAGAGGAATTTTATCCAAGCAGTCAGACTCCTTAAAGGGAGATATAAGATCACTGATGGCTGCCGTGTAATCCCAGGTGAGTAGAATCCACAGCTGCCTAGGATATGGAAACATCATGCTGTAATTGTCCACGAAGGGGGCTGAGTTCTTCTGTTACATGTCAGGATGGCTATTCTAAGCAGGGGTTGCATAAACAAAGAAATGATGTGCTGACCACCAGACCTTTTGAAAAACGCAGGATTCAGAGTTTCCAAGAGATATATCTTTCAACCCCACAAACTCAATTCCCTCACCCCCACTCCAGAAACAGCCCGACAGCAAAAAGAAAGACTCCTTCTATATAAAAATTATAGCATGTAAAATATAACATTTAATTTCCATAGTGAACAGGAAGAGAAAGTTGCTATAGGTAGTTTGGAAGCTTTTATCAGAGCTCAAAATATTTTACTAGAGAAAGATTATTCCAGAAACAAAGGATTGAAAGGGGAACTTTCTTGTGTTGGCGTTTTACAGATGTGAATTGATTATTCACAAAGGAAAATAGTGATTAAGAAACATGATATTATCATTAAACTGTTAATATAAAAGGAAGAGCAGTTTTAAAACATAAAATAGTTGATAGATTGTTTAGTTAGTGACTCTAGTGCGTTGCATCAGCAACCTTGGTTCCTTGCCTTAAGGTGTTTCTCCCAGACCATTACCCTCACTTTTGAGGTTATAAAACTCAAAATACTTACTACTCCAGACCATTACTCAGTGTTTCAATTTTCAGGTTTGATAGGTATTGATTTTAAAGCATACAGTGTTTCTTTCCTAAAGGTCTTGCCATGTTTTTCTACCACCCAAACTTAAAATCAATGTGCTATTTTTTTTTCTTAAAAATATATAGTTTTCAGAATAAAATGTCAATTTATATTGTCTTTAAAACTACTATCACATTATTTATATACTCAATCTAACTCAACACTCAATCTAATTTATATATTCAGTCTAACTCAAAACCAAATTATTGTGCTTTGGCCTGATTTTTTTGACATGCATTATTAGATTATGTTCAAAAGATCCCCTTTGCTCTTCTGGTGGTTAAGAATGCAATCATAGAAACTTACATGTACACACATGCAGTCATAAGCATGAATATGACTGTGTGTCCATCCTTGGGCCATCTGAAGAGGAATTTTATCCAAGCAGTCAGACTCCTTAAAGGGAGATATAAGATCACTGATGGCTGCCGTGTAATCCCAGGTGAGTAGAATCCACAGCTGCCTAGGATATGGAAACATCATGCTGTAATTGTCCACGAAGGGGGCTGAGTTCTTCTGTTACATGTCAGGATGGCTATTCTAAGCAGGGGTTGCATAAACAAAGAAATGATGTGCTGACCACCAGACCTTTTGAAAAACGCAGGATTCAGAGTTTCCAAGAGATATATCTTTCAACCCCACAAACTCAATTCCCTCACCCCCACTCCAGAAACAGCCCGACAGCAAAAAGAAAGACTCCTTCTATATAAAAATTATAGCATGTAAAATATAACATTTAATTTCCATAGTGAACAGGAAGAGAAAGTTGCTATAGGTAGTTTGGAAGCTTTTATCAGAGCTCAAAATATTTTACTAGAGAAAGATTATTCCAGAAACAAAGGATTGAAAGGGGAACTTTCTTGTGTTGGCGTTTTACAGATGTGAATTGATTATTCACAAAGGAAAATAGTGATTAAGAAACATGATATTATCATTAAACTGTTAATATAAAAGGAAGAGCAGTTTTAAAACATAAAATAGTTGATAGATTGTTTAGTTAGTGACTCTAGTGCGTTGCATCAGCAACCTTGGTTCCTTGCCTTAAGGTGTTTCTCCCAGACCATTACCCTCACTTTTGAGGTTATAAAACTCAAAATACTTACACTTAGCTGCCAGATGTTCTCGTTATTTTTCTTTTCCTGCTCAGTGGTAACCAAGACCAGTGTAATTTCGACTTCTGTGAAGTAATTAATTTGAGATGTTTTAAAAATCAGAATTCTGTAGAAGCAGGGTTCTTTTCACTTCCATCCAATTAAATTCACAAGCCTTTCCTGTCCCCATATGCCCCCTTTTGATAAGCTTTATTCAGAATGGAAACTCTGTGGTAAACTGCTCTGAATTTAATTCTTTTGTTTCTAAGAAATGTATCCTGTAGTTAAAGTCTTGTTATTTTTCTCTAAAACAAAGATCTCCTCCTTACATAAAAAGAGTCATGGTTGCTTAGGGATTGAACTAGACACCTTTTATGTTCTGTAAATGAATTATAATCATTAAGCAAAATAATGGGGCAAGGAAAATAGTCCATATTGGTGTGAGAAGCCTGCTGTTTTTATCATTACCTTAGATGCCAGCTGCCTGAATGCATTGTTTCATAATGCCAGTCTAATCAGTGCAGAGACCAGGAGGACAGTACCTGTGAAAATTAGAGAAATATGGCTAAAAATAATAAATCAAAACAGAAGGCATAAAATGGAACTGTTGTATTCTAAAAGAAAATGCTTTCCAGGACAATGAGTAGGTAAAATCTTTGCAGAAACAAATGTTTTTCCCTACTATAGTCACTGAGTTGAATTAGTATTTAAATGGTGGGCAAAAATTAAGTGCCTCTCTGAAAAATAAAATTATAGGAATTTTCTTTGTCCCTCACTGAGATCACAAGACAGAATAATAACTATTAGAGCAACACCACAAGGATTGAAGTGAATCTTTCAGATATGTGCTTTTAAAATGCAAACACTCTTGAAGACAGAATACAACAAGTAAGTAACAACTGTGAGTTTATGAATTCAAGAAAAAGTAGACAAGATATTGGGGAAGAGTTGTGTTAAATGAAGACTCTATATACATAATCATCTTTAATTTCATATAATACTTAAAGATACATATCATCTTCACTCTGTGAATGGGCAAATTTTTAGCTCATGTAGTTATATAATTAGCTAAAGGAAGTAAATATTTCATTCATTCATTAATCAACTATTTTTGAAACACCTACTGTTTTTCCAGGATAGTTTTAATAGAAATATACTATGTATTATATGGACACAGGACTTTGGCCCAAAGCTAGTGAAGATTATATGCTGCTGGTGACAGAAAAAACAATCAACAAGGTATAGTACAGTGTGGGGTTGTGGTAAATGCTATGATGAAAAATTAGGTGTTTGAGCTTCTTAGAGCATGGTGATGATATATTTCATAATTTTTATTCTTTACCTTGAGAGGTGAAAGGTGATTAGAAATGATTTTGCTCTAAAATATTAATGGTTTCATGTAGCATCACTCGTGTCATTTGTATGTTGGGGAAGTTTTTTTTTTTAATTTTTATTTTACTTTTACTTTTACAGAGTTTTGTTGTTTACAGATATGTATGATCCCCAGATTAGTCATATGTATATCCCCCCTATCCCACCCCTCTAGGTCACACAATACCCCTGGGGGAAGTGGTTTTTAAAAGTTGTATTTTCAGGTATATAACTGCTAAAGACATATTGGGTTAGGTGTGTTAAAAATGCTAATTCTTATTGCCCAACCCAGAAGTTCTGATTTAACAAATGTGGTAGAAGATTATTTTAATAAGTGTCTGAAGTAATTCAAATGTAGGTGCCTCATTGGTCACCTTTTAAGGCAAAATTGCCTGACAGAGTGGATAGTTAACATGATCATCCACTGTACTATTAGACCATAAAGGGAGGCTTCAGGAGAACATATTTGGCCAAGACCAATTGTTGTTTGAGGGTTGCCTTGTTCAATCTCATGACTTCTAAACTCTTGAAAGATGCATGGCCCAAACTGAAACAGGTTGAAAATAGAAAATACACACTGGATTTTAGGACATTTTAAGAAAATAATACATTGCAAGCATAAATATCTTTTATTTGATTACATGTTGTAATGATAGTTCGGATAAACTGGGGTAAACAATATATATTGTTATGTTGTTTACCATCTTAAATATTTTAATGTAGGTAATAGAAACTTTATATCATAATCATCTTTAATTTCATATAATACTTAAAGATACATATCATCTTCACTCTGTGAATGGGCAAATTTTTAGCTCATGTAGTTATATAATTAGCTAAAGGAAGTAAATATTTCATTCATTCATTAATCAACTATTTTTGAAACACCTACTGTTTTTCCAGGATAGTTTTAATAGAAATATACTATGTATTATATGGACACAGGACTTTGGCCCAAAGCTAGTGAAGATTATATGCTGCTGGTGACAGAAAAAACAATCAACAAGGTATAGTACAGTGTGGGGTTGTGGTAAATGCTATGATGAAAAATTAGGTGTTTGAGCTTCTTAGAGCATGGTGATGATATATTTCATAATTTTTATTCTTTACCTTGAGAGGTGAAAGGTGATTAGAAATGATTTTGCTCTAAAATATTAATGGTTTCATGTAGCATCACTCGTGTCATTTGTATGTTGGGGAAGTTTTTTTTTTTAATTTTTATTTTACTTTTACTTTTACAGAGTTTTGTTGTTTACAGATATGTATGATCCCCAGATTAGTCATATGTATATCCCCCCTATCCCACCCCTCTAGGTCACACAATACCCCTGGGGGAAGTGGTTTTTAAAAGTTGTATTTTCAGGTATATAACTGCTAAAGACATATTGGGTTAGGTGTGTTAAAAATGCTAATTCTTATTGCCCAACCCAGAAGTTCTGATTTAACAAATGTGGTAGAAGATTATTTTAATAAGTGTCTGAAGTAATTCAAATGTAGGTGCCTCATTGGTCACCTTTTAAGGCAAAATTGCCTGACAGAGTGGATAGTTAACATGATCATCCACTGTACTATTAGACCATAAAGGGAGGCTTCAGGAGAACATATTTGGCCAAGACCAATTGTTGTTTGAGGGTTGCCTTGTTCAATCTCATGACTTCTAAACTCTTGAAAGATGCATGGCCCAAACTGAAACAGGTTGAAAATAGAAAATACACACTGGATTTTTAGGACATTTTAAGAAAATAATACATTGCAAGCATAAATATCTTTTATTTGATTACATGTTGTAATGATAGTTCGGATAAACTGGGGTAAACAATATATATTGTTATGTTGTTTACCATCTTAAATATTTTTAATGTAGGTAATAGAAAGTTTTAAATTATATATGAACCTCGCTTTATAGTTCTAGCTGACTACTGTCTTAGGCCAATTTTGAGCCCTTAGAAAAATAATAGATCAGAAAAATAATTATACTGTTATCCTGCACTTAATTCCAGGACCATGTTACTGTGGAACATATGAATCTTTCTGATATTTCCCTAGTCTTATCTTTTTTGTTCTTTTCTAGTCACTTCTATTGGTCTTTCATTTATTTATTTTCATCCATCTTTGTTCCTTAGCCTGTGTGGGCCTCCCACAGCAGTGGCCTCTCTCGCTAGAGCACCGGCTCTGGGCGCACGTGCTCCAGAGCCTTGGCTTGCTAGTTGGACACATCGATCCAGCCGCTCCACGGTAGGTGGGATCTTCCCAGGCCAGGGATCAAACCGGTGCCCCTTGCACTGCAAGGCAGTGTCCTTACCCACTGGACCACCAAGGAAGCCCTCTAATCTTATTTTATGCATGGCCACACTGACACCAAGCACTCTTTTTGTTTGCTATGTTCTATTCCAGCGTGCATCTAGGTTATTCACTGTGTCTGTCCTTCCAAACAGTGCTGTACAATCCCATGTCATACAGTCTTATTATTTCATTAAAAATTATTTCAAATCCCATTTTAAGAAATACGTACCTATAATATTTATGGTTTAGCTCTGTATTCACAAGACATCCATACAATGTTTTGAGGGGGGCAAGTAATTCAAATGTAGGTGCCTCATTGGTCACCTTTTAAGGCAAAATTGCCTGACAGAGTGGATAGTTAACATGATCATCCACTGTACTATTAGACCATAAAGGGAGGCTTCAGGAGAACATATTTGGCCAAGACCAATTGTTGTTTGAGGGTTGCCTTGTTCAATCTCATGACTTCTAAACTCTTGAAAGATGCATGGCCCAAACTGAAACAGGTTGAAAAAAGAAAATACACACTGGATTTTAGGACATTTTAAGAAAATAATACATTGCAAGCATAAATATCTTTTATTTGATTACATGTTGTAATGATAGTTCGGATAAACTGGGGTAAACAATATATATTGTTATGTTGTTTACCATCTTAAATATTTTTAATGTAGGTAATAGAAAGTTTTAAATTATATATGAACCTCGCTTTATAGTTCTAGCTGACTACTGTCTTAGGCCAATTTTGAGCCCTTAGAAAAATAATAGATCAGAAAAATAATTATACTGTTATCCTGCACTTAATTCCAGGACCATGTTACTGTGGAACATATGAATCTTTCTGATATTTCCCTAGTCTTATCTTTTTTGTTCTTTTCTAGTCACTTCTATTGGTCTTTCATTTATTTATTTTCATCCATCTTTGTTCCTTAGCCTGTGTGGGCCTCCCACAGCAGTGGCCTCTCTCGCTACAGAGCACCGGCTCTGGGCGCACGTGCTCCAGAGCCTTGGCTTGCTAGTTGGACACATCGATCCAGCCGCTCCACGGTAGGTGGGATCTTCCCAGGCCAGGGATCAAACCGGTGCCCCTTGCACTGCAAGGCAGTGTCCTTACCCACTGGACCACCAAGGAAGCCCTCTAATCTTATTTTATGCATGGCCACACTGACACCAAGCACTCTTTTTGTTTGCTATGTTCTATTCCAGCGTGCATCTAGGTTATTCACTGTGTCTGTCCTTCCAAACAGTGCTGTACAATCCCATGTCATACAGTCTTATTATTTCATTAAAAATTAGTTCAAATCCCATTTTTAAGAAATACGTACCTATAATATTTATGGTTTAGCTCTGTATTCATCAATTTATTGATTCATCCATAAATTATTAAAATTTTGCAATGACAATGTTTCTGATTATCGTATACTTTAAAACAACCAGTGATAAAGTATAAAGAGAGAATGTGCAATACACTACACTAATATTATAAAATGTATCTCTAGAAATGGTATTGCAGTGCAATTATGATGAAATATGTGCATTTACTTAATTATTCATTATTCCACTTGTCAAAGGGATAGAAATAAGAGGAAGATAACAAGGCCTGTGAATGAGAAAATGTTAGAGCCGTTGTCAAAATTGTGAACTATATACTGACCTTCCATTCCTTCCATTCATACAGAGTATAATCACTATCCTCTGGTAGATTTTCTTGGAGGGTAATTATTGTAATACAATTCACTTAAAACCATAAACATTTTCCAGTGTTGTGTTGCAATTTAGGTACCTAGAAGCTATTGCGAACTTCCTAATTATGAACTTGTGAAACATTTTAGTTTATTGGCTAAAGAGGATATTTGTATTCATAGATAATATTTCAGGTTTGCAATATATAGGTTATCATGAACATACTTTAACATAAAGGAAAATGGATTTCTCATTTATTTACCAAGATTATCTAGTAGAATAGTAATTAAATTCAGCATTCATAATCAAAATAATTCATCTCTCTTGCTTTTTAGTCATTTCTTCTTTGAGATTTTCATAATTTTTGCCTAGATCCTACTCTGATAATTCATAGCTCAACTCTAATACACATGCACTTGCGCGCACATGCAAATACACACACAGACAAACACACACAAATGGACCCTTCTAGTAGGTTCTGTTAAAACAAGATTGTCCTAGCCTCAAAATCTTAAAAATCATATATGAATTGATTTCTGCATAGGTAGCCAATTTGTGATTTTATTTTTTCTTATGCTGATTGCTGATTAGGCTGGATGCAAGACCTGTTTTGTTTCCATTTAAAAACCTTTGCTTGTGAGCATTTCATCATCTGTGAATCCAGCAACACCATGAATTTCAAAGAGAGCTGCTGGTAGAGCTTCCTGCCACCTGTTTTTATTTTTTAATTTTTTTCCCTGGTATTCCAGTCATCATTTCCATATGCTAGACCAATTTCCTGGTAAGGTTTTCATTTATCAAGACAGACAGTTTATTTTCTAGTTGGAAATGGTCAGCAGTGAGCTGGGTCAGGAAGAGTGAGGAGAAAGGGTAGGTTCTAATAACTCTTGGTCCTGTTCTCCATTAAGCTCAATAGAATTCTACCAGGGAAGAATGCTTCACCACAGTAAGTCCTGTGCAAGGGATACTTTCCAGATGTCTGGACTGATTGCTTTTCTCTGCAACAATAATCACTCCTTGAGAGATCTTTTATTGTCAAAATTGTGAACTATATACTGACCTTCCATTCCTTCCATTCATACAGAGTATAATCACTATCCTCTGGTAGATTTTCTTGGAGGGTAATTATTGTAATACAATTCACTTAAAACCATAAACATTTTCCAGTGTTGTGTTGCAATTTAGGTACCTAGAAGCTATTGCGAACTTCCTAATTATGAACTTGTGAAACATTTTAGTTTATTGGCTAAAGAGGATATTTGTATTCATAGATAATATTTCAGGTTTGCAATATATAGGTTATCATGAACATACTTTAACATAAAGGAAAATGGATTTCTCATTTATTTACCAAGATTATCTAGTAGAATAGTAATTAAATTCAGCATTCATAATCAAAATAATTCATCTCTCTTGCTTTTTAGTCATTTCTTCTTTGAGATTTTCATAATTTTTGCCTAGATCCTACTCTGATAATTCATAGCTCAACTCTAATACACATGCACTTGCGCGCACATGCAAATACACACACAGACAAACACACACAAATGGACCCTTCTAGTAGGTTCTGTTAAAACAAGATTGTCCTAGCCTCAAAATCTTAAAAATCATATATGAATTGATTTCTGCATAGGTAGCCAATTTGTGATTTTATTTTTTCTTATGCTGATTGCTGATTAGGCTGGATGCAAGACCTGTTTTGTTTCCATTTAAAAACCTTTGCTTGTGAGCATTTCATCATCTGTGAATCCAGCAACACCATGAATTTCAAAGAGAGCTGCTGGTAGAGCTTCCTGCCACCTGTTTTTATTTTTTAATTTTTTTCCCTGGTATTCCAGTCATCATTTCCATATGCTAGACCAATTTCCTGGTAAGGTTTTCATTTATCAAGACAGACAGTTTATTTTCTAGTTGGAAATGGTCAGCAGTGAGCTGGGTCAGGAAGAGTGAGGAGAAAGGGTAGGTTCTAATAACTCTTGGTCCTGTTCTCCATTAAGCTCAATAGAATTCTACCAGGGAAGAATGCTTCACCACAGTAAGTCCTGTGCAAAGGGATACTTTCCAGATGTCTGGACTGATTGCTTTTTCTCTGCAACAATAATCACTCCCTTGAGAGATCTGATGCATATTTATAGTGACTTCTCTCTGTCAAATATTTCGCTATGTACTAGGGATAAATACTCCAGGGCTCACATCATGACTTCACAATACTGTGAGAAAAGAGAGCAAGCAAACTGACCTTTTACAGCAGGTAAAAGTGTTTTGAGAGTATATGTAGGACAGAGTATGTGGGAAATTCAAGTCAGACTTTCCAAAGAAAATGTCAATTGAACTGCTAGGTTCAGTAGATAGCAAGGGGGAAAAGAGAAAGAATGTTCTCAGATGCTCTCAGTTTGTTCTCAGAGCAAAGTTGATTGAAGGTACTATTTTAGCTTTTAAGGATTATGACCTGACTGATGTTAATACGTACAGAAAGACATAGGTAAGTAGCAAGTTTTTGTTAAGGGCAAGCAGATAAACAGAACACATAATCAGGGAAAGGAATAGCAGTTCAGCCAGCCATTTGAGGCAATTGCCTGAAAAAAGATTATACTGGTTGCTCAGTACAATTTAATACTCCCTGGGTGAGAGACCAAAATCAGCCACAGATCAGAGAATGCTGAGTGAAAAAGCAGTAATGCTCTTAAATCTTCAGAATGAATTGGATTGACCAATAGACCAAGTTGTTTGTGTCCCCAACAAAAAGTAATATATACATATATATATATAAATACACACACATATATATATAATTTTTTGGCAAAATAATCTGGCGTTTAAAATTTCAAAATAATGATAAAAGCAGTCCTCATTAGTAAAATGATGTCACTTACGACTGTTTTAAAATTTCATAGTATTCTTAATTTTCATTGCATAAAGATTGGAATTCCCAATATCACAGTAGACTAACAGAATACAGCTACTTATTTGGAAGTTCTGCCCCAACTAGAGTGAGGTCAGAGGGACTACTTCCTGGTGGTTTTTATACTACTCCTTTCCTGGTGCACAAAACTTGGGTGCAGAGAGCCATTTATTCTATGAAATGCAAGATTTATTCTCAAATGACCAAATTGAATATTTAAAATATATTTTATCTTTCTGATTGTTATACATCATTTCAAAAGGAAAGTTCTTTCATAATCAATGATTCTATTACATGTAAATAATTACTTTGGTTAATGAACTATATAAATCATCATTTTAAATTGATTTTTATGGTAGTCAGGACTTACAAAAAGGACCTCAAGAAATAAACTACCAGTTTTATTTCCTTGTCTAAGATAAACAGACATGCAGAAGAAATTTCTCATCATTTTCAGACTAGTGATTATGACTTTTCTCTTACAGATAAAAGAAAGCTCAAGGGCTTCCCCTGGTGGTCCAGTGGGTAAGGACACCACCTTGCAGTGCAAGGGGCGCCAGTTCGATCCCTGGCCTGGGAAGATCCCACGTGCCGTGGAGCGACTGGACTGATGTGTCCAATTACCGAGCCGGAGCTCTGGAGCGCCTGCGCCCAGAGCCGGCACTCTGCAACGACAATCGCCACCGCGATGGGAGGCCCACAAGAGCCAAAGAACAAAGACGGATGAAAATAGAGAAATGAAAGACCAATAGAAGTGGCCCACCCGCTCCCCGGCCTCCCCAACCCAACCCCCACCCAAAACAAATAAATAAATAAATCTTTAAAAAAAAAAAAAAAGAAAGCTCAAAGTAATTAAGTAGTTTAATCATTTTATACTCTTACAAAGGTGCACATTCAGCTTTGTTTAAGTCCAGTACTCATATTGCTTCCAATATAGATAATTAAATACAGTTAAGTATATACATATATATTTAATAAATATAAGAAAGCACCTCTAATTATGTGCAGCAGTCTACATTAGCTTGATTATGGGTGGAATATTCAGGGAATTTAATATATAGAAAATATATATTGTTCACTAGCTATATAGATATTTAATTATTCAGTCAGTCTTCCTTATGTTTTCTTGTACTCCTCTCTATATCCATGGAGAATGCAGATGTGGAATTATTTCAATTAGTTCACTGAAGTGGAAAGAGAAATGTAGTAATTTGAAGATCATCATTTTTCATCATGATCGTGGATTAGATTGGGACTTGATGAGCTGGTCATTATAATAAGAAGAAATATGAACTAAACTTAATGCATGGCAGAAGTCTATTGCTAAAATGCAAGATTAATTCATGGGCATTTGAAATTCTATTATCATAAATGGTTATTGAAGAGCCATGCATTTTCATGGCAAAGTTCTCTTTTAAACCAAAACCAATTTACAGAAAGAGTATAAAGCTTTAATTATGTCATGAAAAATAATTTACTTCTTTGTCCCTTGTTTTGCTGAAGTAGATTTTATCAAAAGTTATTTCATTGAAGCATCAACTAGATCTGACACTAAATATTTTTAATGTGTGCTATTTGAATAAATGTCACAAAGGCCACAATTTGATGGTTTGCAATGAATCAATATTTTATATAATTATTCTTAAGTGGGGACAGTATAGTGGGGATAATCAAGGACTGACATCAATTTGTTTTTAATATGAAGAAAAACTAACCCCAACATTAGAAGAAGGAAAGGAATAATAAATTTTAGAAAAAAAAATAACATAAAGATAAAAATAGCAAAGTTCAAAGAAACTAAGAGCTGTTTCTTTGAAAAGGTTAACAAAATAACCAAACCTTTAACTATTTAGTCAAGAAAAAGAGAAACAACTCCATAAAATCAGAGATGAAAGTTAAGAAACTATAACTGGTATCACAGAAATAAAAATGATCATCAGAAGATACTACAAACAATAATAGGCCAAAGTGTTGGACAACCTAGAAAAAAAAAATGGAAAACATGCCCAGAAACATAGACTATTCTAAGAAAAAATTATGAAAAAAATATACTGTCTGTACATATCAATCACTAATAAAAAGATTGAACAATGAAAAATGTGCCAATAAAGAAAACTTTAGGACCAGATTGCTTCACTGGAGAATTCTACATAATATTCAAAGACAATTTAATACAATAACTTTTCTTTTCAAATATTTCTTCTCAAATGTTTCCAAAAAATTGAAAAGGGAGGGGACCTTTGAACATATTTTACAAAATCAGCTCATTCCAACTCATCCTAGATACCAAAAATAACCTGATTTCACAAAAGTAAAATTACAGATCAGTACTTTTAATGAACATATATGTAAAAATTATCAACCAAATATTACCAAACAAAATCCTATAATACATTAAAAGGATTATAAACCACAATCAAGTCTCATTTATTTTATGCCTCCATGTCTATCAATCAATTAATGTAATTATACCACATTATCACAAGAAGAATAAAAGTTTATATGAAAAATATAAATAGTTGTGGGAAAAGCATCTGCAAATTTCAACATCCATTTATGAAAATAACTCTCAGTAAAGTGGGTATGAAAGGAATATACCTTAACCTATTAAAGGCCATTTATGAGAAGCCTGTGAATAATATACTCAAGGGTGAAAAACTGAGATATAATCAAAAACAAGACAAGGATGTCCACTTTTGCCATTTTAATTCAACCTATGGGATTGACGAAAATGTTCTTTGGGGCTTTTACATGCCATCTTACAGAAAAAGCTGGACGAACTTGCTGGTCACTTCTATGGAATTGGAAACAACTAAGCAAGAAAAAGAAAGAAAAGTCATAGGAAATGGGAAAGGAAAAAAGTAAAACTGTCACTGTTTACAGACGGCATGATGATATTTATAGAAAACTCTATAAAAAAAAGCTGTTAGAACCAATAAATGAATTCAGTAAGTCATAGAGTACCAAATTAATGTACAGAAATCTGTGATGATTCCATATAATAATAAAATATCAGAAAGGGAAATAAAGAACATGGTCCCATTCACAACTACATCAAAGAGAGTAAAATACCTAGAAACAAACTTAACCAACAAAGTGAATGGCCTACCAAGTGAAAATTGTAAGACATGGATGAAAGAAATTGAAGAAGACACAAATAAACAGAAAGGTAATCCATATTTATAGACTGAAAGAATTAATATTGAATTACCCATACAATTAAAATAAATCTATAGATTTAATGCAATACATTTGAAAATTCCAATGGTTGTTGATGAAAGTGAGGTGTTGAAGTCCCCCACTATAATTGTGTTTCTATCAATTCCTTCTTTATAGCTATTAGTATTTGCCTTACTCATTGAAGCACTCCTACATTGGCAGGATATAGATTTATAATTGTTATATATTATTGGATTGACCTCTTGCTCATCATATAGTATGCTTCTTCATTTCTTGTAATAATCAGTATTTTAAAGGCTATTTTGTTTGACATGAATATTGTTATCCCAGCTTTCATTTGATTCCATTTGCCTGGTATACTTTTTTCCATACACTCACATTCAGTCTATAACTGAGTCTGACATGGGTCTCTTGCTGTTTGGTAGCTCAATCATGCCCAACTCTTCAAGACCCACTGGACTGCAGCATGCCAGGCTTCGCTGTCCTTCTTCATCTCCTGGAGATGGTTCATACTCTTATCTAGTGAATTGGTGATGCCATTCAATGATCTCATCCTCTGTTGTCCCATTCTCTTCCTTCCTTCAGTCTTTCCCAGAATCAGGGTCTTTTCCCATGAGTCAGCTCTTTGCGTCAGGTGGCCGTAGTATTGGAGAGTCAGCTTCCGCCTCAGTCCTTCCAAACGAATATTCAAGGTTGATTGTCTATAGGATCGACTGGTTTGACCTAGCAGTCCAACAGACTCTCAAGACTCTTCTCCAACACCACAGTTCAAAAGCATAAACTCTTCAACGCTCAGCCTTCTTTATGGTCCAGCTCTCACATCCATACATGACTACTGGAAAAACCACTATAACTATATGGACCTTTGTCGGCAAAGTGATATCTCGATTTTTTTAATACACTGCCTAGGTTTATCACAGCTTTTCTTCCTAGGAGCAAGAATTTCTTTAATTGCATGGCTGCGGTAATTTTGGAGCCCAAGAAAGTGAAGTCTGTCACTGTTTACATTGTTTTCCCATCTATTTACCATGAAGTGGTGGGACAGGATGCCATGATATCAGTTTTTTGAATGTTGAGTTTTAGGTCAGTTTTTTCACCCTCCTCTTTCACCGTTATCAAGAAGCTCTTTAGTTTCTCTCTGCTTTCTGCCATAAGGGCGGTGTCATCTGCATACCTGAGGTCTTAGATATTTTTTCAGAAAATCTTGATTCCAGCTTGTGCTTCATCCAGATCAATATTTTGCATGATACACTCTGCATTTATATTAAATAAGCAGGGTGACAGTATACAGCCCTGATATAGTCATTTCTCAATTTGGGACCAGTCTGCTTTTTCATGTCCGGTTATAACTGCTATTTCTTGTCTTGCAAAAAGGTTTATCAGGAGACAAATAAGGTGGTCTGGTATTGTTGTCTCTTTCAGAACTTTTGATAGGTTGTTGTGGTCCACATAATCAAAGACTTTAGCATGATCAGTGATACAGAAGTATATAGTTTTATGGAATTCTCTTGCTTTTTCTGGCTCCAATGAATACTGGAAATTTGATATCTTGTTTCTCTGCCTTTTCTAAATCTAGTTTAGACATGTGGAAGTTCTTGGTTCATGTACTGTTGAAGTCCAACTTGCAGGATTTTGAGCATTGTTTGCTAGCAAGTGAAATGACTGCAGTTGTGCAGTAATTTAAAATTTCTTTGGCATTGTTCTTGGAGTATAGTCTGAGGTTATGGAGGCTGATCCCTCCAGCTCCATTCTTCTTTCTCAGAATTGCCTTGGCTCTCCAGGGTCTTTTGCATTTCCACATGAACTATGTTATTTTTTGTTCTAATTCTATGAAGAATGTCATTGGTAATTTGATAGGGATTGCATTGAATATGTAGATATTGGTAGTATGGTCATCTCCACGATATTGATTCTTCCGACCCAGGAACATGGAATATCTCTCCATCTGTTTATGTTGTCCTTGATTTCTTTCATTAGTATCTTGTAATTTTCTGTGTACAGATCTCTAGGTAGGTTTGTTCCTAAATATTTTATTCTTTTGGTTGCATGGACGGTAATTTTTGGAAGCTTCCTAGGAGCAAGAATTTCTTTAATTGCATGGCTGCGGTAATTTTGGAGCCCAAGAAAGTGAAGTCTGTCACTGTTTACATTGTTTTCCCATCTATTTACCATGAAGTGGTGGGACAGGATGCCATGATATCAGTTTTTTGAATGTTGAGTTTTAGGTCAGTTTTTTCACCCTCCTCTTTCACCGTTATCAAGAAGCTCTTTAGTTTCTCTCTGCTTTCTGCCATAAGGGCGGTGTCATCTGCATACCTGAGGTCTTAGATATTTTTTCAGAAAATCTTGATTCCAGCTTGTGCTTCATCCAGATCAATATTTTGCATGATACACTCTGCATTTATATTAAATAAGCAGGGTGACAGTATACAGCCCTGATATAGTCATTTCTCAATTTGGGACCAGTCTGCTTTTTCATGTCCGGTTATAACTGCTATTTCTTGTCTTGCAAAAAGGTTTATCAGGAGACAAATAAGGTGGTCTGGTATTGTTGTCTCTTTCAGAACTTTTGATAGGTTGTTGTGGTCCACATAATCAAAGACTTTAGCATGATCAGTGATACAGAAGTATATAGTTTTATGGAATTCTCTTGCTTTTTCTGGCTCCAATGAATACTGGAAATTTGATATCTTGTTTCTCTGCCTTTTCTAAATCTAGTTTAGACATGTGGAAGTTCTTGGTTCATGTACTGTTGAAGTCCAACTTGCAGGATTTTGAGCATTGTTTGCTAGCAAGTGAAATGACTGCAGTTGTGCAGTAATTTAAAATTTCTTTGGCATTGTTCTTGGAGTATAGTCTGAGGTTATGGAGGCTGATCCCTCCAGCTCCATTCTTCTTTCTCAGAATTGCCTTGGCTCTCCAGGGTCTTTTGCATTTCCACATGAACTATGTTATTTTTTGTTCTAATTCTATGAAGAATGTCATTGGTAATTTGATAGGGATTGCATTGAATATGTAGATATTGGTAGTATGGTCATCTCCACGATATTGATTCTTCCGACCCAGGAACATGGAATATCTCTCCATCTGTTTATGTTGTCCTTGATTTCTTTCATTAGTATCTTGTAATTTTCTGTGTACAGATCTCTAGGTAGGTTTGTTCCTAAATATTTTATTCTTTTGATTGCAATGGTGAAAGGGATTGCATCCATGGTTTCTCTTTCTGATTTTCCATAGTCTGCATATAGCAATGTGAGTGATTTCTGTGTATTGACTTTTTTTTAATTCTTTATTTTAAAGGTTTTACAGAGTTTTGTTGTTCACAGACATGTATGTTCCCAGATCAGTCATATGCATATCCATGGTTCCCACCCACCCAGATCCCCCCATCCCACCCCTCCAGACCTTCGCCCCAAGCCATTGTAAGCACTCCTATTTCCTTAGCACTATGACACTAGCTATCATTTCCACACATAACACTATAGGTTTCCTTGTTACTTCCTCCATGCTTTCCCCTCCCTATTTCTTCGCCACGATGTCCCTATGTCTATGCTCTGTCTGTTTTTCCATGAGTTCCCTGCGTGTGATATCAAGACCGTCCTACTAGATTCCATATATGTGTGTTAGTATACTGTATTTGTCTTTCTCTTTTTGACTTACTTCACTGCAACCAAAAGAATCAAATATCTAGGAATAAACCTACCCAAAGAAACAAAAGAACTGTACACAGAAAATTACAAGACACTCATGAAAGAAATTAAAGAAGATTTAAACAGATGGAGAGATATTCCATGCTCCTGGGTCGGAAGAATCAATATTGTGAAAATGACCATACTACCAAATATCATCTACAGATTCAATGCAATACCTATCCAACTACCATTGACATTTTTCACAGAACTAGACCAAAGAATAACACAGTTCATATGGAAACACAAAAGACCTCGAATCGCCAAAGCAATTCTGAGAAAGAAAAACGGAGCTGGAGGGATCAGCCTCCCTAACTTCAGACTCTACTACAAAGCAACAGTCATCAAGACAATATGGTACTGGCACAAAAACAGAAATATAGACCAATGGAACAAGATAGAGAACCCAGAGATAAACCCACGCACCTCTGGGTACTTTATTTTTGACAAAGGAGGAGAAACTATAAAATGGGACAAAGACAGCCCCTTCAACAAGTGGTGCGGAGAAAATTGGACAGGTCCATGCAGAAAAATGAAGTTGGAACATTCCCTGACACCATACACTAAGATCAACTCAAAATGGATTAAAGACCTAAATGTAAGACCAGAAAACATCAAACTCTTAGAGGAGAATATAGACAAAACCCTCAAGGACATCAATCAAAGCAAGATCTTCTCTGACCCACCAACTAAAATAGCAGAACTGAAAAGAAAAATGAACATATGGGACCTCATGAAACTTAAAAGCTTTTGTACAGCAAAAGAAATTACAAAAAAGCTCAACAGACACCCCACAGAGTGGGAGAAAATCATAGCAAATGAAACAACAGATAAATAATTAATCTCCAAAATCTTCAAGCAACTCAGACAACTTAGCACAGGGAAAACGAACAACCCAATCAAAAAATGTGTATTGACTTTTTATCCTGCAACTTTGCAGAATTCGTTGATTAGCTCAAGTAGTTTTCTAATATTGTCTTTGGTGTTTTCTATGTATAGTATCATGTCATCTGCGAATAGAGTTTTATTTCTTATTTTCCAATCTGGATTCCTTTTATTTCTTTTTCTTCTCTTATTGCTGTTGATAGAACTTTCAGAACTATGTTGAATAATAGTGGTGGAAGTGAACACCCCTGTTTTGTTCCTGATCTTAGAGGGAATGCTTTCTGTTTTTCACCGTTGAGGATAATGTTCTCTGTGGGCTTCTCATAGATCGTTTTTCTTCCCTTCTGTTCTTCTCTTTTCTTATGATTTGATTTTTTTTAAAAATGTGCTATGCCTTGTTTCCTTTTTATTTTTCTGTGTGTGTGTGTGTGTATGTGTGTGTGTGTGTGCATGTGTATAGTATAGATTTTCAGTTTGTGGTTGCCATACATTTTTTGTACCATAGCCTACATATAAAGGAGATCGCTTAAAGTTGTTTGTTTTTCTATTTCAAATGCATTTATAATACCTAGTATTTGTGTTCTGCCTTTCTCACAACTGCTTTTTTTGATATCATACTTGTGTTTGGATGGTTTCCTCTTTTTACTGTGGGCTTGCATTTACTGGTAAGCTTTTCCATTTGTAATTTCCTCATTTCTAGCTGTGGTGTTTTCTGCTTAGAGAAGTTTCTTTAGCATTTGTTGCAAAGCTGGTCTTATGGTACTAAATTCTCTTAGTTTTTGCTTGAGTAAAGCTTTTGGTTTCTCCACTGAACCTGAATGAGAACTGTGGTAGAATCTCCTTGGTTGTAGGTTCTTCCCTTTTATCACTTTTAATATACCATGCCACTTCCTTCTGGCATGTAGAGTTTCTGCTGAGAAATCAGCTTTATAACCTTATGGGAGTTCCCTTTTATGACATTTGTTGCTTTTTCTTTGCTGCTTTAATTAAAGATCTAAACAGAAGACTGGATTCCATAAAACTCTTAGAGGAAGACACAGGCAGAACACTCTCTCTGACATAAGTTCCAAAAATATCTTTTTCAATCCATTACCCAGAGTAATGACAATAAAAAAAAATTAGACCTAGTTAAACTCAAAAGCTTTTCCACAGTAAAGAAAATCATAATCAAACAAAAAGACAAACCCCAGAATAGGAGAACATATTTGCAAATGATGTGACCAACAAAGAGTTAGTCTCCAAAATTTACCAAAAAACTTATGCCATTTGAACAGAGATCCCCAATCAAAAAATATGCAGAAGACCTAAATATTTCTCCAAAGAACACATATGAATGATTAAGAAGCACATATAAAAATGTTCAACATTGATAATTATTAGAAAAATGCAAATCAAAACTACAATGAGGTTTCACTGCATACCAGTCAGAATGGCTATCATGAAAAAAATCTATAAGCAATAAATACCGGATAAGGTGTGGAAAAAAAATGGAATTCTCTTAAACTCTTGATAGAAATGTAAATTGGTACAGCCACTATGGAGAACGGTATGAAGGTTTCTTTAAAACCTAAACATACAGCTATAATATGCCCCTGTGATCCTACCCCAGGGCATATAACTGGGGCAAAAACATGATGTGAAAGAATGTATGCACACCAGTGTTCATTGAAGTAATGTTTCCAGTAGCCAAGACATGAGAGCTACCTAAATGTCCATCAACAGGTGTATGGATAAAAAAGACGTGATACATATACACAATGGAAAATTGCTCAGTCATTAAAAATAAAGAAATAATGCCATTTGCAGCAGCATGGATGGACCTGAAATTATATACCTTGTGAAATTAAGTTAGAGAAACACAAATATTAAGCATATCACTTAAATGTAGAATCTTAAAATAATAATACATATAAACTTGTTCATGAAACAGAAATAGACTCACAGACTTATGTAATGAATTTATGATTACCAGAGAGGAAAGGGGTTTGAGGAATTGGTTGGCAGTCTGCAAATGACATATACACATTGCTATTGTTAAAATAGATAACCAACAAGGATATACTGTATAGCACAGGGAACTCTGCTCAACATTCTGTAGTAACTAAAATGGCAAAATAGCTTGAAAAAGAATTGATGCATGCATATGTATAACTGAATCATTTTGCTCTGCACATGGAAGTAACACAGCATTATTAATCAACTTAACTCTAATATAAAAGAAAAATCATATTTGTAAGGCACAAAAAATATTCAGAGACATTCTACAGAAATATAACAAACCACTCTAAAGTTTGTATGCAACCTTAAAAGACTCCAAATGACCAAAACAATCTAGAGAACTGAGGACAAAACTGGAGGTATCATGCTCCCAGACTTGAATCTATACTAGAAAGCTATAGTCATAAAAAGAATATGGTATTGACACAAAAAAGGTACACAGTCCAAAAGTAGAGAACTGACAGCCAGAAATAAACCAAAACATGTGGACCACAAATTTACAACAAAGGAGTAAAGAACATACAATGAAGAAAAGACAGTCTCTTCAATAATTGACATTGGGATAATTCAACAGCCACATGCAAAAGAATTAAACAAGATTAGTTTTTTACACCAAACACAGAAATTAACTCAAAATGGACAAAAGTCTTGAATATAAGGTATGAAACTATAAAATTCATGGATGAAAATATAGATGGTAACTTTATTGGTTTTAGAGATGTTTTTGTAGGATAGGACTCCAAAGACAAGGAGATCAAAAGCAAAACTAAATAAATGAGACAATATATATTTAGAAAAAGTGAAAAACTTCTAGAAACTGAAAAGCTTCTGCACAGAGAAGACAACCATCAAAATTAAGACAACCTGTTGAATGAGGCATAATACTTGCAAATCATACTTAGGCATATCTGGAAGATACTGCTGGTTTGACTCCTGTCTATATAATTATCCCCTTATCATAATAATTGAGTTATTCAGGAATAAATGAGTTATTCAAGAATTTCTTGGTTTTCAAAAAAGAAAGTGGATCATTGGAGCGTATTAATTTAAACAAAAAGAATCTCTCTTTATTTGAGTAAGATTTTAAAAATGTTTTAAGAGAAGCTCCATAATCTTAATTGCTACATTTTTATCTATTCATTTAGACATGGAAAAAAAAATTCTAACTTTAATATTCTGAGTTTTAGATACCCATTAAATAATCACCTTATTGTGTCATCCCAAATGATCAAAATATGTTTCACTTTACTACCATGTAATGATACACAACTCAATGATACTATAACAGAAATTAAGTAAAATGGCACACCTTTCCTCAAGAATGGTGTGAATATGAAGTTGATATTTTGAGGAGATAAATAGCTCCTTCCAGTATTTTACAGAGTGAATAATTTCTTATTCTAGTTATTTATTATTATTTTGGACAAGAAACAAACATCTGAATATTTTGAACAAATCAAATTGTTATATATTCCAGATTTTAAAAAGAATTTCCATGCAGTTTACATTATGAACTTTTAAAAATTCACACAGATCATGTAGCATCACAACAGGGAAAGAACCAAAAGCATGGTATTATGAACTCATGGATATAGAACTACTATCTCATTTGTCAGTTCCAAACATATTTTTTTTATAAAGATTTATTTATTTATTTACTTTGGGCGGGGATTGGGTTGGGGAGGGAGGGGAGTGGGCGGGTCACTTCCATTGGTCTTTCATTTCTCTATTTTCATTAGTTTTCGTTCTTTGGCTCCTGTGGGCCTCCCATCGCGGTGGCGTCTGTCGTTGCAGAGTACCAGCTCTGGGCGCATGTGCTCCAGAGCTCTGGCTTGGTGATTGGACACATCAGTCCAGCCGCTCCACAGCACGTGGGATCTTCCCAGGCCAGGGCTCGAACCGGCGCCCTTTGCACTGCAAGGCGGTGTCCTTACCCACTGGACCACCAGGGGAAGCCCCCAGACATATTTAAGATATCAGTCAAAGACAAACTTCTTGCCTAATTTTTGAATTTGCACTGAAGTGAGAAAATTATGCAATTAAAGTAAAATTTTCTATTAATACTCAATTCCAGGAAGCCATTCAGACATGAAAAATACTGAAGAATTTCTGTAAAATAAATAGTAGGAATGACCATTTTAATAGGAAAATCAACCATCCAGTGAATCTCTGCAAAGATGGAAAAGCCCATTTGGATATAAGGGGTATTAGCTACACGGTGGAATCCCACTAACATTCTTTCATGTGCAACAGTGGAAGCTGGAGCCAAAGGCAACCCCTGGGACTTTGATGGGAAGTACAAGTTGAACTCATTAGCCCCCAGATTTCTATCAAACACTGGAATAAAGTCCATGGGACACACCTACAATGGTGCTGCTTCCCAGTTACATTTGGAATGCATGGCTTTTTAAGTAAAGCAAGACAGTGCTACAGCTGGCTCCAGATGAAGGGAATGGTGCCAGCTCTGAAGAGTGCCACTGCCCCAGCTATAACCTGCTGCTCTGAGAAATACAGAGAGAAGCTATTTGGCAGAAAGGTGAGCCACTGCGTCTCTGCTCTTTCTGGTTATAGCTCCCCTGCTACTCAATCCTGGCAACTGAAAAGAGCAGCTGTAAACCTCTCCTTTTAGGTCTGGAGATATTTGAACAGAGATCAACATAATCTCTGACATATCTCATCTTAAATCTCAAATCTGGAAAATAATTATTGACTGTATACACTCTGCAGGGGTGGAAAAATATATAGAATATACACAAGGAGTAACTTTTAACAGAGTTAATCTAAAGATTTAAACCAATTTTACCTATGAGACAGGCATTTCTCTCACCTGGGCAATTTTGACTTTCATCAAATTGAACTTACTGCTTCTATCCTGGCTTCCTTTCTCTAAAAACACGTCTGTACTATGGCCAGAGGGAAACACTAAAATAAAACTGTGTAGAGTACAGGAAGGCACCTCTTGGAAACTGACCTTTGTGCTGAGGCATGATGAGGATAAGAAGGTGCCAGGGGATGATATTTGGGGAAGCTTTTTAAGACTATGGAATGAAAAAGATCAAGGAATTCATTCAGAAATAAAACAGGCTTTTTGGAGGGATAAAGACAGGTCCACTACACTGGCTTCCATGCACTGATGGAAGACAAGAAAGACTAAAGAGACATCAAAGCATAAGGAAATGAACAGTAGAAAGATCACAGGGCTTTTGGAACATGATACAGCTTTAGAAAATTTAAAAGAATAAATTCAAAGATGGTTAAGTGACTTTAAGTAAGAGAGGTATATGTATGATTTCCTTTTTAACATACCATTTTGGCTTCATTATAGAAAAATGAACAAAGTTAGGAAAGTTAATGTTGACTTTTGCTATAGTCAGCTTGGGAAATGAATGTGGTTGGATCAGAGGTGGGTTATGTGCTGAGATATAATAGGTAACCTGAACATTTAGATTGGGTGCAAAGAAGATTGAAATGATGAGGGAAAGGAAGAAATCAATCATTTGTTTTACTTAACATATCCTACTCACTGAGATGTGAAAATCTGGAGAAGAAAAAGATGTTGTGGTGAGAAAGAGGTAAATAAAGTCTACTTATATGGCTTTATTAAGTGTGAGATATCACTATTCAGGTAGATTTTCTAATATCCAACTGTGGAGAAACATCAGAGTTGGAGATTGAGTTTAAAGTTAACTAGCATAGTGTCATTGGTATTCAGTGGCTCAGTTGTGTCTGACTCTTTGGGACACTGTGGACTGCAACACACCAGGTTTTCCTGTCCTTCACTGTCTCCCAGAGTTTGCTCAAACTCCTGTCCATTGAATTGGTGATTCCATCCAATCATTTCATTCTTTGTTGTCCCCTTCTTCTCCTGCCTTCAGCGTTTCTTAGCAACAGAGCCAGTGAGTCGGCTTCTTGCATCAGGTGGCCATAGTATTGGAACTTCAACTAGCATATAGATAGCATTTAAAAAGCACTAAACAAAAGTCAATTATCAATGGAAGATAAACAAAGAAAAGTCTTGCTAGAATATTTCATGGAAAAATATTAGAGTTTATAGAGAATAAAGAGTAAGCAAATAATAGTGAGGGGAAGTTAGGGATGATGAGAGAAAATAAAGATGATGTTATAAGCGATTAGAGAAGTCTTGCCCCTATTATCAGAAATTGCTAAATCTAACGATGATCAAGGAATGAAAAGATCAAGGAATTCATTCAGAAATAAAACAGGCTTTTTGGAGGGATAAAGACAGGTCCACTACACTGGCTTCCATGCACTGATGGAAGACAAGAAAGACTAAAGAGACATCAAAGCATAAGGAAATGAACAGTAGAAAGATCACAGGGCTTTTGGAACATGATACAGCTTTAGAAAATTTAAAAGAATAAATTCAAAGATGGTTAAGTGACTTTAAGTAAGAGAGGTATATGTATGATTTCCTTTTTAACATACCATTTTGGCTTCATTATAGAAAAATGAACAAAGTTAGGAAAGTTAATGTTGACTTTTGCTATAGTCAGCTTGGGAAATGAATGTGGTTGGATCAGAGGTGGGTTATGTGCTGAGATATAATAGGTAACCTGAACATTTAGATTGGGTGCAAAGAAGATTGAAATGATGAGGGAAAGGAAGAAATCAATCATTTGTTTTACTTAACATATCCTACTCACTGAGATGTGAAAATCTGGAGAAGAAAAAGATGTTGTGGTGAGAAAGAGGTAAATAAAGTCTACTTATATGGCTTTATTAAGTGTGAGATATCACTATTCAGGTAGATTTTCTAATATCCAACTGTGGAGAAACATCAGAGTTGGAGATTGAGTTTAAAGTTAACTAGCATAGTGTCATTGGTATTCAGTGGCTCAGTTGTGTCTGACTCTTTGGGACACTGTGGACTGCAACACACCAGGTTTTCCTGTCCTTCACTGTCTCCCAGAGTTTGCTCAAACTCCTGTCCATTGAATTGGTGATTCCATCCAATCATTTCATTCTTTGTTGTCCCCTTCTTCTCCTGCCTTCAGCGTTTCTTAGCAACAGAGCCAGTGAGTCGGCTTCTTGCATCAGGTGGCCATAGTATTGGAACTTCAACTAGCATATAGATAGCATTTAAAAAGCACTAAACAAAAGTCAATTATCAATGGAAGATAAACAAAGAAAAGTCTTGCTAGAATATTTCATGGAAAAATATTAGAGTTTATAGAGAATAAAGAGTAAGCAAATAATAGTGAGGGGAAGTTAGGGGATGATGAGAGAAAAATAAAGATGATGTTATAAGCGATTAGAGAAGAAAATACTCTGAATTAAACTTTCCCCCATATTATCAGAAATTGCTTCTAAATATGCATAAAACATTTGTATGGAAGATCCCTTAGCTGTAGGAGGCAGTTAGTGCTGTGCAAAAGTGTGTTGAATAAAGACTTAGAAGGTAGAAATGTATATCATAGTTCTTCCAGTGGCCTATGGTATACTGAATCTAATAAAAAAAAAAATCTTGACTAAAAAAGCCATCATTTTAGCTACTGTTAATTCATCCCCAATGTCATTTTCCATTTTTTGAGTGTGATTTTTTAGGTGGACCAGCTACACATGTAATTTTCAGGACTCAGTGCAAAATGAAAACATAAAGCCTCTTGTTAAAAAATTATTAAGAATTTCAAGACAAGAACACTAGAACCTTAAGCCAAGTGCTCTCAGAGCTCAAGAGCCCAGATGATCAATCTGATATCCTTCAATAGCACATTCCTCTGCCTACTAAGAAAACCCATTAAAATGGTTTTACTCTATGTCTACTGCTGCAGTTTAGCCCACACTATCATTTATTATTTGTTTATTATAATGGTCGTTAAAATGAGTTAATGACATATTTATTCTCAAAACCTTTCAAGTGTTATTATCTCTTAAATGAACACACTTCTTACTAAAGAAGTTTTTACTAAGTTCTTACTAATTGGAGGACCTCTGTTGCTTTTTTCTCTGTTTTTTATTTAGCTTATTATTTTCCTCTCCATATGCAGTCCATCAGTAAGTCCTGTTGGTTATACCACCCATATCTATGCTGACAGTGTCAACTTTCCCACAACTGCACTGTTGTCACACCCCCTTTCCCCGCTACATGGATCACTATAGCAACATTCTAAGTGGCCTTTATGCTTTGTTTTGTTTTTAAAAATGCTTAATTCAGATAATAAAAATTCTCTGATTAAAACCTTCCAGTGACTTTCAACTGCATGTAAAATGAAATCTGTACTCTTGTCAATGATGGAAGATAAACAAAGAAAAGTCTTGCTAGAATATTTCATGGAAAAATATTAGAGTTTATAGAGAATAAAGAGTAAGCAAATAATAGTGAGGGAAGTTAGGGATGATGAGAGAAAAATAAAGATGATGTTATAAGCGATTAGAGAAGAAAATACTCTGAATTAAACTTTCCCCCATATTATCAGAAATTGCTTCTAAATATGCATAAAACATTTGTATGGAAGATCCCTTAGCTGTAGGAGGCAGTTAGTGCTGTGCAAAAGTGTGTTGAATAAAGACTTAGAAGGTAGAAATGTATATCATAGTTCTTCCAGTGGCCTATGGTATACTGAATCTAATAAAAAAAATCTTGACTAAAAAAGCCATCATTTTAGCTACTGTTAATTCATCCCCAATGTCATTTTCCATTTTTTGAGTGTGATTTTTTAGGTGGACCAGCTACACATGTAATTTTCAGGACTCAGTGCAAAATGAAAACATAAAGCCTCTTGTTAAAAAATTATTAAGAATTTCAAGACAAGAACACTAGAACCTTAAGCCAAGTGCTCTCAGAGCTCAAGAGCCCAGATGATCAATCTGATATCCTTCAATAGCACATTCCTCTGCCTACTAAGAAAACCCATTAAAATGGTTTTACTCTATGTCTACTGCTGCAGTTTAGCCCACACTATCATTTATTATTTGTTTATTATAATGGTCGTTAAAATGAGTTAATGACATATTTATTCTCAAAACCTTTCAAGTGTTATTATCTCTTAAATGAACACACTTCTTACTAAAGAAGTTTTTACTAAGTTCTTACTAATTGGAGGACCTCTGTTGCTTTTTTCTCTGTTTTTTATTTAGCTTATTATTTTCCTCTCCATATGCAGTCCATCAGTAAGTCCTGTTGGTTATACCACCCATATCTATGCTGACAGTGTCAACTTTCCCACAACTGCACTGTTGTCACACCCCTTCCCTGCTACATGGATCACTATAGCAACATTCTAAGTGGCCTTTATGCTTTGTTTTGTTTTTAAAAATGCTTAATTCAGATAATAAAAATTCTCTGATTAAAACCTTCCAGTGACTTTCAACTGCATGTAAAATGAAATCTGTACTCTTGTCAATGATGTACAAGGAAAACACACACCTCTTGCCCTGTCTGGTTCTTCGGTTGCCTCCATGTCTATTCCCTCATTCCCTGTTCTGTCTTCTGTAAATAGAAGATAACCAGAATCATCAGAAGTTTTACTTTAAAAACAACCAAACTCATTGGTGACTAAAGCCCTCTGAACATTTGTGAATTATTTGTGTAGAGATTTTCACAGCTCATGGCCAGCTCTTCCTTATCATTCCTGTCTTGTACATCAGATGCGCAGAACCTCTAACCTAAAGAGGCCTCTCCATTCTTACTCATTAACCTGTGGATTATATTCAAACTAATTATCACCATCTAACATTTCCTTATTTATTTCCTTAGTTCTATTTTCACTACTGCAAAGAAAGAGTTATGTAAAGAAAGCCCTGCTCTTTGCTATATTATCAGTGCTTGAAATAGTACTTAGAATTTATGAGAAGTTTCAAGCTTTCAATGAACAAATACAAAAAGAAAGTACACAGGCCTCTTTTGGTTCAATGAACAAATACAAAAAGAAAGTACCCAGGCCTCTTTTGGTAAGAATATTAGATGTAACAATAAAAGAATGAGCAAACTTTTAGAAGGGATTTTCCCACAGACAAAATAAGAAAAAAGTTCACCAGATCTGATTTTTATTCTGAGTTTCACCTGTAACCAAGTCCACTGATCCTCCATACGTTAAATATTTATTCTCAAAACCTTTCAAGTGTTATTATCTCTTAAATGAACACACTTCTTACTAAAGAAGTTTTTACTAAGTTCTTACTAATTGGAGGACCTCTGTTGCTTTTTTCTCTGTTTTTTATTTAGCTTATTATTTTCCTCTCCATATGCAGTCCATCAGTAAGTCCTGTTGGTTATACCACCCATATCTATGCTGACAGTGTCAACTTTCCCACAACTGCACTGTTGTCACACCCCTTCCCTGCTACATGGATCACTATAGCAACATTCTAAGTGGCCTTTATGCTTTGTTTTGTTTTTAAAAATGCTTAATTCAGATAATAAAAATTCTCTGATTAAAACCTTCCAGTGACTTTCAACTGCATGTAAAATGAAATCTGTACTCTTGTCAATGATGTACAAGGAAAACACACACCTCTTGCCCTGTCTGGTTCTTCGGTTGCCTCCATGTCTATTCCCTCATTCCCTGTTCTGTCTTCTGTAAATAGAAGATAACCAGAATCATCAGAAGTTTTACTTTAAAAACAACCAAACTCATTGGTGACTAAAGCCCTCTGAACATTTGTGAATTATTTGTGTAGAGAGATTTTCACAGCTCATGGCCAGCTCTTCCTTATCATTCCTGTCTTGTACATCAGATGCGCAGAACCTCTAACCTAAAGAGGCCTCTCCATTCTTACTCATTAACCTGTGGATTATATTCAAACTAATTATCACCATCTAACATTTCCTTATTTATTTCCTTAGTTCTATTTTCACTACTGCAAAGAAAGAGTTATGTAAAGAAAGCCCTGCTCTTTGCTATATTATCAGTGCTTGAAATAGTACTTAGAATTTATGAGAAGTTTCAAGCTTTCAATGAACAAATACAAAAAGAAAGTACACAGGCCTCTTTTGGTTCAATGAACAAATACAAAAAGAAAGTACCCAGGCCTCTTTTGGTAAGAATATTAGATGTAACAATAAAAGAATGAGCAAACTTTTAGAAGGGATTTTCCCACAGACAAAATAAGAAAAAAGTTCACCAGATCTGATTTTTATTCTGAGTTTCACCTGTAACCAAGTCCACTGATCCTCCATATTTCATTTGACAGCCTATCAGGAAAAATAACCATGATGCACAGATTGCATCTAAAAATCAATCAACAGATATTTATTTATTTATTATTACTTTTTTTTTTCCATTTTTACTTTTTCTTTGGCTACTTCTATTGATCTTTCATTCATTTATCTTTGTTCTTGGGCTGTGTGGGCCTCCCATCGCAGTGACCTCTCTCATCTAGAACACCGACTCTGGGCACATGCTTTCCAGAGTTCTGGCTGCATAGTTGGGCACAGTGGTCCAGCCACTCCACGGCATGTGGGATCTTCCCAGGCCAGGGACCGAACTGGCACCCCATACACTGCAAGGCCATGTCCTTATCCACTGGGTCACCAGGAAAGCCCCAGCAGATATTTATTCATCATCTCTCATAGGTATGCAACAGGGTTAAGTGATAGGTGAAATTAAAAAATATAGCATGCAGTGTTAGTGTCACTTCTTAAAGGGACTTGAATGCTATCTAATTGTGAAAAGCATATGTGGGATATTTTCAAAAACTAAAGAATTTTGTGAAATATTGGGAGTGGAGTGATCATGACTTTGGAAAGAGCTACTCATCAAATAGGCTCTAAAAGATGGGCTGGGCTGGATTGGAGAATAAGACTTGCAAATGTAATGTGATACTTTTCATATAAATTTTGTGCAATGGTAAGTGAACTATTTAGGTTATTGCAAATGTTTACATATGGCATTTATGGAAGATATATTGGAAAGTTATACTTAGTTGGAATGTGAGATCTTTGAATGCTTACTGCATTTAAAAAGTAAAATACAAGGGAGTACAATAGTATTGGGAAAGTAGTATCATAGGACTTAATCTATAGAAATTTATATAATAGATTAGAAAATTGGAGCTGGGAATAAAAGTTGAAATACCAGAATTGTGTAGCTATAAGGGGATATGTGCTGTAGCTGGAATGTCTACCATGAAAATTTAACTAGGGAGATTAAAAACAGTAAATTATTAACACTTTACCATTAGCAGTTACTTTGGGAGGAAAGGAGGCCAAATTCTTGGTCAACTCTTTATGGTAGACAGAGAGACAGGAATAGTAAGAAAAGATGATTTCTACTGATAGATTGAGGGATTCTTTACTTCCAGTCCTAAAAATCCAGTACAGTCACAGAGTTGATTACTAGCACCAAAATGAACATATATTAATTTGTCTTCTTTATTTAGCCTAATAGTCAAAAATTATTTTGTTAAAACAGAAAAGAATTATCTGTCTTTCTGTTCATTTAAGTACAAATTGAGATTGAAGTCCCAGTCTGATTTTCTCTGGGGTGTGTATTTTTTGGTTAGTGAGAATGAAACAATATAATTTGTACTATGTGCCTGGTCATTTGTACCTAATGAGATGTGTTTGCATGTCTATGTGCAACCTCAATAGGGATGGCAGAGTTAATATTATATAACTCCTAAGCTGTTACATAGTCCTTACATGGGTCACCAGGAAAGCCCCAGCAGATATTTATTCATCATCTCTCATAGGTATGCAACAGGGTTAAGTGATAGGTGAAATTAAAAAATATAGCATGCAGTGTTAGTGTCACTTCTTAAAGGGACTTGAATGCTATCTAATTGTGAAAAGCATATGTGGGATATTTTCAAAAACTAAAGAATTTTGTGAAATATTGGGAGTGGAGTGATCATGACTTTGGAAAGAGCTACTCATCAAATAGGCTCTAAAAGATGGGCTGGGCTGGATTGGAGAATAAGACTTGCAAATGTAATGTGATACTTTTCATATAAATTTTGTGCAATGGTAAGTGAACTATTTAGGTTATTGCAAATGTTTACATATGGCATTTATGGAAGATATATTGGAAAGTTATACTTAGTTGGAATGTGAGATCTTTGAATGCTTACTGCATTTAAAAAGTAAAATACAAGGGAGTACAATAGTATTGGGAAAGTAGTATCATAGGACTTAATCTATAGAAATTTATATAATAGATTAGAAAATTGGAGCTGGGAATAAAAGTTGAAATACCAGAATTGTGTAGCTATAAGGGGATATGTGCTGTAGCTGGAATGTCTACCATGAAAATTTAACTAGGGAGATTAAAAACAGTAAATTATTAACACTTTACCATTAGCAGTTACTTTGGGAGGAAAGGAGGCCAAATTCTTGGTCAACTCTTTATGGTAGACAGAGAGACAGGAATAGTAAGAAAAGATGATTTCTACTGATAGATTGAGGGATTCTTTACTTCCAGTCCTAAAAATCCAGTACAGTCACAGAGTTGATTACTAGCACCAAAATGAACATATATTAATTTGTCTTCTTTATTTAGCCTAATAGTCAAAAATTATTTTGTTAAAACAGAAAAGAATTATCTGTCTTTCTGTTCATTTAAGTACAAATTGAGATTGAAGTCCCAGTCTGATTTTCTCTGGGGTGTGTATTTTTTGGTTAGTGAGAATGAAACAATATAATTTGTACTATGTGCCTGGTCATTTGTACCTAATGAGATGTGTTTGCATGTCTATGTGCAACCTCAATAGGGATGGCAGAGTTAATATTATATAACTCCTAAGCTGTTGAGTAGCATCTCTACAGTAAAAATAAAATACTGTGTTGTCATGAAACTATATTAAAATTATTTTAAATAATCATTTCAATACAATCATGACTTTTTTTCCTTGACTGCATTTTTATCTGATGCTTAATTTTGAGATAACAGAAAGCACTTATCCAATAAATATTTATTTAGTGTCCAATAAATATTTATTTAGTGTCCAGTATCTCCTAACCTGAGCTAGGTTATAGAAATATAACACTTAACAAATCAAACATAATTACTCTTGAATCTTATATTCATTTATTACTATAGATCTGATACTGATTAAATGCTTAACATACTGTATCAGTCAGGGTTTATTGGCACAAGCAAGAGAAACTGGCTGATTCAAGTATGAGCAGAATTCATTAACAGTGGATCTGGACAACAGTAACAGCATCCAAATTTATGCCAAAGGAAACGATGCAGTGAAATTATACTGTAGTCTCACCAGTTCCCCGGAGTAAGAAATGGCAACCACTCCAGTATTCTTGCCTGGAAAATTCCACGGACAGAGGAGTCTGGAAACTACAATCCATGGGGTTGCAAATAGTCAAACATGACTGAGCAACTGCACAGCACACTAGGTACCAGAAGCTGCAGTTCGCAACAGAACAGACCCGACTAGCACAGAACACTGAACCACAGAATTGCTGATTCTGGGAAATAGATGCAGCTGCTGCCAGTGCCTATCTCTTTACAAAGTGGATTCTATGTAGTCCCTATTACTTTCTATCACTAGTCTTTCATTCAAAATTTGTACAGAGTATGTTTAATTGGCAGAATCCAAGTCTGATTCACCCTAGCAATGACGGAGGCTGGGGAATGAGCCTGATGCTTTCAGCTTCTATAGACACGAGAGTAGTTTGTCTCAATGAAGTGGAATATTCCCTAAAGAAAAGAAACTAGTTCAGAATTCTGAAAAGCGAACCAGCAAGAATCGAAGATGACAAATATTCACTCCACAGTATATTACCTACTTTAAGACTTAGTACAGTTTTGACCTTATTACAATTATTTAGAACTTGAAATAACTGACATGCAGAGATTCTAATTAACCCATTGAATAGTCGACATTTTAACTAGATCTTGTCAAATTCTAAAATCCAAGCCAATTACCCTCCGCTCCAAAACCTCTTTCAATATCTTAATGTGCTAATAAAATGTAATTACCTTAAACATATACTCATGTGCTTGAAATAGTTTCCATTAGATTTTAGATCCCTCAATAATTTTAAATTTATAAACAGAGACAAAAGAAATTTATAAACTTAAAGAATAACGCTTGGTTTTAGAGTCAGTGTTCTGTTCTTTCATATATTATAACTCATAGATATATACAGGATATTCTCAAAGTACTACTAACGTATCTATGTTATGATTACAGAATTTCAAATACTTAAATGTCAATTGCAAGTATGCTGAAATGATTTAAACATATCTCTTTCCAGAAATATAAGAAGATCATTGTCTATTGATGTGGTCAATTAAAAAAAAATACTTAAAATAAAAAGTAGATTTTTTTTTCCTGGAATTTATTTGCTCCATCTATGATCCACGGATGTTGGCAATTTGATCTTTGGTTCCTCTGAATTTTCTAAATACAGCTTGGACATCTGGAAGTTCTCAGTTCACATAGTGTTGAAGTCTTGCTTTGAGGATTTTGAGCATTCACTTTGCTCTTCTTTGGGATTGGAATGTAAACTGACCTTTTCCAGTTCTGTGGCCATTGTTTAGTTCTCTAAATTTGCTGGTATATTGAGTGCAACACTTTAACAGCATCATCTTTTAATATTTGAAATAGCTCAGTTGCCATTAGCTTTGTTATCTCCCAAAAAATTACAAAGTGCAGCTGCTGCCAGTGCCTATCTCTTTACAAAGTGGATTCTAGTGCCCTATTACTTTCTATCACTAGTCTTTCATTCAAAATTTGTACAGAGTATGTTTAATTGGCAGAATCCAAGTCTGATTCACCCTAGCAATGACGGAGGCTGGGGAATGAGCCTGATGCTTTCAGCTTCTATAGACACGAGAGTAGTTTGTCTCAATGAAGTGGAATATTCCCTAAAGAAAAGAAACTAGTTCAGAATTCTGAAAAGCGAACCAGCAAGAATCGAAGATGACAAATATTCACTCCACAGTATATTACCTACTTTAAGACTTAGTACAGTTTTGACCTTATTACAATTATTTAGAACTTGAAATAACTGACATGCAGAGATTCTAATTAACCCATTGAATAGTCGACATTTTAACTAGATCTTGTCAAATTCTAAAATCCAAGCCAATTACCCTCCGCTCCAAAACCTCTTTCAATATCTTAATGTGCTAATAAAATGTAATTACCTTAAACATATACTCATGTGCTTGAAATAGTTTCCATTAGATTTTAGATCCCTCAATAATTTTAAATTTATAAACAGAGACAAAAGAAATTTATAAACTTAAAGAATAACGCTTGGTTTTAGAGTCAGTGTTCTGTTCTTTCATATATTATAACTCATAGATATATACAGGATATTCTCAAAGTACTACTAACGTATCTATGTTATGATTACAGAATTTCAAATACTTAAATGTCAATTGCAAGTATGCTGAAATGATTTAAACATATCTCTTTCCAGAAATATAAGAAGATCATTGTCTATTGATGTGGTCAATTAAAAAAAAATACTAAAAATAAAAGTAGATTTTTTTCCTGGAATTTATTTGCTCCATCTATGATCCACGGATGTTGGCAATTTGATCTTTGGTTCCTCTGAATTTTCTAAATACAGCTTGGACATCTGGAAGTTCTCAGTTCACATAGTGTTGAAGTCTTGCTTTGAGGATTTTGAGCATTCACTTTGCTCTTCTTTGGGATTGGAATGTAAACTGACCTTTTCCAGTTCTGTGGCCATTGTTTAGTTCTCTAAATTTGCTGGTATATTGAGTGCAACACTTTAACAGCATCATCTTTTAATATTTGAAATAGCTCAGTTGCCATTAGCTTTGTCCATCATAATGTTTCCTAGAGCTTACTTGACTTCCAACTCTCAAGTATCTGGATCTAGCTGAATGATCACACCATTGTGGTCATCCAGGTCATTAAGATCTTTTGCATATAGTTATTCTGTGTATTCTTTTCACCTCTTTTTAGTATCTTCTGCTTTTGTTAGGTCTGTTCTGTTTTTGTTCTTTATTTTGTGTACCTTTGCATGAAATATTCTCTTCGTATCTCTAATTTTCTTGTAAAGATCTCTAGTCTTTTCCTTTCTATTGTTTTCCTCTATGTTTTTACATTGTTCATTTAATAAGGCTTTCTTATTCTTTGTTGCTCTTTTCTAGAACTCTGAATTTAGACGGATATATCTTTCCTTTTCTCCATTGCCTTTCACATCTCTTCTTTTCTCAGATATTTGTGAGGTCTCCTCAGACAACCATTTTGCTCTTTTGCATTTCTTCTTCTTGTGAAAGGTTTTGATCACTGCTGCCTATACAATGTTGTGAAATTCTGTTTATAGTTCTCCAGGTACTCTGTCTATCAGATCTAATCTCTTGAGTTTATTTGTAATTTCCAATGTATGGGATTTCATAAGGGATTTGATTTAGGTCAGTCTTGAATGGCCTACTTTCTTTAATTTAAGTTTAAATTTTGCTTTAAAGAGTTCATGATCTGAGCCAGAGTCTGCTCCAGGTCTTGTTTTTGCTGACTGTATTGAGCTTCTCCATCTTTGGTTGCAAAAAAATATAGGCAATTTTGGTGTTGACCGTCAGGTGATATCCATGTATAGAGTCATTCCTTGTGTTTTTGGAAAAGGGTGTTTTCTATGATCACTAGGTTCTCTTGGCAAAACTCTGTTAGCCTTTGCCCTGTTTCATTTTGCACTCCAAGGTCAAACTAGCCTGTTACTCCAGGTATCTCATGGCTTCCTACTTTTGCATTCCAGTCCCCAGTGATGAAAAGGATATCATTTTTTGGTGTTATTTCTAAAAGATCTTGTAGGCCTTCATACAACCATTCAACTTCAGTTTCTTCAGTGTTAGTGGTTGGGTCATAGACTTGGATTACTGTGATATTAAATGATTTGACTTGGAAATGAACTGAGATCATTCTGTCATTTTTGAGATTGCACCCAAGTACTGCATTTTGAACTCTTGTGTTGTATATGAGGGCTACTCCATTTCTTCTAAGGTTATCTTGCCCATAGTAGTAGATAACATGGTCATCTAAATTAAATTCTCCCATTCCTTCCATTTTAATTCATTGATTTCTAAAATGTCAGTGTTCACACTTGCCATCTCTTGTTTGACCACATCTGATTTTCCTTGATTAATGAATCAAACATTCCAGGAACCTAAGCACTATTGTTTTTTGCAGCATCGGACTTTACTTTCACTGCCAGACATGGTCACAATTGGGAACCGTTTTTGCTTTTGCTCAACCTTCTTTCTGAAGCTATTTTTCACTCTTCTCCCATAGCATATTGGAACTCTGGGGAGCTCATCTTTCAGTGTCATATCTTTTTGCCTATTCATACTGTTCATGGGGATCTCAAGGCAAGAATACTGAAGTGGTTTGCCAATTCCTTCTCCAGTGAACTTTTGTCAGAACTCTCCACTATGGCCTATCTGTCTTGGTTAGCCCTAGGTGGCATGACTCATGGTCTCATTGATTATGTCATGGCTGTGATCTATGTGATCAGTTTGGTTAGTTTTCTGTTATTGTGCATTTCATTCTGTCTGCCCTTCAAAGGATGAGGCTAAGAGTCTTATGGAAGTAAAAGTTCATGATCTGAGCCAGAGTCTGCTCCAGGTCTTGTTTTTGCTGACTGTATTGAGCTTCTCCATCTTTGGTTGCAAAAAAATATAGGCAATTTTGGTGTTGACCGTCAGGTGATATCCATGTATAGAGTCATTCCTTGTGTTTTTGGAAAAGGGTGTTTTCTATGATCACTAGGTTCTCTTGGCAAAACTCTGTTAGCCTTTGCCCTGTTTCATTTTGCACTCCAAGGTCAAACTAGCCTGTTACTCCAGGTATCTCATGGCTTCCTACTTTTGCATTCCAGTCCCCAGTGATGAAAAGGATATCATTTTTTGGTGTTATTTCTAAAAGATCTTGTAGGCCTTCATACAACCATTCAACTTCAGTTTCTTCAGTGTTAGTGGTTGGGTCATAGACTTGGATTACTGTGATATTAAATGATTTGACTTGGAAATGAACTGAGATCATTCTGTCATTTTTGAGATTGCACCCAAGTACTGCATTTTGAACTCTTGTGTTGTATATGAGGGCTACTCCATTTCTTCTAAGGTTATCTTGCCCATAGTAGTAGATAACATGGTCATCTAAATTAAATTCTCCCATTCCTTCCATTTTAATTCATTGATTTCTAAAATGTCAGTGTTCACACTTGCCATCTCTTGTTTGACCACATCTGATTTTCCTTGATTAATGAATCAAACATTCCAGGAACCTAAGCACTATTGTTTTTTGCAGCATCGGACTTTACTTTCACTGCCAGACATGGTCACAATTGGGAACCGTTTTTGCTTTTGCTCAACCTTCTTTCTGAAGCTATTTTTCACTCTTCTCCCATAGCATATTGGAACTCTGGGGAGCTCATCTTTCAGTGTCATATCTTTTTGCCTATTCATACTGTTCATGGGGATCTCAAGGCAAGAATACTGAAGTGGTTTGCCAATTCCTTCTCCAGTGAACTTTTGTCAGAACTCTCCACTATGGCCTATCTGTCTTGGTTAGCCCTAGGTGGCATGACTCATGGTCTCATTGATTATGTCATGGCTGTGATCTATGTGATCAGTTTGGTTAGTTTTCTGTTATTGTGCATTTCATTCTGTCTGCCCTTCAAAGGATGAGGCTAAGAGTCTTATGGAAGTAAAAAGTACATTCTTTGTTAGGTTGTTGCTGTTCAGTCACTAAGACATATCCATCTCTCTGCGACCCCATGAACTGCAACACACCAGGCCTCCCTGTCCTTCATTATATCCCAGAGTTTGCTCAAACTCATGTCCATTGAGTCTATGGTGCCATGCAACCATCTCATCCTTTGTCAGCCACTTCCTTCTCCTGCCCTTAATCTTTTCTAGCATCAGTGTCTTTTCTAATGAGTTGACTCCTCTTATCAGGTGGCTAAATATTAGAACTTCAGCTTCAGCATCAATCATTCTAGTGAATATTTATTTTATTTTATTTTTTTGGCAGAAGCTGACATTTATTACTTCACATTTATGTATTAGTGATTTTCAGTCTTTTTGTAAAGTAACTTTTTCAATTGATAAAAGTAAGAAATCATGTACAATTGCTAAAGTGAAAGGCTGGATCAAAGATTTTTTTTCTTAGAAACACTGGGAAAATCTGCAAAGAAGTAATGTTATACTCCAGTTTCCACTGACATCTGAGTCTGCTGTTTTCAGAAATTGGCTAATTCCACAGAGGCCTAAGCACAGAAAAACAAAACTAGTATTTTTTTTTTTAATTTGCACTTGACAAATGGGCATAGTGATAATATTGGAATTCCTTTAGTATGTGTGCAAGCTGAACATGGTGGTGACATGAAGGAAGAATTTTTTTTTACCTTCATTTATGACAGTGAATGCTAGCTCGCTGTGAACTGTGTAGAGATAAGAAAACTACAACAGGGTACATCATAAACAAATCTGGTGTGGAGTTTGTATCTCACAGGAGCATTGTGATGCCGACATGCCATTGTGACAGAAAAGTGCTCCAGAGCAGCTATCTAGATTAGGAGCCTAGGTTAGGATGTAGTTGATTCACTGCTTCCTTCATCAAGGAAGTCATGCTACTAAAATAAAAAGACATCTATACTAAACAGTACTCTCGCAATGGAGTAAGAATCATGAATTAGGTGAGTCTAATGTATTAAAGTGGAGAGTATTCTCTTTAATATGAGGTAATATGGAAACTGTAATGTGCTGTTACTGGACCCTGAGGTGAGAGAATGAAAAGAAGGAAATTCTGCCAAGAGAGTTTAAACTGTGAAATACATTTTTTGTGTATCTGCAAGATAAGAAACAATTTGGTTCCTAGTGTTTAAAGATGGGAATTGGCCCACTGGAATTTCTTCTCTGATTTTTCAAATGATCTTAATACTTGCATGCATGTAAGGAAGGTATGCAACCTGTTTTTAGTGGCTGATAAAATTAAAAAGCAAACATGAAAGTTTGAAACTTGAAAGGAATAGAACTTTTATAGATTATAATATATCTCATGAAATAACAATTGTCAATTAAGTGGGCAAAGATCTTGATACTGCATATCTGTGAAAAGTTATCACCAAACACCTTACAAATTTAGTAGAATTGTTACATTGTCTGTGATTTTAATAGTAGAAAAACCAAAATTGTAGTTCATATGTCTGTATTTCTTTTGTTAGTCTACTAATTAATTTTTATCATATTTTAAGTATGCTGTGCTAAGTCACTTCAATCGTGTCCAATTCTTTCCAACCCTGTGGAGTGTAGCCCACCAGCCTCCTCTGTCCATGGGATTCTCCAGGCATGAATTCTGGGCTAATAAGTACAGTTCATTCACCACAGATCCTGTGAGAACTGCTCTAGATCTGTGATTTTTCAGCCTTGAATGTGCAATGGAATCACGTAAGAGCCTTGTTAAAATTCAGATTCTGATTTGCAGAGTGCAGGTGGGGCCCGGGAACCTACATTTCCTATAGTTCCTCAGTGATGCTGATGACCTCAGTCTACGGACTACATTGCAAACAGCAAGTTTCCAGGTGATAGTTCTTGTCCTTCTTCAGAGGATATTTTTAGCTATTAAAGTCACTAAACACTCCTGTTTTATGGGGCAATGGTCTTGAATATTTGATAAAGCATTGAAAGGCCAATAGGAGTACATACGGAGCCCAGAGCGATGAGGCAGTTTCTCTGCAGTGACCAATGTAGTTGGTCGGCAGTGCCTCTGTCTGAGTGGTAAACTCAAGTCTTGCTGGAAAGGAAAAGGATGCCAGGTGCACTTTGCAATTTAAGAAACAGGTAATATGGAAACTGTAATGTGCTGTTACTGGACCCTGAGGTGAGAGAATGAAAAGAAGGAAATTCTGCCAAGAGAGTTTAAACTGTGAAATACATTTTTTGTGTATCTGCAAGATAAGAAACAATTTGGTTCCTAGTGTTTAAAGATGGAATTGGCCCACTGGAATTTCTTCTCTGATTTTCAAATGATCTTAATACTTGCATGCATGTAAGGAAGGTATGCAACCTGTTTTAGTGGCTGATAAAATTAAAAAGCAAACATGAAAGTTTGAAACTTGAAAGGAATAGAACTTTTATAGATTATAATATATCTCATGAAATAACAATTGTCAATTAAGTGGGCAAAGATCTTGATACTGCATATCTGTGAAAAGTTATCACCAAACACCTTACAAATTTAGTAGAATTGTTACATTGTCTGTGATTTTAATAGTAGAAAAACCAAAATTGTAGTTCATATGTCTGTATTTCTTTTGTTAGTCTACTAATTAATTTTTATCATATTTTAAGTATGCTGTGCTAAGTCACTTCAATCGTGTCCAATTCTTTCCAACCCTGTGGAGTGTAGCCCACCAGCCTCCTCTGTCCATGGGATTCTCCAGGCATGAATTCTGGGCTAATAAGTACAGTTCATTCACCACAGATCCTGTGAGAACTGCTCTAGATCTGTGATTTTTCAGCCTTGAATGTGCAATGGAATCACGTAAGAGCCTTGTTAAAATTCAGATTCTGATTTGCAGAGTGCAGGTGGGGCCCGGGAACCTACATTTCCTATAGTTCCTCAGTGATGCTGATGACCTCAGTCTACGGACTACATTGCAAACAGCAAGTTTCCAGGTGATAGTTCTTGTCCTTCTTCAGAGGATATTTTTAGCTATTAAAGTCACTAAACACTCCTGTTTTATGGGGCAATGGTCTTGAATATTTGATAAAGCATTGAAAGGCCAATAGGAGTACATACGGAGCCCAGAGCGATGAGGCAGTTTCTCTGCAGTGACCAATGTAGTTGGTCGGCAGTGCCTCTGTCTGAGTGGTAAACTCAAGTCTTGCTGGAAAGGAAAAGGATGCCAGGTGAACTTTGCAATTTATCAGTAGCAGTTCCCAGGGGCCTTAGAAAAATTTTATTTTATTATTTTTTTAATTCTTTATTTTAAAGGTTTTAGAGTTTTGTTTTTCACAGACATGTATGTTCCCAGATCAGTCATATGCATATCCCTGGTCCCCACACCCTGAGTTCCCCACTTCCCACCGCTCCAGACCATTGCCCCATGCCATTGTTTAAGCACTCCTATTCCCTTAGCACAATGCCAATAGCTATCTTTTCCACACATGACAATATAGGTTTCCATGTTACTCCCTCCATGCCTCCCTATCCCTATTTCTACCCCACAATGTTCCTATGTCTATGTACTGTCTGTTTTTCCATGAGCTCACTGCCTGTGTTATCAAGGCTGTCGTATTAGATTCCATATATATGTGTTAGTATACTGTATTTGTCTTTCTCTTTTTGACTTACTTCGCTTTTTATGATAGGTTCTAGAGCCAGCCACTTCATTAGGACTGAGTCTTCTGCATTTCTTTTAACAGCTGAGTTGTATTCCATTGTATATATGTACCAGGGCTTCTGTATCCATTCTTTCGTTGATGCACGTCGAGGTTGCTTCCATGTCCTGGCTACTGTATAGAGAGCTGCAATGAACATTGGGGTACAGGTGCTTCTTTTACTGTTGATTTCATCAGGATATAGGCCTAGTAGTGGGATTCCTGGGTCATAGGGTGCTTCTGTTTTTAGTTTTTTAAGGAATCTCCATACTGTCTTCCATAGAAGCTGTATCAATCGACATTCCCACCAGCAATGCAAGAGGGTTCCCTTTTCTCCGCACACTCTCCAGCATTTGTCTGACAATTTGTGGATGATGGCCATTCTGACAGGTGTGAGGTGATATCTCATTGTTGTTTTACTTTGCACTTCTCTAATAATAAGCGAGATTGAGCATCATTTCATGTGCTTTTGGGCCATCTGCATGTCCTCTTTGGAGAGGTGTCTCTTTAGATCCTTTTTCCCATTTTTTGATTGGGTTGTTCGTTTTTCCTGTGCTGAGTTGTCTGTGTTGCTTGTAGATTTTGGAGATTAATTCTTTGTTGTTTCATTTGCTATGATTTTCTCCTACTCTGTGGGGTGTCTGTTGAGCTTTTTTGTAATTTTTTTTGCTGTACAAAAGCTTTTAAGTTTTATGAGGTCCCATATGTTCATTTTTATTTTCAGTTCTGCTATTTTAGTTGGTGGGTCAGAGAAGATCTTGCTTTGATCTATGTCCTTCAGGGTTTTGCCTATGTTCTCCTCTAAGAGTTTGATGGTTTCTGGTCTTACTTTTAGGTCTTTAATCCATTTTGAATTGATCTTAGTGTATGGTGTCAGGGAATGTTCCAACTTCATTTTTCTGCATGGACCTGTCCAATTTTCTCCGCACCACTTGTTGACGGGGCTGTCTTTGTCCCATTTTATAGTTTCTCCTCCTTTGTCAAAAATAAGGTACCCAGAGGTGCGTGGGTTTATCTCTGTGTTCTCTATCTTGTTCCATTGGTCTATAGTTCTGTTTTTGTGCCAGTACCACACTGTCTTGATGACTGTTGCTTTGTAGTAGAGTCTGAAGTTGGGGAGACTGATTCCTCCAGCTCCGTTTTTCTTTCTCAGGATTGCTTTGGCTCTTCGAGGTCTTGTGTGTTTCCATATGAACTGTGTTATTCTTTGGTCTAGTTCTGTGAGAAATGTCAATGGTAGTTGGATAGGTATTGCACTGAATCTGTAGGTGATATTTGGTAGTATGGTCATTTTCACAATATTGATTCTTCCGACCCAGGACATGGAATATCTCTCCATCTGTTTAAGTCTTCTTTAATTTCTTTCATGAGTGTCTTGTAATTTTCTGTGTACAGTTCTTTTGTTTCTTTGGGTAGGTTTATTCCTAGATATTTGATTCTTTTGGTTGCAATGGTGAAGGGAATTGCCTGTTTGATTTTGTTTTCTGATTTTTCATTGTTTGTGTCTAGGAATGCCAGTGATTCCTCTGTGTTGACTTTATATCCTGCGACTTTGCTGAATTTGTTGATTAGCTCTAGTAGCTTTATAATAGAGTCTTTGGGATTTTCTATGTATAATAGCATGTCTTCTGAAAATAGAGAGCTTGACTCCTTCCTTTCCAATCTGGATTCCTTTGATTTTTTTCTCTTCTCTTATTGCCATTGTTAGAATTTCCAGGACTATGTTGAATAGTAGTGGTAAAAGTGGACACCCTTGTCTTGCTCCTGATCTTAGAGACAATGCTTTCAGTTTTTCACCGTTGACGATAATGTTTGCTGTGAGTTTCTCATATATGGCTTTATTATGTTGAGATAGGTTCCTTCCATGCCCATTTTCTGAAGAGTTTTTATCATAAATGGATATTGTACTTTGTCGAAGGCTTTTTCTGCATTTATTGAGATAATCATGTGATTTTTGTCTCTCAATTTGTTGACCTTCATTTTTCTGCATGGACCTGTCCAATTTTCTCCGCACCACTTGTTGACGGGGCTGTCTTTGTCCCATTTTATAGTTTCTCCTCCTTTGTCAAAAATAAGGTACCCAGAGGTGCGTGGGTTTATCTCTGTGTTCTCTATCTTGTTCCATTGGTCTATAGTTCTGTTTTTGTGCCAGTACCACACTGTCTTGATGACTGTTGCTTTGTAGTAGAGTCTGAAGTTGGGGAGACTGATTCCTCCAGCTCCGTTTTTCTTTCTCAGGATTGCTTTGGCTCTTCGAGGTCTTGTGTGTTTCCATATGAACTGTGTTATTCTTTGGTCTAGTTCTGTGAGAAATGTCAATGGTAGTTGGATAGGTATTGCACTGAATCTGTAGGTGATATTTGGTAGTATGGTCATTTTCACAATATTGATTCTTCCGACCCAGGACATGGAATATCTCTCCATCTGTTTAAGTCTTCTTTAATTTCTTTCATGAGTGTCTTGTAATTTTCTGTGTACAGTTCTTTTGTTTCTTTGGGTAGGTTTATTCCTAGATATTTGATTCTTTTGGTTGCAATGGTGAAGGGAATTGCCTGTTTGATTTTGTTTTCTGATTTTTCATTGTTTGTGTCTAGGAATGCCAGTGATTCCTCTGTGTTGACTTTATATCCTGCGACTTTGCTGAATTTGTTGATTAGCTCTAGTAGCTTTATAATAGAGTCTTTGGGATTTTCTATGTATAATAGCATGTCTTCTGAAAATAGAGAGCTTGACTCCTTCCTTTCCAATCTGGATTCCTTTGATTTTTTTCTCTTCTCTTATTGCCATTGTTAGAATTTCCAGGACTATGTTGAATAGTAGTGGTAAAAGTGGACACCCTTGTCTTGCTCCTGATCTTAGAGACAATGCTTTCAGTTTTTCACCGTTGACGATAATGTTTGCTGTGAGTTTCTCATATATGGCTTTATTATGTTGAGATAGGTTCCTTCCATGCCCATTTTCTGAAGAGTTTTTATCATAAATGGATATTGTACTTTGTCGAAGGCTTTTTCTGCATTTATTGAGATAATCATGTGATTTTTGTCTCTCAATTTGTTGATATGGTGTATCACATTGATTGATTTACAGATATTGAAGAATCCTTGCATGCCTGGGATGAACCCGACTTGATCATGATATATGAGATTTTTGATGTGTCATTGAATTCTGTTTGCTAGGATTTTGTTGAGGATCTTGGCATCTAAGTTCGAAATTGGCCTATAACTTTCCTTTTTTTGTGTTGTCTTTGTCTGGTTTGGGTATCAGGGTGATGGTGGCCTTGTAGAATGTGTTTGGAAGTTTTCCTTCCTATGCAAATTTTTAGAAGCGTTTTAGAAGGACAAGCATTAGCTCTTCTTTAAATGTTTGGTAAAATTCGGCTGTGAAGCCATCTGGTCCTGAGCTTTTATTTTGGGGTAGATTCTTAATCACAAATTCCATTTATGAGCTTGTGATTGGGTTGTTCAAAGTTTCTGTTTCTTCCTGGCTCAGTCTTGGGAGATTGATCTTCCCCAAGAAACTGTCCATTTCTTCCAGGTTGTCCAGTTTGTTGCCATAGAGTTGCTCATAATAGGCTCTTAGAATCCTTTGGATTTCTGCATTATCTGTTGTAATCGCTCCTTTGTCGTTTTTGATTTTGTTGATCTGGTTCTTCTCTTTCTCTTGATGAGTTTGGCCATTGGCTTGTCAATTTTGTTTACCTTTTCAAAGAACCAGCTTTTTGTTTTATTTATCCATACTATAGTTTCTTTCGTTTCTTTTTCATTTATTTCTGCTCTGATCCTTATGATTTCTCTTCTTCTGTTGGCTTTGCAGTGTTTTTGTTCTTCTTTCTCCAAGTGTTTTAAGCAGAGGGTGAGGCCATCTGCTTCATATTTTCCTAGTTTCTTGAGGTGGGATAGGATTGCTATAAATTTCCTCTTAAAATGCTTTTCAATATCCATAGGTTTTGCAGTCGTATGTTAGAATGAGTGGAAAAGTGGACACCCTTGTCTTGCTCCTGATCTTAGAGACAATGCTTTCAGTTTTTCACCGTTGACGATAATGTTTGCTGTGAGTTTCTCATATATGGCTTTATTATGTTGAGATAGGTTCCTTCCATGCCCATTTTCTGAAGAGTTTTTATCATAAATGGATATTGTACTTTGTCGAAGGCTTTTTCTGCATTTATTGAGATAATCATGTGATTTTTGTCTCTCAATTTGTTGATATGGTGTATCACATTGATTGATTTACAGATATTGAAGAATCCTTGCATGCCTGGGATGAACCCGACTTGATCATGATATATGAGATTTTTGATGTGTCATTGAATTCTGTTTGCTAGGATTTTGTTGAGGATCTTGGCATCTAAGTTCGAAATTGGCCTATAACTTTCCTTTTTTTGTGTTGTCTTTGTCTGGTTTGGGTATCAGGGTGATGGTGGCCTTGTAGAATGTGTTTGGAAGTTTTCCTTCCTATGCAAATTTTTAGAAGCGTTTTAGAAGGACAAGCATTAGCTCTTCTTTAAATGTTTGGTAAAATTCGGCTGTGAAGCCATCTGGTCCTGAGCTTTTATTTTGGGGTAGATTCTTAATCACAAATTCCATTTATGAGCTTGTGATTGGGTTGTTCAAAGTTTCTGTTTCTTCCTGGCTCAGTCTTGGGAGATTGATCTTCCCCAAGAAACTGTCCATTTCTTCCAGGTTGTCCAGTTTGTTGCCATAGAGTTGCTCATAATAGGCTCTTAGAATCCTTTGGATTTCTGCATTATCTGTTGTAATCGCTCCTTTGTCGTTTTTGATTTTGTTGATCTGGTTCTTCTCTTTCTCTTGATGAGTTTGGCCATTGGCTTGTCAATTTTGTTTACCTTTTCAAAGAACCAGCTTTTTGTTTTATTTATCCATACTATAGTTTCTTTCGTTTCTTTTTCATTTATTTCTGCTCTGATCCTTATGATTTCTCTTCTTCTGTTGGCTTTGCAGTGTTTTTGTTCTTCTTTCTCCAAGTGTTTTAAGCAGAGGGTGAGGCCATCTGCTTCATATTTTCCTAGTTTCTTGAGGTGGGATAGGATTGCTATAAATTTCCCTCTTAAAATTGCTTTTGCAATATCCCATAGGTTTTGCACGGTCGTATGTTCATTATCATCTTCCTCTAGGAATTTTTAAATTTCTCCTTTGATTTCCTCAGTGATCAGTTGTTTTTTTAGGTATGTGTTGTTTAATCTCCATGTGCTTGTGTTTTCAGCGATTTTTTTCCTGTAGATGATCTCTAGTTTCATTGCATTGTGGTCCGAGAAGACGGTTGATATAATTTCCTTTTTTATTGAATTGATTGAGATTAGATTTGTGGCCCAAGATGTGGTCTATCCTGGAGAATGTTCCATGAGCTCTTGAGAAGAAAGTGTATTCCTCTGCTTTTGGATGGAACATCCTAAAGATACCGATGAGGTCCATTTTTTCTAGTGTGGCATTTAAGGCTTGTGTTTATTGATTTTCTGTTTTGATGATCTATTCATTGGTGTGAGAGAAGTGTTAATGTCTCCTACTATTATTGTGTTATTATTGATTTCTTCTTTTAAGTCTGATAGTGTCTGTCTTATGTATTGAGGTGCCCTTGTGTTGAGTGCATAGATATTCATGACTGTTATGTCTTCCTGTTGGATGGATCCTTTAATCATGATGTAGTGACCTGCCTTGTCTCTTAGAATCTTCTTTACTTTAAAATTTATTTTGTCTGATACGAGAATTGCTACTCCAGCTTTCTTTTCATTTCCATTTCCATGGAATATCTTTTTCCATCCTCTCACTTTCAGTCTATGGGTGCCTCTAGGTCGGAAGTGCGTCTCTTGTAAACAGCATATATACGGGTCTTGCTTCTTGATCCATTCAGCCAGCCTATGTCGTTTGGTTGGAGCATTTAATCCATTTACATTCAAAGTAATTATTGATACAAATGTTCCTATTGTTATCTTCTTAGAAGTCTGGGGTTTGATTTGTAGGACTTCTTCTACTATTGTATTTATTGGCTATTATCAGGCCCTTTAACAGTTTTTGTAGGGCTGGTTTTGTGGTACGGAATTCTTTTAGTTTTTGCTTCTCTGTGAAGCTTTTGACTTCTCCATCGATTCTGAATGAGATTCTTGCTGGGTAGAGAATTCTTGGTTGGAGGTTATTCTCTTTTAGCTGTTTAAATGTATCTTGCCATTCTCTTCTGGCCTGCAGGGTTTCTGTTGAGAGATCCGCAGTTAGACGTATGGGCTTTCCTTTATATGTTATTTGTTGTTAGCTTCTAGCTGCTTTTAGTAATCTGCAATTTTTTTTCCATCGCAGATTTTTGTTTCTCTGGGGTTTTCAGCGATTTTTTCCTGTATCTCTAGTTTCATTGCATTGTGGTCCGAGAAGACGGTTGATATAATTTCCTTTTTTATTGAATTGATTGAGATTAGATTTGTGGCCCAAGATGTGGTCTATCCTGGAGAATGTTCCATGAGCTCTTGAGAAGAAAGTGTATTCCTCTGCTTTTGGATGGAACATCCTAAAGATACCGATGAGGTCCATTTTTTCTAGTGTGGCATTTAAGGCTTGTGTTTATTGATTTTCTGTTTTGATGATCTATTCATTGGTGTGAGAGAAGTGTTAATGTCTCCTACTATTATTGTGTTATTATTGATTTCTTCTTTTAAGTCTGATAGTGTCTGTCTTATGTATTGAGGTGCCCTTGTGTTGAGTGCATAGATATTCATGACTGTTATGTCTTCCTGTTGGATGGATCCTTTAATCATGATGTAGTGACCTGCCTTGTCTCTTAGAATCTTCTTTACTTTAAAATTTATTTTGTCTGATACGAGAATTGCTACTCCAGCTTTCTTTTCATTTCCATTTCCATGGAATATCTTTTTCCATCCTCTCACTTTCAGTCTATGGGTGCCTCTAGGTCGGAAGTGCGTCTCTTGTAAACAGCATATATACGGGTCTTGCTTCTTGATCCATTCAGCCAGCCTATGTCGTTTGGTTGGAGCATTTAATCCATTTACATTCAAAGTAATTATTGATACAAATGTTCCTATTGTTATCTTCTTAGAAGTCTGGGGTTTGATTTGTAGGACTTCTTCTACTATTGTATTTATTGGCTATTATCAGGCCCTTTAACAGTTTTTGTAGGGCTGGTTTTGTGGTACGGAATTCTTTTAGTTTTTGCTTCTCTGTGAAGCTTTTGACTTCTCCATCGATTCTGAATGAGATTCTTGCTGGGTAGAGAATTCTTGGTTGGAGGTTATTCTCTTTTAGCTGTTTAAATGTATCTTGCCATTCTCTTCTGGCCTGCAGGGTTTCTGTTGAGAGATCCGCAGTTAGACGTATGGGCTTTCCTTTATATGTTATTTGTTGTTAGCTTCTAGCTGCTTTTAGTAATCTGTCTTTATATTTAGTCTGCGTTAGTTGATTAGAATGTGCCTTGGTGTGTTTCTTCTGGGGTTTCTCCTGTATGGAACTCTTTGTGCTTCTTGGCCTTGGTTGACTATTTCCTTTCCCATGCTGGGGAAGTTTTCCACTATAACCTCTTCAAGAATTTTTTCGTAGCCTTTCTTTCCCTCTTCTTCCTCTGGAACTCCTATAATTCTAATGTTGGTGCATTTGATATTGTCCCACAGGTCTCTGAGTCTATCCTCAGTTCTTTTAATTCTTTCGGCTTTGTTAGCAGTTATTTCCACCATTCTGTCTTCCAGCTCTCTTATCCATTCTTCTGCCTCAGATACTCTACTGTTGAGGCCTTCTATAGTATTTTTGAGTTCAGCAATTGAGTTGGTGGTCTCTATTTGCTTATTTTTCATTTCCTGCATGTCTTTTCTCAATGCACAAATTTCCTCTGATATTCTGTTTTTGGTGTTTTGCATCCTCATTAGTAAAGTTTTTCTGAATTCTCTTTCAGATAATTTGTCTATCTCCTTCTCTGTCATTTGAAGTTGTTTCTCTAGCTTGGTCCTTCATTTGTGCAGTGTTCCTCTGTCGTTTCATTATTAGGTTAGTTTTTGTTTCTTTGTGGGTGTCTGTGTGTATGGAGTTCTTTTTCCCACCAGGCTTCTTTGTTGAATTCTCCCTTCCTTTGTGTTTTTGTCCTTGTAGAAGTGGTTTGATTTGTAGGACTTCTTCTACTCTATTTATTGGCCATATCAGGCCGTTTAACACTTGTTGTACGACTGGTTTTGTGGTACGGAATTCTTTTAGTTTTTGCTTGTATGTGAAGCTTTTGACTTCTCCATCGATTCTGAATGAGATTCTTGATGGGTAGAGAATTCTTGGTTGGAGGTTATTCTCTTTTAGCTGTTTAAATGTATCTTGCCATTCTCTTCTGGCCTGCAGGGTTTCTGTTGAGAGATCCGCAGTTAGACGTATGGGCTTTCCTTTATATGTTATTTGTTGTTAGCTTCTAGCTGCTTTTAGTAATCTGTCTTTATATTTAGTCTGCGTTAGTTGATTAGAATGTGCCTTGGTGTGTTTCTTCTGGGGTTTCTCCTGTATGGAACTCTTTGTGCTTCTTGGCCTTGGTTGACTATTTCCTTTCCCATGCTGGGGAAGTTTTCCACTATAACCTCTTCAAGAATTTTTTCGTAGCCTTTCTTCCCTTCTTCTTCCTCCAAAACTCCTATAATTCTAATGTTGGTGCATTTGATATTGTCCCACAGGTCTCTGAGTCTATCCTCAGTTCTTTTAATTCTTTCGGCTTTGTTAGCAGTTATTTCCACCATTCTGTCTTCCAGCTCTCTTATCCATTCTTCTGCCTCAGATACTCTACTGTTGAGGCCTTCTATAGTATTTTTGAGTTCAGCAATTGAGTTGGTGGTCTCTATTTGCTTATTTTTCATTTCCTGCATGTCTTTTCTCAATGCACAAATTTCCTCTGATATTCTGTTTTTGGTGTTTTGCATCCTCATTAGTAAAGTTTTTCTGAATTCTCTTTCAGATAATTTGTCTATCTCCTTCTCTGTCATTTGAAGTTGTTTCTCTAGCTTGGTCCTTCATTTGTGCAGTGTTCCTCTGTCGTTTCATTATTAGGTTAGTTTTTGTTTCTTTGTGGGTGTCTGTGTGTATGGAGTTCTTTTTCCCACCAGGCTTCTTTGTTGAATTCTCCCTTCCTTTGTGTTTTTGTCCTTGTAGAAGGGTTCAATGGTTTGTGTCTTGGATGGTGTTAGGTCTTGTTTACAGGTGAATAATCTCTAGCGTTGTATGGTCTTTGATAGTGTGGGGTCTTAAAATCAGGGCTTCTAATCCTAGGATCTTTGGTTTGATGATTGGTCAGAGGGTGTAGGCTCAGTGCCTGGTTTGCTATGGTGTTCCGTGTTATTAGCTCAAATACTAGCATCTGAGGAATAAGACGTGTGTCCCTGATGGGTGACAGTCATAAAAGCATGCAGATGTTTTCTAACATAGTCATAAGATATATATATATATATTTATATATATATATATACACACACACACACAGCAATAACCACATCTAACCAGTCTTACAATGATAAAGCATAGGAAATTTTTCTGGCAAATGACACAATCAATGATGATACTTGCCCATTAAGCTCTGAATTAATTAAAATAGTGCCTGGAAAAATAGATTCGGGGCAAGGTCCTGGCTTGGACTATTTCATTGAAAACAATTTTTAGCTAAGACATGTGTTGGCGGTGAGGAGGTGGAGAATGTATGGGTAATGAGAAGGAATAGATTTGCCTTGGAAGGATTTTATAGGATTATGTAGCCAAGATTAGTGTGTTGTATTGTTTAGTGCAGCTGGAAGAGAATAGTGGAGACAGGAAGGTAGGAAATATTTACCTACAGGATAGTGGTAGATAGGAGAAAGTTTTACATTTAGAACATAGAGGGAGGAATCAATGGCAAAGAGGAAAGAAAATTAGAAGTTTCCAAAAATTCTAATTAACAATAAATAAATAAATAAAAATAAAAAATCAAAAAAAAATTAAAAATTAAAAAGGGAAGAAAAACTTAATAAGGAGACAAAAAAAAAAAAAAAAAAAAAACCCACCAAAACTCCTGACCAATCAAACAAATAAACAGAACCATCCACAACAAATAAACAAACAAAAAAAGCTAAATACTGTCTCTGGTTTTTATCCTCTCATCTGTCTGATGGATTCCAATCAGCTCTCGATGGTGTTGTCTTGATGATGTAACCTTTCCCTTATGGCACCGGTTGCTACGGTTTGTTTTCAGCAAAATAAGGCATTGCTGCAAGCTCAGGTGCTGGCCGGGGCTGCGGGGGGCCGTGGCACGCGCAGTTCTGTGTTGGAGAGGGACTCCCCGGCTTTGCCGGGCACCCACTGATAGCCTCCAATACCTGACCTTCACCCGGCTTCCTCTGCTGCGGGAATAGCTATGGGAGTGCACGGGCTCCTCCGCCACTGGCGCGCGCACTGCCAGTTACGCGTCCAAGTCCCAAAGGCAGGCACCAGCTTCCCCGTCTGGCTCGAGCCTGGTTCCTGGTCAGCACTCCGTGGGCGACTTCCCCTTTGACTAGACCCCCACTACCAGTGTTTGAACTTACCCGGTGCCAGGTTGAAAGTCGCGATTTTCGCCGGGCCAAGCAACGTGATTTTTGCACTGGGCGCTCCCTCCTGGCTCCAGGTCACTAGGCAGCACTCCGCATGCGTTCTGCCTGGCCCTGCTCCAGTATCCTATCTTCTCAGTGTCTTAATTTCTGCTGGTGATCCGGGCGGATTCTTGGAATTTTCACTCTGATCGTTGCCTTCTCTCCCCCAAGGCTCCGCTCAGGCCCCCTTTTAGGGCACTTGCTGGCCATGCTCTCCGTTGGTGCGGTCCGGCATGGGGGTTAGGATAGAGGGTTCTTAGAACCCTAGCTCCGGGAAATTTCTGGCTGTTCACTCTTCTACTCTCGCAGACCTATGGAATTCTTCTGTCGTCTAGCGACTGGTTTGTTGGTGGTGGTTCTTTTCTTGATTAGTTCTGGTATTTCTGTTGGGGAGCTGGTGAAATCTTCCCTTCATTCCTCCGCCATCTTGGCTCCACCCTAGTGAATATTTAGAGTTAGTTCCCTTTGGTATTGATCTTCATGCTGTCCAAGGGATTCTCAAGAGTTTTCTCCAACACCACAATTCAAAAGCATCAATTCCTCAGTGCTCAGCCTTCTTTATGATCCAGCTCTCACATCCTTGTACTCAGCTACTGGAAAAACTATAGCTTTGACTATATGGGCCTTTTCAAGTAAAGTGATGTCTCTACTTTTTAATTTGGTGTCTAGATTTGTCATAGTTTTCCTGCAAAGAGCAAACATCCTTTAATTTCATGGCTACAGTCATTGATTACAGTGATTTTGGGGCCCAAGAAAATCTATCACTGTTTCCATTGGAAACAAAGTTACTAGAAATAGTAGGTACATTGAAAAACAATACACTGTTCAAAACAAACAACATCTGCTCATATACAGAGGGACCTAGCGGCTATAGTCCGTATGGGAGTGCACGGGCTCCTCCGCCACTGGCGCGCGCACTGCAAGTTCGCGTCAAGTCCCAAAGGCAGGCACCAGCTTCCCGTCTGGCTCGAGCCTGGTTCCTGGTCAGCACTCCGTGGGCGACTTCCCTTGACTAGACCCCACTACCAGTGTTTGAACTTACCCGGTGCCAGGTTGAAAGTCGCGATTTTCGCCGGGCCAAGCAACGTGATTTTTGCACTGGGCGCTCCCTCCTGGCTCCAGGTCACTAGGCAGCACTCCGCATGCGTTCTGCCTGGCCCTGCTCCAGTATCCTATCTTCTCAGTGTCTTAATTTCTGCTGGTGATCCGGGCGGATTCTTGGAATTTTCACTCTGATCGTTGCCTTCTCTCCCCCAAGGCTCCGCTCAGGCCCCCTTTTAGGGCACTTGCTGGCCATGCTCTCCGTTGGTGCGGTCCGGCATGGGGGTTAGGATAGAGGGTTCTTAGAACCCTAGCTCCGGGAAATTTCTGGCTGTTCACTCTTCTACTCTCGCAGACCTATGGAATTCTTCTGTCGTCTAGCGACTGGTTTGTTGGTGGTGGTTCTTTTCTTGATTAGTTCTGGTATTTCTGTTGGGGAGCTGGTGAAATCTTCCCTTCATTCCTCCGCCATCTTGGCTCCACCCTAGTGAATATTTAGAGTTAGTTCCCTTTGGTATTGATCTTCATGCTGCCCAAAGGGGATTCTCAAGAGTTTTCTCCAACACCACAATTCAAAAGCATCAATTCCTCAGTGCTCAGCCTTCTTTATGATCCAGCTCTCACATCCTTGTACTCAGCTACTGGAAAAACTATAGCTTTGACTATATGGGCCTTTTCAAGTAAAGTGATGTCTCTACTTTTTAATTTGGTGTCTAGATTTGTCATAGTTTTCCTGCAAAGAGCAAACATCCTTTAATTTCATGGCTACAGTCATTGATTACAGTGATTTTGGGGCCCAAGAAAATCTATCACTGTTTCCATTGGAAACAAAGTTACTAGAAATAGTAGGTACATTGAAAAACAATACACTGTTCAAAACAAACAACATCTGCTCATATACAGAGGGACCTAGCCGGCTATAGTCCGTAGGACCACAAAGAGTTGGACACCAGTGAAGCAACTTAGCATCTGTATTATATCTTACAGAAGGGATCATTGTACAACTTGACATTTCTGCTCCTAGAAATACTCCAAGAGACTCTTGCTCATTCAAACAGTTTACACTATTCACAATAGCCAAAACTAGAAATGACACAAATAGAATATTAAGAGGAGAAAATAATGTAACATTGTGATAAAATAATACAATAAAATAATCTTACTTTGTAATGTAGTTATAATAGTGGTGTTTAAAGGGAAAGAAAGAGCATACACAAAATTGAATGCATTGCTGCCTTTGGAAAAAAAAAAGACGTGATCAGAAATTGGTACAGAAGACGTCTCTAAGGTACTAACAGTGTTGAATTTTTAACTGGGTAGCCTGTTTTGTTTTATAATCCTTCTTATAATATGTGCAAATTTTATATGTTATTGACTATATAATACAGTCACATTTCAAGAAATAAATATAGAGAAATGTGACATATATATGAATCCTTGTTATTGTTTAGTTGCTAAATTGTGTCTGACTCTTCTGTGACTCTATGAACTGTAGCCCACCAAGGCTTCTCTGTCCATGGGATTTTCTAGGCAATAATACTGGAGTGGGTTGCCATTTCCTTGTCCAGGGAATCATCCTGACCAAGGGATCAAGCCTGTGTCTCCTGTATTGTCAGGCAGGTTCCTTAGCACTGAACCACCATATGAGTCCTTACTTTGTGCCAAATCTACAATCTTAAACTTGTAATTTGAAGTGACTGCTTTTGTTGAAGTCTTTTAAAAACATGGAAGCAAATAGAGCTAGATATATTCTGAGATGTTGAAAAGGACCTTTTAATTCTTCAGAACTCTCCTTTTTCCACATCCAAGTTTTCCACCATCCTTTTCTGTCCCTAACAGATCTGTAACATCCAAAACATTTTGCCTCAATTCCAGTTTACAGAGGCATATATTTGTTTCCAGTGTGCTGATATCAAACCATTACTCTTTTTAATTTTTATTTCTTTTTCTAGCTCCCATAAGATCTCCTGTCTATGTCTTATTGTCTTTTCATATATAGGCAGGTTAATTAAGGTAGAACATACATGTGTACATATTAACAACAAAGTATAATTAGAATCTCATGGACAGAGGAACCTGATGGGCTAATGTTTCTAGGATCACAAAGAGTCAGACACAACTGAAGCAACTTAGCACACGCACACATAATTAGCTGAAGTCTTAATTATTAAATTTGTAATCGGGTAGTTATTAGAGGTAATTTTAACAATGGCAAAAGCAGTTTATTTTAGTGACAGAATTATTTCTGGGAACAAAATGCATTATTCATTCTTAACAAATTATGTTAAAGTGATTTTAATTTGACATCAGGAATGTTTCATTAGCATCCCCATAACTACCAATCCTGATTATATTGTTCATTTTCATCATATAGTTCCATTTACACATGATTCAGTTGACTTTTGGAGAAGGAAATGATAACCCATTAGAGTATTCTTGCCTGGAAAATTCCATGGACAGAGAAGCCTGATGAGCTTCAGTCCATGAGGTGTCATGGATCTCATGGGTCTCACAGATTCCCATCAAGGAAACACTACATATTTATATATGTATATATATAATATTATATATGTAATGCATGTATTATAGAGATAGAATACTTGCATATTATGCATATATAATATATAATATGTAATCTATATAATGTATGATACATTATAATATAAATATACTGTGTATAATATATGTTTATATAGATATAATCTATTTGTATATTGATGTTTATATTTCATAATGACATATATCTATATTTTATATAACATATTGTATATGCAAATATATGAAATGTATTTATATATTGTATATAACATATTTATATATATTAACATATTTAATATGTTATATATATATATCACAGGGATATGACATATGGCTCAGTGATTTATGATGGCTCAGCAGTGAAGAATCTCCCTGCATGCAATGCAGGAGACCCAGGTTTCATCCCTGAGTTGAGAAGATCCCCCTGGAGGTGTGCATGGCAACTGACTCCAGCATTCTTGCCTGAAGAATTCCATGGACAGAGAATCCTAGCGGGCCACAGTTCATGGGGTCACATCAAGTCAGACATGACTTAAGTGACTAAGAAGCAGCTGACTTCAGTTCAGGAAAGACTTAGAGTGACAGTTACAACTGATTTAATATTGACTTTGTAGATGATCATTGAAAAAGAAAAAGTAAAACAGCACAAGCAGTCAAAGGAATCTGGCCACAAGATAATTAACTTTACTTTTGCATTACTTTGTTACCTAGGATTCCAAAGACATGAGAGGATTTGACAAAAACAAAACAAGCAAGCAATAAATGTATTCAACTTTTACATACACAGTAAATTAGTTGAAGAGCTTTATCCTACACAACTTTTCTATTTACACCCATGCCTACAGAGATTGTGTTCTTTGTCTCTTCACCACAACCATTCCTTTCTTCCTCAATCAGCAACTCAGTACTAAACATATAGCAGCACAAAATTTGTATATATGCAAATGTTTTCAGATTAAAAAAATTCAAAGTGTTGCCATCATTAATAGAAACCAAAGTCAGTATTCTTGTCCAGCTTTGCCACTAATTAACTGCATAATTTTGAACACTTTATTACTTGGGGCCCGTTTTCCCTCCAACTGAATCAAAAGGTGAATGTTGCGTAGTATGAGCTATGTATGTCCAACAGATATCTTTTATTTGACTGGTTATAGTGTTTTTAAATGCTTTGAGTTAATTGTCAACATTTACAAATTGGAGTTCTGCAATTTGAAATTGGAGTTCAAATAGCAGGCTAGCCAATGTCTTTTGCATCCCTGTGGATCCTTTGAACTTGATGTTTGTATTCCTTCTCAAACCTGAAGTCACAGACCCCCTCCTCCCATGCAACGTCCAAATCCAACCATTCACCAAATTCTATCAGTTATCTTCTTCTTATTATTTTTTTTAAAACATTTATTTATTTATTTTATTTTGGTTGGGGTGGGGAGGGAGGGGGGTAAGCAGGCCACTTCCACTGCTCTTTCATTTGTCTAGTTTTATCCATCTTTGTTCTTTGGCCCGTGTGGGCCTCCCATCACGGTGGCATCTGTTGTCACAGAATACCGGTTCTGGGCGCATGAGCTCCAGAGCTCCGGTTCGGTAATTGGACACATTGGTCCAGTCACTCCGCGGCACGTGGGATCTTCCCAGGCTAGGGATCGAACCGGTGCCCCTTGCACTGTAAGGCAGTGTCCTTACCCACTGGACCACCAGGGAAGCCCCAGTTATATTCTTCTAGTCAACAACTCTCCCTACCCATTCCCAAAACATTTTCCCTGCCCTTGCCCTCATTATCACTTGACTATATTATAGTGATAGATTTCTACTAACTTTTTATTTTGCTCTCACTGTTTCATTATTCACATAAAATGTTTTATTCCTTCACACATCACTTTTTTTTTTAATTTACTTTTATTAGGTTTAGAACAAATCATAGATCACAACACAGAGGTACATTGAAACTACCTGATCTCAAAACTTCTTGTGCAATCTCGTTTCCCTCAAACAACTTCATTCTTGGCCTAAGAAATTTGTAATTAATAAGCCTGAGAGAATGTCTTGCTATGAGTGCCCTTGAATATGCTGCTGATTTCCTCTATCTGTACCACCCTTTTGTTATTGCTGTTTAGTCACTAAGTCATGCCCAACTTTTTGCAACCCCATGGACTGTAGCCTGCTAGGCTCCGCCACCTTTACTTCTGTCTTTTCCCAGTTACTTCTAACAGAAATTCCAGTTCCTGTGTCTCCAGCCTGAAGCTTGTGCTTAAGTCAGTACCCCCTTTCTCTGTGGTCCTTTAGTCCTGTGTACACTCTTCTTTAATCACTTGGATCATTGATATCTTTTTTAGTCTGTTTATCCCCCAAAGTCTTGTTTCCATTCATGAAATATTCAGTTGGAAAAATAACTTTCTTGACATATTTTCAGTCTTTAGTAAATTTAGAAACAACTGTTTCTTAAATCACATTTATCTCTTTACAAAGGATTTGGTGTACTCATTACATTAAAAAAAACACTAGGAATTTGATCTTATTCCAAACCTACTTAATAAAAGTCTCTGGAGGTGGGACTCTGAATTTTTCATACTTAAAAAAAAAAGGTCTCAAGTGATTTTTATACCCATTGAGACTGAAAAAATACTGTCATACATGAATATTTGTTGAATGAATGTACTTGTTTCAGCTTATGTAGATGTACACTTCAATTGATTCTGATTTGACTTAGTATTACATATTTTCCATCCATTTGACTCCACATCCATTGTGTTGAAAATAACATTTCTCTCAACCTAAATATTAGACATACATCGATAGACTCAGAACTCAAATTGGGAGTTAGAGGGAGCTTTACATGGAGAGGAAGGTTATAATTGCAAAGGTAAGGCTGACAGTTTCTTAAAGAATTTATTTCGTGGAGAGCACTGAAAAATAAAATCTAATCACCTGTAAGACTTCCTTGATTAAGATTATTGAATTTAAGTTACTTAGTGCAAAGAAAGTATCACATGTGTGATTAGTTTTGTGCAGAAACTCATTTAAACAACTTTGAATTACCCGCAAAAGCACATGGAATGAAACCTACGTCAGTTCCTTCTGTAATATAACAGTGCCATTACATTACATTTATTTTTGCAGAATACTTAAGAAAACTATAAAGTGAAATGACATTACTTCTGTTGATTGAAAAGTGAACTACATATTTCAGCTTCTTCTGCTCATTCTTTCCTATACTTCCAAAAGTATATCAATTAATGTTCATAATGCTGTGGTACAATTTTATGATTAAAACTCAAGATATTTCTTAATGTTTGAAAATACAAAAAGTTTTGCATACTAGATTGAAACTTTTGCTAATTATTAAGCATGTGCTTTTAATCCTGTTAGAGTATATTATGACCATATACATAGAAATGACTGATCTTTGGTTCTCATGCTGATTTCACACAAGAATCCTAAAACAAATACATAGGCAATGTGGCTTAGTGTGTGAGTCAGGGCTGACATTGAGGAGCTTTAACTAAGATGCTGTACTCTAGAAAACGTTAAGTTGGAGCAGGGCATTCATTTAGAGTTGAAGGTTCAAGTCTTCTGTAGGTAGTCTTAGTCATTCCTTACTAATTTTAGAATATGTGTACTCTGTTGTATCTGTGATGATGTAGAGGTGGCCATGTCCCAAGCTGTAGGACTTCCCAGATGGCGCTAGTGGTAAAGAACCCACCTGCTAATGTAGGAGTTGTTAAGAGATGAATGTTTGATCCCTGGAGTCGGCAGATCCCCTGGAGGAGAGCATAGCAGCTCACTCCAGTATTCTTGCCTGAAAACTCCATGGATAGAAGAGCCTGGTGAACTACAGTCCATGGGGTCACAAAGAAACACGACTGAAACTACTTAGCATACATGCACACATGTCCCAAGTTACTACTTTATCTAAATGAAACTAGGAAGAGAGATAAATGACTGTTTCTTGAAGGTGTGGATAGGGGATGTTGGAAGACTGATTCAAGTTATCATCTTTATGTACCCAGGCATGTGAATTTACATGGATAAACAGAGGAATGTTAGTGAGTCCCATTTTGGAAGATAAGTATGGGAGGAAGCAAGATGAATGGAAATAGAAGGCAGGTATGGCTTTCTGGTATGTTAAGATTCTCAGTAATAACCATAGTTCAACCAGCACCTAATACTTTCAACTATATTTTAGCATCTTCTCCTACCCTGCAGAAGAAAATAAAAAGGTTGAAGTACCCGTGGAATAAGAAAAAGCACTCATAATCCCTCCTCTTAAACCTATATACCCTGTTACCTCTTCTTTCTCTGATTAATTTTCTTCATCATTACTCTTTGGATTCACTGTTCAGGGATGCAGGCAAGAGAAATGAGGTTCTCTCCTACTAAGAAAGAGAACATAAGCTACAAGGGAAGGAGGCTTTCTTCTATTTAAAGCAAAAGTGTTACTCACTAAGTTGTGATGATAGGCAACAGTGGATAGGTTACCATGAACAGTGTCGGATTCTTGATTATGAGCTTAACTAAGAATGACTGTACTCTTTGGTTCTCATGCTGATTTCACACAAGAATCCTAAAACAAATACATAGGCAATGTGGCTTAGTGTGAGTCAGGGCTGACATTGAGGAGCTTTAACTAAGATGCTGTACTCTAGAAAACGTTAAGTTGGAGCAGGGCATTCATTTAGAGTTGAAGGTTCAAGTCTTCTGTAGGTAGTCTTAGTCATTCCTTACTAATTTTAGAATATGTGTACTCTGTTGTATCTGTGATGATGTAGAGGTGGCCATGTCCCAAGCTGTAGGACTTCCCAGATGGCGCTAGTGGTAAAGAACCCACCTGCTAATGTAGGAGTTGTTAAGAGATGAATGTTTGATCCCTGGAGTCGGCAGATCCCCTGGAGGAGAGCATAGCAGCTCACTCCAGTATTCTTGCCTGAAAACTCCATGGATAGAAGAGCCTGGTGAACTACAGTCCATGGGGTCACAAAGAAACACGACTGAAACTACTTAGCATACATGCACACATGTCCCAAGTTACTACTTTATCTAAATGAAACTAGGAAGAGAGATAAATGACTGTTTCTTGAAGGTGTGGATAGGGATGTTGGAAGACTGATTCAAGTTATCATCTTTATGTACCCAGGCATGTGAATTTACATGGATAAACAGAGGAATGTTAGTGAGTCCCATTTTGGAAGATAAGTATGGGAGGAAGCAAGATGAATGGAAATAGAAGGCAGGTATGGCTTTCTGGTATGTTAAGATTCTCAGTAATAACCATAGTTCAACCAGCACCTAATACTTTCAACTATATTTTAGCATCTTCTCCTACCCTGCAGAAGAAAATAAAAAGGTTGAAGTACCCGTGGAATAAGAAAAAGCACTCATAATCCCTCCTCTTAAACCTATATACCCTGTTACCTCTTCTTTCTCTGATTAATTTTCTTCATCATTACTCTTTGGATTCACTGTTCAGGGATGCAGGCAAGAGAAATGAGGTTCTCTCCTACTAAGAAAGAGAACATAAGCTACAAGGGAAGGAGGCTTTCTTCTATTTAAAGCAAAAGTGTTACTCACTAAGTTGTGATGATAGGCAACAGTGGATAGGTTACCATGAACAGTGTCGGATTCTTGATCTCCAATGGAGAATTCACATTGGGATCAAAAAGACTTGGCTTTGGTCAATCAGAGCTTTGCTTATAAGAGTTTATTAAGGAAAGAGGGTAGAGAGAGCTTCCAGCACAGACACTGGAAGGGGGATAGAAAAGAAGTCCTTAGTTCAAGCAAGACAATTTGTATTTTCCAATGCATTATTAAAACAATAGATCAAAAGAATATCTTAAGTTTGTAAAGGTCCTGCAGGCCCACTCCCACAACATTAACATGAGATTAGCTAGAGGATAGTGTCCAGGTTTCAGGGCTAGGTGAGACATTCTATGTAAAGGCCTTGCTAGGCCCACAGCATTAACACAAGACAATAAACTTAGTTTCAGTTTCAGCATTGATCCTTATCATAACAAACATTTTAGGCTAGAAAATGTTTGCCTTTCTTTCTCTTTTTTCCTCCTTGTCTCCTTCTTGGGACCTGCCAGCCTCCTCAAATCTGCCTATTAACCCCTTTCAGTATCTGACTTTATGACCCCATGAGCTATAACCCACCAGGCACCTATGTCCATGGAATTCTTCAAACAAGAATATTGGGGTGGGTAGCCATTCCCTTCTCCAAGGGATCTTCCCTATGTATGGATCAAATACGGATCTCCTGCAATGAGGGGAGATTCTTTGGTACCTAGGGAAGCCTTATTTTTTCTATATGAGACTGTTTTTCAAATACTTAATACAGTTTCTTTATAGTTTTCTGGAACCTGTGAGAAAGCCAGATCTCTGCCTCCAGTCCTCCAGCTCAAATAAGTCACCTTGATTGTATTTCCCATCTTGATTCATGCATAGGCATAACTGTCCAATCTCCCTAAAGATTATACAGTGAGTCCTATATGGGAACATAATTCAGATAACAATGAAGCATGCATTACCGTTGAGTACTATGGAGTCCTGTACAATTCAATAACTCAGAATAGATACAACATTCAGACAAAAAGCTTTCATTTTTATCTTTCTTATATAGTGAGATACTAAAATGAAAGTGCTGAGTTGTGATTATAAGAAACTCAGCATTACTTTATTTCTATATAACTCAGAACAGCAGCATTGCAAATTATAAGTGCTCTCTTTAGCAAGTCTCCCAACCATTCTGTACTAATGTTCTGATTGTAACACAAGAATAATACTGCAAGTGAGGATATAATGCCCTAATATATGTTAGGTGCTCAGAACAGTGTTTAGTGTATTTTAAGTGTTTGCTAGTATAAGTCTTATCTATAAACAATCAGGTTAACAGATAAAGCAATTTTCTGCCCTTTGGAAAAACAATAGATCAAAAGAATATCTTAAGTTTGTAAAGGTCCTGCAGGCCCACTCCCACAACATTAACATGAGATTAGCTAGAGGATAGTGTCCAGGTTTCAGGGCTAGGTGAGACATTCTATGTAAAGGCCTTGCTAGGCCCACAGCATTAACACAAGACAATAAACTTAGTTTCAGTTTCAGCATTGATCCTTATCATAACAAACATTTTAGGCTAGAAAATGTTTGCCTTTCTTTCTCTTTTTCCTCCTTGTCTCCTTCTTGGGACCTGCCAGCCTCCTCAAATCTGCCTATTAACCCCTTTCAGTATCTGACTTTATGACCCCATGAGCTATAACCCACCAGGCACCTATGTCCATGGAATTCTTCAAACAAGAATATTGGGGTGGGTAGCCATTCCCTTCTCCAAGGGATCTTCCCTATGTATGGATCAAATACGGATCTCCTGCAATGAGGGGAGATTCTTTGGTACCTAGGGAAGCCTTATTTTTTCTATATGAGACTGTTTTTCAAATACTTAATACAGTTTCTTTATAGTTTTCTGGAACCTGTGAGAAAGCCAGATCTCTGCCTCCAGTCCTCCAGCTCAAATAAGTCACCTTGATTGTATTTCCCATCTTGATTCATGCATAGGCATAACTGTCCAATCTCCCTAAAGATTATACAGTGAGTCCTATATGGGAACATAATTCAGATAACAATGAAGCATGCATTACCGTTGAGTACTATGGAGTCCTGTACAATTCAATAACTCAGAATAGATACAACATTCAGACAAAAAGCTTTCATTTTTATCTTTCTTATATAGTGAGATACTAAAATGAAAGTGCTGAGTTGTGATTATAAGAAACTCAGCATTACTTTATTTCTATATAACTCAGAACAGCAGCATTGCAAATTATAAGTGCTCTCTTTAGCAAGTCTCCCAACCATTCTGTACTAATGTTCTGATTGTAACACAAGAATAATACTGCAAGTGAGGATATAATGCCCTAATATATGTTAGGTGCTCAGAACAGTGTTTAGTGTATTTTAAGTGTTTGCTAGTATAAGTCTTATCTATAAACAATCAGGTTAACAGATAAAGCAATTTTTCTGCCCTTTGAGATACAAAAGGAAGAAAAAGGACATAAGCCCAGCACTGGAAAAGAATGAAGACTCTCTTCCCACACGTGTGATATCATTAATTTTGACTCCCATGATTTTCAATTGTTAAAAAAGGCAGTGTAATTAGTGATAACATTTCCATTTGATAATATTTAATTTGTAATATGTGTGTATGTAAGAAAATGTTTTATCTCTAATTTTTCACTGGGAAGTTCAGTTCAGTCACTCGGTTGTGACTGACTCTTTTCAACCCCATGGACTGCAGCACATCAGACTTCCCTGTCCTTCACTATCTCCCAGAGCCTGCTCTCATTCATGTCCATTGACTCAGTAATGACATTCAACCATCTGCTTCTCTGTCATTCCCTTCTCCTTTTGTCTTCTCTTTCTCACAACATCAGGCTCTTTTCCAATGAGTTGTCTGAAAGGACCTTAAGAAGTAAAGAAAAGGGTAAGAATCATATTTATGCGCTCCTTCCCTAGTTCTTTTTTCTATTAGAACACACCAGATAATGATAATTTTCAAATCCAAGTTGCAGTAGACGAATGGATTTACTTGAGAAATACTTTTTTTGATAACATATGATTTAAATGCAAATTATATACTGTTTTGCCCTAGTGATCAATTCATTATTGTTGTGTGATAAAGAAAAATTTAAAGATCAGGCTATGGAAAGTACTATTTAATAAATATGTAACAATTTCATCATTAATATAAAGAACTTACATCTATCAGAAAACAGGTATTAGGCCTTGGCAGTCATTTGAGAATATCTCTAGTTAAACCCCAGTGCAGGATAGGAGATCAGAATATGTCAAGCCATCCACACCACAATAGCTTTTTCTTATTCAAAGTCTTAATGACAGTACATAGTAGTTAATAGTAGTTCTGTGTAATATGGCATACATCATACTTTCTATACCTTTGAGAAGTGGTAAGAAATTGATTATAAGATGATTTAGTGATGGGAACATTTTCATAATTTGTTTTCTTTCTTTTATACCTTGCTTCTGCTACCCAATGGTTAATTTATTTAAGCTGCTATTTCAATGAACAATGTCTTCTCTTCTTTTATGTAAATAGGAAAATGTTTAAGAAACACTGATTCAATGCTGACATTCTCACATCCAACATTAGTTACAAAAGCCTTTGCAAAACAGCTAACTTCTATAACACTGTCATTAAACTACAGCTGGTCTGCTTTAACTTAATGTACATGTTCCTGGAAATCACTGTGATATACAGAATTGAGCAAGGAAAACTAAAGTAATGTTGGAAAATGGAGTTAGGGATGCAACAATCACATGCTTAAATATGACATATTTCTTAAAAAGTTATAAGACCCTAATAAGAAGTATGCAGTTTTAAACATCTTGAATTGTTAAGATATATAGAAATAAGATAATAAACATGGCACATAACTTTGAAAAATATGTAAACTTTGATGGTGGAGGTGGGTTTTAGAGTGATCGGAGCTCCTGAATTATAATTATGGTTATATATTTATAGTTATATAATGATATATAATCCTCCTATCCCTATCTTTAAAAATATAGTGATAAAAGGAGATATAGTTGCTTGTAGTTAATAACATAGTGAATTGAGGTAAGTAGTAGGCTTGGAATTATGTTTTCTACCTGGGCTGTGTTCAACTGGTTGCAGTTTTGGCATCTACCTAATGCTCTTGAAGAAACAATTTCAAATAATAAAATATCTTTTTTAGAGGAAAATATACTTGTAACAATTTCATCATTAATATAAAGAACTTACATCTATCAGAAAACAGGTATTAGGCCTTGGCAGTCATTTGAGAATATCTCTAGTTAAACCCCAGTGCAGGATAGGAGATCAGAATATGTCAAGCCATCCACACCACAATAGCTTTTTCTTATTCAAAGTCTTAATGACAGTACATAGTAGTTAATAGTAGTTCTGTGTAATATGGCATACATCATACTTTCTATACCTTTGAGAAGTGGTAAGAAATTGATTATAAGATGATTTAGTGATGGGAACATTTTCATAATTTGTTTTCTTTCTTTTATACCTTGCTTCTGCTACCCAATGGTTAATTTATTTAAGCTGCTATTTCAATGAACAATGTCTTCTCTTCTTTTATGTAAATAGGAAAATGTTTAAGAAACACTGATTCAATGCTGACATTCTCACATCCAACATTAGTTACAAAAGCCTTTGCAAAACAGCTAACTTCTATAACACTGTCATTAAACTACAGCTGGTCTGCTTTAACTTAATGTACATGTTCCTGGAAATCACTGTGATATACAGAATTGAGCAAGGAAAACTAAAGTAATGTTGGAAAATGGAGTTAGGGATGCAACAATCACATGCTTAAATATGACATATTTCTTAAAAAGTTATAAGACCCTAATAAGAAGTATGCAGTTTTAAACATCTTGAATTGTTAAGATATATAGAAATAAGATAATAAACATGGCACATAACTTTGAAAAATATGTAAACTTTGATGGTGGAGGTGGGTTTTAGAGTGATCGGAGCTCCTGAATTATAATTATGGTTATATATTTATAGTTATATAATGATATATAATCCTCCTATCCCTATCTTTAAAAATATAGTGATAAAAGGAGATATAGTTGCTTGTAGTTAATAACATAGTGAATTGAGGTAAGTAGTAGGCTTGGAATTATGTTTTCTACCTGGGCTGTGTTCAACTGGTTGCAGTTTTGGCATCTACCTAATGCTCTTGAAGAAACAATTTCAAATAATAAAATATCTCTATATCTTTATAGAGGAAAATATACTTGCTTATATCATATATTTAACTATATATAATATATAGCTAAATGGCATATTATATCTATGTACTTATCTGTTGCCTTGAAACTAACTTGCCTTTTCAAAACTAGTCTTTTCATAGAACTACCTACAGCAAAATTAAGTGATGCATTATACAGAGCAGCATTTGGAGCTTTTTTTTTTTTTTTTTTAAGATTTATTTATTTATTTATTTTGGGCGGGGGTTGGGTTGGGGAGGGAGGGGAGCGGGCGGGCCACTTCTATTGGTCTTTCGTTCTTTCGTTTCTCTATTTTCATCCGTCTTTGTTCTTTGGCTCCTGTGGGCCTCCCATCGTGGTGGCCTCTGTTGTCGCAGAGCACCGGCTCTGTGCACAAGCGCTCCAGAGCTCTGGCTCGGTGATTGGACACATCAGTCCAGCCGCTCCGCAGCACGTGGGATCTTCCCAGGCCAGGGCTCGAACTGGCGCCCCTTGCACTGCAAGGCGGTGTCCTTATCCACTGGACCACCAGGGGAAGCCCTGGAGCTATTTAATTATTGAAGGATTTGATAAATATTGTTAATCTCCTATAAATATGCATAACCACCTCCATGAATAACGCATATACAATAAGACTCCCATTGTTTTGATTTCTATTGCTGATGCCTGGCTTAAAATTTTTCTTTGCATCACAAGAATATGTATACTCTTCACCTTGGTTTTGTACTAACTTTTCCCCGTACTTTGGAAACTCTTTAAACTCTCAGATGAAACTTCTTTTTGGATTCCAATAGGAAGTTTTTGAGTCCATTTACAAATATGTTTTCATAAATTGGGGCACTTCTGTGAAAAATATGTAAACTTTGATGGTGGAGGTGGGTTTTAGAGTGATCGGAGCTCCTGAATTATAATTATGGTTATATATTTATAGTTATATAATGATATATAATCCTCCTATCCCTATCTTTAAAAATATAGTGATAAAAGGAGATATAGTTGCTTGTAGTTAATAACATAGTGAATTGAGGTAAGTAGTAGGCTTGGAATTATGTTTTCTACCTGGGCTGTGTTCAACTGGTTGCAGTTTTGGCATCTACCTAATGCTCTTGAAGAAACAATTTCAAATAATAAAATATCTCTATATCTTTATAGAGGAAAATATACTTGCTTATATCATATATTTAACTATATATAATATATAGCTAAATGGCATATTATATCTATGTACTTATCTGTTGCCTTGAAACTAACTTGCCTTTTCAAAACTAGTCTTTTCATAGAACTACCTACAGCAAAATTAAGTGATGCATTATACAGAGCAGCATTTGGAGCTTTTTTTTTTTTTTTTTTAAGATTTATTTATTTATTTATTTTGGGCGGGGGTTGGGTTGGGGAGGGAGGGGAGCGGGCGGGCCACTTCTATTGGTCTTTCGTTCTTTCGTTTCTCTATTTTCATCCGTCTTTGTTCTTTGGCTCCTGTGGGCCTCCCATCGTGGTGGCCTCTGTTGTCGCAGAGCACCGGCTCTGTGCACAAGCGCTCCAGAGCTCTGGCTCGGTGATTGGACACATCAGTCCAGCCGCTCCGCAGCACGTGGGATCTTCCCAGGCCAGGGCTCGAACTGGCGCCCCTTGCACTGCAAGGCGGTGTCCTTATCCACTGGACCACCAGGGGAAGCCCTGGAGCTATTTAATTATTGAAGGATTTGATAAATATTGTTAATCTCCTATAAATATGCATAACCACCTCCATGAATAACGCATATACAATAAGACTCCCATTGTTTTGATTTCTATTGCTGATGCCTGGCTTAAAATTTTTCTTTGCATCACAAGAATATGTATACTCTTCACCTTGGTTTTGTACTAACTTTTCCCCGTACTTTGGAAACTCTTTAAACTCTCAGATGAAACTTCTTTTTGGATTCCACTAGGAAGTTTTTGAGTCCATTTACAAATATGTTTTCATAAATTGGGGCACTTCTGTGAATCTCCAAAGCCTGATACTATTTCCATTGTTTTCTATACTGGTAAAAGGAAGTGACATATTTCATCAAATCTGATTTACCAAGATTGCCAGGGTTTTTTTTAACAGAGAAAAATTTCATTTGTTCAAGAAAGTTCCGAAAACAATAACATGAGGTTTACACTATCCATATTTAAACTCTTGTCTTGTTACAGCTCTAAGTTCAAACTCTGACTCATCAATAAAATGAAGGAAGATAATGAGATTGATATTAAAACTTAATGAAGCACAAAAAGGTGTGAGTTTGCATTGGTACTATATCAAGTTAGTCCCCACAAGGAGCTAATTTATTGCAGATTGCTAATGGTACTAAGTTCGTTGTAAGAATAACCTATGTGGGTGCTGTTCAGTTGCTAAATCATGTCTGACTTTTTGTGATGCCAGGGACTGCAGCATGCAAGGTTTTCCTGTCCCTCACCATCTCCCAGAGTTTACCCAAGTTCATGTCCATTAAATTGATGATTCCATCCAAACATCTTATTTTCTGATCTCTTATATTTCAACCTAAATTATATTCTGTTGTTGAGAATGAGAAACTAATAGTGCTGTCATCTGTGCAGATCAATATAGTGCAGCAATTCTCAACCACACAGTTATTTTTGCCTGCCAGGAACTATTTGGCAATGTCTGGAGATATTGTTACAAATGGGGTGTGGGATATATGACTGGTTTCTAGGAGAGAGAATGGAGATTCTGCTAAATAGCAGTTGCTAAACAATACAGGACTACTTCCCAAAAAAGTATTATATAATCCAACCAATACAGTATTGAACCTGGGGAGCCTATTAAGTGTAGTCCGCTAGGGTCCTATGTCCATGGGCTTCTCCATGAAAATACAATAAGACTCCCATTGTTTTGATTTCTATTGCTGATGCCTGGCTTAAAATTTTTCTTTGCATCACAAGAATATGTATACTCTTCACCTTGGTTTTGTACTAACTTTTCCCCGTACTTTGGAAACTCTTTAAACTCTCAGATGAAACTTCTTTTTGGATTCCACTAGGAAGTTTTTGAGTCCATTTACAAATATGTTTTCAGAAATTGGGGCACTTCTGTGAATCTACAAAGCCTGATACTATACCCATAGTTTTCTATACTGGTAAAAGGAAGTGACATATTTCATCAAATCTGATTTACCAAGATTGCCAGGGTTTTTTTTAACAGAGAAAAATTTCATTTGTTCAAGAAAGTTCCGAAAACAATAACATGAGGTTTACACTATCCATATTTAAACTCTTGTCTTGTTACAGCTCTAAGTTCAAACTCTGACTCATCAATAAAATGAAGGAAGATAATGAGATTGATATTAAAACTTAATGAAGCACAAAAAGGTGTGAGTTTGCATTGGTACTATATCAAGTTAGTCCCCACAAGGAGCTAATTTATTGCAGATTGCTAATGGTACTAAGTTCGTTGTAAGAATAACCTATGTGGGTGCTGTTCAGTTGCTAAATCATGTCTGACTTTTTGTGATGCCAGGGACTGCAGCATGCAAGGTTTTCCTGTCCCTCACCATCTCCCAGAGTTTACCCAAGTTCATGTCCATTAAATTGATGATTCCATCCAAACATCTTATTTTCTGATCTCTTATATTTCAACCTAAATTATATTCTGTTGTTGAGAATGAGAAACTAATAGTGCTGTCATCTGTGCAGATCAATATAGTGCAGCAATTCTCAACCACACAGTTATTTTTGCCTGCCAGGAACTATTTGGCAATGTCTGGAGATATTGTTACAAATGGGGTGTGGGATATATGACTGGTTTCTAGGAGAGAGAATGGAGATTCTGCTAAATAGCAGTTGCTAAACAATACAGGACTACTTCCCAAAAAAGTATTATATAATCCAACCAATACAGTATTGAACCTGGGGAGCCTATTAAGTGTAGTCCGCTAGGGTCCTATGTCCATGGGCTTCTCCCAAGAATACTGGAGTGGGTTGCCATGCCCTCTCTCTCTCTCTTTCTCTTTCTCTCTCTCTCCCTCAGAGTATTACAGTTAGGAAACCACTCATCTTGTCTGTTTATAAAAATTGTGTGGTGATGATGCTGTTTTGAAAATATCTACGTTATGTTGCTTATCAGTCTCCAACTCATCCCATAGGAACTTAGAATATGTCACATATTTTTTGCTTGATGATAGCAATATCTCCTTGGGCAAAATAAAATGAATAGTAATACTGGTAATAGCAGTAATTTACCTTTGCTGAGTGACTACTAGCTTTAAAGGGTTTTAAAGGAAAATGACATGAAAACGTGTGAGACTTATTTTTTCCTGCTTCTTTCAAACAGATAAAAGCTGGAGGTTGATGAAACATATTGAAAAAAGTTGTTCAATAATGTGTAAATTTAATAGAAATTGCTATTTTGAGTCTAGTGATGATCACTGTGACTGAAATCAATGTTAAAAGAGTTTTATATTTTAAAACTTTACTTTTCAACTTGGTGTTTGTAAGTCAAATCAGCAGTATATGATTGTAATAAACAGTACATGATTGTAATAAGTGAAATAGTAAACACAAAGAGATAATTATACAAAGGAGATCATGTGCCTTTATTTTATCTCCTTCTACCTGCTGGCAACCCTAAAATAATACATTTTATCAGCCTATAATCTGTCATTTCACATAACTCTTTATTAAAAATTACATAAAACAAAACATTTACAATCTTAAGAGGAGCATCAGTCATGTCATTTCTAGGACAGATTTAACATCAGAAATACAAATTTATATTGGAAATATAAAAGTTACTGTGCTGTGCTAAGTCACTTCAGTCATGTCTGACTCTTACAGTCATGACTGACTCTTAGCGAACCTATGGACTATAGCCTGCCAGTCTCCTCTGTCCATGGAATTTTCCAGGCAAGAATACTGTAGTGGATTTCCATGCGCTCCTCCAGAGGGCATTTTTCTACTTTTTTTTTGGTTGTTGTTGTTCTTTTTCATTTTTTTTTAATTTTGGCGTCTTTTATTGGTTTTTTATTTATTTTCATTCACCTTTATTCTTTGGCCTGTGTAGGCCTCCCATTGCAGTGGGCGCACATGCTCCAGAGTGCTGGTTCATAATTGGACACGCCAGTCCAACTGCTCCACGGCGTGTGTGATCTTCATAGGCCAAGGATCAGACCAGTGCCCCTGCACTGCAAGGCAGACTCTTTACCCACTGGACCACCAGGGAAGCCCTCTTCTTCATTTTTATTGAAGTATAGTCAACATACAATGTTATATTAGCTTCAGGTGCATGTCATAGTTATTCAAATGTTTTATATTTTATAAATTGATCACTATAGTAAGTCTAATAACTATTTCCATACAATGTTTTTACAATATTATCAACTATATTTCCTTTGCTGTATACTACATTCCTATGACATATTTATCTTATAACTGGAAGTTTATGCCTTGTTCATTTATTTTTCACTTATGTTTTTCATGCAAGTGAAATCATATGGCATTTGTTTTTTACTGTCTGATCTTAGCATAATACTGTCTAGAGCCATCCATGTTGTACCAATTTTCAAGATTTCAATTTTTGATTGAAAAAAATATTGAAATATATTCCCTTGATATTAATCACATCTTTATCTATTCATCTGCCAATAGACACTTAAGATGCTTTCATACCTTGGTTATTGTATATAATGCTGCAATAAACATAGAAGTGTATATATATTTTCAAGTTAATATTTTTGTTTTCTTCTGATAAATGTCCAGAGGCAGAATTGCTGGCTGGTTATTCTACTCAATATTTTGTTGAACCTACATATTTTGCTCCATGGTGATTGCACAAATTTATTTTCCCACCCATGATGCAAGAAGGCTCCCTTTTCTCCACATCCTCACCCACACTTTTTGATGATAGCCATTTTGACAGTTGTGAGATACTGTCTTATAGTGGTTTTGATTTGTACTTTTTATGTGCCTGATGGCAAGTTTTTCATTGAAGAAGCTGTTCAGATCCTCTACCTATTTTTAATAAGATTGTTTTATTGATATTGAGTTATATGAAGTCTTCATACATTTTAGATATTAAAATCTAGAATATCCCTCAGTGTATTGTTTGCAGATGTCTTCTTCCAGTAGGTTGCATTTTCGTGTTGTCAATAGTTTTCTTTGGTATGCAAAAACTTTTTAGTTTTATTGTTCTCCCATTTGTTTATTTTTGCTTTCTCTGCCCTTGCCTGAGGAGAGATCAAAAAAAATATTAGTATGTCAGAATGCACTACTTATATTTTCTTCTAAGAGTTTTACAGTTTTAAGTCTCACATTTAAATTTTACTTCATTTTGAGTTTATTTTTACATATGATATAAGAATGTGCTCCAGGTTTATTCTTTTACACATAGTTGTCCAGTTTTTCAACATCATTTATTAAAGAGACTATTCTTTTCTCACTGTATATTCTTAGTTACTTTGGCATAAATTAATTGACCATATATGTATGGGTTTATTTGGGGGCTGCCTATGTTCTTCCATTAGTTTATGCATCTTTTTATGGAAATGTTATATATACTTTTTCAATGACTATAGCTTTGTAGCCTAATGAAGTACATTTGAACTATATTCATTTGACTGATTTGAGTGTAATTAAATGAGAAGTTAAAAATCAAGTAGTGACATTTATAGACAGGCAGTAGATGATATTTGAGATACCAAGTCAGGGTTTTTGGCTCCTGGAGAGCCAAGAACTTCAGATAGCAACAGGTGATATCTGGAGCAGTTAGGTTACATTGCTTTTAGAAGCCAGTGCTAATATTTCAGATATTTTCAATATACATTTTTATCTCAAACGCACTAGGTGGCCTGACCCTTTTTGGTGGCTTGTATTGTGTTGGATCATAAATCATTCATAATATGTCCCCAGATTACTTATCACTATCTGAAGGGATAGCTTTATTCTCGTCTGCCATAAAAATGGAACGTGGTACCCATGGATTCAATACTATGTTGAATTAAAGTGATATCAGTGGGCATTCTCTGTCCCTGAAATATAAGTAACTTACTATCTTACTAAGAATACCTGAAAACAAACAAACAAACAAAAAAGAATACCTGAATTTTGTTACGTTAATTATTTTTAGAGGTATCCAATTAGCTCTTATTTAACTCTTTGTATAGTATTCCCAACTTAATTTAATTTTGACTAAAATCTGATTATGTGTGTTTCTTATCCATGTGTGTTTGTTCAAGTCTTCTTCATTCAACATTACTTTTAAGACTTATTGTTGTTGATGGTGGTTGACTGGTACTGTTGCAGCTATTGTTGAAGATAATTTATAAATGAATCAATCAAAATTTCTGAATTGAATGTTTATGTTAGGAATACAATAACACTTTATATAAAGTATTATGAGGCATTGCTATGACTATGAAAATGCTTCTATTTATATTGCTTGATTTTCTTCCATGGTACTCCAAATGCTTCACATTATATATTTTATAATCCCAGGATTTCATTTCAATAATGATAGTAGATATTACAATAACAATAAATAGCTAGCATTTAGTGAGTGTCAAACATTGATAAAGGCAGTAAAACATTAAATAGTTCAAGTATATGTTGACTTGGGGATTACAAGAACTTTGCTACCAAATCATCTAGTTTGCTATTGTCGAGTTCTGCTTCTGCCTTCTATTTTTAACTAAGGTCTTTTCCAATGACTCGTCTCTTCATATAAGGTGGCACAAGTATTACATTTGAACTATATTCATTTGACTGATTTGAGTGTAATTAAATGAGAAGTTAAAAATCAAGTAGTGACATTTATAGACAGGCAGTAGATGATATTTGAGATACCAAGTCAGGGTTTTTGGCTCCTGGAGAGCCAAGAACTTCAGATAGCAACAGGTGATATCTGGAGCAGTTAGGTTACATTGCTTTTAGAAGCCAGTGCTAATATTTCAGATATTTTCAATATACATTTTTATCTCAAACGCACTAGGTGGCCTGACCCTTTTTGGTGGCTTGTATTGTGTTGGATCATAAATCATTCATAATATGTCCCCAGATTACTTATCACTATCTGAAGGATAGCTTTATTCTCGTCTGCCATAAAAATGGAACGTGGTACCCATGGATTCAATACTATGTTGAATTAAAGTGATATCAGTGGGCATTCTCTGTCCCTGAAATATAAGTAACTTACTATCTTACTAAGAATACCTGAAAACAAACAAACAAACAAAAAAGAATACCTGAATTTTGTTACGTTAATTATTTTTAGAGGTATCCAATTAGCTCTTATTTAACTCTTTGTATAGTATTCCCAACTTAATTTAATTTTGACTAAAATCTGATTATGTGTGTTTCTTATCCATGTGTGTTTGTTCAAGTCTTCTTCATTCAACATTACTTTTAAGACTTATTGTTGTTGATGGTGGTTGACTGGTACTGTTGCAGCTATTGTTGAAGATAATTTATAAATGAATCAATCAAAATTTCTGAATTGAATGTTTATGTTAGGAATACAATAACACTTTATATAAAGTATTATGAGGCATTGCTATGACTATGAAAATGCTTCTATTTATATTGCTTGATTTTCTTCCATGGTACTCCAAATGCTTCACATTATATATTTTATAATCCCAGGATTTCATTTCAATAATGATAGTAGATATTACAATAACAATAAATAGCTAGCATTTAGTGAGTGTCAAACATTGATAAAGGCAGTAAAACATTAAATAGTTCAAGTATATGTTGACTTGGGGATTACAAGAACTTTGCTACCAAATCATCTAGTTTGCTATTGTCGAGTTCTGCTTCTGCCTTCTATTTTTAACTAAGGTCTTTTCCAATGACTCGTCTCTTCATATAAGGTGGCACAAGTATTAGAACTTCAGTTTCAGCATCAGTCCTTCCAATGAATACTCAGGGTTGATTTCATTTAGAATTGACTAGTTTGATCTCCTTACTGTCCAAGGTACTCTCAAGAGTCTTCTCTAACACCACAGTTAGAAGGCATCAATTCTTTGGTACTCAGTCTTTTTTATGGTCCAGCTCACATCCAAACATGACTACTAGAACACCCACAGCTTAAATTGCACTGACTTTTGTCAGCAAATTGACATCTCTTCTTTTTAATACACTGCCTAGTTTTGCCATAGCTTTTCTTCTGACGATCATGTCTGTTTTAATTCCCTGGATGTAATCACCATTCCCAGTGATTTTGAAGCCAAAGATAATGAAGTCTGCCACTGTTTCCTTGGTTTGCCCATCTCTTTGCCATGAAATGATGGGAGTGAATGCCATGGTCTTAGTTGTTTTAATGTTGAGTTTTAAACTAGCTTTTTCGCTCTCCTCTTCTATTTTTATCAAAAGTCTATTTAGTTCCTCTGTGCTAATTTGTTGTAGGAGTGATATCATCTATATACCTGGGGTTATGGATATTTCTACCAGCAATCTTGAGTTCAGCTTGAGATTCATCCAGTCTGGCATTGTGCATGATGTAGTCTTCATATAAGGTAAATAAGCAGGGTGATAATATACAGCCTTGGTGCACTTTGTTCCCAATTTGGAACTGGTCTTTGGTTCCATGTCTGGTTCTAACGTTGCCTCTTGACCTGCATACAAGTTCAAGGGGATTTGGCATTGCTATAAAAACTTCTATTTCTATTGCTTGATTTTCTTCCATGGTACTCCAAATGCTTCACATTATATATTTTATAATCCCAGGATTTCATTTCAATAATGATAGTAGATATTACAATAACAATAAATAGCTAGCATTTAGTGAGTGTCAAACATTGATAAAGGCAGTAAAACATTAAATAGTTCAAGTATATGTTGACTTGGGGATTACAAGAACTTTGCTACCAAATCATCTAGTTTGCTATTGTCGAGTTCTGCTTCTGCCTTCTATTTTTAACTAAGGTCTTTTCCAATGACTCGTCTCTTCATATAAGGTGGCACAAGTATTAGAACTTCAGTTTCAGCATCAGTCCTTCCAATGAATACTCAGGGTTGATTTCATTTAGAATTGACTAGTTTGATCTCCTTACTGTCCAAGGTACTCTCAAGAGTCTTCTCTAACACCACAGTTAGAAGGCATCAATTCTTTGGTACTCAGTCTTTTTTATGGTCCAGCTCACATCCAAACATGACTACTAGAACACCCACAGCTTAAATTGCACTGACTTTTGTCAGCAAATTGACATCTCTTCTTTTTAATACACTGCCTAGTTTTGCCATAGCTTTTCTTCTGACGATCATGTCTGTTTTAATTCCCTGGATGTAATCACCATTCCCAGTGATTTTGAAGCCAAAGATAATGAAGTCTGCCACTGTTTCCTTGGTTTGCCCATCTCTTTGCCATGAAATGATGGGAGTGAATGCCATGGTCTTAGTTGTTTTAATGTTGAGTTTTAAACTAGCTTTTTCGCTCTCCTCTTCTATTTTTATCAAAAGTCTATTTAGTTCCTCTGTGCTAATTTGTTGTAGGAGTGATATCATCTATATACCTGGGGTTATGGATATTTCTACCAGCAATCTTGAGTTCAGCTTGAGATTCATCCAGTCTGGCATTGTGCATGATGTAGTCTTCATATAAGGTAAATAAGCAGGGTGATAATATACAGCCTTGGTGCACTTTGTTCCCAATTTGGAACTGGTCTTTGGTTCCATGTCTGGTTCTAACCGTTGCCTCTTGACCTGCATACAAGTCTTGCAGGAGGCAGGTAAGGTGGTCTGGTATTCCCATTTCTTTCAGAATTTTCCACAGTTTGTTGTGATCCACACAGTCACAGGCTTTAGTGTGCCCAATGAAGCAGAAGTAAATTTTTTTCTGGAATTCTCTTGTTTTATCTGTGTTCCAATGGATATTGGCAATTTGATCTCTGGTTCCTTTTGCCTTTTCTAAATCAAACTTGGACATCTGAAAGTTCTTGGTTCACATACTGCTGAAGCCTAGCTTGGAGAATTTTGAGCATTACTTTGCTAGCATGTGAAATAGGTGCAATTGTGCACTAGTTTGAACAGTTTTTGGCATTGCTCTTCATTGGAATTGGAGTGAAAATTGACCTTTTCCAGTCCTGTGGTCACAGCCTAATTTTCCAAATTTGCTAGTGTATGGAGTGCAGCACTTTAGCAGCAGCATCTTGTAGGATTTGAAATAGGTCAGCAAGAATTCTATCACCTCCACTAGCTTTCTTCATAGTGATGCTTCCTAAAGTCTACTTGACTTCACACTCCAGGATGTGTGTCTCTAGGTGTCTGATCATACCATTGTGACTTTATGGATAGTACCAGTCAAATTTTTGTGTCTGGAAGTAAGAACAGTTTTTAGTTGTGGCATATAGAGTATTTTCTTACTTCTATTCAAATGTATGAACAACTGAGTTTCAGGAAAACTGGAATGCCTTCAATTGTAAGTGTCAGCATGATTTTACAGAAGTCTGCCTTTTGTGTTTGGGAGTGAATGCCATGGTCTTAGTTGTTTTAATGTTGAGTTTTAAACTAGCTTTTCGCTCTCCTCTTCTATTTTTATCAAAAGTCTATTTAGTTCCTCTGTGCTAATTTGTTGTAGGAGTGATATCATCTATATACCTGGGGTTATGGATATTTCTACCAGCAATCTTGAGTTCAGCTTGAGATTCATCCAGTCTGGCATTGTGCATGATGTAGTCTTCATATAAGGTAAATAAGCAGGGTGATAATATACAGCCTTGGTGCACTTTGTTCCCAATTTGGAACTGGTCTTTGGTTCCATGTCTGGTTCTAACCGTTGCCTCTTGACCTGCATACAAGTCTTGCAGGAGGCAGGTAAGGTGGTCTGGTATTCCCATTTCTTTCAGAATTTTCCACAGTTTGTTGTGATCCACACAGTCACAGGCTTTAGTGTGCCCAATGAAGCAGAAGTAAATTTTTTTCTGGAATTCTCTTGTTTTATCTGTGTTCCAATGGATATTGGCAATTTGATCTCTGGTTCCTTTTGCCTTTTCTAAATCAAACTTGGACATCTGAAAGTTCTTGGTTCACATACTGCTGAAGCCTAGCTTGGAGAATTTTGAGCATTACTTTGCTAGCATGTGAAATAGGTGCAATTGTGCACTAGTTTGAACAGTTTTTGGCATTGCTCTTCATTGGAATTGGAGTGAAAATTGACCTTTTCCAGTCCTGTGGTCACAGCCTAATTTTCCAAATTTGCTAGTGTATGGAGTGCAGCACTTTAGCAGCAGCATCTTGTAGGATTTGAAATAGGTCAGCAAGAATTCTATCACCTCCACTAGCTTTCTTCATAGTGATGCTTCCTAAAGTCTACTTGACTTCACACTCCAGGATGTGTGTCTCTAGGTGTCTGATCATACCATTGTGACTTTATGGATAGTACCAGTCAAATTTTTGTGTCTGGAAGTAAGAACAGTTTTTAGTTGTGGCATATAGAGTATTTTCTTACTTCTATTCAAATGTATGAACAACTGAGTTTCAGGAAAACTGGAATGCCTTCAATTGTAAGTGTCAGCATGATTTTACAGAATTCTTAGAAAGTCAAATTATGGCTTGGTGCTTTTCTGTCAGTTAGAATATTGTATATGTTACATACTGAAATAATGCTTTTAGACTATTTAAACAATGCTATGTACATTGATAAAAGAGATATATATGTGAAATAACCTGTTATCATATTTCTAAAACATCTTCACATTTAAAAAATTGCTCTTCTGTATCTATTTTTAACCCAAAAGTCCTATGTGCATTTGTTTTTTTATATATATACATTGCTTTCTGGAGCACTGAGATTGTGGACAGTGCAGAATTTCTGAAAATAATATCCATTACTGACTCTGCATCATTCATTTGTTTTCTTGTTTTGTTTATCCAAACCAATGACTTCTATTCTGAGGTTTTCTTGATATTTTCTTTTATAAAGAATTTTATATTGATTTTTAACTGAAAGAAAATATGTAGACAATACTCAGAAATCCTTACCTCAAGTGGTACTTTAAGGTTTTATTGACTAAAATCCATGAGCAGTCATAATATCTAGCTAAGCATCCACAAATAACAAGTTTATGCTGATTCAAGCAAGGAAAACAATAATGTATTTGATTTCTACATAGTTGATCGTCATCACAAAATATGAAAAAAATGTATTGTAATGGTCCATTGGAACATTTTTAGTGATTTATTCTGTTAGCTATTTGACTAGCACATTGACAACTGTGTTCTATTTTAATCATTATTTCTGACAATCTAGACCAGAGAAGCTTGGAATTGGAGTGAAAATTGACCTTTTCCAGTCCTGTGGTCACAGCCTAATTTTCCAAATTTGCTAGTGTATGGAGTGCAGCACTTTAGCAGCAGCATCTTGTAGGATTTGAAATAGGTCAGCAAGAATTCTATCACCTCCACTAGCTTTCTTCATAGTGATGCTTCCTAAAGTCTACTTGACTTCACACTCCAGGATGTGTGTCTCTAGGTGTCTGATCATACCATTGTGACTTTATGGATAGTACCAGTCAAATTTTTGTGTCTGGAAGTAAGAACATTTTTTAGTTGTGGCATATAGAGTATTTTCTTACTTCTATTCAAATGTATGAACAACTGAGTTTCAGGAAAACTGGAATGCCTTCAATTGTAAGTGTCAGCATGATTTTACAGAATTCTTAGAAAGTCAAATTATGGCTTGGTGCTTTTCTGTCAGTTAGAATATTGTATATGTTACATACTGAAATAATGCTTTTAGACTATTTAAACAATGCTATGTACATTGATAAAAGAGATATATATGTGAAATAACCTGTTATCATATTTCTAAAACATCTTCACATTTAAAAAATTGCTCTTCTGTATCTATTTTTAACCAAGAGTCCTATGTGCATGGGTTTTTTTATATATATACATTGCTTTCTGGAGCACTGAGATTGTGGACAGTGCAGAATTTCTGAAAATAATATCCATTACTGACTCTGCATCATTCATTTGTTTTCTTGTTTTGTTTATCCAAACCAATGACTTCTATTCTGAGGTTTTCTTGATATTTTCTTTTATAAAGAATTTTATATTGATTTTTAACTGAAAGAAAATATGTAGACAATACTCAGAAATCCTTACCTCAAGTGGTACTTTAAGGTTTTATTGACTAAAATCCATGAGCAGTCATAATATCTAGCTAAGCATCCACAAATAACAAGTTTATGCTGATTCAAGCAAGGAAAACAATAATGTATTTGATTTCTACATAGTTGATCGTCATCACAAAATATGAAAAAAATGTATTGTAATGGTCCATTGGAACATTTTTAGTGATTTATTCTGTTAGCTATTTGACTAGCACATTGACAACTGTGTTCTATTTTAATCATTATTTCTGACAATCTAGACCAGAGAAGCTTATCTCTGTTTTACAGAGGAAGAGAGAAAGACTCAGAGAGAGTAACACATTCATTGACTCCTTCTAGCCTCCACCCCCTCTATAAAATAGTAAAAAAGCTGACATGTGAACCCTCATTTGTAAATTTGGAATAGGAAAGTATCAACTAATTAGCTGACTGTGAGCACTAAACAAGGTAATCCACTTAAAGTTCTTAGTACAGTACATGGAAAATAGTTAAGTACCTTAATGTGTTAAGGTACATTAAGTAAGTAAGTTAATGTGTTAACTACCTATAATATAACATTATAACATATAATTATGAGAACATAGTGAGTTTATAGTCTCACATAGTCTCAAGTAGTGACTTCATAGTATCATTATGATATTATCTTAATATGTGCTATTTTAGGACAGTCCATATCCTTCTTAAAAACCTATACTGTTAATTTCTAAATATAATTTTGTTGGATTCTAGTTACTAAGTTGCAGTGAACTTAGAATAATATGTCTTCTCATTCAATAGGATTTTTACTAATTTATTCCTCAATCTTGTTTACCATTTTCCTAAGTTTCTAAACTGAATGAGGGCTTTCAATTTTTATTGTTGGAAAACAAAAATAAATACACCTATAATTAATTCCATATTTGGCCTTACTTGACCATATTTGATTTAAGTCCATAACAGGAAAATATAATGTAAAAAAAGGGGGAGGAGAGAATGAAGAGAAGGAAAGGAAGAGGAAAGAGAGGAGGTAAAAGATAAGATTTTAGCACTGTAAATCCTTTGACATAAAACTGCTAGAAACGGTAATGGATGAATTATCTCTAATTTTTTCAACATCTTGTATTTGGTCCTGGTTTTATTGCTCTTTTATAGGAAAATAATCTTAGATTTAAAAAAGGTCAAGTAACTTCTTCAACTTCATATCACTTCATCCTGAGTCTGAAGATCATAAACTTAACACTGCTCTTATTACCTTCTTACTTTTTAAAAAGCCTGAAAGCAGTTTGAATTATTCTGCTGCAAGTGACATTCATGACTATTCATTGCCTCCTAATTGGCAGGGTAGCTTGTGGCTTTGTATGTATGTTTTGTTTTGGGGTGGTTTTTGTTATTGATTTCTAGTTCTTTTGCATCATGCCCACATCAACAGGGTCTAAATATTTTATGTTTTTCAGGAAGCTTTGGAATTATACACTTTCTATAAATGATGCTCACTTTTGTAAAATGTTCCATGCTTCTTGGAATGAAGAAATGTTTCCTATTTAAAGGGAGCACAGTTTGATATGTATTTTTTTTTATATCTGTGCTAATAATCGTCTTTGTTTTTGGAAACGATCTATTTAATTTATATTCTAATTATCATTATCACTTAGAAAAAGTGGATTTTAGATTCCAACATGTAATTTACTTCTATCCTTCCCATAAAAATAAGCATTTTTGTAATGTGATTTCAAGCTCACTCAATTAATTTCTTTGCTGTATTATCTATGCCAAAATCATTTTTGACATTTTTATTTCACGCTATAACAATATTTACTACTCTACTGAAACAAATTATTTTTGTTCATATAATAGATTAACAGTATAGTTTCCATATGTCTTAGATCCTGTATTATAGGATCTATAATAAGAATATATTCATTGTATTTTTGTGACCTAGATTTCCTGAATTTTAAGAAATTCAGCAAAAGATGTCATTTGTACAATAACTGTTACATCAGTCACAAGAGTTTAAGCCTCTGTAACAATTTGATGATAGTATTGGTACTCATGTAATATATCTATAATTATAGTATACTGTTAATTCTTTGTAATTAATTAATAACACCAACATAGTTTCTATTCTGTTTTTACTTGGATGAAATTTGTATATTATAAATGTTCAGTAAATATCTGCTTATTTCATTATTATATTCAGAGAAGAAAATTATTCAGAAGGTAAATGAGATAATGTTAAATGGTCTATAGAAACAAAGACCTACACTAGATATTCATTAGATATTCTGGCCTTATACTTTCATTTCAATTTTTGTAATATACTTTTAATGTTATTTTTAATCACTTAGATAACTTTGCAAGAATAATGATGATGCTTCACATGTGTCTAGTAAGTTAAATGTCCCTAAAGAAATTTTATTTTTCCAGCTCAATGAGTTTTCATTTTTTATGTGAAAAGGTTGTGCCCCAATTTCCTCAAAACAACTTGGTTATTGTTCAATATATTTTGTTGCAAGTGCCGAGTATAATAGCCCTAACACCATGGTTTAAAAAGTCAGTAGGATTGGGATAATACAATTACCTTGTTTTCTTGCATGAGTCAACAAATGGAGTTCATTAGAGAGTTGAATCTGTATAATATGAAGTTGCTATGAAAGGCAAAGCATATTTTCAGTTTCTCATGCTTGTCCCCTCAGGAGGGCATATTTAATGAGCTTTGTTTTTCAGGTTTAAAATACTATCAATATATTTACTTCTTTACCCTAATCATTTTGTTTGGTCAAAAATCTATAAAAATCATGGACTTCCCTTGTGGTCCAGTGGGTAAAAAATCCGCTCTGCAGTGCAAGGGGCACTGGTTCTATCCTTGGCAGGGGAAGATCCCATGTGTCCCAGGAGTGGCTGGACCAGTGTGTTCAATTACTAGCTGGCGCTCTGAGCACATGCGCCCAGAGCCAGTGCTCTGCAGTGAGAGAGGCCACTGTGACAGGAGGCCCACACAGGCCAAAGAACAAAGATGGATGAAAATAAATAAATGAAGGACCAATAAAAGAGGCCAAAATTAAAACAAATATATTAAAAAATTATCATACTTAGTCAACTGGAAATGTACCGGGCCAATATTCCTGAAAAGTCATCTTAATTAAAAGGTTTTCTCTTTAGCAAGCTTACTATATGCTCTGTTGTTTCTAATCAGATCATTGTTGAAACAAATTATATATAGAGAAAAATTTGTTCAGTAAATATCTGCTTATTTCATTATTATATTCAGAGAAGAAAATTATTCAGAAGGTAAATGAGATAATGTTAAATGGTCTATAGAAACAAAGACCTACACTAGATATTCATTAGATATTCTGGCCTTATACTTTCATTTCAATTTTTGTAATATACTTTTAATGTTATTTTTAATCACTTAGATAACTTTGCAAGAATAATGATGATGCTTCACATGTGTCTAGTAAGTTAAATGTCCCTAAAGAAATTTTATTTTTCCAGCTCAATGAGTTTTCATTTTTTATGTGAAAAGGTTGTGCCCCAATTTCCTCAAAACAACTTGGTTATTGTTCAATATATTTTGTTGCAAGTGCCGAGTATAATAGCCCTAACACCATGGTTTAAAAAGTCAGTAGGATTGGGATAATACAATTACCTTGTTTTCTTGCATGAGTCAACAAATGGAGTTCATTAGAGAGTTGAATCTGTATAATATGAAGTTGCTATGAAAGGCAAAGCATATTTTCAGTTTCTCATGCTTGTCCCCTCAGGAGGGCATATTTAATGAGCTTTGTTTTTCAGGTTTAAAATACTATCAATATATTTACTTCTTTACCCTAATCATTTTGTTTGGTCAAAAATCTATAAAAATCATGGACTTCCCTTGTGGTCCAGTGGGTAAAAAATCCGCTCTGCAGTGCAAGGGGCACTGGTTCTATCCTTGGCAGGGGAAGATCCCATGTGTCCCAGGAGTGGCTGGACCAGTGTGTTCAATTACTAGCTGGCGCTCTGGAGCACATGCGCCCAGAGCCAGTGCTCTGCAGTGAGAGAGGCCACTGTGACAGGAGGCCCACACAGGCCAAAGAACAAAGATGGATGAAAATAAATAAATGAAGGACCAATAAAAGAGGCCAAAATTAAAACAAATATATTAAAAAATTATCATACTTAGTCAACTGGAAATGTACCGGGCCAATATTCCTGAAAAGTCATCTTAATTAAAAGGTTTTCTCTTTAGCAAGCTTACTATATGCTCTGTTGTTTCTAATCAGATCATTGTTGAAACAAATATAACTGTCTCTGTAATCAGATAAGATACACGAGTTATTATTATAGTTCAATTATTAATATTTATGTTGAAGTTGCTATATTTTGTGTATATTCTCAGCTGATTAAAATAATGTTTCCTGTAGCTGTACCAAGAACAGATTTCAAATTATATTAAGTAAAAGTCTTAAACTTAGTTTGATATTTTAAGAGTTTAGAGAAAAAGTTGGCAGAATTTTTGCCTATACAAAATATATTACCTTCATAACTAGTATGCTAAGTACAGAAAATAGTCAATTATTACCATTAGAGAACTAGCAGCAGAAAATACAGTCTTTGTAAAAATCAAAGGCATGACATTTCATAATCTAAAGATTATATATTGTGATTTACTCATTTTAATCCATCTAAAGCTTTCTAGAATGTTTAATTTTCTATGTGTATTTCATTTATGGAAGCAATGATTGATAAATTTATAATTTAAGTTAATTTTCTTTCATTAGTCCTAAATTTACTTTTTCCTAATATAAAAATATGACTCTTATTCTAATTTTGCTTTTTAGGACATTATATAATTGTGTAAAATCAATTATATTAAATATATAATACTATAAGTGACATTATATAATTGATTTTATATAATTATCTAACAACTTTAGCATCAACCTTCAGAAACAGATGAACTTCCTATTTTTAGTAATCTCATTATCATTGCACTCAATGAATGGCAACTATTATGTTAATTTTGTGTGAAAATGGTGGTAAAGATATATCAAAAATTGTGGTGTGCAAAAATTTTAACTTTTCTCCATGACTCATACCTGCCATGAGATTTTTAGCCTGTTGCTATAACAAAATTAATCAATTGTTGATAACTCAAATAATTCATTAGTTTCTTAATAAATTCTCCCTTTATTCTAAAGTTCCATGTAAGTTTCTGATGTATCAAAGTCCATAGTAGGTGTCTGGGTTCTTGATGACTACTAACATATTTTGGTATCACTTATAGCTTTTTGTTTTCCTTATCCCCATTCACAAGCAGTATACCTCTCTGGCATTTGGAAAGAACTTTTATAAATCTGGGATCTGATAATGCTTTTTCAATATCCTGATCAGTGTGTAGTTCTGTGTTATCTATAGAGATATTTTGGATATTATCCTATACCATTTTGACTTCATGGCAAGCTCAGTAGGGCAATCTAACATCCAAACAGAATAGATTATTATATTAGCTATATTTTGTGTATATTCTCAGCTGATTAAAATAATGTTTCCTGTAGCTGTACCAAGAACAGATTTCAAATTATATTAAGTAAAAGTCTTAAACTTAGTTTGATATTTTAAGAGTTTAGAGAAAAAGTTGGCAGAATTTTTGCCTATACAAAATATATTACCTTCATAACTAGTATGCTAAGTACAGAAAATAGTCAATTATTACCATTAGAGAACTAGCAGCAGAAAATACAGTCTTTGTAAAAATCAAAGGCATGACATTTCATAATCTAAAGATTATATATTGTGATTTACTCATTTTAATCCATCTAAAGCTTTCTAGAATGTTTAATTTTCTATGTGTATTTCATTTATGGAAGCAATGATTGATAAATTTATAATTTAAGTTAATTTTCTTTCATTAGTCCTAAATTTACTTTTTCCTAATATAAAAATATGACTCTTATTCTAATTTTGCTTTTTAGGACATTATATAATTGTGTAAAATCAATTATATTAAATATATAATACTATAAGTGACATTATATAATTGATTTTATATAATTATCTAACAACTTTAGCATCAACCTTCAGAAACAGATGAACTTCCTATTTTTAGTAATCTCATTATCATTGCACTCAATGAATGGCAACTATTATGTTAATTTTGTGTGAAAATGGTGGTAAAGATATATCAAAAATTGTGGTGTGCAAAAATTTTAACTTTTCTCCATGACTCATACCTGCCATGAGATTTTTAGCCTGTTGCTATAACAAAATTAATCAATTGTTGATAACTCAAATAATTCATTAGTTTCTTAATAAATTCTCCCTTTATTCTAAAGTTCCATGTAAGTTTCTGATGTATCAAAGTCCATAGTAGGTGTCTGGGTTCTTGATGACTACTAACATATTTTGGTATCACTTATAGCTTTTTGTTTTCCTTATCCCCATTCACAAGCAGTATACCTCTCTGGCATTTGGAAAGAACTTTTATAAATCTGGGATCTGATAATGCTTTTTCAATATCCTGATCAGTGTGTAGTTCTGTGTTATCTATAGAGATATTTTGGATATTATCCTATACCATTTTGACTTCATGGCAAGCTCAGTAGGGCAATCTAACATCCAAACAGAATAGATAATTATGCACAATTTTATTTATGCAACAATGTATTTATCTAAGGATAGATCTAAAACTTGACATTCATGAAGGCCCATAAAACCAGGCTATTCTCTGCTCTGGAATTCCAAAATTTTCTAAATTTTCTATTGTTCCCCTTCTCATGAAGCTCAGACAAGGGTGGCAACACAAGGCAGAATGTTATTTCTCAGGAAGAGTTTCCAAAGTTGACATATATTTTGTTCCTTTTTCTAAAACTCCTCACATCTCAGTTCAAATGTGGGTCAAGAGAGATTGATCTACTCATTCTGTAAGCATCACAATGGCTTGAAAAATGTTTTTCCATTTCTGTTTTTGTTGGGTCTTGGAAATCTATAAGCCAAGGATTCTTCTTTCTCTTTCTCTTTTTTATCTTTATTCCTTTTCCCTATCATGCTTTTTTTCATTTATATTTATTTTCATCCATATTTTTATTCTTTGGCATGTCTTGGCCTCCCATTGTAGTGACCTCTCTCACTGAAGAGCACCGGCTCTTGGCACATCCGTCCAGCCTCTCCACAGCATGTGGGATCCTCTCCAGCCAGGGATCAAACCAGTGCACCTCTGCACTATAAGGCATACTCTACCCACTGGACCACCAGGGAAGCCCCTCCTCTTTTTTTAATGTCTGATGTATATTCCCTTAATTGATGACAAAATGGGTGAAGATTTTATGGCAACGAGGAAATATAAATAGATAAGTAAACCTCCTCTTTTAACTATATCAAAAATTGTGGTGTGCAAAAATTTTAACTTTTCTCCATGACTCATACCTGCCATGAGATTTTTAGCCTGTTGCTATAACAAAATTAATCAATTGTTGATAACTCAAATAATTCATTAGTTTCTTAATAAATTCTCCCTTTATTCTAAAGTTCCATGTAAGTTTCTGATGTATCAAAGTCCATAGTAGGTGTCTGGGTTCTTGATGACTACTAACATATTTTGGTATCACTTATAGCTTTTTGTTTTCCTTATCCCCATTCACAAGCAGTATACCTCTCTGGCATTTGGAAAGAACTTTTATAAATCTGGGATCTGATAATGCTTTTTCAATATCCTGATCAGTGTGTAGTTCTGTGTTATCTATAGAGATATTTTGGATATTATCCTATACCATTTTGACTTCATGGCAAGCTCAGTAGGGCAATCTAACATCCAAACAGAATAGATAATTATGCACAATTTTATTTATGCAACAATGTATTTATCTAAGGATAGATCTAAAACTTGACATTCATGAAGGCCCATAAAACCAGGCTATTCTCTGCTCTGGAATTCCAAAATTTTCTAAATTTTCTATTGTTCCCCTTCTCATGAAGCTCAGACAAGGGTGGCAACACAAGGCAGAATGTTATTTCTCAGGAAGAGTTTCCAAAGTTGACATATATTTTGTTCCTTTTTCTAAAACTCCTCACATCTCAGTTCAAATGTGGGTCAAGAGAGATTGATCTACTCATTCTGTAAGCATCACAATGGCTTGAAAAATGTTTTTCCATTTCTGTTTTTGTTGGGTCTTGGAAATCTATAAGCCAAGGATTCTTCTTTCTCTTTCTCTTTTTTATCTTTATTCCTTTTCCCTATCATGCTTTTTTTCATTTATATTTATTTTCATCCATATTTTTATTCTTTGGCATGTCTTGGCCTCCCATTGTAGTGACCTCTCTCACTGAAGAGCACCGGCTCTTGGCACATCCGTCCAGCCTCTCCACAGCATGTGGGATCCTCTCCAGCCAGGGATCAAACCAGTGCACCTCTGCACTATAAGGCATACTCTACCCACTGGACCACCAGGGAAGCCCCTCCTCTTTTTTTAATGTCTGATGTATATTCCCTTAATTGATGACAAAATGGGTGAAGATTTTATGGCAACGAGGAAATATAAATAGATAAGTAAATTTGCTATATATGTAAAATAATCATCAGGAATCTACTGTTTAAAACAGGGAATAGTACCTGATGCTTTGTAATAACTTATAAGAGAAAATAATCTGAAAATTTTTAATGGTAGGTAAACTTATGAAAGGGTTTTTTAGTTGACTTACTGGTAAAGAATCAGCCTGCCAATGCAGGAGATGTGGATTTGATCCCTGGATTGGAAAGTTACCCTAAAAAGGAAATGAAGACCTACTTCAGTGATCAATCCCATGGACAGAGGAGTCTTGCTGGCTACAGTCCACAAGGTTGCAGCAGACTTTCAGACACAGCTTAGTGACTTAACGCCAACAAAACTTATCAACAATGTATGTAATATATATCATCTTCCATTACTACACAGACACTTTATAGTGAGAATACTTCATATGTATAGTGCTTGATATCTTGAAATTTTGGCATTAGATTTGTTAACAATGGTGCAATGTTGAAATGCAGGTAATCTTCCTCTTGGTGCCCCTATCTGTTTTGATTTTGTGATGTCACCGCAAATTCTGTTTGATCTTCCCTACTATTTTTTTTATAATTTAACATCATAGCTTTCAACACATTCTGTTTTGTTTTGTTTTGTTTTTTTCCCATACTGCAGTCATATGCTCTTCTTTAAGGAAACAGATGGGAAGGCCCATCTGAGTCCTTCTACAGGGCAAGAATCTTCAAGTGATAGAATGCTTTTTCTCATGGTGCAGGAAGAAGGCTCAGGGGTTCCACAGGAATGAATAGATTTAGAGATTTAATTTCCTGGTCCATATACCCTGTTTTCTAAAGCTGACCTTCCTGAGAAGTCTACTGACTGCAGATTTTTTTATCCCAATTCCTTCATCTCAATTACTGCTACCCATTTTACAGAGGAAAGATACATCTTTCACTCAACTTCCATCTTTCTATTGAAAAGAGTAATTAAAAATCTCCTGGACACCTGGATTTTAGTAGTGGTAATTTGAAGAAAGGTATACAATAGATAATATATGGTGGGTTTTTTTTTATAATAGAAATAAGTATGAAAGTGAAAGTGTTAGTCCATCAGTTGTGTCCGATGCTTTCCAACCCCATGGACCATAGCTTCTAAGGCTCCTCTGTTAATGGAATTCTCCAGGCAAGAATACAAGAGTTTGTAGCTATTCCCTTATCCAAAGGAGCTTCTCAACTCAGGAACTGGAACCAAGTTTGCTGCATTGCAGGCAAATTATTTACCATTTGAGCTACCATGGAAGACCAAAAATGATGGCCTAATTAAATTACTCTTTACATAGTATAACTTCCAACATAATATTTGGTTTAAAACTGCAAACATAGATAGAAAGATAAATACATAACAAATGGATAATATGAACTAGGAAAAATCAGAATGTTACCCAAATATTTCAAAACATTGGAATTACTTTGAATTCTAGATAAAAATTACTAAGTGCATTATTTGAAATAAAATGAATGTTTCCTTATCTGCATCAAATACAAATTTAATAAATATTTTAAAATACTTCTTTCAGGATTCTAGAATACTTAGGCTTTTCTACATGGCTTCATTTGTCTTCATTGTCTCTGTTTTCAGAGGAAGACAGGTGAAATGTACAGAGAGCTATATAGGTAATAACGCAAGGATTCTGCAACCAGAATTTGGGCATTTGCTTTTTCATGAGCTCTTATATTTGGAATTAAAGTACAAACTACAATCAAAATGTTTAGTATAACAGTAAAAGGAAGTGGGCCCATGAGTCCTTCTACAGGGCAAGAATCTTCAAGTGATAGAATGCTTTTTCTCATGGTGCAGGAAGAAGGCTCAGGGGTTCCACAGGAATGAATAGATTTAGAGATTTAATTTCCTGGTCCATATACCCTGTTTTCTAAAGCTGACCTTCCTGAGAAGTCTACTGACTGCAGATTTTTTTATCCCAATTCCTTCATCTCAATTACTGCTACCCATTTTACAGAGGAAAGATACATCTTTCACTCAACTTCCATCTTTCTATTGAAAAGAGTAATTAAAAATCTCCTGGACACCTGGATTTTAGTAGTGGTAATTTGAAGAAAGGTATACAATAGATAATATATGGTGGGTTTTTTTTTTTATAATAGAAATAAGTATGAAAGTGAAAGTGTTAGTCCATCAGTTGTGTCCGATGCTTTCCAACCCCATGGACCATAGCTTCTAAGGCTCCTCTGTTAATGGAATTCTCCAGGCAAGAATACAAGAGTTTGTAGCTATTCCCTTATCCAAAGGAGCTTCTCAACTCAGGAACTGGAACCAAGTTTGCTGCATTGCAGGCAAATTATTTACCATTTGAGCTACCATGGAAGACCAAAAATGATGGCCTAATTAAATTACTCTTTACATAGTATAACTTCCAACATAATATTTGGTTTAAAACTGCAAACATAGATAGAAAGATAAATACATAACAAATGGATAATATGAACTAGGAAAAATCAGAATGTTACCCAAATATTTCAAAACATTGGAATTACTTTGAATTCTAGATAAAAATTACTAAGTGCATTATTTGAAATAAAATGAATGTTTCCTTATCTGCATCAAATACAAATTTAATAAATATTTTAAAATACTTCTTTCAGGATTCTAGAATACTTAGGCTTTTCTACATGGCTTCATTTGTCTTCATTGTCTCTGTTTTCAGAGGAAGACAGGTGAAATGTACAGAGAGCTATATAGGTAATAACGCAAGGATTCTGCAACCAGAATTTGGGCATTTGCTTTTTCATGAGCTCTTATATTTGGAATTAAAGTACAAACTACAATCAAAATGTTTAGTATAACAGTGAAAGGACTAGCTGGAAAAAGACAAGACCCATTCATTTTGGGAGTCTTGATTATTTATTTATCCATATATTTATCTTGTATAAGTCTGAGTCTGTACATCCTCTATTGTCATTGTTGTTGTTCACTTGATAAGTTCTGTTCACTTCTTTGCAATCCCATGGACTGCAGCACACAAGCCTTTCCTGTCCTTCACACTTAGTTTGCTCAAATTCTTGGCAATTGAGTTGCTGATGCTGTTTAACCTTCTCATCTTCTGCTTCCCCTTTCTCCTTTTGTCTTCAATTGTTCCCAACAACAGGGACTTTTGCAATTAGTCACTTCTTTACTCCAGGTATCCAAAGTATTGGAGCTTAAACTTCAGCATCAGAAGTTGCTGATTCTTTGGAAGCAAAAAATATTCAGAGTTAATTTTCTTTAGGACTAATTGGTTTGTTCTCATTGCAGTCCAAGGGACTCTCAAGAGTCTTCCCCAGCACTATAATTTAAAAGAATCAATTACTTGGTGCTCAGTCTTCTTAATGATCCAACTCTCACATCTGTACATGATTACTAGACAAAAACCATAGCTTTGACTATACAGACTCTTGTCAGCAAAGTGATATCTCTGCTTTTTCATCTTCTGTCTAGGCTTGTCATAGCTTTTCTTCCAAGGAGCAAGTGTCCTCTAATTTCATGGCTGCAGTCAGTGCTTGCAGTGATTTTGAAGCCCAAGAAAATAAAATTTGACATTGTTCCCACTTTTTTCACTTCTCTTTGCCAAGAAGTTATAGAACTGCATGTCATGATCTTAGTTTTTTTAAATGTTGAATTTTAACCCATTTTTTTCACTCTCCTCTTTCATTCTCATCAACAGGCTCTTTAGTTCCTCTTCACTTTCTGCCATTAGCATGGTGTCATTTGCATATCTGAGGTTGTTGATATTTCTCCTGTCAATCTTGATTTCAGCTTGTAATCCATGCAGCCTGGCATTCTGCATGAGGTACTCTGCATATAAGTAATAAACAAGGTGGAAAATATACATAAATGTTTAGTATAACAGTGAAAGGACTAGCTGGAAAAAGACAAGACCCATTCATTTTGGGAGTCTTGATTATTTATTTATCCATATATTTATCTTGTATAAGTCTGAGTCTGTACATCCTCTATTGTCATTGTTGTTGTTCACTTGATAAGTTCTGTTCACTTCTTTGCAATCCCATGGACTGCAGCACACAAGCCTTTCCTGTCCTTCACACTTAGTTTGCTCAAATTCTTGGCAATTGAGTTGCTGATGCTGTTTAACCTTCTCATCTTCTGCTTCCCCTTTCTCCTTTTGTCTTCAATTGTTCCCAACAACAGGGACTTTTGCAATTAGTCACTTCTTTACTCCAGGTATCCAAAGTATTGGAGCTTAAACTTCAGCATCAGAAGTTGCTGATTCTTTGGAAGCAAAAAATATTCAGAGTTAATTTTCTTTAGGACTAATTGGTTTGTTCTCATTGCAGTCCAAGGGACTCTCAAGAGTCTTCCCCAGCACTATAATTTAAAAGAATCAATTACTTGGTGCTCAGTCTTCTTAATGATCCAACTCTCACATCTGTACATGATTACTAGACAAAAACCATAGCTTTGACTATACAGACTCTTGTCAGCAAAGTGATATCTCTGCTTTTTCATCTTCTGTCTAGGCTTGTCATAGCTTTTCTTCCAAGGAGCAAGTGTCCTCTAATTTCATGGCTGCAGTCAGTGCTTGCAGTGATTTTGAAGCCCAAGAAAATAAAATTTGACATTGTTCCCACTTTTTTCACTTCTCTTTGCCAAGAAGTTATAGAACTGCATGTCATGATCTTAGTTTTTTTAAATGTTGAATTTTAACCCATTTTTTTCACTCTCCTCTTTCATTCTCATCAACAGGCTCTTTAGTTCCTCTTCACTTTCTGCCATTAGCATGGTGTCATTTGCATATCTGAGGTTGTTGATATTTCTCCTGTCAATCTTGATTTCAGCTTGTAATCCATGCAGCCTGGCATTCTGCATGAGGTACTCTGCATATAAGTTAAATAAACAAGGTGAAAATATACAAAGAATGAGATACAGTTTAGGTATTAATGAAATTATACATAAAAATAGCCCCTTAGTCACTGCACTGTAGTATCATAAATCTAGAGTGGTTTTATAAAATAGGAGCATCTAACAGCATCAAAGATTCAAAGAAGGAATTTATATGAAACTCCAGTAAAACTGAGTTCTGCTTAATGAAGAAGTGCTTACCAAAAGTGGAAGTATTGGTGTACATTCCAAGAAGACAAAACAGAAGTTTTAAAGACAAAATTGCACTGTAATTTGTTTTGTTAACAAAATTCTCAATTTTTTTTTAACAAATTTTGATTTGTTTGAATAACTCCAGGGAGTTCAGTGTACCCAAGGAGCATTATGCATAGGAATGTGGCAAAAAATGAATAGAATAGGGAAGGATTCAAGGTAAAATTTCTAAGGTGTTAAAAAAATATTAAATTAATTTCAAAATCCTGGAAATACATTGAAATATTTCAATTAAGGAAGTGGTAATTGAGTATTTTACTGACAAAGTCACAATAATAATTCATATTGGAAGGGATGGGTCTGCCTTATGGAAAGCATGGTCAGTTGGGAGAGGTAGGGAATATTAATAACTGAACTAAAGTAGTGATAATAGGAATAAATGAAAGTATATAAGCTGTAATATTTAAATTGTTCTAATTTAATAATCCATTAAATGGCAGCTTAAATAAGTACAAAGCTGAAATGACTCCTAAAGTTTTGGCAATTAGGCATAAGCTTACCTTAATATTACCTTCCAAAAATACAAAATAGAAGAAAAATGACACACTTTGGAGGACAAAGCAGAGAGATCAGTTTTGAATATGTAATTTATGACATGCTAAGAAGTACGCAGATAAGCCTAGACATTCCATTTAAAATCTGGCTGAATTTTAGAAGGTGAGGATTGTACTTCAAATAATCTACCAGTGTACAACAATATGTGCACTGTAAGCATATGTCCTATATTGATCAGCATTTATTTACATTGAAAAAAAAAAACAATTCAAAAACATTTTAAAAAAAATCATTAATGTGATAAATGCAGTTATTTTCTGGTAAAAACTTGTCTGAAGTCCAAAGATATCAAGTGTCTGTGTTTCCTATGAGTTGGCTTCATTTTCAGGGTATATTTGAAGACTGCTGTCTACCTCAGGCTTCTCTCAATGATTATTAGCTAGAATCCATATTTTCATGTGACGAAACCTAGAAAACATACTTTTCTTCCCCTGAAGCTCCACCAAGGAAAATTGGATTATCTTCCCAAGAAGGGAAATAGAAAGATAACCAGGCAAAATGGGAACAATAGAAGGAAAAAAAAAGATTGATAAATATCCATTATGTATGGGAATCAAAACCATAGATGTGGAAGATTACCTTGGATAGGAAGGTAAAGATGTAGATTTGTGTTTTTTCTAAGGAATTGCCAACATTTAAGGAGGTCACATTGAGTGAATATATGGCAAAACCTTACATTTTTGAATGAAAGAACATACTGTAGTTCTTATTTTCCTGGATCATAAATGGTATCTCATAATCTATTATTCTATCTAGAACTATTCTTTAAATGCTTTATTTCACACTTGCCCACATTGAAGCTCAATTGCCATTTGCATTACCCCACACAGTTTCATGAGCACTCTACTCCCACTGACTCAGCATTCCTTTAGTGAGGAAACTTTGGATAATTTACTGTGAACTCCCACATTTAAGTTATTTATAAAAATCTTTAAATAAAATTTCTGTCAAGCCTGGGGAATGACATTGTTAACTTTTCTTACACAGCAGAGGACTGATTTAGCTCTGTTCTTTCTCTCTTAACTGTGTCTACTCCTTATTCACGGTAATCAATATGTGTTTATTAAGCATCACACTATGTGCTTAAAAGTTATATATAGCTGTAAACAACAAAACTCTAAAAGTAAAATAAAAATAATTATATATATATACATATATAGAAAAGGATATCAGAATCTTGAGGCACAAAGAGTTAGAAGACATTCAAGAGATTCTATTAATCAAATGTGATTTAGCTTTATTTGCTTTTTTTAAGAGTCTCAATAAAGAGACTTCACACTAGTTCTGTCCACTGTTTACTGTTCTTATCCTTTCATTAATAGACTATATCCGTGCTTCCATTTGATAATACACAAACCAATTTCAGCTGTTTTTTCTCAGTTTTACCACTTATCAATATATAACTAAATTCATTTTAATCTTTTCCACAAAATGAAGACCATTTCTTAGGATTATTTATAGGAATGATAAAAGAAATGTTTTACTCATTTACACTATATGAGTGATTCCCATACTGAAATGAAAACATACTTTTCTTCCCTGAAGCTCCACAAAGGGAATTGGATTCTTCCCAAGAAGGAATAGAAAGATAACCAGGCAAAATGGGAACAATAGAAGGAAAAAAAAAGATTGATAAATATCCATTATGTATGGGAATCAAAACCATAGATGTGGAAGATTACCTTGGATAGGAAGGTAAAGATGTAGATTTGTGTTTTTTCTAAGGAATTGCCAACATTTAAGGAGGTCACATTGAGTGAATATATGGCAAAACCTTACATTTTTGAATGAAAGAACATACTGTAGTTCTTATTTTCCTGGATCATAAATGGTATCTCATAATCTATTATTCTATCTAGAACTATTCTTTAAATGCTTTATTTCACACTTGCCCACATTGAAGCTCAATTGCCATTTGCATTACCCCACACAGTTTCATGAGCACTCTACTCCCACTGACTCAGCATTCCTTTAGTGAGGAAACTTTGGATAATTTACTGTGAACTCCCACATTTAAGTTATTTATAAAAATCTTTAAATAAAATTTCTGTCAAGCCTGGGGAATGACATTGTTAACTTTTCTTACACAGCAGAGGACTGATTTAGCTCTGTTCTTTCTCTCTTAACTGTGTCTACTCCTTATTCACGGTAATCAATATGTGTTTATTAAGCATCACACTATGTGCTTAAAAGTTATATATAGCTGTAAACAACAAAACTCTAAAAGTAAAATAAAAATAATTATATATATATACATATATAGAAAAGGATATCAGAATCTTGAGGCACAAAGAGTTAGAAGACATTCAAGAGATTCTATTAATCAAATGTGATTTAGCTTTATTTGCTTTTTTTAAGAGTCTCAATAAAGAGACTTCACACTAGTTCTGTCCACTGTTTACTGTTCTTATCCTTTCATTAATAGACTATATCCGTGCTTCCATTTGATAATACACAAACCAATTTCAGCTGTTTTTTCTCAGTTTTACCACTTATCAATATATAACTAAATTCATTTTTAATCTTTTCCACAAAAATGAAGACCATTTCTTAGGATTATTTATAGGAATGATAAAAAGAAATGTTTTACTCATTTACACTATATGAGTGATTCCCATACATCAAATTATGAACTGAGGCCAGCCTCCTGCTGGCAATTTCAAAAGGCCTAGGTGAAATGATAAAAAATAAGGACACACCACAATTTCTCATGAGGCTCAGTGTTAAAGAATCTGCCTGTCAATGCGGGAGACACAAGTTTGATCTGTGGGCCTGGAAGATCCCCTGGAGTAGGATATAGCAACCCAACCTAGTATCCTTGCCTAAAAAAACTCCATGGACAGAGGAGTCTAGTAAGCTACAGTCTATGGGGTCAAAAAGAGTCAGACATGACTGAGTGACTGAGCACACACACAGAGTTTAGCAAAACATTATTTTTATTTAATTGAAAAGTCTATCTTTCATTTTTTTGTGTTTTAATATATATCCTTCCTTTGCTGATGACAGGATTATTGAATAAGTAATGTGGGCATTGTTAATTTCCATAGTTGGCAAGTAAAAAATCTGGCAGATTTTTTATAGCCTCTAACATTTGTTAAAATATTATATGGCATGTAAGATGCTAAATATTAGCAACATCATTTCATATGTCAATAGGCAAAGAATTTCAGCTAAACTTTTATTTTAGGAATAAGCAAAAGTTACATATCCAGAAATACAATGTTCTCTCCCTGTACCAGGCCATATCATATAATCTAAGGTGAAATATATGCTGAGTCAATAGATGAGCTACATAGCTAAGATTGATTATCTCATGATGCTGTAGTAATTTTCACTTTAATTTACCAACAAAGGAGAACTTTTTCTGTGTTCTAAGTTATTAGAGTATTGCTGCATGAAATAAAGTATGCATACAAATCTATACTTTTTTCACTTTAACAAGAGTATTCTCAAGGGAAAATATATATAACTTGTTAAATGTCTTAATTTAAGAAAAAGGAAAATATACATGAAGGTAGGAGTATATAGAGCTATAGACTTTAAAGTATTTACATATTACTTTTTTAACAAATCACTCTTACGTATTAATAAGATTCCAAGCACCTTTGCTAGGTGCTGGGAGTAAATTAAATGAGATGGTTCCTACTCTTGCAGAGTTTAAAGAATAATGGGGAACAGAAGTGTTCAATAGTTTTATGAGGAAATATAGAATTATAACTTTGAAAAGAGAATAGATATATTAATCACACCTGAAGAATAAATGGAAATTAATAAATAAGATAATTCAAAGTAGAGGCCCTGAGTCTGCAGGGAAACTGATTTTGGTGAAGGGCTAATAGGTAACCTCAGTGAAGGGTTGGTATGGAGTAACTCAGGAGCTTCCCTGGTGGCTCAAGTGGTGAAGAATCTGCCTGCAATGCAGGAGCTGTAGGAGACACAGTTTCAATCCTTGGGTTGGGAAGATCCTGTGGATGAGGAAATGGCAGTCCACTCCACTATTCTTGTTTGGAGAATCCCATGGACAGAGGAGCCTGAGGGGCCATAGTCCAGGGGCTGCAAAGAGTCAGACACAACTAAAGTGACTTAGTCCACCTGCAGGAGTGACTCCACCAACCTTTTTATGAGAAAAGAGAAGCTGACAGCTGTTTTATTTGAAAACCATTATCAGGTTACTATTATGAAAGTATTGCTCTGGCAGAAAGCAGAGTGTAGGGCAATGGGCATGGGTGAAGCCTGTAGTAGGTCCCTACTGTGGATATGAAATAGAGATAATGGTAGGTTGAACTAAAAAATGATATTACCAAATGATATATTCAGAGGCAAATGAGTTTGGATAGCATTTAATGTTTAATGTATATTTTAGATTTTTGATGAATTGAATAGAGATCAGAAAATGGATCTCAGGGTTGACTCAATTACTGATAAGTAACTAGATTCATAAGGGGTCTATTCTATGAAAAGACAGGTTTTGAAAGGATATATGGTGGCTCAGTGATAAAGAACTCTCCTACCAATGCAGAAGACACATGTTTGATCCCTGGATCTAGAAGATACCCTGGAGAAGGAAATGGCGACCCACACCAGCATCCTTGCCTGAGAAATCCCACGGACTCAAAAGGCTGGTGGGTTACAGTCCATGGGGGCTGCAAAATGTTGGATAACACTGAGACAGACATTATTGTAGATATAGAACATCTAGGGATCACAATGTCTTTGAAATATCCAAGAGAAATTGTTAAGAAGACAAGTGATTAGATGTCTAAGAGTTAGTACTGAGACCTGGCCTAAATTGGTGTGTCCCTATTTATAGTTGTCAAATAGTATGTAAGTGATTACAGTGATTTCCTAAGGAAATAATGTAAAGAAGAAAGATTTTAGACACAGTGTTGAGGAATTCCAGTCATTAGATAAGTCTCCAACAAGAGGCACAGAAAAACAAATAAGAAATGACAAGGAAATCAAGGGAAAATATGTCGGCAAGAGTGAGTGCTGCTTAGAAGGCAGGTAGTATGATGTTGGACAATAGCCGGTGGATTTAAAAAAATGAGTTGTAAAGGTAACCTTCATGGATAACTCAGCATAATGGACTAAACTAATGACAAAGCTGAGAATTGTATAAAAGAGAAGGAAATTAAAAGAGTCAATATGGGCATCTGTTATAAGTAGTTTGTCTATGAAACGGGAAGATCTTTACTTGCTCCTTAATTCTCAAATGCTGTGTTGCTTTGAATAACTAGAAGCAGGAAGAACATTTTAAGAAATAAAAATATTTGAAGATTATTAAATGCTAAATTTCTCACTGTACGGGTGCAGTTTTATTTAGCACAGATCTTTTTGCATTTCACATAGGTTTTTAATAGATACCATGCTTAATCATCCTCAAGAATCTGCCACTATGATTCAAAGATGCTTCATATTCCATTTAAAATATCAAGCATCTAAAATAAAAATGAAGATATTAGTGCACCTCCTGGAAATTCATGGTATTTTAATAAAAACAACACTGATAATAGATTTATTAACACTTGCCTCTGTCATCTATAGGCATTCTTGGTCTATAACTAAATACAGTATAACTTTCACCAAGAGGATGTACGTGATTAAAGCTAGAATTTACTCAAGTTCATAGCTAAATGCTCCTCATATCTTTTTTCTGATGTATTTTTTTTGTTGTTGAATCATCTCAAGGAATTTATTTCAACAGTGATGATAATTAATATAATCATCTTTAAAGTGTTATTTGAGGGTTTCTGAAGATTATAGGTTTTTCACTGAGACAGACATTATTGTAGATATAGAACATCTAGGGATCACAATGTCTTTGAAATATCCAAGAGAAATTGTTAAGAAGACAAGTGATTAGATGTCTAAGAGTTAGTACTGAGACCTGGCCTAAATTGGTGTGTCCCTATTTATAGTTGTCAAATAGTATGTAAGTGATTACAGTGATTTCCTAAGGAAATAATGTAAAGAAGAAAGATTTTAGACACAGTGTTGAGGAATTCCAGTCATTAGATAAGTCTCCAACAAGAGGCACAGAAAAACAAATAAGAAATGACAAGGAAATCAAGGGAAAAATATGTCGGCAAGAGTGAATGCTGCTTAGAAAACAAGTAGTATGATGTTGGTAAATAGCCAGTGGATTTAAAAAGATGAGTTGTATTGGTAACCTTCATGGATAACTCAGCATAATGGACTAAACTAATGACAAAGCTGAGAATTGTATAAAAGAGAAGGAAATTAAAAGAGTCAATATGGGCATCTGTTATAAGTAGTTTGTCTATGAAACGGGAAGATCTTTACTTGCTCCTTAATTCTCAAATGCTGTGTTGCTTTGAATAACTAGAAGCAGGAAGAACATTTTAAGAAATAAAAATATTTGAAGATTATTAAATGCTAAATTTCTCACTGTACGGGTGCAGTTTTATTTAGCACAGATCTTTTTGCATTTCACATAGGTTTTTAATAGATACCATGCTTAATCATCCTCAAGAATCTGCCACTATGATTCAAAGATGCTTCATATTCCATTTAAAATATCAAGCATCTAAAATAAAAATGAAGATATTAGTGCACCTCCTGGAAATTCATGGTATTTTAATAAAAACAACACTGATAATAGATTTATTAACACTTGCCTCTGTCATCTATAGGCATTCTTGGTCTATAACTAAATACAGTATAACTTTCACCAAGAGGATGTACGTGATTAAAGCTAGAATTTACTCAAGTTCATAGCTAAATGCTCCTCATATCTTTTTTCTGATGTATTTTTTTTGTTGTTGAATCATCTCAAGGAATTTATTTCAACAGTGATGATAATTAATATAATCATCTTTAAAGTGTTATTTGATGGTTTCTGGAAATTGCCTTTTTGCTTATAATATTTTGCTCATCAAAAGTTAACAAAGGGTCTTTAATGGTGGCCCAGTGGGTAGAGAATCTGCCTTGCAGTTCAAGGGGCACTGGTTCGATCCCTGGCCCAGGAAGATCCAACGTGTCACTGAGTGACTGGACTGGTGTGTCCAATTACCAGTCAACGCCCTGGAGCGCATGGGTCCGGAGCTGGTACTCTGCAACAAGAGAGGCCATTGCAATGGGAGGCCAACACAGGCCAAAGAATAAAGATGGATGAAAATAAATAAATTAAAAAAACAACAACAACAAACGAGGCAAAAAAAAAAAAATGAAATTCAAATGACTGTACCAAAAATTGAATGACATTTACCACTTTGGTAACATTGAGCCATGTGGGGCTAATGTACCATGAATTAACTCACTCAATAGCCATTCCTAACTATCTTCACTTTTTTATGGGAACAAGAAAGATAAACACTATATTTTTCTACACAACTTTTGATCAGGCATGAACTTGCAACACAGTTCTCACCACTGAGAAGTCAGAAGTCTGTGAGGAATTAATTCCCCATCTGTGTGCAAGGATGAAACCTTGTAAGGAAGGTTTTCAGATTCAACCCATTACAGTCTGGCATCTATATACTTTGCAACAGAAATGAAATCATGGCCATGAGGTTGCACTAAAGATGGTGCAACAGAAGAACAGAAACTCTGTCACTGTATTAACATTGAACTTTATATTATGTGAGACAAACAAAACAGTTTTCATTTAAGTAATTATTGTAGGATGTTCAATTACTGGCAGCCAAGTGCTCTTTTAATCTCTGCAGATACTGATCTGTCTTCATGTCTCAATAATCTTTAGAATGATGAGAACTTACATTTAAGATATTTAAATACTAGGAATTATTCCAAAGAAATCACTTTGTATAAGACCTATATGCCTTAAAATGAATGAGTTTGAACAATAAATTATATTATATGCAAAACTGTTTATTTCAGTACTATTTACAATACTTCAAAGTAGAAAAAAATTAAAAGGTAAATAGGGGTTGAAACATAAATAAAGTGACATTTATTTACAGAATCATTATCTAACAATGAAACAACTCTTGAAAATGAATGATGCTGAGATAATTTGTTTTAATATAAATAGAAACAAAATTAATATTCAGTCTTGTATACAGTATAAATAAAATGCTATATTAAAGCACACATAATGCTGTTTTGCTTCAAGTTGATATGCATTATGGTGTATTTCATTGCAATTTTGTTTCCTGATTTTTCTCCTTAATTATGACTACAGTAACATAAAACTTCCATGAAACTTTTTAAAATTTATGCAAAATTGTAGAAAAATATAAAAGCAGACAAAATAGCATCAGTCCAGTCAAATTTCTCAAAGTATGGATTTAGCAAATTACATCTAGGTGATACCACTTACAATATTCCTCTGTCAGACATGAATTTAGTTCATTGTCAATAACACTGTGAATGGTCCTGAACTTTAACATGTTTATGTTATATTAATAGTGATGACCTTTTATTAAAGTTTGCAGAAAATTAGTATTTTACTTTAAATTTAACCTAGAATACTTCTTTAAGAAAAATACTCCTTCAACTACTTGGGTTAAATGTTTTCTCAACCGAGGTCGTATGTTTAGACAGAATACTTCTGTGTGAAATGTTGTTCTGTACACTATGTAATGTTTGATAGCATCTTTGACCTCTTCTTAATAGATGCTGTTAGCACCCTCCCTCAGTCACTAGAGCAAAAAATGCCACCACCATTTGCCCTGAAAGCAAAATTGTATCCAGCTGAGAACCTATGCACGGGGAGCATAAGATATACTTTGCCTTTACTTCGCACTTTTTGAAATGTATAGTCCTCAAGCTTTCACTGAGGAGGTATATGAGATTTTTCCTAGTATCATTATAAACTTATGGTTTAAACTGTATATAATGTCTTTAATATAATACATTTTTCCAACTTATGTTCATGTTTTCCTATTTTTGGTCTGCTTGAGTCTCTTTACAGTTGTTTCCTAAATTCTTTCGATGCATCTAGTGTCCTTGCTTTCTGCTATACCAAGTTAATCCAAGCTAATTTTGTACATTTCCTGCTCAGGCCTGGAGTCCACTATTTCCCCAGGGAGTTCTATTTCTTTTTGAAGAAAATAGAATTGAGAAATTGAAATCTGGATGGATGTTTGGCATTTTTCTTCCTCTCTACCCAATAGATGCCAGAAGCACCTCCACAACTAGTTTTGACAAACAAACATGTTTCCAAACTTACCAGAGTTCCCTTGGAAAACAATATCAATCCATTTTGAGCATCACTATCTTAAATACGGGATGTATTTGTGTGCATAGACCATAGTTTTGTCACTAATCTCTTGACAAGACCTTTTGTTCTTTCTCAGACTTTTGCTGTTACATACAGCACTGGAATGTTGTGCTTTTATATTTTTGCCAGTGTCTCATTGGAAAAATATAAAAGCAGACAAAATAGCATCAGTCCAGTCAAATTTCTCAAAGTATGGATTTAGCAAATTACATCTAGGTGATACCACTTACAATATTCCTCTGTCAGACATGAATTTAGTTCATTGTCAATAACACTGTGAATGGTCCTGAACTTTAACATGTTTATGTTATATTAATAGTGATGACCTTTTATTAAAGTTTGCAGAAAATTAGTATTTTACTTTAAATTTAACCTAGAATACTTCTTTAAGAAAAATACTCCTTCAACTACTTGGGTTAAATGTTTTCTCAACCGAGGTCGTATGTTTAGACAGAATACTTCTGTGTGAAATGTTGTTCTGTACACTATGTAATGTTTGATAGCATCTTTGACCTCTTCTTAATAGATGCTGTTAGCACCCTCCCTCAGTCACTAGAGCAAAAAATGCCACCACCATTTGCCCTGAAAGCAAAATTGTATCCAGCTGAGAACCTATGCACGGGGAGCATAAGATATACTTTGCCTTTACTTCGCACTTTTTGAAATGTATAGTCCTCAAGCTTTCACTGAGGAGGTATATGAGATTTTTCCTAGTATCATTATAAACTTATGGTTTAAACTGTATATAATGTCTTTAATATAATACATTTTTCCAACTTATGTTCATGTTTTCCTATTTTTGGTCTGCTTGAGTCTCTTTACAGTTGTTTCCTAAATTCTTTCGATGCATCTAGTGTCCTTGCTTTCTGCTATACCAAGTTAATCCAAGCTAATTTTGTACATTTCCTGCTCAGGCCTGGAGTCCACTATTTCCCCAGGGAGTTCTATTTCTTTTTGAAGAAAATAGAATTGAGAAATTGAAATCTGGATGGATGTTTGGCATTTTTCTTCCTCTCTACCCAATAGATGCCAGAAGCACCTCCACAACTAGTTTTGACAAACAAACATGTTTCCAAACTTACCAGAGTTCCCTTGGAAAACAATATCAATCCATTTTGAGCATCACTATCTTAAATACGGGATGTATTTGTGTGCATAGACCATAGTTTTGTCACTAATCTCTTGACAAGACCTTTTGTTCTTTCTCAGACTTTTGCTGTTACATACAGCACTGGAATGTTGTGCTTTTATATTTTTGCCAGTGTCTCATTGGAATAGATTCCTAATTGTCAGTTTGCTACATCAAAGAAAACATGTGTCTGTGTATTTGTAAGATATTGACTAATTCTCTCCTTAACACAGAGTTTAAATATTTTACTTTTCTACTGCAATCTATGAGAATGCTTCTCTATGACGTCATTTGCAGTTCATTGTCAAAGTTTAAAATTATTGTTAGTCTTATAGGGAGGAAAATTATCTTAACCATGTGCATTTGTATTTCTCTTATAAAGAGCAAAGCTCAGCAGCTTTTCATATATTTATATTCATTTTTTGATCACTTGCTCATTTATTGCCAGTCTTTTCTATTGCCTTTTTCTTTCCAGAAGTCTTTACATGTTAGGTGTATCAACTGTTTGCAATGTAAGTAGAAAATATTTTCCCAATTTTACAGTGTCTTTTAACTTGCTTACCAGTTTCAAAAAAAAGCTTTAGATTATTTAAATACATATATTCTTTTCTGCATCTGGATTTTGAGTAATGACTATAAATTTTCTCAGTGCCCAAAATAGAGAGGAACTCAGCCATACTTTAATGGAGAAATTATGGGAATATTCTGAATCAATTTGGTTTTATTCCAATGTATGTAAGTAACATGAATAGTACAAATTTTATCTTTTTCAATATGCCAACCCAATTATTCTAACAATGCTAATTTTAAAAGTCCATCTTTATATCATTGATTTAGAAGATACCTTTACAATTTGTATATGCTACACACTCTCCTGATTCAGTCATGTCCAACTCTTTATGACAATATAGACTGCAGTCCCAAAAGCTCCTCTGTCCATGAGATTCTCTAGGCAAGAATTCTGGAATTAGTTATCCTGCCTTTCTCCAGTGGAATCTTCTCAACCCAGGGGTCGAACCTGTGCCTCTTATGTCACAATATTTAATTAAGAAAATATTTATTTTAATATCCAAAATGTATTTCTTGACTATTCTAGCTCCACTTGTATTGTCTCAGTTCTGAAATATAGTACTTAATTAAGATTATATTCAATTTATGAAATGGGAAGGTCTTTTTTTTATGATGTTAATATATTGTATTCAGGAATAAGGTACATATTCCCCGTTGTACCAAGTATTGGAATTAGACTTGTACTAAGTCAGTTTCTTATTACTCAGAAGTATAGGCTATACACTTCTTTTTTAATCTTTGCCTGAAATTCTTTTGTTTTGAAATGTATTCTAACTGCAGTATTTTTTCTCCCACTGCATCTTTTTTTTTTTTACATTTTTTTGTTCTTTCTTTAATTTTATTTTATTTTTATTCTTTATTTTAAAGGTTTTACAGAGTTTTGTTGTTCACAGACATGTATGTTCCCAAATCAGTCATATGCATATCCATGGTCTCCACCCGCCCAGGTTCCCCCCATCCCACCCCTCTAGACCTTCGCCCCAAGCCATTGTAAGCACTCCTATTCCCTTAGCACTATGACACTAGCTATCTTTGCCACACAAACACTATAGGTTTCCTTGTTACTTCCTCCATGCTTCCCCCTCCCTATTTCTTCGCCACGATGTCCCTATGTCTATGCTCTGTCTGTTTTTCCATGAGTTCCCTGCGTGTGATATAAAGACCGTCCTACTAGATTCCATATATGTGTGTTAGTATACTGTATTTGTCTTTCTCTTTTTGATTTACTTCACTTTTTATGATACGTTCTAGAGCCAGCGACTTCATTAGGACTGAGTCTTCTGCCTTTCTTTTAACAGCTGAGTAGTATTCCATTGTATATATGTACCAGAGCTTCTGGATTCATTCGTTGGTCGATGGACATCTAGGTTGCTTCCATGTTTTGGCTATTGTATGGAGAGCTGCAATGAACATTGGGGTACAGGTGCTTCTTTCAGTTTTGATTTCATCAGGATATAAGCCTAATAGTGGGATTGCTAGGTCATAGGGTACTTCTATTTTTAGTATTTTAAGGAATCTCCATACTGTCTTCCATAGAGGCTGTATCAATTTACACTCCCACCAGCAATGCAAGAGGGTTCCCTTTTCTCCGCACCCTCTCCAGCATTTGTTGTCTGCAGATTTTTTGAAGATGGCCATTCTGACGGGTGTGAGGTGGTATCTCATTGTAGTTTTAATTTGCATTTCTCTAATAATAAGCGAGGTTGAGCATTGTTTCATGTGCATTTGGGCCATCTGTATGTCCTCCTTGGAGAGGCGTCTCTTTAGATATTTTTCCCATTTTTTGATTGGATTGTTTGTTTTCCCTGTGCTGAGTTGTCTGAGTTGCTTGCAGATTTTGGAGATTAATTCTTTATCTGTTTCACTTGCTATGATTTTCTCCCACTCTGTGGGGTGTCTGTTGAGGTTTTTGTAATTTCTTTTGCTGTACAAAAGCTTTTAAGTTTCATGAGGTCCCATATGTTCATTTTTCTTTTCAGTTCTGCTATTTTAGTAGGTGGGTCAGAGAAGATCTTGCTTTGATTGATGTCCTTGAGGGTTTTTGCCTATATTCTCCTCTAAGAGTTTGATGGTTTCTGGTCTTGCATTTAGGTCTTTAATCCATTTTGAGTTGATCTTAGTGTATGGTGTCAGAGAATGTTCCAATTTTATTTTTTTGCATGGAGCTGTCCAATTCTCCCAGCACCACTTGTTGAAGAGGCTGTCTTTGTCCCATTTTATAGTTTCACCTCCTTTGTCAAAAATAAGGTACCCAGAGGTGCGTGGGTTTATCTCTGTGTTCTCTATCTTGTTCCATTGGTCTATATTTCTGTTTTTGTGCCAGTACCATATTGTCTTGATGACTGTTGCTTTGTAGTAGAGAGTGAAGTTAGGGAGGCTGATCCCTCCAGCTCCGTTTTTCTTTCTCAGGATTGCTTTGGCTCTTCGAGGTCTTGTGTGTTTCCATATGAACTGTGTTATTCTTTGGTCTAGTTCTGCGAAAAATGTCAATGGAAGTTGAATAGGTATTGCATTGAATCTGTAGATGATATTTGGTAGTATGGTCATTTTCACAATATGAATTCTTCCGACCCAGGAAAATGGAATATCTCTCCATCTGGTTAAGTCTTCTTTAATTTCTTTCATGAGTGCCTTGTAATTTTCTGTGTACAGTTCTTTTATTTCTTTGGGTAGGTTTATTCCTAGATATTTGATTCTTTTGGTTGCAATGGTGAAGGGGACTGCCTGTTTGATTTTGTTTTCTGATTTTTCATTGTTTGTGTCTAGGAATGCCAGCGATTCCTGTGTGTTGACTTTGTATCCTGCGACTTTGCTGAATTCGTTGATTAGCTCTAGTAGCTTTGTAATAGAGTCTTTGGGATTTTCTATGTATAATATCATCTCATCTACAAAAAGAGAGAGCTTGACTTCTTCTTTTCCAATCTGGATTCCTTTGATTTCTTTCTCTTCTCTTATTGCTGTTGCTAGAACTTCCAGGACTATGTTGAATAGTAGTGGTGAAAGTGCACAGCCCTGTCTTGTTCCTGATCTGGTCCCATATGTTCATTTTCTTTTCATTTCAGTAGTGGGTCAGAGAAGATCTTGCTTTGATTGATGTCCTTGAGGGTTTTGCCTATATTCTCCTCTAAGAGTTTGATGGTTTCTGGTCTTGCATTTAGGTCTTTAATCCATTTTGAGTTGATCTTAGTGTATGGTGTCAGAGAATGTTCCAATTTTATTTTTTTGCATGGAGCTGTCCAATTCTCCCAGCACCACTTGTTGAAGAGGCTGTCTTTGTCCCATTTTATAGTTTCACCTCCTTTGTCAAAAATAAGGTACCCAGAGGTGCGTGGGTTTATCTCTGTGTTCTCTATCTTGTTCCATTGGTCTATATTTCTGTTTTTGTGCCAGTACCATATTGTCTTGATGACTGTTGCTTTGTAGTAGAGAGTGAAGTTAGGGAGGCTGATCCCTCCAGCTCCGTTTTTCTTTCTCAGGATTGCTTTGGCTCTTCGAGGTCTTGTGTGTTTCCATATGAACTGTGTTATTCTTTGGTCTAGTTCTGCGAAAAATGTCAATGGAAGTTGAATAGGTATTGCATTGAATCTGTAGATGATATTTGGTAGTATGGTCATTTTCACAATATGAATTCTTCCGACCCAGGAAAATGGAATATCTCTCCATCTGGTTAAGTCTTCTTTAATTTCTTTCATGAGTGCCTTGTAATTTTCTGTGTACAGTTCTTTTATTTCTTTGGGTAGGTTTATTCCTAGATATTTGATTCTTTTGGTTGCAATGGTGAAGGGGACTGCCTGTTTGATTTTGTTTTCTGATTTTTCATTGTTTGTGTCTAGGAATGCCAGCGATTCCTGTGTGTTGACTTTGTATCCTGCGACTTTGCTGAATTCGTTGATTAGCTCTAGTAGCTTTGTAATAGAGTCTTTGGGATTTTCTATGTATAATATCATCTCATCTACAAAAAGAGAGAGCTTGACTTCTTCTTTTCCAATCTGGATTCCTTTGATTTCTTTCTCTTCTCTTATTGCTGTTGCTAGAACTTCCAGGACTATGTTGAATAGTAGTGGTGAAAGTGCACAGCCCTGTCTTGTTCCTGATCTTAGAGGGAATGCTTTCAGTTTTTCACCGTTGAGGATAATGTTCGCTGTGGGCTTCTCATACATGGCTTTCACTGTGTTGAGATAGGTTCCTTCTATGCCCATTTTCTGAAGAGTTTTGATCATAAATGGGTGTTGTACTTTGTCGAAGGCTTTTTCTGCATCTATTGAGATGATCATGTGATTTTTGTCTCTCAGTTTGTTAATATGGTGTATCACATTGATTGTTTTGCGGATGTTGAAGAATCCTTACATGCCTGGAATGAACCCGACTTGATCATGATGCATGAGTTTTTTGATATGTCGTTGAATTCTGTTTGCTAGGATTTTGTCATGGATCTTGGCATCTAAGTTCATCAGGGAAATTGGTCTGTAATTTTCCTTTTTTGTGTTGTCTTTGCCTGGTTTGGGTATCAGGGTGATGGTGGCCTCGTAGAATGTGTTTGGAAGTTTTCCTTCCTATGCAATTGTGTGAAAGAGTTTTAGAAGGACAGTCATTAGCTCTTCTTTAAATGTTTGGTAGAATTTGGCTGTGAAGCCATCTGGTCCTGGGCTTTTATTTTTGGGTAGATTTTTAATCACAGATTCGATTTCTGAGCTTGTGATTGGGTTGTTCAAAGTTTCTGTTTCTTCCTGGCTCAGTCTTGGGAGATTGATCTTCCCCAAGAAACTGTCCATTTCTTCCAGGTTGTCCAGTTAGTTGCCATAGAGTTGCTCATAATAGGCTCTTAGAATCCTTTGGATTTCTGAATCATCTGTTGTAATCGCTCCTTTTTCGTTTTTGATTTTGTTGATCTGGTTCTTCTCCCTCTTTTTCTTGATGAGTCTGGCCAGAGGCTTGTCAATTTTGTTTACCTTTTCAAAGAACCAGCTTTTTGTTTTATTTATTCGAACTATAGCTTCTTTCATTTCTTTCTGATTTATTTCTGCTCTAGTCTTTATAATTTCCCTTCTTCTGCTGGCTTTGGGATGTTTCTGTTCTTCTCTTTTCCAATTGTTTTAAGCGGAGAGTTAAGTCATCTAAGTCATATTTTCCTAGTTTCCTGAGGTGGGATTATATTGCTATAAATTTCCCGCTTAGCACTGCTTTTGCGGTATCCCATAGGTTTTGCACGGTCGTATGTTCATTGTCATTTTCTTCTAGGACTTTTAAAAATTCTCCTTTGATTTCCTCAGTAATCAGTTGGTTTTTTAGGTATGTGTTGTTTAATCGCCATGTGTTTGTATTTTGAGCGGTTTTTTTCCCTGTAGTTGATCTCTAGTCTCATTGCATTGTGGTCTGAGAAGATGGTTGATATAATTTCGGTTTTCTTGAACTGACTGAGGTTTGATTTGTGGCCCAAGATGCGGTCTATCCTGGAGAATGTTCCGTGAGCACTTGAGAAGAAAGTGTATTTTTCTGCTTTTGGGTGGAACGTCCTAAAGATATCGATGAGGTCCATCTTTTCTAGTGTGGCATTTAAGGCTTGTGTTTCTTTATTAATTTTCTGTTTAGATGATCTATCCATTTGTGTGAGAGGAGTGTTAAAGTCTCCTACTATTATTGTGTTATTATTGATTTCTTCTTTTAAGTCTGAAAGTACCTGTCTTATGTATTGAGGTGCCCCTGTGTTGGGTGCGTAGATATTCATGGCTGTTATGTCTTCCTCTTGGATGGATCCTTTAATCATGATGTAGTGACCTGCCTTGTCTCTTAGAATCTTCTTTACTTTAAAATCTATTTTGTCTGATATGAGGATTGCTACTCCAGCTTTCTTTTGATTTCCATTTGCATGGAATATCCTTTTCCAGCCTCTCACTTTCAGTTTAGGAGTGTCTCTAGGTCCGAAGTGCGTCTCTTGTAAACAGCATATATACGGGTCTTGCTTCTTGATCCATTCAGCTAGCCTGTGTCATTTGGTTGGAGCATTTAATCCATTTACATTCAAAATAATTATTGATACGAATGTTCCTATTTTCATCTCCTTAGAAGTCTGGGGTTTGATTTGTAGGACTTCTACTCTTGTATTTATTGACTATATCAGGCCCTTTAACAGTTGTTGTAGGGCTGGTTTTGTGGTACAGAATTCTTTTAGTTTTTGCTTCTCTGTGAAGCTTTTGACTTCTCCATCGATTCTGAATGAGATTCTTGCTGGGTAGAGAATTCTTGGTTGGAGGTTATTCTCTTTTAGCCGTTTAAATGTGTCTTGCCATTCTCTTCTGTCCTGCAGGGTTTCTGTTGAGAGATCCGCAGTTAGACGTATGGGGTTTCCTTTATATGTTATTTGTTGTTTGCTTCTAGCTGCTTTTAGTAATCTGTCTTTATATTTAGTCTGCGTTAGTTGATTAGAATGTGCCTTGGTGTGTTTCTTCTAGGGTTTATCCTGTATGGAACTCTTTGTGCTTCTTGGACATGGCTGACTATTTCCTTTCCCATGCTGGGGAAGTTTTCTACAATAACCTCTTCAAGAATTTTTTCGTAAACTTTCTTCCCTTCTTCTTCCTCTGGGCGTCCTATAATTCTAATGTTGGTGCGTTTGATATTGTCCCATAGGTCTCTGAGGCTATCCTCAGTTCTTTTCATTCTTTCGGCTTTGTTCTGTTCCTCACTAGTTATTTCTTCCAGCACGCTTATCCGTTCTTCAGCCTCTGATACTCTACTGTTGAGACCTTCTATCGTATTTTTGAGTTCAGTAATTAAGTTGGTCGTCTCTATTTGCTTATTTTTCATTTCCTGCATGTCTTTTCTCAATGCACTAATTTCCTCTAATATTCTGTTTTCGGTGTTTTGCATCCTCATTAGTATAGTTTTTCTGAATTCTCTTTCAGATAATTTGTCTATCTCCTCCTCTGTCATTTGAGGCTGTGACTCTCTAGCTTGGTCCTTCATTTGTGCAGTGTTTCTCTGTCGTTTCATCTCTAGTGTTGTATGTTCTTTGATAGTTTGGGTCTTGGAATCAGAGCTTCTAGTCCAAGGATCCTTGGTTTGATGATTGGTTAGGGGGTGTAGGCTCTATGCCTGGTTTGCTATGGTGTTCCTTGATATTAGCTCAAATACTAGCATCTGAGGAGCGAAAGGTGTGTCCCTAATGGGTGACAGTCATAAAAGCCTGCAGATGTTTTCTAACCTAGTCATAAGATATACATACATACACAGCAATAACCACATCTAACCAGTCTTACAGTAACAAAGCATAGGAAATTTTCCTGGCAAACGATACAATCAAAGATAGTACTTGCCTGTTAAACCCTGAGTTAATTAAAATAGTGCCTGGAAAAATAGATCTTGGGTAAGGTCCTGGCTTGGACTATTTTGTCATTGAAAGCAATTTTTAACTAAGACATGTGTTGTGGGTGAGGAGGTGGAATATGTATGGGTAATGAGAAGGAATAGATTCGACTTGGAAGGATTTTATAGGGTTATGTAGCCAAGATTAGTGTTTCGCATTGTTTAGTGCAGCTGGAAGAGAATAGTGGAGACAGGAAGGTAGGAAATATTTATCTAGGGGGTAGTGGTATATAGGAGAAAGTTTTAGATTTAGAACATAGAGGGAGGAAGGAGTGGGAATGAGGAAAGAAAATTAGAAGCTCAAGAATTAAAATTTTTTAAAAAATTAATAATTAAAAATAAAAAAAATTAAAAATTTAAAAAGGGAAGAGAAACTTAATAAGAAGAGACAAAAGAGAAAAAAAGGAAAGAAAAAACAAACAAACAAACCTGACCGATCAAGCAAATAAACAGAACTGTCGACGACAACAGATAAGCAAAAAAGCTAAATACTGTCCCTGGTTTTTATCCTCTCATCTGTCTGGTGGAAGCCAATCTGCTCTCGATGGTGTTGTCTTGATGATATAGCCTTTCCCTTATGGCACCGGTCTGCAAGCTCAGGTGCTGGCCGGGATCGCGGGCTGATCCCAGTCCATCGGGCAGGGGACCGCAGCACGAGTGCAGTTCCGGGGTGGGTGGGGGCGTGGGCAGATCCCAGTCTGTCGGGTGGGGGGCCACAGCGCACGCGTAATCCCATGCTGGGCGGGGGCGTCCTGGCTCTACCGCACACCCGCCAGTAGCTTCTGATACCTGCCCTTCTCCCGGCTTCCTCCGCTGCGGGTGTAGCCATGGGGGTGCAGCTATGGGGGTGCACGGGTTCCTCTGCCACTGGCGCGCGCGCACTGCCGGTTACGCCTCCAAGTCCCAAAGGCAGGCAGGAGCTTCCCCGTCCAGCTCGAGCCCGGTCCCTGGTCAGCAATCTGTGGGCAACTTCCCCTTCAGCCAGTCCCCCACTAGGAGTGTTTGAACTCACCCGGTGCCAGGCGGAAAGTCACGATTTTCGCCTGGCCGAGCGGTGCTATTTTCACATTGGGTGCTCCCTCCCGTCTCCTGGTCGGTCACTAGGCAGCTCTCCCCGCGTTCTGTCTGGCCTCAGGTCGCTAGGCAGCAAGCGCGCTCTGCTCGGCCCTGCTCCGGTATCCTATCTTCGCAGTGTCTTAATTTCTGCTGGTGATCCGGGCGGATTCTTGGACTTTTCACACTGAGTGCTGCCCTTTCTCCCCCGAGGCTCTGCTTAGGCCCCCGTTTACGGCACTTGCTGGCGCGCTCTCCGTTGGTGCAGTCCAGCTTGGGGGTTAGGATAGAGGATTCTTAGAACCCTAGCTCCGGGAAATTTCTGGCTGTTCACTCTTCTACTCTCGCGGACCTATGGAATTCTTCTGTCGTCTAGTGGCTAGTTTGTTGGTGGTGGTTCTTTTCTTGATTAGTTCTGGTGATTCTGCTGGGGAGCTGGTGAAATCTTCCCCTCATTCCTCTGCCATCTTGGCTCCAATCTTCCACTGCATCTTGTAACAAGCTATTTTATTATGAAAGCTCTTTATTTTTGTGTTGATTTTATAAATTTCTACTTTGCTCAATTATCTTATCTTATTGAAGTACATTTTTCATTGACTTCAGTTTTCTTGACCTACAATCATCTGAACAAATAGGTTTATTTATGTTTGTCTTTCCAATTTTTATGGTTCTAAATGCCTTCAAATTGGATTAGATAATAACACCAATAAAATTGAGGTAGTAGTAGATGGGGCTTCCCTGGTGGCTCAGAAGCTATGCAGGAAAATTAATAAACATGGATTTGATCCTTGGGTTGGCAAGATCCTCCAGAGGAAGAGATGACAAACCCACTCCATATTCTTGCCTAGAGCATCCGATGGACAGAGGGGCAGGCAGGCTACAGTCCATAGTCACACAGACACAACTGAAGTGACTTTGCATGCATGTACTGTGTAGATACTGAGTATTTTCTGTGTGTGTGTGTCTGTGTCTATGTCTGTGTGCATTTGGCGTTATCAAGAAAGCCTTTGTAATTCTCCAAAGAAGATAGTATTTGAAGTCAAGGTGTCCATCAGTTCTTATGTGACAAAGAATAATTTTCTATAGAATTGATCGAATGTAGGTTTTTCTTAGGTTTGGTCTTGTGTTAACAACTTTATTTCTTTGGTAACTTGCCTTCATAGATGTCTGAATTTAATGGGGAAAATTTTGTGTCTTTTTTATTTTTTACAAATGTATGCATTTCATATAGATTTCCAAAGTAATTTGTCTTTTTTTCTGGTTCGATGGTTATTTACCAAGGTCAAATAAATAGAAGAAATAAGAACTATTTGAGCCTTCTTCACACAAAGATTAACACACTTCTTTTTTCTTTCCATAAGTCCCATTAGAGGTTTGCCTATTATTGTTATTCTTTTTAAAATGGTTTTATTAGTTTTACTGTTTTATTATATTTTATTTTGCCACTACAATATATTTGCAGGTAAATTCACTGAACACACAAAATGTTGAAGAATTATATTTGTAGTGATTCTGTAATAGAGGACACCAACAGAATCATTAGAACTGAGATGTAAGTCAAGGGAACTTCAAATTTGGCTATATTAAAAGCAAATTCCTGACAGGAAACATGATGAGACTTTGCACATGTATTGGTTATGGCTAAAGTTAATTAGCTCTCATTCTATTTGAATATGAATGTTAGAGGATTTGAAAGGTGAAAGTCTTAGATGCCTAAGGTACATGGCTAGTTTTTGTTAAATTTACACTGAAAGGGTATGCTTAAAAAAAAAAAAGACAAAACTCAGGAGTTACATTATTTTCTGTGTAGCATTTATAAATATAAGTAACAATTTTATGTTTTAGAAACCTTTAAATTCTGAGCATAATCTACGGACGATCCCCCTCACTGCTGCCATGTCTATGGTAAAACTTCTAGCCTTGGCCCCAGGCACTGACAGCAAATAAAAGCAAACTTGTCATGAACAACTTCATTCAAGAACTCATGCTATATATAAAAGCAGCCAGCTGTCCCTATAGCTAAGAAGAGAGAGTTGCTGAGTTGTGCAAACTGCTTTTACCATTTTTGAATTAAACCTTAAATGAAAGCAGAGAATCCTATCTTTCCCTCGGGCATAGAAATAAGTAAAATAACAATTTAAAATAAGTTCTATGTGAAAAGAATAATTTTCTATAGAATTGATCGAATGTAGGTTTTTCTTAGGTTTGGTCTTGTGTTAACAACTTTATTTCTTTGGTAACTTGCCTTCATAGATGTCTGAATTTAATGGGGAAAATTTTGTGTCTTTTTTATTTTTTACAAATGTATGCATTTCATATAGATTTCCAAAGTAATTTGTCTTTTTTTCTGGTTCGATGGTTATTTACCAAGGTCAAATAAATAGAAGAAATAAGAACTATTTGAGCCTTCTTCACACAAAGATTAACACACTTCTTTTTTCTTTCCATAAGTCCCATTAGAGGTTTGCCTATTATTGTTATTCTTTTTAAAATGGTTTTATTAGTTTTACTGTTTTATTATATTTTATTTTGCCACTACAATATATTTGCAGGTAAATTCACTGAACACACAAAATGTTGAAGAATTATATTTGTAGTGATTCTGTAATAGAGGACACCAACAGAATCATTAGAACTGAGATGTAAGTCAAGGGAACTTCAAATTTGGCTATATTAAAAGCAAATTCCTGACAGGAAACATGATGAGACTTTGCACATGTATTGGTTATGGCTAAAGTTAATTAGCTCTCATTCTATTTGAATATGAATGTTAGAGGATTTGAAAGGTGAAAGTCTTAGATGCCTAAGGTACATGGCTAGTTTTTGTTAAATTTACACTGAAAGGGTATGCTTAAAAAAAAAAAAGACAAAACTCAGGAGTTACATTATTTTCTGTGTAGCATTTATAAATATAAGTAACAATTTTATGTTTTAGAAACCTTTAAATTCTGAGCATAATCTACGGACGATCCCCCTCACTGCTGCCATGTCTATGGTAAAACTTCTAGCCTTGGCCCCAGGCACTGACAGCAAATAAAAGCAAACTTGTCATGAACAACTTCATTCAAGAACTCATGCTATATATAAAAGCAGCCAGCTGTCCCTATAGCTAAGAAGAGAGAGTTGCTGAGTTGTGCAAACTGCTTTTACCATTTTTGAATTAAACCTTAAATGAAAGCAGAGAATCCCTATCTTTCCCCTCGGGCATAGAAATAAGTAAAATAACAATTTAAAATAAGTATTTTAAAGATTAATAAAAATTTTAAGCAAATTCACAGCAGGCTAGAATTTTGTAAACTAAGAGAAGTGGAATAAAAATGCCAAAATCCAGACTTGAGAAGGAGGAACACACAGGTGAGGGTAACAGTGCATGTAGGACACCAAGTACCCCTGATGTCACTGTGCATCGTCCCTCAGTGGCTCACTTCATTTGAAGGTGTCTTTGTTAATACTTGAGGCTGACTGAAAAATTGCTAACTTGAACTCTACTGTAAAATTCCTATGTGCTGCTGTCCTGTAACTATGGCACTTCCTTCATTCTCTCATATGAGGTCATCTCGATCCAAGTACTATTGACAGTTTTGTACACATAAGTCTTCATTGTATGCTTTGTGCATTAAATGATGCTTAGTAGCACCCTTGTATCTAATGACTAGATGTCAGTAACATCTATCTCTCATTTGTGACAACCAAAAATGTTTCCATTCATTACCAAATGCTCTCTTGGAGGAGACAAGGCAACAGTATAAACTACTGCCTAGTAGTTTACTGATCACATTTCATCTATGTTTGATCATATTTTTCCATTATTTACCTGGAAGTTTATGCGAGAAAGAAACCTAGACAGGTGTGATTCTTCCATGTTTTCCTTTTTGCTTAATTTCATTTAAAAATCTTATATGCTTTTATACTTTTTAAGCCCATAAAATATTTTTCCATAAAGTCCATAGAGGACATCAGGGAAAAATTACTATTAATAAATTAGTAAAAGATTCTGAACAACAACAAAAAAAACCATGTCAAAATATGGGATTTTTTGTTGACAGGGCATTATTAATTTGGGGCCCAGATATTTTTAATAGCATCATAGTAATATGGAAGAAACAAGCAGACAAGTCCATGCAACAAATATTTTTTTTTCTTTCCTATATTTTTTCCATATAAGTATGCTAGCTACTCAGTATACAACAGCAAATAAAGCAGATTAAAAACATAAAATATGGGGCTTCCCTGGTGGTCCAGTGGGTAAGGACACCGCCTTGCAGTGCAAGGGGCGCCAGTTCCATCCCTGGCCTGGGAAGATCCCACGTACCGTGGAGCGGCTGGACTGATGTGTCCAATTACCGAGCTGGAGCTCTGGAGCACATGCGCCCAGAGCCAGTGCTCTGTGACAACAGAGGCCACTGCAATGGGAGGCCCACTTGGGCCAAGGAACAAAGATGGATGAAAACAAATAAATGAAAGACCAATGGAAGTGACCCGCCTTCTCTCCCTCCCTCCCCACCTCATCCCCAGTAAAATAAGTTAATGAATAAAAAAAAAAAATCACACACATGAAATATGCCACTCCTTCATGAAACTTACAATGCAACTGGAAGAGATAAGCAAAAAACATGAAAAATGGACATCAGAATACTGGGATCCTGGGGATCACTTTTAAGAGTCTCCTAACCACAGTGAGCAAAGTAAAGTAAATTAAATGGTGTAATGGAAGCTAGTATAAATAAAGTAGTGCAGGAGATAAAAATTACATATATGGGGATGTGTCTAAACCAAAAAAGGATGGATAGTACTGACATATCTAACAATCTGATTATGTGCAAAATCATGTGTATGACTTGGAGAAGAACATTTGTTTTGTGGATCTTGAGGTAGGAACATACCTAACATAGAAAAGGAATCATGTGTCTGAGACAGAGAGAAGGAAAAGAAAAAATCAAAGAGATATTGAGGGGGGCAGTGGCACTTGTGCAGAACTAAATAGGCATAGGAGGACTTTGTATTTTTCTCTGCATACAACTGGCAATCATTGGAAATTTTTGAGCAGAGAATTCTTATTAATGTTAGAGTAACATGGGCCTTACTTCAACTTCTGTTTAATAACATAAACTAAGAGTATATGCTACAGTGATAACATAGAAATTTTCTCAGGTTATAAATAACAATAATTTTCTGAACTGATAACAAATTTCTGGGTGTTTTAATATTTGAACATAACATTTTCTCAGTTTAATGTACTAAATCATCAAAAGATGGAACAAAAATATGACAATCAACCAGATCAAATCACATATGTGAATATGATTTAAATGATTTTAAACAAAAATCATTAAGTGTACTATATCCAATAGTGCTATTGTTCCTACCACGCAAAATCAGTTTGGAGAACTCCACAAGCCCGCAATGTGTACATTTTAGTAAATAGCAAAAATTTACTTAAATCCTAAACTAAGAGGCTTCAACACAAGAATAGCTGGACTAGGTTGATATGTCTCTCTTCTTTAATGCCTTAGCACTTCTCTTCTGCAAGCCCATATTTTCTTCCTTTAGATATCATCCTGTGCCATTAAAGTAATTTGTAGAAGCTAGCTATTTAATTGAGATTGTGTTCTTCATTTGATCTTCTCTCTCTTTCTAGCAGTTTTATAATCCAAAAAGTAGAGTGATAGGTATTCCTTATTTTTTAAGCTTTCAATTTTACTTTACAATGTTTAAAAAAAATTACCTGCTTTTCTTAGCATAAGCTTCCATAACAAAACACCATATCCTGGATGTGTTAAACAAAAGAAATTAATATTCTTTCAGTTCTGGAGGATAGACATCCAAGTTCAGAGCACTAGCATGATTCAATTCCATTGGGGTTCAATTTCTATGAGGGGTCTCTTTTGTCTTGAAGATTACAATCATAATGGAAAGAGAGCTATTTTTCTTCTTCAAGTCTACCTATTCTATTGTATTAAGAGCCCATTCTTTTTCTTTTTCTTTTTTTTTCTTTATTTTAAAGATTTTACAGAGTTTTGTTGTTCACCGACATCTATGTTCACAGATCATTCATATGCATATCCATGGACCACCCCCTACTAGATCCCCCCCTCCCACTCCTCCGGACCATTGCCCCAAGTGATTGTAGGCACTCCTCTTCCCTTAGCACAATGACAATAGCTATCTTTTCCACACGTGCCAGTATAGGTTTTGATGTTACTTCCTCTATGCCTCCCTCTCATTGTTCGTTCTCCACAATGTCCCTATATCTATGCTCTGTCTGTTTTTCCATGAGTTCCCTGCGTGTGATATAAAGACCGTCCTACTAGATTCCATATATGTGTGTTAGTATACTGTTTTTGTCTTTCTCTTTTTGACTTATTTCACTTTTTATGATACGTTCTAGAGCTAGCCACCTCATTAGGACTGAGTCTTCTGCATTTCTTTTAACAGCTGAGTAGTATTCCATTGTATATATGTACCAGCGCTGCTGTATCCATTCATTCATCGATGGACATCTAGGTTGCTTCCATGTTCTGGCTTTGTATAGAGAGCTGCAGTGAACATTGGGGGTACAGGTGCCTCTTTCAGTTATGATTTCATCAGGATATAAGCCTAGTAGTGGGATTGTTGGGTCAAAGGGTGCTTCGATTTTTAGTTTTTAAGGAATCTCCATACAGTCTTCCATAGAGGCTGTGTCAATTTACATTCCCACCAGCAATGCAAGAGGGTTCCCTTTTCTCCGTACCCTCTCCAACATTTATTATCTGTCGATTTTTTGAAGATGGCCATTCTGACGGGTGTGAGGTGGTATCTCATTGCGGTTTTAATTTGCATTTCTCTAATAATAAGCAAGGTTGAGCATAGTTTCATGTGCTTTTGGGCCATCTGTATGTCCTCTTTGGAGAGGCATCTCTTTAGATCTTTTTCCCATTTTTTGATTGGGTTGTTCGTTTTTCCGGTGCTGAGTTGTCTGAGTTACTTGTAGAATTTGGAGATTAATTCTTTGTCTGTTGTTTCATTTGCTATGATTTTCTCCCACTCTGTGGGGTGTCTGTTGAGCTTTTTTGTAATTTCTTTTGCTGTACAAACGCTTTTAATTTCATGAGGTCCCACGTGTTCACTTTTCTTTTCAGTTCCGCTATTCTAGTAGGTGGGTCAGAGATCTTGCTTTAATTTATGTCCTTGAGGGTTTTGCCTATACTCTCCTCTAAGAGTTTGATGGTTTCTGGTCTTATATTTAGGTCTTTAATCCATTTTGAGTTGATCTTAGTGTATGGTGTCAGGGAATGTTTCAATTTCATTTTTTTGCATGTAGTTGTTCAATTTTCCCAGCACCACTTGTTGAAGAAGAGCCCATTCTTATGACTTCATTTAACCTTATTGATCTCCTTGAAACTCCCTATTTCCAAATTCAGTCTGTGAGAGTTAAAGCATAAACATACCAATTTGAGGGAAACACAGTTTAGTATGTAGCAGTTTTGTTAAATAATTATCCTTATTGGTATTCTAGAACATTTATTTTATTTCAAAATTATCTTTTCTGTTATCATTCTCCTTTTAGTTTTTCCAAGTACACATTGTAGTATGCATGTGTGTGTTAATGGTATATATGTCTACCAATATATACATATATATTTCTTCAATATATATACTGTGTACAATTGGAGAAGGCAATGGCTACCCAACTCCAGGACTCTTGTCTTGGAAATCCCATGTACAGAGAAGAGTCAGATGCTCTACAGTCCATGGGTCACAAAAGCATCAGACATGACCTAGTAACCAAACATCAATGACAGCTGTATACAAAATATATACATGTACATGTATACATATAAGTATGTTACATATTTCACACACAGTTATTTTGTAATAAACTTCTTGTATTCTCTTAGATATTTGAAATATAGAGTATTCTCTTCCTTTGGCTCTAAAATTCTCTCCTATGAAATCTTCTTCAGAGAAAATAACCGATGAAAATTTTTCAGATAGAACTGTATTCTTCAAATCACTGAGTTCTTTAAAGAAGGATATTTATCTATTTATATTGTCTATTTTATTATCCTATTTATATAGGTAGGTGGTGCTTCCCAGGTGGCTCAATGGTAAATTTTCCATCTGTCAATGCAAGAGATGCAAAGAGTCTCAAAGAGTCAAACAGAGCTGAGCATGTGCACACACACCCACACCTTCATACTCGATCATCCCTCAGCATGAGTTGGGTGTTTAGGATTAATTTCTGAGAGCAGGGACTAAGAAGTTGTCATTCATACAGGAGTACACAGAAGCAATTCTTTCCCTGTGGCCTGAAAGTAAATGCACTTCAGAACTAAGTCTTATGTTTAAGGGGAGGCTCCTGCTTCTTAGCGTTTGTGAAGGAAGAGTAGCTCTTTTCCAGGAGCATGATAAAGAAATAGTTCTAGTTTTTGTGTAGAGCTCTTAGAGTGCAGCCAGGATGGCAAGATCAGTAATTGTTGCCCTTATGTTAGTATAACATCTGCATAGAGGCAATTCATCCCTTAAATTGAAGGGACACCCTAGGCCAGTTGATGCTGGGCGATAGACTCCATTAGCTCACACACACAGAGACACAATTCCAAGAATTCATACCCATGCGCAGTGCCAAAAATTTGTGTGTGTAGTAACCCATTAGGCCCCATTCTCCTTGTCTATGATCCTTCCTATCAGGGTTGGATATATGTGTTAGTGAAGCCAGCCTAGCAAGATATAGGAGTAGAGACTATACCCTCTTAGGTCTGTTTTTCTCTGCAGAAGTCAGAGCCCTCTTTGATTTTACTTCCTTGATTCTGTTCTGTGGGTCAGAGTAGATCTCAATTAAAAAAAAAAATGCTTCCTGCATCTTGTGATCATGTTTCATTATCTTAAAAAGAGATAACTTAACAATTTAATATATGTTAATTTAGTAGTCATTTTCTATCATGTTGGTGTTTACACAATTCTGTTCAAGGTATAATTGGATAAATAATGGAAGTGAAAGAGACTTCCTGACCTTCGTGAATCTATTATAAGTTAGAGTGCAGACACGATTAAATAAACAGAGATAATTAAAGTGAGTCTGGGATAACCTCTTGCTGACTTTGATACAAAGTTCTGTGGAGATACAAAATAGCAGTGTTCAGAATGAATTTATAATTTAACAGGAAATTTATTGGAGAAGATGTTTTGAAACAGTTTTAAAGGAAGTCAGTGCTGTGAGTGGGTGGAAATTGCTAGGTAACTAATGTCAAGAATAAGCAAAGATGGGAATAAATGTAAAGGCAAGGATGATTAGAAGATTTTCAAGAGTCAAGTTCACATATAGCTTGATTTGTGTGATTGAAATAATGTTAAATTTGTTTTAGCATATACTTTTTCATTTAGTAAACACAATTTTCCTTTAACTCAATACAGTTCAAACTTACTTCATAAGTGCTAAATGATCATTTTGGTGATAATCATCAGATATCTATAATATGATTAGTCTTATAGGAAAATGGTATGTCCAGGTGTCCTTTTATCTGATTTCACCAATTCTCAGGATGGCAAGATCAGTAATTGTTGCCCTTATGTTAGTATAACATCTGCATAGAGGCAATTCATCCCTTAAATTGAAGGGACACCCTAGGCCAGTTGATGCTGGGCGATAGACTCCATTAGCTCACACACACAGAGACACAATTCCAAGAATTCATACCCATGCGCAGTGCCAAAAATTTGTGTGTGTAGTAACCCATTAGGCCCCATTCTCCTTGTCTATGATCCTTCCTATCAGGGTTGGATATATGTGTTAGTGAAGCCAGCCTAGCAAGATATAGGAGTAGAGACTATACCCTCTTAGGTCTGTTTTTCTCTGCAGAAGTCAGAGCCCTCTTTGATTTTACTTCCTTGATTCTGTTCTGTGGGTCAGAGTAGATCTCAATTAAAAAAAAAAATGCTTCCTGCATCTTGTGATCATGTTTCATTATCTTAAAAAGAGATAACTTAACAATTTAATATATGTTAATTTAGTAGTCATTTTCTATCATGTTGGTGTTTACACAATTCTGTTCAAGGTATAATTGGATAAATAATGGAAGTGAAAGAGACTTCCTGACCTTCGTGAATCTATTATAAGTTAGAGTGCAGACACGATTAAATAAACAGAGATAATTAAAGTGAGTCTGGGATAACCTCTTGCTGACTTTGATACAAAGTTCTGTGGAGATACAAAATAGCAGTGTTCAGAATGAATTTATAATTTAACAGGAAATTTATTGGAGAAGATGTTTTGAAACAGTTTTAAAGGAAGTCAGTGCTGTGAGTGGGTGGAAATTGCTAGGTAACTAATGTCAAGAATAAGCAAAGATGGGAATAAATGTAAAGGCAAGGATGATTAGAAGATTTTCAAGAGTCAAGTTCACATATAGCTTGATTTGTGTGATTGAAATAATGTTAAATTTGTTTTAGCATATACTTTTTCATTTAGTAAACACAATTTTCCTTTAACTCAATACAGTTCAAACTTACTTCATAAGTGCTAAATGATCATTTTGGTGATAATCATCAGATATCTATAATATGATTAGTCTTATAGGAAAATGGTATGTCCAGGTGTCCTTTTATCTGATTTCACCAATTCTCAGAAGAGAAATGATATAAGAATAAGCATTCATACCTCTTCCGCTGATCTGACCTCAGATAAAATACGAATGAGTCCTAGGAAGAAAAGATTCCCTAGCAATACAGAATCATCACAGGGAATACTGTAAAATACAGGAGTCTTTCAAAAGACATCTTTTGAAAGAGTGGTAGTCAAAAGTTTTAGTGGATGGATATTTGAATGCAATTACTGCTGTTACTGTTCAGTTACTAATTTGTATCCAGCTCTTTGGAAGCCCATGGACTAAAGTACTCTAGGCTTTCCTCTCTTCTAGAATTTCCTCAAATTCATGTCGTTTGAGTCAGTGATTCTACCTAACCATGGATTGCCTTCTGCTTTCCCAGGATCAATATCTTTTCCAATAATTCAGCTCTTCACATCAGGCTGTCAAAGTATTAGAGCTTAAGGCTCAGTAACAGGACTTCCAGTGAATATTCAAGATTGGTTTCCTTTAGGATCAAGTGATGTAAATTAGTCTGATCTAATGAATGTGGGCTGGTGATGACTTTTTTCAGGAAATCATGACCAGAGAAGAACCTGATGATAAATACAATGGTTTCCCATGATTCTCATTGCTATTGACGCAGAAACTCTTTCTGTGTTCTTAGCATTTCCAGTCCCTGCAAATTAGTGATATTAAAAGAGTAAGCTGTAAAAGTACACTTTCTAAAACTGAGTTATGAAGTCTGATCTATATAAGACTACTTACTTGCTGTTCTCACCCACCTTTAATAAGATATGAGTCACACAATGTGCCTATAAATTACACATAACGTAAACTGAACAAGAACACACAAATTTCCAATGATATTATTTCAACGAGTCAGATTATATGGTAACTTAAGAAAATATTTTAAAATGCTTAGGGCTTCCCCTTGTGGTCCAGTGGATAAGGACACCGCCTTGCAGTGCAAGGGGTGCCAGTTCCATCCCTGGCCTGGGAAGATCCCACGTGCCGCGGAGCGGCTGGACTGATGTGTCCAATCACCGAGTTGGAGGTCTGGAGCGCATGCGCCCAGAGCTGGAGCTCTGCGACAACAGACGCCACCATGACGGGAGGCCCGTAGGAGCCAAGGAACAAAGACGGATGAAAATGGAGAAGTGAAAGACCAATGGAGGTGGCCCGCCCGCTTCCCTCCCTCCCCAACCTGACCCCCACCCAAGAATAAATAAATGAATAAATTTTTTTTTTTTAAAAATGCTTATGTTTTCAGCTAAACAATAGGATTATAGTTTTGGCAATAAAATGTTTATAAGTAAAACATTTTATTAAATTAGAATGTCAGAAATAAGTTAAAGACAAATACTATATATTACCACTTTTATGTGGAATTAAAAATAAAACAAACAAATGTATATAACAAACAGAAACAGATTCATAGATTTAGAGAATAAACTAATAGTTAATATTGGGGAGAAGGAAGAGGGAGGGGCAAAGCAGAGGCAGGGTATAAAAAAGGACAAACTACTATGTATAAAATAAATAATTCAAGAATAATTCAATAATATATTGAAGTACAGGGAATATAGCCTGTATTTTATAGTAACTTTAGATGAAGCATGGTCTATAAAAATTGAATCATCACATTGCACACTTGAAATTAATATAATACTATAAATCAAGTGTATGTCAATTAAAAATGTAAAGTAAGTGGGAAAACATGTACTGCTATTTTCTGATTTTTCAAAATGATTAGCTTCTTACCATGCTTTCAAATTCTTTGCCCACTACTTGAAAGACATCTGTTTATGGAGATATTTTAGAGAGCAAAAACATAGAAGATTTCTGTAAGGGCTTCCCTGGTGGTTCAATGGGTAAAGAGTCCACCTTGCAGTACAAGGGACACTAGTTCGATCCCTGGCCCAGGAAAAACCCACATCCAGAGAAGCAGCTGGACCGGTGTGTCCAATTAGGAGCCCGCACTCTGGAGTACATGCACCCAGAGTCAGTACTCTGCAAGGAGGGAGGCCACTGCTATGCCATACCCACACAGGCCAAAGAATAAAGGTGGATGAAAATAAACAAAATTTAAAAAGAACAACAAAAGAAGCCAAAATAGAATATATATATATATATATATATATATATATATATATATATATGTAGTAGACAATTGTAAAAGGAAATGTAACATAAATATTTTTGTAGAGAAAGTAAAATTTCATGAAATACTGACCAGTTTTTAAAATATTCATTGATTTTAGAAAATATTTTTGATTTTGCCTTTCAAGAAATGTGAAACATTTACTTTGTGAGGGAAGCACTGTTGTTGTTTTTTTCCCCCCACACATTTAATATAATTTATTAGGGCAAGGGAAAACACATCTGATGTTAATTACTATCATGCTTCCTTGAAAACTCTGAATCCTATTTTGAAAATAATAAAACAATAATTAGTGTGTGATACTCTACTTGCCTCCATAAAATATTACCATAGAGTAGTGCTTCCCTGGTGGCTTAGTGGTAAAGAGTTTGCCAGCCAATGCAGGAGACATGGGCTCGATTCCTGATCCAGGAAGATCCTGCATGCTGCAGAACAACTAAGACCATGAGCCACAACTATGGAGCCTGTGCTCTAGAGCCTCAGAGCTGCAACTATTGAGCTCATGTGCAGCAACTGTGAGCCCTAGAACTCAAATTCCACAAGAGAAGTCGCCTCAGTTAGAGAGCAACCCCCACTCCCTGCAACTAGAGAAGAATCTACAGCAGCAGTGAAATTCCAGAATATCCAAAAAATTTAAAAATTACCATATTTTTTAAAAACTAATGATTTCTTTTTTTTACCATGCTTTCAAATTCTTTGCCCACTACTTGAAAGACATCTGTTTATGGAGATATTTTAGAGAGCAAAAACATAGAAGATTTCTGTAAGGGCTTCCCTGGTGGTTCAATGGGTAAAGAGTCCACCTTGCAGTACAAGGGACACTAGTTCGATCCCTGGCCCAGGAAAAACCCACATCCAGAGAAGCAGCTGGACCGGTGTGTCCAATTAGGAGCCCGCACTCTGGAGTACATGCACCCAGAGTCAGTACTCTGCAAGGAGGGAGGCCACTGCTATGCCATACCCACACAGGCCAAAGAATAAAGGTGGATGAAAATAAACAAAATTTAAAAAGAACAACAAAAGAAGCCAAAATAGAATATATATATATATATATATATATATATATATATATATATATGTAGTAGACAATTGTAAAAGGAAATGTAACATAAATATTTTTGTAGAGAAAGTAAAATTTCATGAAATACTGACCAGTTTTTAAAATATTCATTGATTTTAGAAAATATTTTTGATTTTGCCTTTCAAGAAATGTGAAACATTTACTTTGTGAGGGAAGCACTGTTGTTGTTTTTTTCCCCCCACACATTTAATATAATTTATTAGGGCAAGGGAAAACACATCTGATGTTAATTACTATCATGCTTCCTTGAAAACTCTGAATCCTATTTTGAAAATAATAAAACAATAATTAGTGTGTGATACTCTACTTGCCTCCATAAAATATTACCATAGAGTAGTGCTTCCCTGGTGGCTTAGTGGTAAAGAGTTTGCCAGCCAATGCAGGAGACATGGGCTCGATTCCTGATCCAGGAAGATCCTGCATGCTGCAGAACAACTAAGACCATGAGCCACAACTATGGAGCCTGTGCTCTAGAGCCTCAGAGCTGCAACTATTGAGCTCATGTGCAGCAACTGTGAGCCCTAGAACTCAAATTCCACAAGAGAAGTCGCCTCAGTTAGAGAGCAACCCCCACTCCCTGCAACTAGAGAAGAATCTACAGCAGCAGTGAAATTCCAGAATATCCAAAAAAAATTTAAAAAAATTACCATATAATAAAAAGAATCAATAATTCATTTTCATTGTTTTTACATTATATTGACTATATGAAAAATACATATTACAGGTGTCTTGCTGCTTAATTATTTTTTATTGTGCTATAATCACATAATATAAAACATTATTTTAGCATATTTGACTGTGCTGTTCAGTGGCACTAAGTACATTTTTCACCTTACTAAACTGAAACTGTCCCCACTAACACCAACTCCCCACTCTATCTTCCCACCTCCTCCATTCCTAGACCCCAGGTACATTCTATGTACCTATGTACATTCTGACTCTATGACTCTGACTATTCAAGCTATCTCAAATAAGTGAAATCAAATAGTCTTTATCTGCACCTGATGTATATTGAAAAGTCATTTTAAGGTTAAATTTAACTTAATATATGTCCTACAGATTGTGTCTTTCAAACAGAAAAAGCTTTTTTAAATTTAAAAGTTGTAAGAAAATCTATATACAAAATAAATGCTTGACTGATAAAGCTACTACTTAAGGGAAAAATTAAATATGACAGTTTTTTTTTCATTTTTGCTCGCTAATCTATCTCTAGAGTCCCAAGAAGGTATTCAAAAATGATTTGCTGAATGAACATAAGACTAAGAATGCCATGATCATTTGTTTTTATTATTGAATAAAGAGGTCTATTAGTTAATAAACTCATAATTTAAGGCTTTCAATGTTTCTAAATAACTATATCTAATGTAAAATATAATATTATATCATTTTAATGATAGTTCATTATTTCAAATGTTAATTTATTTAGTTATCAAAGTAATGTCCTTATATCTCATTTTTTTTTTTTTTTGATGCAGTTTCTTTGGTTTTCTTGCCAGAAAGAAGCTCTGTTTACTAAACCTGGGGAGTGTAGTTCTAAGTTGTAGTGTTATTTGGGGCTGGTATCTTTTAAACTAAGATTCCATTAAAAAATACCCATAGTAAGAGCTATATTTTGATGATAGTAATTTTTATGTATTCATTTTAAAGGGGGGGGGTCAGAAAAGTCTAATTTTTTTTTTATTTTTAAGAATCAAGTTCTAGCCATTTCAATGTTTTATGATGATAAGCCTTTGTAAAAATGTGGAATATATTTATGGATAAAACAAAGTCATTCATTCACTGCCACTCCATACAAATAAATATTTGCATGTATATCATGAGTTATATATTTATTTCAGAAAAACTCTGAATGGACTGAATAATCTATAAGTCACCACAGGATAATATTTCTTACTAAAATCCAAAAAGTATGAAAACATCAGGCTTCCTCATTTGTAGGGGCCATCATGGGCTTATAAATTTTCTGTAGGTGAATATTTATCAGCTGTTAACGCTTCATCATGTATTTTGCAGTCATCATTTGAAAGTCCAGGAGATTTAGAGGAAAAAATGAAGGAAATATTATTTTCTTCTATAATAGAGCATGTTGGAGGAATGGACTCAATGTTCAAAGGGAAAAGTACAAAGCATATTTTATTTTAAAGAAAAATAGATGTGATATGGTCTATGGAGCGAAAATATTTGTATATTTTCACATTTTGCCTAGATTTTAAAGTATAAATTAAGAGAAACATTAACCAATTATACAGGTTCATAATAGAGGATTTCCAGCTTCCCAGGTGGCTTAATGGAGAAGAATCCACTGATCCATGCAAGAGACTCAGGACACATGGATTAGATCTCTGGATCAGGAAGATCCCCTGGAGGAGGAAATGGAAACCCATTCCGGTATTCTTGCCTGAAAAATCACGTTGACAGAAGACCTTGGCTGCCTACAGCCCATAGGGTCAGAGAGAATTAGTTATAACTGAGCACACACAAACACACACAAACATAGGTGATTTCAATCATAATCTACTAATCAAGAATAAACCAACCATGTTTGATGTGCTGGGTTGGCTAGCATCTAATCAATGACATTAATTTACTTATTTATACATGTCACAAATATCCATGGAATACTTATGATGTATCAAACACTGCTAAAATAAATGTGTTTGATCTCATGGAATCAGTCTTAGGCCAGAAATGTACACACAAATAGTCAATCACAATACAAAATGTTAAAAGAAGAACAGATGCTATGGAAATTTACTAAGGCATATCTGTATTAATAAAAGGGGCGCTATGGGAGAATCCTAGAAAAAGTAGCACTTTTTTAGTATGTTGAAAAGGAATATCAGAGGCAAATGGGTGGAGAGAATTTTTTTTTTTTTTTTTGCAGACAGAGGAATATGCGTAAAGGTTGTTCTCAGAGGGAAACAAGGGAGTGTGGTATTTTTTCAAAAAATAAATGTGAGTCAAAATGGCTGACACCCAGAATCTAAGAGGGCTATAAGGACAAATCTCAGATCATCAAAAAATCTTGATGACCTTAAAACTGAAAAAGGATAAATTTGAGGAACTAATGTATTCTTGCACATCATAAAAGGAAAATAATTTTTAACAGGCAGGTACATTAAAGAGGGTAATCTCTACTTCAGTAAATGTGCATAATTATTCACACGATGAAATAATTTCTCTAAGCAAGGCCTAACTATAGCTAACATGTGTCAATTACTCCACAATTACTGTATCATGTACAGAAGTATGATTAAGAAATATAATACATTTTTACAGAAAAAATATTTCCTCAGAAAGAAAACGTGTATCAAACATTTGAGTAAAGGCATAAACTTATTTATGTCTTCTTTAGTGACTTTACAGTGAATGTGATTTGCAGTACACTGGAATACAAGTATGTCAGTACAATTTAGAACCAAGATCAACTTGCACTCCTTCCTAAATCATTACTTTTAAATCTTTAACAGGTATTGAATTTCAGTAGGACTTTAGAGATAATTTAGTCTAACTTTACGTTGACAGAAGGCCTTGGCTGCCTACAGCCCATAGGGTCAGAGAGAATTAGTTATAACTGAGCACACACAAACACACACAAACATAGGTGATTTCAATCATAATCTACTAATCAAGAATAAACCAACCATGTTTGATGTGCTGGGTTGGCTAGCATCTAATCAATGACATTAATTTACTTATTTATACATGTCACAAATATCCATGGAATACTTATGATGTATCAAACACTGCTAAAATAAATGTGTTTGATCTCATGGAATCAGTCTTAGGCCAGAAATGTACACACAAATAGTCAATCACAATACAAAATGTTAAAAGAAGAACAGATGCTATGGAAATTTACTAAGGCATATCTGTATTAATAAAAGGGGCGCTATGGGAGAATCCTAAAAAAAGTAGAACTTTTTTAGTTTGTTAAAAAAGAATATCAGAGGCAAATGGGTGGAGAGAATTTTTTTTTTTTTTTTTGCAGACAGAGGAATATGCGTAAAGGTTGTTCTCAGAGGGAAACAAGGGAGTGTGGTATTTTTTCAAAAAATAAATGTGAGTCAAAATGGCTGACACCCAGAATCTAAGAGGGCTATAAGGACAAATCTCAGATCATCAAAAAATCTTGATGACCTTAAAACTGAAAAAGGATAAATTTGAGGAACTAATGTATTCTTGCACATCATAAAAAGGAAAATAATTTTTAACAGGCAGGTACATTAAAGAGGGTAATCTCTACTTCAGTAAATGTGCATAATTATTCACACGATGAAATAATTTCTCTAAGCAAGGCCTAACTATAGCTAACATGTGTCAATTACTCCACAATTACTGTATCATGTACAGAAGTATGATTAAGAAATATAATACATTTTTACAGAAAAAATATTTCCTCAGAAAGAAAACGTGTATCAAACATTTGAGTAAAGGCATAAACTTATTTATGTCTTCTTTAGTGACTTTACAGTGAATGTGATTTGCAGTACACTGGAATACAAGTATGTCAGTACAATTTAGAACCAAGATCAACTTGCACTCCTTCCTAAATCATTACTTTTAAATCTTTCTAAACCTGTTGTAGAGGTATTGAATTTCAGTAGGACTTTAGAGATAATTTAGTCTAACTTTACGTTGCATGTGAAAAAAGAAAAGACATTGGAAATAGACAAACTCCATTTTCTTTGCTTCCCTCAGCTTTTTTGAAGTAAAATTGACAAATAAAACTGTTTAAAGTGTATAATTGATATTTGAATATATGTATGTATTATGAAAAAATTACCACAGTCATTATAATTATCATATTCATTATCTCACACAGTTATCTTTTGTTTTGTGGTAATAACATTTGAAATCTATCCTCTTAGCAATTTGATTTTAGGATTAATGTTTTGATGTTTGATTTTCTAGCCAGGTAGTTCATGCATTGGAAATGAATTACTTGTGCTGTTTATGTGTGAGGGGGAGAAGTATATTCAGAGCGTGCAGGGAGGGCTAGAGTTTTGTTCGCAAATCATCTATCAATTAGCATAAATTTCTTGGCATGAATACTAGATTGCGGACTTCACACTTGCTCCTCCCCTAATAATAGTCTGTTTCCTGAGAAAGTACTATTAGATCAGAACAATCCCTAATTACGATGAGAAATTTTAGAAAAGTATACATCTTTTACTGATGCCAAATTATTCTTTGGAACCTATTCTTATGAAGTCCATGGTCTCTAAGTGGCTTTACTACTATTAGAGCTACGATTGGCAGAAAAATGGAGACAAAACACACTGAGATAAACCAAGGTGAGAACAGGGCTCTTTGGGAATGCAGAATGAGACCACTGATCAAACAAGGTTTGGAAAACAGGTAAGAGGAGGCTTCCTTGGGAAGACCAATTGAAGATAGCAAAGACACTATGCACATAACACTCAACATACCTCTTTTCATGGTTTTTATCTAACTAATTTATAATTATCTGTATCTGCCTGTTTGCCCTTAAAGGTGAAGATGTGACTTTATTTTTGTTTTCTCAAGTGTGCTATAATACAGTGCCTCACACTTAGAAAACCTTTAATATCTGCTTATTTTATGGAAAGATGATAGGAAAAGACTACAAAAAAAAAAAAAAGAGAGAGAGGAATGTGAAAAGAAAGGAAACATGGTGAAAGAAAGAAACTGACATAATCAGATGAAATTAGAAACTTAAAATTTTATGTCAGATAGCAATCTAGCCTTCTTCCAACATTCAAGCACCTTGTCAGTCAGAAGTATTGAAATATTTCCTCGGTTTTCTTTTATAATTAAACGTATTTGTGGTTAAACTCTACTTGGAGGATAGTCTCATACATTTTGGCAAGCAATTTAGGGCAAGACTCCAGTCATTCACATAATTGGGGGTTTCTGATGGAACAGACAGAACAACTGTTCAGTCCCTCTGTTGTGTCTGATTCCTTTGCAGTGTCAGATTATAGCGCACAAGGCTTCTCTGTCCATAGGATTTTCCAGGCAATGATGCTGGATACTGAGCAGCCATTTCCTCCTCCAGGTATAAACAGAGCATGCCATGTGAAATGTGAATCTGGATGAAGCACAAACTGGCATTATGTTTGCCAAGAGGAAATATCAATAACCTCAAGTATGAAGATGACACCTCCCTAAGGCATAAAGTGAAGAGGAACTAAAGGACTTCTTGATGAATATGAAAAAGGAGAGTGAAAAAGCTAGCTTCAAACTCAACATTCCAAAAACTAACATCATGGCATCTGGTCCCATTGCTTCATGGCAAATAGATGGACAAACAATGGAAACAGTGACATGTTTTCCTTTCTTGGGCTCCAAAATCACTGCAGATGGTGACTGCAGCCATGCAGTTAAGGACACTTGCTCTTTGGAAGAAAAGCTGTGACAAACTTAGACAGTGTGTTCGAAAGCAGATACATCATTTTACCAACAAAGTCTGTATAGTCAAAGCTGTTTTTTCCAGTTGTCATGTATGGTTAGACAAGAGATATTATTGATGTTTGCCTGGTGTTTATAACATTAATCCATACATAAATGTATGATTTCATTCCAGGAGGCAATTGTTTGCATTACTTGTGAGTGGGATTCAAATGAGGAGAGCCCTATAGAAGGACCCTTGTGAAGTTTCCTTTTGTTTGCCCTTAAAGGTGAAGATGTGACTTTATTTTTGTTTTCTCAAGTGTGCTATAATACAGTGCCTCACACTTAGAAAACCTTTAATATCTGCTTATTTTATGGAAAGATGATAGGAAAAGACTACAAAAAAAAAAAAAAGAGAGAGAGGAATGTGAAAAGAAAGGAAACATGGTGAAAGAAAGAAACTGACATAATCAGATGAAATTAGAAACTTAAAATTTTATGTCAGATAGCAATCTAGCCTTCTTCCAACATTCAAGCACCTTGTCAGTCAGAAGTATTGAAATATTTCCTCGGTTTTCTTTTATAATTAAACGTATTTGTGGTTAAACTCTACTTGGAGGATAGTCTCATACATTTTGGCAAGCAATTTAGGGCAAGACTCCAGTCATTCACATAATTGGGGGTTTCTGATGGAACAGACAGAACAACTGTTCAGTCCCTCTGTTGTGTCTGATTCCTTTGCAGTGTCAGATTATAGCGCACAAGGCTTCTCTGTCCATAGGATTTTCCAGGCAATGATGCTGGATACTGAGCAGCCATTTCCTCCTCCAGGTATAAACAGAGCATGCCATGTGAAATGTGAATCTGGATGAAGCACAAACTGGCATTATGTTTGCCAAGAGGAAATATCAATAACCTCAAGTATGAAGATGACACCTCCCTAAGGCATAAAGTGAAGAGGAACTAAAGGACTTCTTGATGAATATGAAAAAGGAGAGTGAAAAAGCTAGCTTCAAACTCAACATTCCAAAAACTAACATCATGGCATCTGGTCCCATTGCTTCATGGCAAATAGATGGACAAACAATGGAAACAGTGACATGTTTTCCTTTCTTGGGCTCCAAAATCACTGCAGATGGTGACTGCAGCCATGCAGTTAAGGACACTTGCTCTTTGGAAGAAAAGCTGTGACAAACTTAGACAGTGTGTTCGAAAGCAGATACATCATTTTACCAACAAAGTCTGTATAGTCAAAGCTGTTTTTTCCAGTTGTCATGTATGGTTAGACAAGAGATATTATTGATGTTTGCCTGGTGTTTATAACATTAATCCATACATAAATGTATGATTTCATTCCAGGAGGCAATTGTTTGCATTACTTGTGAGTGGGATTTAAATGAGGGAGAGCCCTATAGAAGGATTTTCCTTCTCAATATAAATTGTCTCCTACTAGAAACAGTTCCTGAACTACATGAGACAAATCATGCCTGTAGTTCTTATCTGTGAGTAGAATTTTCTCCAACACCAATTGTATTGGCTTAAACCAATTGGACTATCCATCTCACACTTCAAAATAATTGCATTCAGTAGCACAGACCAGAGTTGGTTAAAGAATCCATTTACCGGAACTTCTGAAAAGGAAAACCTTGCACTGTTTTTGTAATGAGTAGTGCCTATTTAGGAGACTGAAACTGCAGAAGTCAACTGGTTTTTCTGAAGGAAAGCAACTTGATGATGAAGCACAGGAAAGGGTTTTAAGACAGGAATCTCCATGACCTGGTTTGAGCTTTAACTGCAGGTAAAGTCAGACTTAACCGTATTCTTTTTTTTTTAAAGTTAATTTGTTTTTTTAATTGAAGGATAATTGTTTTACAATTGGTTCCTGACAAACATCAACATGAATCAACCGTAGGGATACATGTGTCCCCTCCATCCTGAACTTCCCTTCCATCTCTCTCCTCATCCCACTCCTCTAGGTTGTTATAGTGCCCTGGTTTGAGTTTCCTGAGCCATACAGCAAATTCCCATTGGCTCTTTTACATATGGTAATATAAGCTTCCATGTTACTCCCTCCATACATCTCACCCTCTCCTTCCTCTCCTTGTGTCCATTAGTCTGTTTTCTATGTCTGGGTCTCTATTACTATCTTGCAAATAATTTCATCAGTACCATCTTTCTATAGTCCACATATATGCATTAGTGCACAATATTTATGTTTCTCTTTCAAAGTTATTTTACTCTGTATAATAGACTCTAGGTTTATCCACCTCATTAAATGTGACTCATATGTGTTCCTGTATATGGCTGAGTAATATTGCATTACACATATGGGAAAAAGAAATATATATATATATATATATGTCACATCTTCTTTATCTATTCATCTGTAATACCTTCTCCAGTATTCATAGTCTACAAAAAGTTTGTACACTTTTTGTTGGTTTAGCCATATTTTTTTCAGGTCGATTTAGACAAGCAATTTCACTTTAATTTATTACAGATTGGGTCAAAATTTACTCTAAAATTACAAGCACAATGATCTTTAATGATGCAAATAGTGAACTGGAAATTATAAAATCAGTACTTGAGTCAATAATCTTCCCTCAAACTAACAGCACATGGCGGGTTAGTCACCTTTGCAGTTGAGAAACTGACTACAAAAAAAAATGAATAAATAAAAATGAAAAGGAAAAATCTTCCCTGCCTAATTAAAATTACAGTTGAGAATCTCAATTAATGCCTTTGAGCTGTAGTGTTGGAAATGAGAGTTCCTTGGACCGCAAGGAGACCAAACCAATCAATCCTAAGGGATATCATCTCTGAATATTCATTAGAAGGAATGATGCTGAAGCTGAAGCTCCAATACTTTGGCCACCTTCTATTTTCTATGTTGGGAAAATAAAAGGCAGAAGGAGAAGGGGATGACAGAGGATGAGATGGTTGGATAGCATCACTGAGTCAATGTACATGAATTTGATCAAGCTCAGTGTTATGGGGAAGAACAGGGAAGCCTAGTGCGCTGCAGTCCATGGGGTTGCAAAGAGTTGCACATGACTGAGCAACTGAGCTGAACTGAGTCTCAATAGACACAATGTATGTTAAAATACTTTTTAAGTAGTTCATTAATAAATATAAGATAATATCCTTTCTACCTCAAAGATGAGCATTACTATTTTTCTTCTCACTGACAATGAAACTGAGGTACAGATATTTCAACTTTTTATAAAACTGTATCTCTACCATACTGTGCTGCTGATAAAATGTAGAATAATTTGCAAAATTGTATGTAATTAATGATGGTATCTTCTGTTTAATTATGACCCACATCTCCCTGGATAATTCTGCTGCCAGAGATAACCTTATGGGCTTTCATTGCACAGACATGACCTTGTGTTTCAATGTTGTCATGTCATCAGTTACAAACAGACATGATTTGAAGCAGTCAAATTTTCTTTTTACAACCAGCAATTCACATTTAGTCTGTTCAAAATTCTCTTGGGGCTAGCATATCAAGAAGGCATTATCCCAAAATTAAACACTCATAGCTGCTTGCAAAATGCTTGCAAATAAAAAATATTTGCAGGGCGACTGAACAGATGCGATTGCAGTATGCTGTAGAGATTTTGGGAAAACTTAGGAGTAAGAAATATTAAGGATGATACTTTTCTTCCACTGACTTCTAGTCTTTGTTCAGAGATAAATTAATTACTTTCAAATGACATTCAGCTAGAATCTTGGTTGTACTGAAAACTAAAATACTACCTTCAGATACTCTACTGTTGTCTGTGATCCTTGTCTACTCCACTGATCCACTGAGTTTCTTCACACTGAGAAGATACTTGTGTGGGGAGTACTTGGAGATCTCTATGAATAATGCCAAAGTGAAACAGAACTGTATCCAGTAAAATGGAGGGACAAGTGATTAGTCCTTAGAAAATGAACTCTAAGGACCACAGTTATGCCTGTGGAATGACTAAGATTGGGACAAATGACTGGGTTGACATCACGGAAGCTTTCTTAAATAAAATGAAACAAGCAAGGGGACAGGATAAACTCACAACCTACAATCTACATCCCATTATCCTTAGGTCATGGATTCCTCAAGGATAAGGTTGGGATTTTATACATTCCTGTTTTTCAAAGCCCAGCACTCTGCTTTACATCATAGTAGTCCTTCTATAAGTTGGTTAAATAAATACACTGGTGGGGTGGTGCAACACTTATGTGCTGCTGTAGAAACCCAAGACTCTGGGATCAAATGCTTGTGTACCATCTTCCGGGATAAGTATAAAGGGAAATCTCTGCAATTTAGGGTCCCATCCCACTCCCATATTTTTCTGAGGATACTTGTCATCTTAAGCCTAACATAGTTTAGATACACAAAGAAGACCAAGTTTATGACTTAGATCACTGCTAGAACCATAGGTGAGATCAGGGAAAGGCCAGGAAAATAAAGAAAAGGACTGAACATGTGCTCCAGTAAGCTTTTCCTGAATTTTCTCTTTAAAAGTACTCTATTGCACAGACATGACCTTGTGTTTCAATGTTGTCATGTCATCAGTTACAAACAGACATGATTTGAAGCAGTCAAATTTTCTTTTTACAACCAGCAATTCACATTTAGTCTGTTCAAAATTCTCTTGGGGCTAGCATATCAAGAAGGCATTATCCCAAAATTAAACACTCATAGCTGCTTGCAAAATGCTTGCAAATAAAAAATATTTGCAGGGCGACTGAACAGATGCGATTGCAGTATGCTGTAGAGATTTTGGGAAAACTTAGGAGTAAGAAATATTAAGGATGATACTTTTCTTCCACTGACTTCTAGTCTTTGTTCAGAGATAAATTAATTACTTTCAAATGACATTCAGCTAGAATCTTGGTTGTACTGAAAACTAAAATACTACCTTCAGATACTCTACTGTTGTCTGTGATCCTTGTCTACTCCACTGATCCACTGAGTTTCTTCACACTGAGAAGATACTTGTGTGGGGAGTACTTGGAGATCTCTATGAATAATGCCAAAGTGAAACAGAACTGTATCCAGTAAAATGGAGGGACAAGTGATTAGTCCTTAGAAAATGAACTCTAAGGACCACAGTTATGCCTGTGGAATGACTAAGATTGGGACAAATGACTGGGTTGACATCACGGAAGCTTTCTTAAATAAAATGAAACAAGCAAGGGGACAGGATAAACTCACAACCTACAATCTACATCCCATTATCCTTAGGTCATGGATTCCTCAAGGATAAGGTTGGGATTTTATACATTCCTGTTTTTCAAAGCCCAGCACTCTGCTTTACATCATAGTAGTCCTTCTATAAGTTGGTTAAATAAATACACTGGTGGGGTGGTGCAACACTTATGTGCTGCTGTAGAAACCCAAGACTCTGGGATCAAATGCTTGTGTACCATCTTCCGGGGATAAGTATAAAGGGAAATCTCTGCAATTTAGGGTCCCATCCCACTCCCATATTTTTCTGAGGATACTTGTCATCTTAAGCCTAACATAGTTTAGATACACAAAGAAGACCAAGTTTATGACTTAGATCACTGCTAGAACCATAGGTGAGATCAGGGAAAGGCCAGGAAAATAAAGAAAAGGACTGAACATGTGCTCCAGTAAGCTTTTCCTGAATTTTCTCTTTAAAAGTACTCTATTCCTCCACACTTTATTTGCAACATTTTTGTAATATGTAGCAGATTATGTCTTGTATTTCTAATACTCATGATTTATTGTTCCTGGTAGATTATGGTCTCCTTGAAAATAAAATTCATGCCTGTTCACCAAATACATTGCATTCACATTACCTCAACATTGTTTCTTTTATATAGTAGGATTCCAATGAACGTTTGTTGAATGAAATTGCACCCAACTAGTTAACTTGTTAACTTCTTACGGCAATGGTGTATATAACAGAATGATCTGGAGAGATTTTAAATATGCAGACCTACATAGACCAAGTCTACCCACAATAGATACTGATGCATTCAGTTAATTGGAGGGCTTATGACAGTGTTTAATACACCTGAATGATATGGATATACTTTTCTAATTAAATAACAGTGCTTTAGTGAATGGAAAAGACAGTGTTGTTGATTTCCAATACATGTAAATTTCAATTTGCCGAATTTTCTTTAGCATGCTTGTCCTCAGTCAGTATTTTTCTCCTCCTTATGGGCACCCTATTCTCAATATACTTTCCCACAGGAACTATCTCACTTAATTAGCTGTCTGGCAGATGGGAAAGCAATCCCTGATCAGGTGTTAGCTGATGCTTCCTATGGTGTTACATCCTTAAAGCAATTTCAATTTAATAGGAAAGTGTGAGGACCAAAATCTTTAAGGCTTAAGATATCTAATAAGGATTTCAAGTACCAATGTGGGAGCTATTTCAGGACAGGGAATTCTTTAAAACAGACCTCTAAAATTGCAACAAAACTGGTCCCCCACTTATGTGGTTGGCCCCATTTCTCCAAATGTCAAATCCTGGTTATACCTGACATGAAAGGTTTCTGCTGATTTCTCTTCTATTGAATAGGATCCTGAATTTTAGAAAATATTTATTTGTAAATTGTTCTTAATTATAGCATATTTTAAAGTCTATGATATTTATATATGTGTGTATATATATATATATATAAATGTATATATGTATATAATGTTTTGCAAAATGAATTTAGCAGTGACAGGTGAATTAATTCAAAAAGGTAAACTCAAGTGAAGGTTTCTTTGCTGATAAATGTTTTCTTCTTTCCTTATTATGAGTTTAAGTGGGACAAAAATGGGCAAGATTGACACCAGAAGGTTACAAATGCTTCTCACTTTCTACGCTGGAATTTGATTGGCCTTGTTCCTTGAAGTTTTTTTCAGTCAACTTTATTATCAACTTAGAGCAGATAAGTTAAAACTAAGGATAAGACTTTTCTACTATAAAAAATTGATTTTCATTTTTTTAAAAGAACAAAGGCTGAGAAATGACATGCCTTATTAAAGAAAATTTCTTAATTATCTTCTTTGTTTTACACCTCTTAAAAGAAGTAAGAACACACATGCACATGCTCACACATACACACAAACAAGCAAACAAATATACAACTTAAAAGACAAGTAAATAAAAGACCCTCCAATTAGTTCAATGATATTATATATCAGACACTCTTACCTATTTATTATATTTAATTTGAAAACTAATCCTATGATGATAAAATATTACTGTCTTTATTTAATCTGCCATTAATTAACTGGATGAATATTCCACAAGACAAGAGTCATCGTTCATCAAAACATACACAGACACAGACACACACACTTTTCAGTGGAAGAATGTTATTCGTTAGATGAAAACAGCTATAATTTTCACAGTAAAAGCTGGCTCAATATTTTCTCATAAAGTACAAATTGTTAGTACTGGAAAACAGCAGAACATGCACATGTGATTCACTATATATTTTCCTAATTAACTGTTTAATTGATATTAGTTTTTCATGGAAACATTTATTAAATAGAAATTTTAACACCTGTATCAGACTCTTGGGATTTAACAGGCTTAATTTCTTCTTTTGAAGAGCTTCAGTGTAACAGGGAATACAGAGAAGTAAAAAAGCAATTATAATTCAGAGTGACAAGGACTTCAATGGGGAATAAGAGTTTGACAGCAGAGGAAAACCTAACCCTGACAAGAGGATTTGGAGGTTTTTGGAGACATGCAGGGCTCACAGGTAATTTGATGAACAAAGCAGTCAGTGGCTCAGTTGTGCAATTACTTATCTTTATGAGAAAACACACAATGAAAATTATTTGTGAACATAACTTCAGCAAATTGAATATTGATTTTATATTATATCTCTTAGAGATTTAAATTTGAAACTTAACAGATGAAAGTAAATCCTAATTATTAGAAACATCTTTTAATAACATATTTCAAATTGGGATTTATGACCTGATATAATTTGGTCTATGAAAAATTATGTCTTAAAAGTATCTCAAACCATGATAGATATTGAGCTATTAACAAAGAAATACTAAATTGGAAGATTAATTTCAGTAGCAGAAACAAGAGCAAATATTCTACTTCAGTGACGTTAGAATCCATCATGAGGAGATATCATGCACATGGCACAGGATGTAATCTCAATAAACAAATATGTATAGGAAAAATAATTTTCAGTAGGAAGTGAGATTAAAGGATGAAAATAGAAAACATTAATGCTGAAAACTGATTTTCAAAATGGAAATATTTATGGGAAATATGTTTCCTTTTTTTTTTTTTTAGAATATTTATTTATTTTAGGGGGGAGGGGAAGCTGTGGGTTGGGAGGGAGGGGTGCAGGCGGGCCACTTCTATTGGTCTTTCATTTATCTATTTTCATCCATCTTTGTTCTTTGGCCCGTGTGGGCCTCCCATCGCAGTGGCCTCTGTCGTCGCATAGCACCAGCTCTGGGCGCATGCGCGCCAGAACTCCAGTACGGTAATTGGACACATCGGTCCAGGTGCTCTGCAACACGTGGGATCTTCCCAGGCCAGGGATCCAACCGGCGCCCCTTACACTGCAAGGCAGTGTCCTTACCCACTGGACCACCAGGGAAGCCCAGAAACATATTTTCTAATAGGAGATTAAACTATTTTGAATGTTGGAGAAATAGACACTCATAAATATGAGCCTGTAGATCTTAATTTATTAGCACAAGTTTCCTTCTGAAACTTATCAGTGGTGAAAGGGCAATATATAAGTTTGACCAAAGAAACAATTTCACAGCAAAAACAAGAGGATTTGGAGGTTTTTGGAGACATGCAGGGCTCACAGGTAATTTGATGAACAAAGCAGTCAGTGGCTCAGTTGTGCAATTACTTATCTTTATGAGAAAACACACAATGAAAATTATTTGTGAACATAACTTCAGCAAATTGAATATTGATTTTATATTATATCTCTTAGAGATTTAAATTTGAAACTTAACAGATGAAAGTAAATCCTAATTATTAGAAACATCTTTTAATAACATATTTCAAATTGGGATTTATGACCTGATATAATTTGGTCTATGAAAAATTATGTCTTAAAAGTATCTCAAACCATGATAGATATTGAGCTATTAACAAAGAAATACTAAATTGGAAGATTAATTTCAGTAGCAGAAACAAGAGCAAATATTCTACTTCAGTGACGTTAGAATCCATCATGAGGAGATATCATGCACATGGCACAGGATGTAATCTCAATAAACAAATATGTATAGGAAAAATAATTTTCAGTAGGAAGTGAGATTAAAGGATGAAAATAGAAAACATTAATGCTGAAAACTGATTTTCAAAATGGAAATATTTATGGGAAATATGTTTCCTTTTTTTTTTTTTTAGAATATTTATTTATTTTAGGGGGGAGGGGAAGCTGTGGGTTGGGAGGGAGGGGTGCAGGCGGGCCACTTCTATTGGTCTTTCATTTATCTATTTTCATCCATCTTTGTTCTTTGGCCCGTGTGGGCCTCCCATCGCAGTGGCCTCTGTCGTCGCAGAGCACCAGCTCTGGGCGCATGCGCTCCAGAGCTCCAGCTCGGTAATTGGACACATCGGTCCAGGTGCTCTGCAACACGTGGGATCTTCCCAGGCCAGGGATCCAACCGGCGCCCCTTACACTGCAAGGCAGTGTCCTTACCCACTGGACCACCAGGGAAGCCCAGAAACATATTTTCTAATAGGAGATTAAACTATTTTGAATGTTGGAGAAATAGACACTCATAAATATGAGCCTGTAGATCTTAATTTATTAGCACAAGTTTCCTTCTGAAACTTATCAGTGGTGAAAGGGCAATATATAAGTTTGACCAAAGAAACAATTTCACAAGAATTAGTGATTTTTTCTCCTGTTGCCAAGTTATTTGGCACAATCATTATATCTCCAAAACATATACCCAGATCAAAGACGTTCAAACAGTTTGGAAAAGGGCCTGAATTAGTACTTAGAGACAATTTTTGATGCATTGAAATAACCATGGAGTAATAGTGAAGCTGATTTCAGTCTTTTAAATGGATACATATGACTTTCCCCAAGGTTCTTGTTGCCAAGTCAATTACTTTTAATTGCCAAAACAAACAAGCAAACAAAAACACAAACTAACAATACATTCAAATGTAAAACCTGTACTCAAAAGTAGCCCAAAACTAGTTTTTGTCTAAAACCTAATATCACTCTCCAGAGCATCTGAAATATACACATTAAGACTATAGTTCCCAAAAATTATATGTCATGAATTCGTCTCATATCTATCTATAAATATTTCAATATACTTTTTAAACATAATATGAAGGAAACATTTTTTTTCTTTTTCTTTTTTTGCTTTATATAAACCATTTTCTTCTAACCAAATATTTTCTGTCCATGTCTCAAACTGTTTTCAAATGGGGACATGTAAGATTGGTGTATATGTATAAATTCCTCTGCCCTGATAAATGGTACAAAGCAAGCAAGACAGTATCAATTCTTCTTGAGGTTTTCTTGGTAAGATTTACTTTTAATTACAAGTGACTTCAATAATCCAGGTCTAAGGAATATATACTTTCTCTACAATTAGAAATTATCTTTTTAAAAGATTGGCTTTATTGATCAGCTTTACAGTAGTTAATTTTGTAGGATATGCATTAGCAACCTGCTGAAAGAGATTTTGTTTCTCCCAGAGCATTGGGCAGTGTATTCCCTCAGCTGTTTTCCATCAGAATGGAAAGACCTATTTCTTAGTGGTCATATTTTTTTAAGTTACTGTGTTCCACTCTTTCCTTGGTATTTGTAGATTTAAAGTGAGGAAAGTTTTCTTTTCTGTTGTATTTCTTTGTATAAAATGGAGATAATCTATCACACTGCAGGAAGAAATTTGAGCTCAATCCATGGGCAATGCAAAGGACTCTGATGACCCTTATTTTTCAGAGTAACAACTATATTATCTTTTTAAAATAAAAATAAATTCCAAACCTAAACTAATATTAGCAAAATAGATGATGTATATGTTGTAAATATATATGTCTCTATTATAAACGTAGTACATATTAATTTGTTACTTGCTTTAGCAATTGATTAACAGTCTCAGTTTGAGTTTTGGTCCAAATTCTAGAAAGCAGTTTCCAAGTAAATTTTTTCTTTCTTTCTTCCTTACTTTTGTTGCCACTTGCAAACTACTAAAGAGAAATAAATTTAAAAAAGATTAGTATTGGAAAAATATTGGTTGGACAAATATTTTTGGTTGGCAGGAAATTTTTCAAGTGAAAATAAAAAGACATTTTTCATTTTCACTAAGGACTTTTTCAAACAACATATTCACCACCTTCTTCCACTATCTTTTCTCATTTTTCAGGTAACCACAAAGTTCTATCTCCCTAAAACTTTTCACCTTTTTAAGCAAAGAACTATTCCTTTTGCCTTATAAGTCTTCCAGGGAATTGAAATTTTTTCCTTTAATGGAATTTTTTTTTTTAAAGATTTATTTATTTATTTTTGGGGGGGGGTCAGGTGGGGGAGGGAGGGGAGCGGGCAGGCCACTTCTATTGGTCTGGTCTTTATTTTCATCCGTCTTTGTTCGGCCTTGGCAGCCAGGGGAATAAGTTTTTGCCTCTGCCCTGATAAATGGTACAAAGCAAGCAAGACAGAAAGGTTTTCTTGGTAAGATTTACTTTAATTACAAGTGACTTCAATAATCCAGGTCTAAGGAATATATACTTTCTCTACAATTAGAAATTATCTTTTTAAAAGATTGGCTTTATTGATCAGCTTTACAGTAGTTAATTTTGTAGGATATGCATTAGCAACCTGCTGAAAGAGATTTTGTTTCTCCCAGAGCATTGGGCAGTGTATTCCCTCAGCTGTTTTCCATCAGAATGGAAAGACCTATTTCTTAGTGGTCATATTTTTTTAAGTTACTGTGTTCCACTCTTTCCTTGGTATTTGTAGATTTAAAGTGAGGAAAGTTTTCTTTTCTGTTGTATTTCTTTGTATAAAATGGAGATAATCTATCACACTGCAGGAAGAAATTTGAGCTCAATCCATGGGCAATGCAAAGGACTCTGATGACCCTTATTTTTCAGAGTAACAACTATATTATCTTTTTAAAATAAAAATAAATTCCAAACCTAAACTAATATTAGCAAAATAGATGATGTATATGTTGTAAATATATATGTCTCTATTATAAACGTAGTACATATTAATTTGTTACTTGCTTTAGCAATTGATTAACAGTCTCAGTTTGAGTTTTGGTCCAAATTCTAGAAAGCAGTTTCCAAGTAAATTTTTTCTTTCTTTCTTCCTTACTTTTGTTGCCACTTGCAAACTACTAAAGAGAAATAAATTTAAAAAAGATTAGTATTGGAAAAATATTGGTTGGACAAATATTTTTGGTTGGCAGGAAATTTTTCAAGTGAAAATAAAAAGACATTTTTCATTTTCACTAAGGACTTTTTCAAACAACATATTCACCACCTTCTTCCACTATCTTTTCTCATTTTTCAGGTAACCACAAAGTTCTATCTCCCTAAAACTTTTCACCTTTTTAAGCAAAGAACTATTCCTTTTGCCTTATAAGTCTTCCAGGGAATTGAAATTTTTTCCATTAATGGAATTTTTTTTTTTAAAGATTTATTTATTTATTTTTGGGCGGGGGTCAGGTTGGGGAGGGAGGGGAGCGGGCAGGCCACTTCTGTTGATCTGGTCTTTATTTTCATCCGTCTTTGTTCTTTGGCTCCTGTGGGCCTCCTATCGCGGTGGCGTCTGTCGTCGCAGAGCACCGGCTCTGGGCGCATGCGCTCCAGAGCTCCGGCTCGGTAACTGGACACATCAGTCCAGCCACTCCGTGGCACGTGGGATCTTCCCAGGCCAGGGATCGAACCGGCGCCCCTTGCACTGTAAGGCGGTGTCCTTACCCACTGGACTACCAGCGGAAGCCCATTAATGGAAATTTGTAAAGACCAAATTAATAGGAAATTTGAAGATACAATGTCTAGTGAATTTGGCAGATGAATCAGAACTCCTCAGTTGAGCAATAACAATTTTTGCTCGGTCACCAAAGAAACATGCCAGTCTTGTGTTATCTTGATGGAAAATTATGCATTTTTATGTTGCCTAATTCTGTTTTCTTTTCATCAAGTACTGCTTTCAGTTGGTCTAATTCAGAGAAGTGCTTTCAGTTGGTCTAATTCAGAGAAGTACTTATTGGAATTCATTGATTGTTTTTTTGTTTGTTTTCAGAAAATCATAACAGAGCACTCCTTTCCAATGCAATCATATACAGGACATCACCTTCTTTGTATGAAGGACTTTGGTGTGTTTGCTGATGATCATTTCATTTGTTCCATGATGTCTTCCATTCCACATTATTATACAGTATCCACTTTTTATCACCCAATTTCATCCTCACAATTTGTTTTAGAAAGCACAGAATAGCATAGTCAGAAAGGTTTTATTTTTCCTTAATTTATATGGAAGATGAAATGGCAACCCACTCCAGTATTCTTGCCTGGAAAATTCAATGGACACAGGAGCCTGGCAAGCTACAATTCACAGAGTCACAGAAGAATCAGTCATGACTGAGTGACTGAGCACACATGTGGAACTCAGACATCAAAAAGCGTAATGTTGGACCTTTCCTGGTGGTCCAGTGGGTGAAGAGTTGACTTTGCTGTGCAAGGGACACTGGTTTGATCCCTGGCCCAGGAAGATCCTATATGCCATGAAGTAACTGGACCTGTGTGTCCAATTACGAGCAAGTGTTCTGGAGCACCAATAAAAGAGGCCAAAATTAAAAAAAGAAAAAATGAGTAATGTTACCAGGCTGGTGCAAATAATTTTCAATACTTGATTTTGATATTTTGCAGTAACGGCCCACTCTGGGCGCATGCGCTCCAGAGCTCCAGAGCTCCGGCTCGGTAATTGGACACATCAGTCCAGCCACCCGTGGCACGTGGGATCTTCCCAGGCCAGAGATCGAACTGGCACCGCTTGCATTGCAAGGCGGTGTCCTTACCCACTGGACCACCAGGGGAAGCCCATTAATGGAAATTTGTAAAGACCAAATTAATAGGAAATTTGAAGATACAATGTCTAGTGAATTTGGCAGATGAATCAGAACTCCTCAGTTGAGCAATAACAATTTTTGCTCGGTCACCAAAGAAACATGCCAGTCTTGTGTTATCTTGATGGAAAATTATGCATTTTTATGTTGCCTAATTCTGTTTTCTTTTCATCAAGTACTGCTTTCAGTTGGTCTAATTCAGAGAAGTGCTTTCAGTTGGTCTAATTCAGAGAAGTACTTATTGGAATTCATTGATTGTTTTTTTGTTTGTTTTCAGAAAATCATAACAGAGCACTCCTTTCCAATGCAATCATATACAGGACATCACCTTCTTTGTATGAAGGACTTTGGTGTGTTTGCTGATGATCATTTCATTTGTTCCATGATGTCTTCCATTCCACATTATTATACAGTATCCACTTTTTATCACCCAATTTCATCCTCACAATTTGTTTTAGAAAGCACAGAATAGCATAGTCAGAAAGGTTTTATTTTTCCTTAATTTATATGGAAGATGAAATGGCAACCCACTCCAGTATTCTTGCCTGGAAAATTCAATGGACACAGGAGCCTGGCAAGCTACAATTCACAGAGTCACAGAAGAATCAGTCATGACTGAGTGACTGAGCACACATGTGGAACTCAGACATCAAAAAGCGTAATGTTGGACCTTTCCTGGTGGTCCAGTGGGTGAAGAGTTGACTTTGCTGTGCAAGGGACACTGGTTTGATCCCTGGCCCAGGAAGATCCTATATGCCATGAAGTAACTGGACCTGTGTGTCCAATTACGAGCAAGTGTTCTGGAGCACCAATAAAAGAGGCCAAAATTAAAAAAAGAAAAAATGAGTAATGTTACCAGGCTGGTGCAAATAATTTTCAATACTTGATTTTGATATTTTAAGCATGTTAACTATCTCCCACATAGTAGAATATTGATTATTCTCATTTAATGTCTTGATTTGATCTCTATTAACTTCAAATGGTTGACCTGATCATGGAGCTTTGCCCAGTGAGAAATCTCCCACAGGAAAATTTGCAAACCACTTTTGACATATTTAATCAGTCACAGCATCTTTTCCATATACTTCATAAACCTTTTGTGTGTGTGTTTCAGTTGCATTTTTTACCTTTCTTAAAACAATAAAGCATAATATACTGTTTTTTTCTTCCATTTTACATATTAAAATGGCTGCACAAAATTCATCAATTTTAATGTTTTTTTTCTTAAATGCACACCAATACGACAACTGTTGCAATATAACAAAATTGTTTTGAATGAAGTTACAGACCGCTATGCACTACCAGAGTTGTCCTACAGTAAAAACTGAACAAACCTGTTAAACAGCCAAACATTATTCTATTAAGATATGACTAGTGGTACTGGTTTGTTGACATTTCTATTTATTTTTGTTTATTTATCCAATATCTACTGATTATATACAAAATGTTAGGCTTTGTTACAATGATAAAGAAAAGGCAGCTCATTGTCTAGTGTGAAAGTCAACAAAGAGGATGATAGTGTTAATCACTCAGTTGTGTCTCTCTCTGTGATCCCGTGAACTACAGCCCTCCAGGCTCCTCTATATATGGAATTCTCCAGGCAAGAATATCGGACTGGGTTGCCATTTCCTTCTCCAGGGGATCTTCCTGACCCAGAGATTGAACTCAGGTTTCCCTCATTGCAGGTAGATTCTTACCATCTGAGCCATCAGGCCAACCCTAAATATTACAAATATAAAAATAAAATTTGGGGGCTTCCCTGGTGGTCCAGTGAGTAAAGAGTCCACTTTACAGTTCAGGAGGTACTGATTCGATCCCTGACCTGGGAGGGTCACACGTTACATGGAGCAGCTGGACATGTGTGTCCAATTACTATCCAGCACTCTGGAGTGTATGCACCCAGAGCTGGTTCTCTGCAACTAGAGAGATCATTGCAATGGGAGGCCCACACAGGCAAAAGAATAAATGTGGATGAAAATAAATAAATAAATAAATAAAAACAATAAAAGAGGTCAAAATTTAAAATAAATAAACAAATAAAAATTGGCCATGTCACACAGCATTTGAGATCTCAGTTTCATGACCAAGGATCAAACCCAAATTCCCAGCAGTAGAAGCACAGTGTCTTAAACACTGGACCACCTGGGAAGTCAAAAATGATAGAAACAAGATTGTGGAAACTGGTAGAGACACACACTACACTGAGGAGAGTATGAAGAAACTGCCTTCTCCTCAGTACAGTAAAGCACAAATAATCCAAAAGATTCATTTCACAAAGACTCTGGACAGATGCAGGATAGCTGGATTTGGAGTTTTCATTCTTGGCTTTCAAATTCCCCTTCACTTTCAAGATAACTTACCAATTATGGTTGCCAGTACCTCATTTATTTAAGGAGTAGCTCTGCTGCTAAATTGATTTCAGACAATTAAAATAGAATTTCTGAAAGGGTGTATCTTTGAATCAAATACTGAACAAAAATCAATACTATACAGATGAAAGCTGAAAAATAAGTGAAGGGAAAGTCACTGACTAAGAGTAGTGCATGGACTTAAGGGTGCAAAGTTCACACTAATATGAAACTATATTCAATGTTTAAGAGATACATCACATTCAGTTATATCCATGTTGTTCAGTAGAATAGTAACAAGGTTTTAAAAGTTTAGGGCAGTTAGCAGTGTTCCACTTCATGAATATTACCTCTCTATCTTGTCCAGGAGCTTCCTCCACACCCATAGCAGTTTTGAGGTGAGATAGTAAAAGTAATATACTTCCCAGGTGGCTCAGAGATAAGAAATCTACCAGTCAATGCATCAGATACAGGAGACTCAGGTTTGATCCCAGGGTCAGGAATATTCCTTAGAAGAGGAAATGACAACCCACTCTGGCATTCTTGCTGGGAAAATTCCATGGTTTCCACTCTGAGGTCATAAATACGTGCATCCAATTACTATCCAGCACTCTGGAGTGTATGCACCCAGAGCTGGTTCTCTGCAACTAGAGAGATCATTGCAATGGGAGGCCCACACAGGCAAAAGAATAAATGTGGATGAAAATAAATAAATAAATAAATAAAAACAATAAAAGAGGTCAAAATTTAAAATAAATAAACAAATAAAAATTGGCCATGTCACACAGCATTTGAGATCTCAGTTTCATGACCAAGGATCAAACCCAAATTCCCAGCAGTAGAAGCACAGTGTCTTAAACACTGGACCACCTGGGAAGTCAAAAATGATAGAAACAAGATTGTGGAAACTGGTAGAGACACACACTACACTGAGGAGAGTATGAAGAAACTGCCTTCTCCTCAGTACAGTAAAGCACAAATAATCCAAAAGATTCATTTCACAAAGACTCTGGACAGATGCAGGATAGCTGGATTTGGAGTTTTCATTCTTGGCTTTCAAATTCCCCTTCACTTTCAAGATAACTTACCAATTATGGTTGCCAGTACCTCATTTATTTAAGGAGTAGCTCTGCTGCTAAATTGATTTCAGACAATTAAAATAGAATTTCTGAAAGGGTGTATCTTTGAATCAAATACTGAACAAAAATCAATACTATACAGATGAAAGCTGAAAAATAAGTGAAGGAAAGTCACTGACTAAGAGTAGTGCATGGACTTAAGGGTGCAAAGTTCACACTAATATGAAACTATATTCAATGTTTAAGAGATACATCACATTCAGTTATATCCATGTTGTTCAGTAGAATAGTAACAAGGTTTTAAAAGTTTAGGGCAGTTAGCAGTGTTCCACTTCATGAATATTACCTCTCTATCTTGTCCAGGAGCTTCCTCCACACCCATAGCAGTTTTGAGGTGAGATAGTAAAAGTAATATACTTCCCAGGTGGCTCAGAGATAAGAAATCTACCAGTCAATGCATCAGATACAGGAGACTCAGGTTTGATCCCAGGGTCAGGAATATTCCTTAGAAGAGGAAATGACAACCCACTCTGGCATTCTTGCTGGGAAAATTCCATGGTCAGTAGAGGTTCGTCGACCATAGTCCATGAGGTCATAAATAGTCTGGTGCAATTGAGCCCATACACAATAAAAATAATGGTAGGATTTTTATAATACCCAAAAAGGCAGCCAAATCATAATAAGCATGGTTCTCATAAATCAAAGTAAATTGCATTAATTTGGTTGCAATTAGAGTGAGACTGAAAAGTGGAAGCTTTCAACTCAAACGTCTGAAGTTGAATTTTTTGGTTAATCTTTTAAAATTACATTATATGAGTAATTCAAACCATGGCATACACCTGATTTTAGTAATGTGGATTACACAGTGTTTTATAAGTTTATAAATTTACTTTAAAAAGTGGCATCCCCATTACCAATATTATTAAATTCAATGATTTAAAAAGGATGAAGGGGAGAGGTTTTTGAAAAATATTGGAAACATTAAATTCCTATTGCTTAACTAAAATGCTTTTTATTTAACTTTTATTTGATTCAGTTACTTATTTAGAAATTCCCTGTGGCTAATTTAATTAGTTTTCCCACCACTCCTGTGAGATAGGCAGATAGAATAATGGGTTGAGTTTGATGAATCTGGCTGTTGGATTAACTATTTTTTATAGAAATTTGGATATGTCAGTGGTATTGAAAGAAAACTCCATATTTACTTAGCCCAATGACAATTCACTATGCTTAAATAGTCAGAGCTCAAAGTATCATAAGGATATATATGTTAAGCTATTTATTTAGGTACTATATATGTATTCTGAGCATTTCTTCTCATTCTAAGGACCACTGTTGCTTTATCAAGTTTACTTAAGGGAAAATGCTTCTCTTGCTCTTATTAGATAACTATGCTGTTTTTTGAAATATAGTGCTCCCAAAAGAAAGTGCTAATAGTAGCAACCATTTTTGTTAATTGCAGTAGCATTATAGGCATATCTCAGAGATAGTATAGATTTGGTTCCAGACCACTGGACTAAAGTAAATATCACAATAAAGTGAGTCACATACTTTTTTTTCAATTCATATAAAAGTTGGCTTTACACTATTTAAATTGCATATTTTAAATGTTTGTTTTACAAAACCAGTACGGTTTGATCCCAGGGTCAGGAATATTCCTTAGAAGAGGAAATGACAACCCACTCTGGCATTCTTGCTGGGAAAATTCCATGGTCAGTAGAGGTTCGTCGACCATAGTCCATGAGGTCATAAATAGTCTGGTGCAATTGAGCCCATACACAATAAAAATAATGGTAGGATTTTTATAATACCCAAAAAGGCAGCCAAATCATAATAAGCATGGTTCTCATAAATCAAAGTAAATTGCATTAATTTGGTTGCAATTAGAGTGAGACTGAAAAGTGGAAGCTTTCAACTCAAACGTCTGAAGTTGAATTTTTAGGTTAATCTTTTTAAAATTACATTATATGAGTAATTCAAACCATGGCATACACCTGATTTTAGTAATGTGGATTACACAGTGTTTTATAAGTTTATAAATTTACTTTAAAAAGTGGCATCCCCATTACCAATATTATTAAATTCAATGATTTAAAAAGGATGAAGGGGAGAGGTTTTTGAAAAATATTGGAAACATTAAATTCCTATTGCTTAACTAAAATGCTTTTTATTTAACTTTTATTTGATTCAGTTACTTATTTAGAAATTCCCTGTGGCTAATTTAATTAGTTTTCCCACCACTCCTGTGAGATAGGCAGATAGAATAATGGGTTGAGTTTGATGAATCTGGCTGTTGGATTAACTATTTTTTATAGAAATTTGGATATGTCAGTGGTATTGAAAGAAAACTCCATATTTACTTAGCCCAATGACAATTCACTATGCTTAAATAGTCAGAGCTCAAAGTATCATAAGGATATATATGTTAAGCTATTTATTTAGGTACTATATATGTATTCTGAGCATTTCTTCTCATTCTAAGGACCACTGTTGCTTTATCAAGTTTACTTAAGGGAAAATGCTTCTCTTGCTCTTATTAGATAACTATGCTGTTTTTTGAAATATAGTGCTCCCAAAAGAAAGTGCTAATAGTAGCAACCATTTTTGTTAATTGCAGTAGCATTATAGGCATATCTCAGAGATAGTATAGATTTGGTTCCAGACCACTGGACTAAAGTAAATATCACAATAAAGTGAGTCACATACTTTTTTTTCCAATTCATATAAAAGTTGGCTTTACACTATATTGTAGTCTACTAAAGTGTGCAATAGCATTATATTTTAAAATGTTTGTAACATCAAAAATAATTAACAATAGATCACCATAACAGTATAGGAACAATGAAAAAGTGTGAAATATTTGAGAATTGCCAAAATGTGACACAGAGATATAAAGTGAGCAAATACTCCTGAAAAATGTCACCAACTGAATAGCCTGAGGCAGGATTATGACAAATATTCAATTTGCAAAAAATGTGATATCTGCAAAATGCAACAAACTCAGGCACAATAAAAGGTAGTGTGCCTATATTATAAAAAACTGACACATCAAATTGAATAAAATTGCTTGCCAGTATTAAGCAGCAGTTGTCTGAAAAAATATGATGGGGAATTAAAAATAGTGACAACTGAAGAGCATTTTTCACCAACACTCGATTACACCAATTTTGTATTTGTTTTTTATTTCTATAAATTAGTAATAGGACAATGCTTTAAAATAGAGTGAATAGGTAAATCAGGGACCAGAATACCATGCAACATTCACATAATAAACTGATCCAAGGACAGTTGTCCTATATGAAATGATAAATTAGATGTAGTATTCTATCATTTATCCAATCAAAACAACTTATGATTACACCTTTCTCACACTGAGTGAAAAGATGGATTCTTTAGATATATAAAAATAAATTACCTGTCTTATATTTATCTATAAGGCATTTTATAAAATATTTTTAAAAATATAATAAGCATTTTTCTTTTTAGTAAAAAAGAAAATCAACCAAATTTCCTTTGCTAAAATATATGTCTGTTTCTCATTACAAAAACAGGGAAGAAGATACACTTACTCATTAAACAACCCCCCCCAATAGTTTCATTCAATATTATCATTTGCATGATATTGTCAGGGTTACGGTAGGATTAAGTTTCAAAGTGATAATGACAAAATATGACACCTAAATCTCAGTAGGCAGAGATTTAAAGGGAGATATTATTCAAGACCCACCCTAATTATTTAAGGACTAATAATTGTCTTAAAACTGTATAGGGCCTAACAAGTTCCAATCCCATCACTAAATACTTAGCAGTCATTAATTGAATACTTGTTATGTATAGCAAAGAATAAAGAGGAAATATTTGACATAGAGCTATTGACTTGTATATTTATATAATATACTATATTAATATATTTTTCATTTTAATATATTATAGACATATTTCTATTTTTTACATAAAGTCTTTCCAGTTTCCATTTTCTCATTTGTCTCTTATTCATTTATTTATCTCTTTGTATAAATATTAAATACTTGCTCTAATTCAGTATTATATTAAGCATTAGAAATCTAACTGAAGCAGCATGTACCTTCTGACTTTATGTGACTTACAACCATATGACGATCACTAGACAGTATTAGCAGTAAGTGATTTCTAGGAGAATGATCAGGGTACCATGAAGACACACGTGAAATAAGTCAGTCAACTTATGGGGACTGCAACAGCCTTTATGCCACTATGGAATTCTGGGAAGAGATCTTGAAACAGGCGTTATCAGGATTCAAAAGCAAAAAAGGGATTGGAAAAGGTTTTGGATGGAAAAACCAGAATTATCAATATATGTCTATAATACTTGAAATAATAATTAAAGGACTGAAATTAGTTAAGGAAGATTAGAACCCTGAAATCAAGATGGCATGTTTTATTTGTTTGTTTGGGGGTATGACTGTAGAGAAATAGTAATAAAAATTCTAGATAGAAAGACAAACTGATTATAAAAAGTTTGTCCTGATAGGATTAGTAACTTTAAAACTTATTTGAGGTTAGAAGGAGTCACTGTTAGATTTTCAGCACAAAAATTGTATGATTTGCATGATGAGATTTGTTCTTGAGATGGATTAGGCTTGTGTGAGAGTGGCTTAAAAAGAATGAAACATGAAAATGTTCCCTGGAACATTTTCCAGGGAATCTAAGAATTAATAATGTTGAGATATATTAAAATAATGATCACTAAGAAGCAAAATGTGTATGTCTTTTATGAGGAAAGAGACTTTTATTTCCTTTTATCTACCATCAAAATATACAGCCCTGAAGATGATAAATGTGTGTAGGTAGCCATGAAGTATCATATTGGTCCTTTGCAGTATATGTTCTAATAAGTAAATAACTAGTAGGAATTTTCAGCAGAGAAATAACATGATCAAAGACCCTCTCTGACTGCTGTATATGAACATGAGACAAAAGTTTGGGAAAGTGAAGCAAGAACAGGACAGGGAAACTTGTCAGAACTTCATTCAATTAGGACCCTCTCTGACTGCTGTATATGAACATGAGACAAAAGTTTGGGAAGAAGCATTAAAGCCAGTTTCCATTTTCTCATTTCTTAAATTTTGAAAATTAAATACTTGCTCTCATTCAGTATTATATTAAGCATTAGAAATCTAACTGAAGCAGCATGTACCTTCTGACTTTATGTGACTTACAACCATATGACGATCACTAGACAGTATTAGCAGTAAGTGATTTCTAGGAGAATGATCAGGGTACCATGAAGACACACGTGAAATAAGTCAGTCAACTTATGGGGACTGCAACAGCCTTTATGCCACTATGGAATTCTGGGAAGAGATCTTGAAACAGGCGTTATCAGGATTCAAAAGCAAAAAAGGGATTGGAAAAGGTTTTGGATGGAAAAACCAGAATTATCAATATATGTCTATAATACTTGAAATAATAATTAAAGGACTGAAATTAGTTAAGGAAGATTAGAACCCTGAAATCAAGATGGCATGTTTTATTTGTTTGTTTGGGGGTATGACTGTAGAGAAATAGTAATAAAAATTCTAGATAGAAAGACAAACTGATTATAAAAAGTTTGTCCTGATAGGATTAGTAACTTTAAAACTTATTTGAGGTTAGAAGGAGTCACTGTTAGATTTTCAGCACAAAAATTGTATGATTTGCATGATGAGATTTGTTCTTGAGATGGATTAGGCTTGTGTGGAGAGTGGCTTAAAAAGAATGAAACATGAAAATGTTCCCTGGAACATTTTCCAGGGAATCTAAGAATTAATAATGTTGAGATATATTAAAATAATGATCACTAAGAAGCAAAATGTGTATGTCTTTTATGAGGAAAGAGACTTTTATTTCCTTTTATCTACCATCAAAATATACAGCCCTGAAGATGATAAATGTGTGTAGGTAGCCATGAAGTATCATATTGGTCCTTTGCAGTATATGTTCTAATAAGTAAATAACTAGTAGGAATTTTCAGCAGAGAAATAACATGATCAAAGACCCTCTCTGACTGCTGTATATGAACATGAGACAAAAGTTTGGGAAAGTGAAGCAAGAACAGGACAGGGAAACTTGTCAGAACTTCATTCAATTACCCTGGTGACTATTTTGTTCTTGAATTCAGGCAATGCTACAAAAGTGGAAGAGAATGGGGTTTTGAAATATAAAACTATGAACTTTATGTACTAATGGATGAGCTATGAGATGAAAGAGAAATAAAGAAGTTAATGACAGTTTAAACCACTTTAGTCAGTGAAGCCAGGTAAATTGTAGGCCTGATTCCTCAGCTACAGTTGAAAGATCATTATTCAACTTTAGGCAATATTGCAAAATAAATAATAAAAATAGTGAAAAGAAAGTATAGACACTAGACATGATGAAGGACCAAAAGAGATAAAGCATTATGTCACCAAGTAAAGAAAGTGTTTCAAGTAGAATGGGCTCACAATGATCAACTATTGGGAGGTAAGGTAAAAATGAAGTTAAACAGTTGGCCACAGACATAACACAACAGTTTATTTGAAATTCTGATGCTAAACTGTAGAAGCGTGGATGAAGTTCAAGAGAGAATAGGAAAAAAATAGTAGAGACAGTGGTTACAGGTTGTTCTAGAAAAACTTTCCTAGTACAGGGAACAGAGAATGAAGAAGTGACTGGAAACATATAGAAATATGTAGCTTCCCTCCCCTTTGTGGTAAAAGCTAGGACTATTACAGAATATACATATGAATTATCCAGCTAAGATGAAAAGTTTGATAAAGGAGAAGAGATAATGAAAATTTGCTGATTTAGGCTTTTTAGCTTGTTAGAGGAAGATGGCATTTTGTTCATGACTAAAGGATTGCTATCATAGAAACAGGACAAGTAAGACTAATACTAATATTGTTGTTTAGTCAGTAAGTCATATCTGACTCTTTTCTGTAGTCCACCGGGCCCCAAATTCCCAGGCAACAATACTAGAGTGGATTGTGTATGTCTTTTATGAGGAAAGAGACTTTTATTTCCTTTTATCTACCATCAAAATATACAGCCCTGAAGATGATAAATGTGTGTAGGTAGCCATGAAGTATCATATTGGTCCTTTGCAGTATATGTTCTAATAAGTAAATAACTAGTAGGAATTTTCAGCAGAGAAATAACATGATCAAAGACCCTCTCTGACTGCTGTATATGAACATGAGACAAAAGTTTGGGAAAGTGAAGCAAGAACAGGACAGGGAAACTTGTCAGAACTTCATTCAATTACCCTGGTGACTATTTTGTTCTTGAATTCAGGCAATGCTACAAAAGTGGAAGAGAATGGGGTTTTGAAATATAAAACTATGAACTTTATGTACTAATGGATGAGCTATGAGATGAAAGAGAAATAAAGAAGTTAATGACAGTTTAAACCACTTTAGTCAGTGAAGCCAGGTAAATTGTAGGCCTGATTCCTCAGCTACAGTTGAAAGATCATTATTCAACTTTAGGCAATATTGCAAAATAAATAATAAAAATAGTGAAAAGAAAGTATAGACACTAGACATGATGAAGGACCAAAAGAGATAAAGCATTATGTCACCAAGTAAAGAAAGTGTTTCAAGTAGAATGGGCTCACAATGATCAACTATTGGGAGGTAAGGTAAAAATGAAGTTAAACAGTTGGCCACAGACATAACACAACAGTTTATTTGAAATTCTGATGCTAAACTGTAGAAGCGTGGATGAAGTTCAAGAGAGAATAGGAAAAAAATAGTAGAGACAGTGGTTACAGGTTGTTCTAGAAAAACTTTCCTAGTACAGGGAACAGAGAATGAAGAAGTGACTGGAAACATATAGAAATATGTAGCTTCCCTCCCCTTTGTGGTAAAAGCTAGGACTATTACAGAATATACATATGAATTATCCAGCTAAGATGAAAAGTTTGATAAAGGAGAAGAGATAATGAAAATTTGCTGATTTAGGCTTTTTAGCTTGTTAGAGGAAGATGGCATTTTGTTCATGACTAAAGGATTGCTATCATAGAAACAGGACAAGTAAGACTAATACTAATATTGTTGTTTAGTCAGTAAGTCATATCTGACTCTTTTTGTAGCCCCATGGACTGTAGTCCACCGGGATCCTCTGTCCATGGTATTTCCCAGGCAACAATACTAGAGTGGATTGGCATTCCCTTCTCCAGGAGATCCTTCCAACCCAGGGACTGAACCAACAATCCCTGCACTGGCAGGCAATTCTTTCCCAATATTTATATATAAAAGTACAATTATAGAATATATGTGAAAAAGACATAACTGTTTTTATCTGAATACTTCTATTTTTGTAGTCTGGTAATAATAAGGAAAACTCTGCTTACTTCCAGAATTTCTATGAATTGATATGTGAGAAAATAGACAAAGGAAAGACATACGGATTGTGAGAAGATACCTGAGAAATCTATTTTATCCAAGGCCAGCCTGACTTCATGAATGAGATATGCACAGAAGTAATTGGGCAATCTGTTGATGAGGATATATGCTAAAGGGCAGAAGAAGAAGTGGGTCTCAAATTAGGCCGTATATAGCACATAAAGTATATTTGCTCAAATTCAAATTATTCCATTTTCTTGAGAATGAGTAATATCATAGTATACTGTTATCGGATACTATGACAAACTAGGAATTTGAATGTGTCCGCTTTGTGGTTAAAAACTAGAAATATTATAGAATATACATATGAATTATCCATAGGAATATTGAGAAAGAGTGATAGTCTCACCAGGATAAAGAAGACTTTCACGACCCTACATCCAGACTTGGTGTCAAGGATGAGGCCTGGTATAAGGAGAAAGAGCTGTCCAGCCTTGTGGGCTACTTCATTCCCACAAGGGCAGTGTTTGAGCAGTTGATGGTCACTTATGAACACACTGTGCCATGTCAGATGATACTGGCTTATTCAATCATGTGAAAAAGACTATATTACAGGCACCATTTTCTGGGCATTGCATAGATCAGCATTTTTAAAATGGTTTTCAATTCAAGTTGTCTGTTTTTATGGTCTATACTTTTAGCCAATTTAAAGCAGATAAAAATGAGGAGGTGACTATTAGATTGGTGCAAAAACTAACACAGTTCTGAACTGTTGAGCTTTGCTGTTTGATACTGAAATACATTTTTAAATAAATGTGGTTATGTTATACATCATTTTATTTTTTACTATTGATTTATTACTAGCTATTTATTTCATACTTATTTTACACCGGGGAAATCATGTTAGACAAAAGGAAGATTGAGCGATTCTTTTCATTCGAGTTCAAAATAGGTCATAAGGCAGAAGGATGACTCTCAACTTCAACAACCGACTTGGTCCGGGAACCCACTAATGAACATGCAATGTAGCGGTGGTTGAAGAAGTCCTGGAAAGGAAATGAGAGCCTTGATGATAAGGAGTGCAGTGGCTTTCCATGGAAAGTTGACAGTGACCAATTGACAGCCACCATCAAAACTCATCATCTTAAAAATTTATGAGAATTTGCTAAAACAAATTCAGTGTCTATTTTCAGTTTTTTAAAGAATCCACATACTGTCTTCCATAGAGGCTGTATCAATTTATATTCCCACCAGCAATGCAAGAGTGTCCCCTTTTCTCTGCACCCTCTCCAGCATTTATGGTCTGTCAATTTGTTGATGATGGCCATTCTGACTGGTGTGAGGTGATATCTCATTGTAGCTTTGATTTGCATTTCTTTAATTATAAGCGAGATTGAGCATTGTTTCATGTGCTTTTGAGCCACCTGTATGTCCTCTTTGGTGAGATGTCTATTTAGATCTTTTTCCCATTTTTTAATTGGGTTGTTCATTTTTCCAGTGCTGAGTTGTCTGAGTTGCTTGCAGATTTTGGAGATTAATTCCTTGTCTGTTGTTTCATTTGCTATGATTTTCTCCCACTCTGTGGGCTGTCTATTCAGCTTTTTTGTAAGTTCTTTTGCTGTTCAAAAGCTTTTAAGTTTCATTAGGTCCCACATCCAGACTTGGTGTCAAGGATGAGGCCTGGTATAAGGAGAAAGAGCTGTCCAGCCTTGTGGGCTACTTCATTCCCACAAGGGCAGTGTTTGAGCAGTTGATGGTCACTTATGAACACACTGTGCCATGTCAGATGATACTGGCTTATTCAATCATGTGAAAAGACTATATTACAGGCACCATTTTCTGGGCATTGCATAGATCAGCATTTTTAAAATGGTTTTCAATTCAAGTTGTCTGTTTTTATGGTCTATACTTTTAGCCAATTTAAAGCAGATAAAAATGAGGAGGTGACTATTAGATTGGTGCAAAAACTAACACAGTTCTGAACTGTTGAGCTTTGCTGTTTGATACTGAAATACATTTTTAAATAAATGTGGTTATGTTATACATCATTTTATTTTTTACTATTGATTTATTACTAGCTATTTATTTCATACTTATTTTACACCGGGGAAATCATGTTAGACAAAAGGAAGATTGAGCGATTCTTTTCATTCGAGTTCAAAATAGGTCATAAGGCAGAAGGATGACTCTCAACTTCAACAACCGACTTGGTCCGGGAACCCACTAATGAACATGCAATGTAGCGGTGGTTGAAGAAGTCCTGGAAAGGAAATGAGAGCCTTGATGATAAGGAGTGCAGTGGCTTTCCATGGAAAGTTGACAGTGACCAATTGACAGCCACCATCAAAACTCATCATCTTAAAAATTTATGAGAATTTGCTAAAACAAATTCAGTGTCTATTTTCAGTTTTTTAAAGAATCCACATACTGTCTTCCATAGAGGCTGTATCAATTTATATTCCCACCAGCAATGCAAGAGTGTCCCCTTTTCTCTGCACCCTCTCCAGCATTTATGGTCTGTCAATTTGTTGATGATGGCCATTCTGACTGGTGTGAGGTGATATCTCATTGTAGCTTTGATTTGCATTTCTTTAATTATAAGCGAGATTGAGCATTGTTTCATGTGCTTTTGAGCCACCTGTATGTCCTCTTTGGTGAGATGTCTATTTAGATCTTTTTCCCATTTTTTAATTGGGTTGTTCATTTTTCCAGTGCTGAGTTGTCTGAGTTGCTTGCAGATTTTGGAGATTAATTCCTTGTCTGTTGTTTCATTTGCTATGATTTTCTCCCACTCTGTGGGCTGTCTATTCAGCTTTTTTGTAAGTTCTTTTGCTGTTCAAAAGCTTTTAAGTTTCATTAGGTCCCACATGTTCATTTTTCTTTTTAGTTCTGCTATTCTAGTAGGTGGGTCAGAGAAGATCTTGCTTTGATTGATGTCCTTGACTGTTTTGCCTATGTTCTCCTCTAAGAGTTTGATGGTTTCTGGTCTTACATTTAGGTCTTTAATCCATTTTGAGTTGATCTTAGTGTATGGTGTCAGGGAATGTTCCAACTTCATTTTTTTGCATGTAACTGTCCAATTTTCCCACCACCATTTGTTGAAGAGGCTGTCCTTGTCCCATTTGAGAGTTTCATCTTCTTTATCAAAAATAAGGTATCCATAGGTGTGTGGGTTTATCACTGGGTTCTCTGTCTTCTTCCATTAGTCTGTATTTCTGTTTTTGTGCCAGTATTGTACTGTCTTGATGACTGTTGCTTTGTAGTAGAGTCTGAAGTTAGGGAGGCTGATCCCTCCAGCTCCGTTTTTCTTTCTCAGGATTTCTTTGGCTATCTGGGATCTTTTGTGTTTCCATATGAACTGTGTTATTCTTTGGCTTTGTTCTGTGAAAAATGTCATTGGTAGTTTGGTAGGGATTGCATTGATTCTGTAGGTGATATTTGGTAGTATGATCATTTTCACAATATTGAGTCTTCTGACTCAGGAACATGGAATATCTCTCCATCTGTTTAAGTCTCCTTTAATTTCTTTCATGAGTGTCTTATAATTTTCTACATACAGTTCTTTTGTTTCTTTAGGTATGTTTATTCCTAGGTATTTTATTAAACTAAAAATAGAAGCACCATATGACCCAGGATTCCCACTATTAGGCTATACCCTGATGAAATCAAAACTGAAAGAAGCACCTGTACCCTAATGTACATTGCAGTTCTCTATACAACATCTAGATCATGGAAGCAACCTAGGTGTCCTATGGAATACTACTTAGCTGCTAAAAGAAATGCAGAAGAATCAGTCCTGAGGAGGTGGTTCTATCTAGAATCTATCATAAAAAGTGAAGTAAGTCAAAAAGAGAAAGACAAATACAGTATATTAACACATATATATGGAATCTAGTAAAAGGGTTAGGATAACACATGCAGTGAATCCATGGAAAAACAGACAGAGAATAGACATATGGACATTTTGGGGAATGAACAGTGAGTGGGAGCCATAGAGGGAATAACATGGAAACCTATACTGTCAAATGTGAAAAAGATAGCTGTTGTCATTGCACTAAGGGAATAGGAGTTCCTACAAGGATTTTGTGGGACAACCTGGAGGGGTGGGATGGGGAGGCTGGGAGTGGGGAGGGGACCGGGGATATGCATATGACTGATCTGGGAGCATACATGTCTGTGAACAGCAAAACTCTGTAAAAACTTTTAAAATGAATAAATAAATGCATAAAATATTGTCAGTGTCAACCACTCTACATTCATTTGGCATTTGAAGCAAATTGGAAAGTTGAAAAAGTGTGATAAATGGGTGTTTCATGAATAGAGTGAAAATCAAAAAAAAATTTAATTTGAGGTGCTGTCTTCTCTTATTTTACTCAACAATCAGCCATTTCTCTGTTAGACTGTGACATGTGATGAAAAGTTGGCTATGAAGTTTTGCCTCATCTTCCATACTCACCTGGTCCTCACCAACTGACTACGTCAAGCAACTTTTGTGTTTCCATATGAACTGTGTTTTTTTGCAATTGAGTTGGGATTCTTTGTCAGGTGATATTTGGTAGTATGATCATTTTCACAATATTGAGTCTTCTGACTCAGGAACATGGAATATCTCTCCATCTGTTTAAGTCTCCTTTAATTTCTTTCATGAGTGTCTTATAATTTTCTACATACAGTTCTTTTGTTTCTTTAGGTATGTTTATTCCTAGGTATTTTATTAAACTAAAAATAGAAGCACCATATGACCCAGGATTCCCACTATTAGGCTATACCCTGATGAAATCAAAACTGAAAGAAGCACCTGTACCCTAATGTACATTGCAGTTCTCTATACAACATCTAGATCATGGAAGCAACCTAGGTGTCCTATGGAATACTACTTAGCTGCTAAAAGAAATGCAGAAGAATCAGTCCTGAGGAGGTGGTTCTATCTAGAATCTATCATAAAAAGTGAAGTAAGTCAAAAAGAGAAAGACAAATACAGTATATTAACACATATATATGGAATCTAGTAAAAGGGTTAGGATAACACATGCAGTGAATCCATGGAAAAACAGACAGAGAATAGACATATGGACATTTTGGGGAATGAACAGTGAGTGGGAGCCATAGAGGGAATAACATGGAAACCTATACTGTCAAATGTGAAAAAGATAGCTGTTGTCATTGCACTAAGGGAATAGGAGTTCCTACAAGGATTTTGTGGGACAACCTGGAGGGGTGGGATGGGGAGGCTGGGAGTGGGGAGGGGACCGGGGATATGCATATGACTGATCTGGGAGCATACATGTCTGTGAACAGCAAAACTCTGTAAAAACTTTTAAAATGAATAAATAAATGCATAAAATATTGTCAGTGTCAACCACTCTACATTCATTTGGCATTTGAAGCAAATTGGAAAGTTGAAAAAGTGTGATAAATGGGTGTTTCATGAATAGAGTGAAAATCAAAAAAAAATTTAATTTGAGGTGCTGTCTTCTCTTATTTTACTCAACAATCAGCCATTTCTCTGTTAGACTGTGACATGTGATGAAAAGTTGGCTATGAAGTTTTGCCTCATCTTCCATACTCACCTGGTCCTCACCAACTGACTACGTCAAGCAACTCAACAGCTTTTTGCAAGGAAAATGCTTCCACAAGCAGCAGGAGGCAAAAAATGCTTTCCAAGAGTTCATCAAATCCTGAAGCACAAATTTTTACGCTACAGGAATAAACAATCATTTCTAATTAGCAAAAAATATGCTGATTGTAATGGTTCCTATTTTGATTAATAAACATATATTTGAACTTAGTTACAATGATTTAAAATTCACAGTCCAAAACCACAGTTATTTTTGTACCAACCTAAATTCAAGATTTAACCTCACATGCTTTCCAAATTCCCTTTTTGCAGTAAGTTTAGTGCCACAATTAAGGGCAACGACACTGATTTTTTTGTGTCTTCAGCAAGTGTTTGCTTCCTCCATATTTATTTATAGACAAGAAGGAACCATCTACCTAATGCAAAGCGACCTTATAGGCAAGCAATGCGCTATAGAAAAACAAATTATACTCAATGTGTCAGTTTCAAAAACTTACTGGTAAGAGGATATCATATAAGGTTCAGTAAATGGAAAGACAATAGCATCCATAAATCTATTTATTTAGCACAGAATCATGTTTTTTAAGGGTACAATAGTATGAGTTTAAATGTCTTGTATGCAGGAGATAAACTGAGGATAGTTTTATGTAAAGAATTTCAGTAGAGGCAGATAAAGTAAATTAAGTTCTTGGGCCCAGATTGTACTCAGCACAACTCTGGAAAATACATTGAAAAGGTTCTTTATGTCTGCTCTTCTTTGTATTCTATGCCCTTCAAACAGCCATACATCTTTAGAGAGATGCATTATTTCTTAGAGATGATAAATAATTTGATCAGACTATAATTGCATCCTACTGGCCTGTGAGCCATCAAATCTTTTTAAAATGACTTTTTTAAATCTTCTTTCTGACTCATTACCTGGTGATGTCGACATTTAATTAGCAGAAATCAGTTTTAGAGGTCTTTATTTATAAAATTGTAGTAATTCCTGGATTTTAAGAGGATGTGATATTGCTCTTTATTAACAAGGGAAAAACCATATCATGTGTATGTGTGATTTATTCAGGAAAACTTTAATGATATATAGGCCCTAGAGATAACCAACAACTCAGTTTTCAATTTTTTCTGGGACGGGGGGCGGGTTTGGTAGGGAGAGGGGCAGGCAGGACAGTTCTATTGGTCTTTCATTTATCTATTTTCATCCATCTTTATTCTTTGGCACGTGTGGGCCTCCCATTGCAGTGGCCTCTGTTGTCGTAGAGTACGGGCTCTGGGCACATGAGCTTCGGAGCTCTGGCTTGGTAATTGGACACATCGGTCCAGGTGCTCCGCAACACGTGGGATCTTCCCAGGTCAGGGATTGAACAGGTACCCCTTGCACTGCAAGGCGGTGTCCTTACCCACTGGACCACCAGGGAAGCCCAATAACTCAGTTTTGTTTTCTCTTTCACTGTCTCTTTCTCTTTCAGTCTCTCTAGTTCTTCTTTTCCTTCCTTCCCTCTTTTCCAATCCATCTCCATTTATCTGTATTTTCCCTCCTTTCTCCATTTATTTCTCTTTATATCATTTTATTTTTGACAGTTGTGTTTCGTAGGAACTGTAGAATTAGACTCAGAAATTCAGACATGCTACATTAAACAAAGGGGAAAACCACAGAGTGCATTTTAGAGAAATACTGATAATCACTTTCTAAATAAAGAATATTGTCTTTGAGTGTTCTACTGCCCCTTTAGATTTATTTAGCACAGAATCATGTTTTTTAAGGGTACAATAGTATGAGTTTAAATGTCTTGTATGCAGGAGATAAACTGAGGATAGTTTTATGTAAAGAATTTCAGTAGAGGCAGATAAAGTAAATTAAGTTCTTGGGCCCAGATTGTACTCAGCACAACTCTGGAAAATACATTGAAAAGGTTCTTTATGTCTGCTCTTCTTTGTATTCTATGCCCTTCAAACAGCCATACATCTTTAGAGAGATGCATTATTTCTTAGAGATGATAAATAATTTGATCAGACTATAATTGCATCCTACTGGCCTGTGAGCCATCAAATCTTTTTAAAATGACTTTTTTAAATCTTCTTTCTGACTCATTACCTGGTGATGTCGACATTTAATTAGCAGAAATCAGTTTTAGAGGTCTTTATTTATAAAATTGTAGTAATTCCTGGATTTTAAGAGGATGTGATATTGCTCTTTATTAACAAGGGAAAAACCATATCATGTGTATGTGTGATTTATTCAGGAAAACTTTAATGATATATAGGCCCTAGAGATAACCAACAACTCAGTTTTCAATTTTTTCTGGGACGGGGGGCGGGTTTGGTAGGGAGAGGGGCAGGCAGGACAGTTCTATTGGTCTTTCATTTATCTATTTTCATCCATCTTTATTCTTTGGCACGTGTGGGCCTCCCATTGCAGTGGCCTCTGTTGTCGTAGAGTACGGGCTCTGGGCACATGAGCTTCGGAGCTCTGGCTTGGTAATTGGACACATCGGTCCAGGTGCTCCGCAACACGTGGGATCTTCCCAGGTCAGGGATTGAACAGGTACCCCTTGCACTGCAAGGCGGTGTCCTTACCCACTGGACCACCAGGGAAGCCCAATAACTCAGTTTTGTTTTCTCTTTCACTGTCTCTTTCTCTTTCAGTCTCTCTAGTTCTTCTTTTCCTTCCTTCCCTCTTTTCCAATCCATCTCCATTTATCTGTATTTTCCCTCCTTTCTCCATTTATTTCTCTTTATATCATTTTATTTTTGACAGTTGTGTTTCGTAGGAACTGTAGAATTAGACTCAGAAATTCAGACATGCTACATTAAACAAAGGGGAAAACCACAGAGTGCATTTTAGAGAAATACTGATAATCACTTTCTAAATAAAGAATATTGTCTTTGAGTGTTCTACTGAATACTTCTTCCACTATCAACTGAAAATAAGGGTAGATAGTGCCAACTTAAAAAAATACATAACCTTAAAACAGAGAATTTTTTATATGGTTAACAAACCTGGAGACTTAAGCCACAAAGACTGCCTCTCAGATGGCTCAATGGGACCACTGAGAAGAGGAAATCAAATGAGAAATTAAAAAATTCCTAGAAGAAAATGACAATGAATATACGACCATGTAAAACTTATGGGATACCGCAAAAGCAGTCCTAAGGGGGAAATTTATAGCAATACAATCCCACCTCAAGAAACTAGGAACATATGAAGCAGATGACCTAACCTTCCGCTTAAAACAATTGGAAAAAGAAGAACAGAAACATCCCAAAGCCAGCAGAAGAAGGGAAATTATAAAGACTAGAGCAGAAATAAATCAGAAAGAAATGAAAGAAGCTATAGTTCGAATAAATAAAACAAAAAGCTGGTTCTTTGAAAAGGTAAACAAAATTGACAAGCCTCTGGCCAGACTCATCAAGAAAAAGAGGGAGAAGAACCAGATCAACAAAATCAAAAACGAAAAAGGAGCGATTACAACAGATAATGCAGAAATCCAAAGGATTCTAAGAGATGATTATGAGCAACTCTATGGCAACAAACTGGACAACCTGGAAGAAATGGACAGTTTCTTGGGGAAGATCAATCTCCCAAGACTGAGCCAGGAAGAAACAGAAACTTTGAACAACCCAATCACAAGCTCAGAAATCGAATCTGTGATTAAAAATCTACCCAAAAATAAAAGCCCAGGACCAGATGGCTTCACAGCCAAATTCTACCAAACATTTAAAGAAGAGCTAATGACTGTCCTTCTAAAACTCTTTCACACAATTGCATAGGAAGGAAAACTTCCAAACACATTCTACGAGGTCACCATCACCCTGATAGCCAAACCAGGCAAAGACAACACAAAAAAGGAAAATTACAGACCAATTTCCCTGATGAACTTAGATGCCAAGATCCTCAGCAAAATCCTAGCAAACAGAATTCAACGACATATCAAAAAACTCATGCATCATGATCAAGTCGGGTTCATTCCAGGCGTGAAAGGATTCTTCAACATCTGCAAATCAATCAATGTGATACACCGTATTAACAAACTGAGAGACAAAAATCACATGATCATCTCAATAGATGCAGAAAAAGCCTTCGACAAAGTACAACACCCATTCATGATAAAAACTCTTCAGAAAATGGGCATAGAAGGAACCTATCTCAACACAGTGAAAGCCATGTATGAGAAGCCCACAGCGAACATTATCCTCAATGGAGAAAAACTGAAAGCATTGCCTCTAAGATCAGGAACAAGACAGGGGTGTCCACTTTCACCACTACTATTCAACATAGTCCTGGAAGTTCTAGCAACAGCAATAAGAGAAGAGAAAGAAATCAAAGGAATCCAGATTGGAAAGGAAGAAGTCAAGCTCTCACTTTTTGCAGATGACATGACATTATACATAGAAAATCCCAAAGACTCTATTGCAAAGCTACTAGAGCTAATCAACGAATTCAGCAAAGTCGCAGGATACAAAGTCAACACACAGGTATCACTGGCATTCCTATACACAAACAATGAAAAATCAGAAAACAAAGTCAAACAGGAAATTTCCTTCACCATTGCAACCAAAAGAATCAAATATCTAGGAATAAACCTACCCAAAGAAACAAAAGAATTGTACACAGAAAATTACAAGACACTCATGAGACACATTAAAGAAGATTTGAACAGATGGAGAGATATTCCATTTTCCTGGGTCGGAAGAATCCATATTGTGAAAATGACCATACTACCAAATATCATCGACAGATTCAATGCAATACCTATTCAACTTCCATTGACATTTTTCACAGAACTAGACCAAAGAATAATGCAGTTCATATGGAAACAAAAAGAAAACGGAGCTGGAGGGATCAGCCTCCCTAACTTCACTCTCTACTACAAAGCAACAGTCATCAAGACAATATGGTACTGGCACAAAAACAGAAATATAGACCAATGGAACAAGATAGAGAACACAGAGATAAATCCACGCACCTCTGGGTACCTTATTTTTGAAAAGGAGGCGAAACTATAAAATGGGACAAAGATAGCCTCTTCAACAAGTGGTGCTGGGAGAATTGGACAGCTCCATGCAAAAAAATAAAATTGGAACATTCCCTGACACCATACACTAAGATCAACTCAAAATGGATTAAAGACCTAAATGCAAGACCAGAAACCATCAAACTCTTAGAGGAGAATATAGGCAAAACCCTCAAGGACATCAATCAAAGCAAGATCTTCTCTGACCCACCTACTAAAATAGTGGAACTGAAAAGACAAATGAACATGCGGGACCTCATGAAACTTCGAAGCTTTTGTACAGCAAAAGAAATTACAAAAAACCTCAACAGACACCCCACCGAGTGGGAGAAAATCGTAGCAAATGAAACAACAGATAAAGAATTAATCTCCAAAATCTGCAAGCAACTCAGACAACTCAGCACAGGGAAAACGAACAACCCAATCAAAAAATGGGAAAAAGATCTAAAGAGAAGCCTCTCCAAAGTGGACATACAGATGGCCCAAAAGCACATGAAACGACGCTCAACCTCGCTTATTATTCAAGAAATGCAAATTAAAACTACAATGAGATATCACCTCACACTCGTCAGAATGGCCATCTTCAAAAAATCTGCTGACAATAAATGCTGGAGAGGGTGCGGAGAAAAGAGAACCCTTTCGCATTGCTGGTGGAAATGTCAATTGATACAGCCTCTATGGAAGACAGTATGGAGATTTCTTAAAAAACTAAAAATAGAAGCACCCTATGACCCAACAATCCCACTATTAGGCTTATATCCTGATGAAATCAAAACTGAAAGAAGCACCCTACCCCAATGTTCATTGGAGCTCTCTATACAATAGGTAAAACATGGAAGCAACCTAGATGTCCATCGACAAATGAATGGATCCAGAAGCCCAAGTACATATATACAATGGAATACTACTCAGCTGTTAAAAGAAATGCAGAAGACTCAGTCCTAATGAGGTGGCTAGCTCTAGAACCTATCATAAAAAGTGAAGTAAGTCAAAAAGAGAAAGACAAATACAGTACTAACACACATATATGGAATCTAGTAGGACGGTCTTGATATCACACACAGAGAACTCATGGAAAAAAAGACAGAGCATAGACATAGGGACATCGTGGCAAAGAAATAGGGAGGGGGAAGCATGGAGGAAGTAACAAGGAAACCTATAGTGTTATGTGTGGCAAAGATAGTTAGTGTCATAGTGCTAAGGGAATAGGAGTGCTTACAATGGCTTGGGGCAAAGGTCTGGAGGGGTGGGCTGGGAGGATCTGGGAGGGTGGGGACCATGGATATGCATATGACTGATCTGGGAACATACATATCTGTGAACTCCAAAACTCTGTAAAACCTTTAAAATAAAGAATAAAAAATAAATAAATAAATAAAACCAGGCATCTCAAGCTAAGAACTATAGCGCTTTTGTATACATTGTAATATGCAAGCATCTGGGCTCATTGAATCTTTCCTTTGATCTGCAACTCAGCTATCTGGAACCAGTATCCTGTTTCCACATCCTGAACTTCCTCAGAGCTCACCAGAGGGGGTGGTTGCAGATCTAGATGAGTGCTAGATAATGAGAATCTTGTTGCATCCTGTATTCCTTCAGGGTTTACTGTAGGGCTGGCTGTAAAGTAATGCCTTGATGGGTACAACTCCTTTGCTAACTGAAATGACAGCTTTATTTCATTGACAGTGGCAACAACTGTAGGAATCTGCAGGCTTTGATCCTAGATATATGCAAACTGACAAGAAGAATCAGGGTTGAATGGCTCCTTGTCTAGAATATTCCAAGAGATCAATCATTGGAGGTACTTTATAAAAATCCCTGGATCTATTCATTTGAGTGAATATTTAATAAATGAGGCTTTCTGAAGCATTAGGTTTCTGTTATATAAGTAAACAAAGAAAAATTGTTAAATAGAAAATTAATATCTAAGAAAACAAACAAAAAACCCTGCCAAAGCATGGAAGCAACCTAGATGTCCATCGACAAATGAATGGATCCAGAAGCCCAAGTACATATATACAATGGAATACTACTCAGCTGTTAAAAGAAATGCAGAAGACTCAGTCCTAATGAGGTGGCTAGCTCTAGAACCTATCATAAAAAGTGAAGTAAGTCAAAAAGAGAAAGACAAATACAGTACTAACACACATATATGGAATCTAGTAGGACGGTCTTGATATCACACACAGAGAACTCATGGAAAAAAAGACAGAGCATAGACATAGGGACATCGTGGCAAAGAAATAGGGAGGGGGAAGCATGGAGGAAGTAACAAGGAAACCTATAGTGTTATGTGTGGCAAAGATAGTTAGTGTCATAGTGCTAAGGGAATAGGAGTGCTTACAATGGCTTGGGGCAAAGGTCTGGAGGGGTGGGCTGGGAGGATCTGGGAGGGTGGGGACCATGGATATGCATATGACTGATCTGGGAACATACATATCTGTGAACTCCAAAACTCTGTAAAACCTTTAAAATAAAGAATAAAAAATAAATAAATAAATAAAACCAGGCATCTCAAGCTAAGAACTATAGCGCTTTTGTATACATTGTAATATGCAAGCATCTGGGCTCATTGAATCTTTCCTTTGATCTGCAACTCAGCTATCTGGAACCAGTATCCTGTTTCCACATCCTGAACTTCCTCAGAGCTCACCAGAGGGAGTGGTTGCAGATCTAGATGAGTGCTAGATAATGAGAATCTTGTTGCATCCTGTATTCCTTCAGGGTTTACTGTAGGGCTGGCTGTAAAGTAATGCCTTGATGGGTACAACTCCTTTGCTAACTGAAATGACAGCTTTATTTCATTGACAGTGGCAACAACTGTAGGAATCTGCAGGCTTTGATCCTAGATATATGCAAACTGACAAGAAGAATCAGGGTTGAATGGCTCCTTGTCTAGAATATTCCAAGAGATCAATCATTGGAGGTACTTTATAAAAATCCCTGGATCTATTCATTTGAGTGAATATTTAATAAATGAGGCTTTCTGAAGCATTAGGTTTCTGTTATATAAGTAAACAAAGAAAAAATTGTTAAATAGAAAATTAATATCTAAGAAAACAAACAAAAAAAACCCTGCCAATTAAAATCAGTAAATACATTTAAATGCCTCTGTATATAATAGTTGCTCAGTAAATGTTATGCTATTTCTTGTTTATGCTAACTTCAAAACTGCTTTATTATAACATTTTCACTAATATGTAAATGTTATTTAAGAAAAAACTGATGGCAGATATTTTCTTTAATGATATATTATATACATATGACATTACATATACATATATTACAAATAAACCCATTTTACAGTAGTTCAACTTAAGACAAGATCTCAGCTCAAGATCTCAGTCAGTCAGTGAAGGATCAGGATGCAAAAGAGTCAGGACTTCAGCTGACTGAGATCACTGAGAAATGTGAAGCCCAAAATCTTACACATCCACAATTCCAATTCAGTTTTATTTTTATTATTTTTTTTTTGTTTTTAAGTAAAAAAGATGTACTGTGGATAAACTGTTACTAGTAACTTCTTTTCTTTTTTTTTTTAAACTGGTAGTGATCAGTTGTATCTGTACTCTGCAGTATCCTCCCACCCTAACTCGCAAAGGGACATTTGTGATTTTTAAAAGTAAAATGTCAAATTACTTATAAAAGACTGAATTCATATTATCATATTTTAATCTGTTTCAGTAACTGAAAAGAATAAAGAAACTGTATTTCCAGGGCAGCTGTGTGTGCCACTAAATTTAAGAGATACCAAAATTTTAAATTTTCCCTTGAATCAATATACTACGATTTGGCTTGAAATGCCTTGATTACTGAAAATTAGAGTAGTTATTTGTGAAGAAATAATCACTCCATTTTGGTAGTCATTTGGTACCTATATTCTTTTGAGAAAGGGGAAAAATAGCAAGCATTTAATATAAATAAAAAAAGTTGAGTTTACCACACAGCTTATCAGGGGTTAAGAATTTCCTGTCTGATAATAATTTAGTAATATTCAAGGGGCATCAAAAGATAGGCCTTTTACATCCTTAAAAATTTTAATATTTTTCATTTTAAATCACTGTCCGAGGACATTTGTCCTGGACTCCAAAAGGGTCTAATTTGAGTAAATTTAAATGGCTTTCTGATTAGGTTTCTGTTATATAAGTAAACAAAGAAAAATTGTTAAATAGAAAATTAATATCTAAGAAAACAAACAAAAAACCCTGCCAATTAAAATCAGTAAATACATTTAAATGCCTCTGTATATAATAGTTGCTCAGTAAATGTTATGCTATTTCTTGTTTATGCTAACTTCAAAACTGCTTTATTATAACATTTTCACTAATATGTAAATGTTATTTAAGAAAAAACTGATGGCAGATATTTTCTTTAATGATATATTATATACATATGACATTACATATACATATATTACAAATAAACCCATTTTACAGTAGTTCAACTTAAGACAAGATCTCAGCTCAAGATCTCAGTCAGTCAGTGAAGGATCAGGATGCAAAAGAGTCAGGACTTCAGCTGACTGAGATCACTGAGAAATGTGAAGCCCAAAATCTTACACATCCACAATTCCAATTCAGTTTTATTTTTATTATTTTTTTGTTTTTAAGTAAAAAAGATGTACTGTGGATAAACTGTTACTAGTAACTTCTTTTCTTTTTTTTTTTAAACTGGTAGTGATCAGTTGTATCTGTACTCTGCAGTATCCTCCCACCCTAACTCGCAAAGGGACATTTGTGATTTTTAAAAGTAAAATGTCAAATTACTTATAAAAGACTGAATTCATATTATCATATTTTAATCTGTTTCAGTAACTGAAAAGAATAAAGAAACTGTATTTCCAGGGCAGCTGTGTGTGCCACTAAATTTAAGAGATACCAAAATTTTAAATTTTCCCTTGAATCAATATACTACGATTTGGCTTGAAATGCCTTGATTACTGAAAATTAGAGTAGTTATTTGTGAAGAAATAATCACTCCATTTTGGTAGTCATTTGGTACCTATATTCTTTTGAGAAAGGGGAAAAATAGCAAGCATTTAATATAAATAAAAAAAGTTGAGTTTACCACACAGCTTATCAGGGGTTAAGAATTTCCTGTCTGATAATAATTTAGTAATATTCAAGGGGCATCAAAAGATAGGCCTTTTACATCCTCACTGGCAAGAAAAGGGATTTTCTCAATGTCATGCTTTCTTTCTAAGGCACATTTTAAATCACTGTCCGAGGACATTTTTGTCCTGGACTCCAAAGTTGCTCTCTCACTTAATTACATGTCCTGATTAGGACATGCTATACCCTGAGAATTTTAAACACTCAGGTATTAATAGGTCATCTTGGTCAGGTTGATTCCAAACTTCTAGTCAGATGGCCATCATTCCTGTACCTTTTATTTTTTTAATTTTTGACCTCTTTTTATTGGTCTTTAATTTATTTATTTTAAATTATATCTGTTCTTTGGCCTGTGTGGGCCTCCCATTGCAGTATTCTCTCCAAAAGCAGAGCACTGGCTCTGGGCGCTTGCACTCCATTGCCAGCTTGCAACTGGACACACCAGCTCCACGGCAGGCAAAATCTTCCTAGGCCAGGGGTTGAACCAGCACCCCTTGCAATGCAAGGCAGACTCTTCATCCACTGGACCACCAGGGAAGCCCCTTCCTATGACTTTTGATGGGATTCATACTATATTTTATCTGGTAAGGAGAAAATTCACTTTGGAGGCTTCCTTGTTTTGATAATAATCCAAAAACAAGTATAATTTAATCAAGATTGTTAATAAAATATAAGGAAATAAATTTTAATATTTTTTTCTATCTTTGGTGCAAGGACAAGCAACTATGTTTTCACTTTTGTATGCTGCAGTCTTCTTTAAATAAACAAGCCATACATTTCAATAATTTTAATGGAAGTCAAACTTTTTATAAATGACTGTTTCTGTAGTAAATCCTTATATTGTATGCCTTTCTTTTTTCTCATTAGGGTCTTAATTTTCTTTTCTGTTGAAGGAAAGGAATGGTTTCATTTATTATTTTTTTTTTTGGCTTAAACAACAGAAGTTTATTAATATCTCTCAGAGTACTAGAGACTTGGCATTTTCATTTATTCTTAAAGAGGAAAAATGATTTTTAAAATTTTATTTTTGCATCAAAATAATGTAAATGAACTTTTGGATCTCTTTATTCTTAATGTATCTACTGCTAGGATATCTCTTTTGGAGAGTCATATGTGGAAAGGTAACTGATACAAGTTTATTTGGTTGAATTAGTGATCTAGAAACCAGAGTAAGGATTGCATGTGTGATTCCAGTAGGGGTATTAATTTCTACATTGTTCAACTGAGTTTCTTGTCTATACTGTTTAAATCTATCCTTTCTTTCTAAGGCACATTTTAAATCACTGTCCGAGGACATGGACTCCAAAGTTGCTCTCTCACTTAATTACATGTCCTGATTAGGACATGCTATACCCTGAGAATTTTAAACACTCAGGTATTAATAGGTCATCTTGGTCAGGTTGATTCCAAACTTCTAGTCAGATGGCCATCATTCCTGTACCTTTTATTTTTTTAATTTTTGACCTCTTTTTATTGGTCTTTAATTTATTTATTTTAAATTATATCTGTTCTTTGGCCTGTGTGGGCCTCCCATTGCAGTATTCTCTCCAAAAGCAGAGCACTGGCTCTGGGCGCTTGCACTCCATTGCCAGCTTGCAACTGGACACACCAGCTCCACGGCAGGCAAAATCTTCCTAGGCCAGGGGTTGAACCAGCACCCCTTGCAATGCAAGGCAGACTCTTCATCCACTGGACCACCAGGGAAGCCCCTTCCTATGACTTTTGATGGGATTCATACTATATTTTATCTGGTAAGGAGAAAATTCACTTTGGAGGCTTCCTTGTTTTGATAATAATCCAAAAACAAGTATAATTTAATCAAGATTGTTAATAAAATATAAGGAAATAAATTTTAATATTTTTTTCTATCTTTGGTGCAAGGACAAGCAACTATGTTTTCACTTTTGTATGCTGCAGTCTTCTTTAAATAAACAAGCCATACATTTCAATAATTTTAATGGAAGTCAAACTTTTTATAAATGACTGTTTCTGTAGTAAATCCTTATATTGTATGCCTTTCTTTTTTCTCATTAGGGTCTTAATTTTCTTTTCTGTTGAAGGAAAGGAATGGTTTCATTTATTATTTTTTTTTTTGGCTTAAACAACAGAAGTTTATTAATATCTCTCAGAGTACTAGAGACTTGGCATTTTCATTTATTCTTAAAGAGGAAAAATGATTTTTAAAATTTTATTTTTGCATCAAAATAATGTAAATGAACTTTTGGATCTCTTTATTCTTAATGTATCTACTGCTAGGATATCTCTTTTGGAGAGTCATATGTGGAAAGGTAACTGATACAAGTTTATTTGGTTGAATTAGTGATCTAGAAACCAGAGTAAGGATTGCATGTGTGATTCCAGTAGGGGTATTAATTCTCTACATTGTTCAACATGAGTTTCTTGTCTATACTGTTTAAATCTATCCTTTCTGTTCTACTTATCTGGAATTTGCAAGCAGAGTGGTGGGCCCTGTGGCTTTTTCCAATGCTCCTCACAAGGTTTCCTCATGGGAAAACTTCACCAAATAGAAACTTAACTGATTTCAATTTAGTGTGTTCAGTGTCTACATTTATCCTTTCTCCTAAACTTTGCTCTGAATCCACTTACTAGAAAGTATTTTTTTTTAATCCATAATGACCAAAGGTATTCCTAGCAGAATAAGTCTGTTCTTTCTCTATAGTTCTCACCTTTCTAAATTAAGACTTGATTGTGGAATTCTTTATCCCCCCTACTTGTGTAGCAGCAAGTTTTATTCTCTGGTAGTTCAGATGGTAAAAAGTCTGCCTGCAATGTGGGAGCCCCGGGTTTGATCCCTGGGTCAGGAAGAGCTCCTAGAGAAGGAAATGTCAACCTACTACAGTGTTCTTGGCTGGAAAACCCTATGGATTGAGGAGCCTCGAAGACTATAGTCTTTGTGGTTGCAAACAGTCTGACTCGACTAAGCAAGGACACTTTGTATTGCTATTTGGGGAAGTAAATGGTTGTCCTTAAATTAGGTTCCAGCCAATTGAATTAAGCAGAAATTCCTTGAGGATTTCAAAATGTGGCTATCCTCCTTTTCTGTTAACAGCACTGATGGGAATTTTCCCTACTTTTATATTTTGGGTTAGTCAAAAGTTTGTTTGGATTTTTCCATAAGATGTTAAAGGGGAAAGAAAAGAGAAAAGAAAAAGAACATTCTGACCATTTCAATACCTTCGTTCAGCCAACTTCTAATATTACGGAGGGGGATTTTGGTTGCCAATTCTGAAGTCATTGCTATTCTCTAAAGACCCACTATATAATAAGCTTTTGGTCTTTGCTATTTTTAGACTATTCAGTTAAGATACTAAATCAGGAACTATATTGTTTGGCTTCACTGACAGTATAGGACTGTATAATCAGAAGGCAGGATAATAAATCTCAAATATCTTCTGCTTTCACTTTAAATCCCTTTTCTAACCCCACATCTGCAACAGAAGATGGTACTTACTGATAAAAAAATAATTTAAAAATTTTAAATAAAATACATTAGTAAGAAAAGAAAGGTTGGGGGAAAAGCTTTATAGGGACTAGATTTGCTACATTTTAATAAAACATTTCTGGACAAAGAAGTCAATCTAAATTTTACTTCTTTCTGTCAAACATTTAACAAGTACTCACAGTATGCAAAGCTGTATATCTGCACTGTGGGAGATAGAGAGATGAATTAAGCACAGTTCCTACCTGTGAAAATCTTAGGGGAAACAAGAAATATAGATAAATATAAGTAGCTTGAGTACAAGTTCCAAAAATGATGAAAACCATAAGAGGAACATAAACAAAGTCCATTGAATTCAGCAGTTGTGGAGATTACTCCCCTGCTGAAATGCTAAATGTAAGTGTGGAATGCATATGAAGAGATGCATGAGCATATGTGCACAGGCATACACATGTGTATACATGTTTGGGGGGCTTTTTTATGTGTTGTTTGCCTTTAAAATTCTAACCAGTCTTTAAAATGGATAAATTATGCGGTAGGCTTAATAAATTAATCAGTAAAGTTAAGCATGCCTTGATAAAAGAATCTAAATGATTCCATACATAATTCTGATTTTAATAATATTTAAAGAACTGTTTTGGTAAAAATATTCATTGTAAAACAGGAAAGATACAAAATAATTGACAATGAACAAAATTATCTCTCTGTCTCTTTGTCTAATATCAAAGAAATGCACACGTTTGTTTCTACTTACTTTAAATGTAGTCTAATTAGGAGGAAACCTGGGTCACTTAAGAGAAAAAGCTAAGGAGAACAACTGAGGTAGTATTAAAATGGATACTCAGTGAATACTAGAGCATCAAAACACTTCCGGTGTCAACAAAACACACTTTGAGCATTATAAATAATTTGAAACAAGTCCTTGCCCAGTAGACTTAAATAATAAAAATGAAGTTTTGAATGCATCACTGATTAGCTAGTTTCATTTGTCTCTGAGCACAGAGTAAATACATATTGGTTTCACCGAGACAAGTTTTCTGTTAGATTTTTTTTTTTTTTTTAATTTTCAAAAACAGCAACCTAACTAGGATAGAAGCATCAGAGCAAATTATTAAATCTTGCCAGTTTATGAAATCATATACTACCCAAAGCAACATGAGAGATGTTGATGATGGGAGTCACTTCAAGGGAGTCTCTTCAGTATTGTGGCATAATCAGGACTATCTAAATTGAAGCACTGACTAATTTTGGTCTAGCTATGTGCTTTCATGCAAATGTTTAACTTTTGAAGTCATATTTAGAAAATATTTATCTTAAAGCTAGGATAATATTAATAGCTACCTCATTAACTGTTTTTAAAACTAAATGAGCTTATGTATGTCTAGTATTAGGCTGTTATTTTTTCCCATAAAACAAAAAATAAAAGGAAGAGAAAGAGAAAACAGTGAAATAGGGAAATTGATTGTCATATATATGTCATGATGATTCTTTAGTTTTTTGCATGAAAATCTAGAAGGAAGTCAGAAGCATTTTAAGAGAATAAAAATAAGTTCCTTGAATTTTTTCATTCAAAGCTATTTTATTTTTACGCAACTGGATTTCCAACATTTTCTGGTCTTAGATTTGCTTTTTCTGGTGTGCTTAATTTAAAATTATGAATCGTATTACATGAAACAAAGACCTGTATTTTTGTTAAAAATTAGACGAAGTCCAGTATTGCAAACATGGACACAATGTCTAATACCGTTCCACAATATGATTGTCAGATTAAATACAGGACACCTTTTTTTTTTTTTTTTTCCCCAGATAAATGAGAAACTGGATTAGAGAAATGTCCCAAATTTACATGAGCATATTTATATTATAAATTATTGTGTTTATTTAAAATTCACATTTATCTGGACTTTTTATATTTTATTTGATGAATCTGGCAGTACTGGACTGTAGGAAGCCCATGAATTACCAATATGTTAATCTAAAACCAAACTAATCACAAGCTATTTTGTACATTCATCTCAGTCTCTGTGGCAACCTCTTTTATACCATAATCATTTGACTCTAATAATTCCAACAGTCTCCCAATGGTCTCTGGCTTTATGCTCTCCCTCTTCCTATCTGTGTTCTGTCTTATAGTGAAGAGATTGTTCTAAAGCACAGTCTAATTATAGGAACTTGCTGGCTAAAAATGTTGTCAATGGTTTACCCAAGCCTTCTGGATAAAATATATTGATCTTCAGTGTCTCAGTCATGTCCAACTCTTTGTGACTCAATGGACTGCAGCACGCCAGCCTTTCCTGTCCTTCACCATCTCCAGAGTTTGCGCAAACTCATGTCGATTGAGTTGGTGATGCCATCTACCCATCTTAATCTTCTGTCATCCCCTTCTCCTTCTGCCTTCAATCTTTTCCTGCATCAGGGTCTTTTCCAATGATTTCCAATGATTAATGCATTAATTAAAGAGCTAACTTTGCATTAGGTGGCCAAAGTATTGGAGCTTCAGCTTCAACCTCAGGACGAGTCCTTCCATTGAATATTCAGGGCTCATTTCCTTTAGGATTGACTGGTTTGATTTCTTTACAGTCCAATGGACTCCAGAAAGTCTCCAACACTACAGTTGGAAGACACCAATTCTTTGGAGCTCAGCTTTCTTTATGGTTCAACTCTCACATCCATACATGACTACTGGAAAAAACAGTTTTGACTATATGGACCTTTGTCAAGAAAGTGATGTCTCTGCATTTTAATACTCTATCCGGGTTTTTCATAGCATTTCTTTCAAGGATCAAGCCTCTTTTAATTTCATGGCTGCAATTGCCATTCACAGAGCTTTTAGAACCCCCCAAAATTAAGTCTGTCACTGTTTCTATGTTTTCCCATCTATTTGCCATGGTGAAATCATAGGACCAGAAGCCATGGACTTAGTTTTTTGAATGTTGAGTTTTAAACCAGCATTTTCACTCTCCTCTTTTACCTTCAAGAGGCTCTTTAATTCCTTTTCATTTTTGGCATTCAGGGTGCTATCATCAGCAAAACTGAGGCTAGTGATATTTCTCCCAGCAATATTGTTCCAGTTTGTGCTTTATCCAGACCGGTATTTTGCATGATTTACACTGCATACAAGTTAAGTAAGCAGGGTGACAATATACAATCTTGACCTATTCCTTTCCACTTTTGAACAGTCTATTTTTCCATGTCTGGTACTAACTGTTGTTTCTTGACTGTCATACAGTTTTCTCAGGAGGTAGGTATGGTGGTTTGGTATCCCCATCTTTTTCAGAATTTTCCATAGTCTGTTGTGATCCACACAATTAATGGCTTTAGTGTATTCAGTGAAGCAGAAGTAGATGTTTCCTAGAATTCCCTTGCTTTCTCTATAAGACATTGGATATTGGCAGCTTCATCTCTGGTTCCTCTGCTTTTTCTAAATCTACTTTTCCTGGAAGTTCTCAATTCACATTTAAACACTGCTAAACAAAAATGTAAGGTAAAGCAATAGATGATCTAGGATTTGTGTTCACCTCCAGTGTATCCACTGTAAATTAAACTCCAGCTACAGTGAGCCTCCTTCTGTCTTGATTCTTCCACCTGAAAATAATTTCACATATATTCTCCTCCTCCTTCCTTAACGAACTCCCCCTCCCTTGCCAGTCTGGTTTATGCCTTATCCTTTAAGTTTTCATGTGCTAGGTAAACAATATTCAGTTAGGTGTTCAATACTCTAGAGAAGTAAAGGCAAAAATATCTTCTTTTTGGTAGCATTGAAAACAGACAGGAATTGACTAATGTGAGCCATGAAAGAAATTCCCTAATGTTAACAAAGGTCTCTTTAAAATGTTTGAATTAAAAAGTATTCTTAATAGGTAACATATACACAATGTTGGAAAAGTAGGGAAAGCATATTGTTCCACACAGCCTGTACTTCCGCTCCCAGAGTTAACCATGGTTAGCGTCCCCACAAATGTCCTTCCAGAAACATTTTACGCCTTCACAAGCAAATATATGCAAATAGAAGTATACCCATTTCCAATGTTTCTATGGGTAATTGAATCTTAAACTAGTAAAAATATAGTTATAAATGACCTATTCATTTTTGAATGTTGAGTTTTAAACCAGCATTTTCACTCTCCTCTTTACCTTCAAGAGGCTCTTTAATTCCTTTTCATTTTTGGCATTCAGGGTGCTATCATCAGCAAAACTGAGGCTAGTGATATTTCTCCCAGCAATATTGTTCCAGTTTGTGCTTTATCCAGACCGGTATTTTGCATGATTTACACTGCATACAAGTTAAGTAAGCAGGGTGACAATATACAATCTTGACCTATTCCTTTCCACTTTTGAACAGTCTATTTTTCCATGTCTGGTACTAACTGTTGTTTCTTGACTGTCATACAGTTTTCTCAGGAGGTAGGTATGGTGGTTTGGTATCCCCATCTTTTTCAGAATTTTCCATAGTCTGTTGTGATCCACACAATTAATGGCTTTAGTGTATTCAGTGAAGCAGAAGTAGATGTTTCCTAGAATTCCCTTGCTTTCTCTATAAGACATTGGATATTGGCAGCTTCATCTCTGGTTCCTCTGCTTTTTCTAAATCTACTTTTCCTGGAAGTTCTCAATTCACATTTAAACACTGCTAAACAAAAATGTAAGGTAAAGCAATAGATGATCTAGGATTTGTGTTCACCTCCAGTGTATCCACTGTAAATTAAACTCCAGCTACAGTGAGCCTCCTTCTGTCTTGATTCTTCCACCTGAAAATAATTTCACATATATTCTCCTCCTCCTTCCTTAACGAACTCCCCCTCCCTTGCCAGTCTGGTTTATGCCTTATCCTTTAAGTTTTCATGTGCTAGGTAAACAATATTCAGTTAGGTGTTCAATACTCTAGAGAAGTAAAGGCAAAAATATCTTCTTTTTGGTAGCATTGAAAACAGACAGGAATTGACTAATGTGAGCCATGAAAGAAATTCCCTAATGTTAACAAAGGTCTCTTTAAAATGTTTGAATTAAAAAGTATTCTTAATAGGTAACATATACACAATGTTGGAAAAGTAGGGAAAGCATATTGTTCCACACAGCCTGTACTTCCGCTCCCAGAGTTAACCATGGTTAGCGTCCCCACAAATGTCCTTCCAGAAACATTTTACGCCTTCACAAGCAAATATATGCAAATAGAAGTATACCCATTTCCAATGTTTCTATGGGTAATTGAATCTTAAACTAGTAAAAATATAGTTATAAAGCTTTCATCTGACCTATTCAAGCTGTGGAATTCACAAGGATAATTTTTTTCTCAGTTACACTATTTCAATCAACAATTACATAATTAAATATTAATTAATAAATAATTTATAATGCTATGATTGCAAATATTAAATGGGTCATACCCTACAAAGTATGATCCATTTTACTGTCTCAAATTTTTAAAAATTTAAGCTGGCAACCTCTCTAAATATAATGTATTTCCTTTTATTTTCACTTTCTTTGTTATATTTTTAAATTTCCTATCCTAAAGAATTATACTTCATTTCACTGTATTAAGTTTTTAAAAATTTAAACTGACGACCTCTGTAAAGATTATGTATTTCCTTTGGTTTTCACATCTTTGTTACATTTTTAATTTCCTACTTTCCTAACAATATTTATACTCATTCTCATATGCAAAATGATTAAAAACTAAAATATAATTTTAGAATAGAATAAAGATATTTTTAATAAAAATATAAACTAAACCAACCAAAATATTTGCTTCTTAAAATGATACACATATTTTCTCTAAATTATTTAAAATTATATAATATAATTTGTTATACCTCTACCTTAATGTAACTCAAAAATTTAAATTATATTTGATGAAGGTCACTGTATTTTTTTTTTAAAGTTGAGTTCATACCATACTTATATAGTGATAACACAATTTGCAATTATAGCTTTACAGAATGTAAAGTCCATTCTGGCTTACCAATGTTAAAAGCAGGGGTCCTACTTCAGATGGATTATGTCTAAACCTATGTGTATACTAATTTCTAGTGATATGAATTATTTTACTTTGCAAAATGATTCTTAGATGCTATACACATCCTATATTAAAACTGAAGCAATGTATGGATGCTTCTGGAAGTAAAAAAAAGGACACAAAAATATACATTAAAAAGTACATATATTTATATTAAAAACATATGCTATTTTTATGTTATTTATTCACTCACTTATATACTTATTTATTTTCTTTCTTCACTGAGATAAATTAGTGACATAAGGAATTCATGACACAAAATACATTCACTAACACATGTGCCTTGGAAAATGTTGATGAAAAGGCTTAAAGAATATAACCAGCAAAGTACAAAATTGGAAATACAATTGACATCATGTTGATTCACTAATATGCTATAAACTATTTCATATAAAATTATTGTAATAGAGTTACTTTATAAATTAGCTTAGGTGATGAACAATATAAATCTCAAAATTTATTTGTAACTGTGACACATGTGCATGAATGAAAAACAATGCCCCCACTAAAGTGAAGAAAGAAACAATGAATAAAAGAGAAACTCTCTTGGATTTATTTCCTCCAAATCAGGGACTACAGACTCCTTTTGTATTGCTGTCACAGTTTTGAATGCCTGATGTACAGAAATAATATTTTGGTCTTGTAGTTGTGAGATCTGTGTGCCATCAATTACAATGTGACCTTGGACAAGTGACTGAATCTCTCTAGACCTAGACTAGATGATATTTATGGTCTGATTCAGCTTTAAAATTCTATATCTAACCCAATTTTTCTGTGAAGATTCATTTCATTCACTTCTCTACACAGAAGTCCTGAATAACCCTTCATTTCAGAAACTCCTACATTTTCTATTTTTGAAGACTGAAGTTACTAGTCTGTCTTTTCCTTTTTTAGAGCTGGTCATGTCTCAGTCTTCTGTTTTCTTGTCAGGTAAATCAATTTACCACATCACACAACAAAGGCTTTCATCCACTCAGTAACAAACATCTGCATCAAAAGAGTGATACTGAAGTTGAGTTCATACCATACTTATATAGTGATAACACAATTTGCAATTATAGCTTTACAGAATGTAAAGTCCATTCTGGCTTACCAATGTTAAAAGCAGGGGTCCTACTTCAGATGGATTATGTCTAAACCTATGTGTATACTAATTTCTAGTGATATGAATTATTTTACTTTGCAAAATGATTCTTAGATGCTATACACATCCTATATTAAAACTGAAGCAATGTATGGATGCTTCTGGAAGTAAAAAAAAGGACACAAAAATATACATTAAAGAGTACATATGTTTATATTAAAAACATATGCTATTTTTATGTTATTTATTCACTCACTTATATACTTATTTATTTTCTTTCTTCACTGAGATAAATTAGTGACATAAGGAATTCATGACACAAAATACATTCACTAACACATGTGCCTTGGAAAATGTTGATGAAAAGGCTTAAAGAATATAACCAGCAAAGTACAAAATTGGAAATACAATTGACATCATGTTGATTCACTAATATGCTATAAACTATTTCATATAAAATTATTGTAATAGAGTTACTTTATAAATTAGCTTAGGTGATGAACAATATAAATCTCAAAATTTATTTGTAACTGTGACACATGTGCATGAATGAAAAACAATGCCCCCACTAAAGTGAAGAAAGAAACAATGAATAAAAGAGAAACTCTCTTGGATTTATTTCCTCCAAATCAGGGACTACAGACTCCTTTTGTATTGCTGTCACAGTTTTGAATGCCTGATGTACAGAAATAATATTTTGGTCTTGTAGTTGTGAGATCTGTGTGCCATCAATTACAATGTGACCTTGGACAAGTGACTGAATCTCTCTAGACCTAGACTAGATGATATTTATGGTCTGATTCAGCTTTAAAATTCTATATCTAACCCAATTTTTCTGTGAAGATTCATTTCATTCACTTCTCTACACAGAAGTCCTGAATAACCCTTCATTTCAGAAACTCCTACATTTTCTATTTTTGAAGACTGAAGTTACTAGTCTGTCTTTTCCTTTTTTAGAGCTGGTCATGTCTCAGTCTTCTGTTTTCTTGTCAGGTAAATCAATTTACCACATCACACAACAAAGGCTTTCATCCACTCAGTAACAAACATCTGCATCAAAAGAGTGATGTGAGCAGGAAAAAAACAAGGAACTGATCTTATCCTAGGTCCTGTGAAAACATAACATAAAGAATCTATTTAAATGTCTTTGATCATATTTTTGTTTCACTATCAGTCACATGATGTAAAAGCTTGAAGATATTTTAATATCCCCTTTATTCAAAAAAGTAGAGGTGATGTGAAGTAATCTATAGGTAAATTAATTTTATTAGCTATTAGTCTTATGCTTTCCAAGTTCCATGTCCTTAGTTTACATATAATTTTTCTCATCAGGTGGAATGATTTCCCTTTATGTAAGCTAGTCTTTATCAAGAACAGTGAAGGCCCAAGATGTTACCCTCCTTGAAAGCCAACCAGTTAGTCTTTCACACTTTCACAGAAGCTAGGAGAGGGTCCGTGAAGACTCAAGGTACAGAAAACAGCATACATTTCCTGTTCACAGGGCTTCTCATGCTTCCTCTGTCCAGCTGGGTGATATAGAGTTGATCAGCTTGATAATGAGCAGCTAAGTTCAGGAACCCCAACTCTAAAGAAGATCAAAAAGACTCAGCTTCATTCCAAATGGAAGTATCCTGAATAGCAAAAATATATATCCTTTGCTAAGAAGGTATGCAGAAACATGCAGGATCAACAAAAATGTGTCTCAAAAATCATCATAAACAAAGAAAAATAATTTAAATGTAGAAAAATGTTCTTTATCAGCATGCTTATAAAAATTAGAATCTCTCTTTCCTTTCTTGGGTGTTTTTATTTTCTCAATTTATTTTTAATGGGAGATAATTGCTTTACAATATTGTGTTGGTTTCTGCTATATAATAACATGAATCAGCCTCCAGCATGCTAAGTCACTTTAGTCGTGTCCCAACTCTGCATAGCCCTACAGACTGTAGCCTACCAGACTCCCCTGTCCATGGGATTCTCCAGGCAAGCATACTGGAGTGCATTACATGCTCTCCTCCAAGGGATTTTCCTGATCCAGAGATCAAATATGAATCTCTTATGTCTCCTGCACTGGCAGGTGGATTCTTTACCACTGGCACCACCTGGGAAGCCCATAAGTATACACGTATCCCCTCACCCTTGAGCCTCAATCCTTCACCCCAGTCCCACCTCTCTAAGATATCACAGAGGACCAAGGTGAGCTCTTTGTGCTATATATATATGTGTGTGTATATATATATATATATATATCAACTTCCCACTAGCTATCTATTTTACATATGTAATGTATATATGTCAAGACTACTCTCTCAATTTGTCCCCCTTCCTTCCTCTGCTATGTCCACAAATTTGTTCTCTACATCTGTGTTTCTATTCCTGCTCTATAAACTGGTTCATCAGCACTATTTATTTAGATATATATATATGTCAGTACATGATAATTATTTTTCTCTTTCTGACTTACTTTACTTTGTATAACAGGCTCTAAGTTCATCTAAATCACTACAATTGACTCAAACTAGCTCTTTTTATAGCTGAATAGTAATCCATTGTATATATGTATCACAACTTCCACATCCATTCATCTATCAATGGAGGTCTAAGTTCTTCTATGTCCTAGCTAATGTAAATGGTAGGTTCTAAGTTTTCTATAGCATACATTTCCTGTTCACAGGGCTTCTCATGCTTCCTCTGTCCAGCTGGGTGATATAGAGTTGATCAGCTTGATAATGAGCAGCTAAGTTCAGGAACCCCAACTCTAAAGAAGATCAAAAAGACTCAGCTTCATTCCAAATGGAAGTATCCTGAATAGCAAAAATATATATCCTTTGCTAAGAAGGTATGCAGAAACATGCAGGATCAACAAAAATGTGTCTCAAAAATCATCATAAACAAAGAAAAATAATTTAAATGTAGAAAAATGTTCTTTATCAGCATGCTTATAAAAATTAGAATCTCTCTTTCCTTTCTTGGGTGTTTTTATTTTCTCAATTTATTTTTAATGGGAGATAATTGCTTTACAATATTGTGTTGGTTTCTGCTATATAATAACATGAATCAGCCTCCAGCATGCTAAGTCACTTTAGTCGTGTCCCAACTCTGCATAGCCCTACAGACTGTAGCCTACCAGACTCCCCTGTCCATGGGATTCTCCAGGCAAGCATACTGGAGTGCATTACATGCTCTCCTCCAAGGGATTTTCCTGATCCAGAGATCAAATATGAATCTCTTATGTCTCCTGCACTGGCAGGTGGATTCTTTACCACTGGCACCACCTGGGAAGCCCATAAGTATACACGTATCCCCTCACCCTTGAGCCTCAATCCTTCACCCCAGTCCCACCTCTCTAAGATATCACAGAGGACCAAGGTGAGCTCTTTGTGCTATATATATATGTGTGTGTATATATATATATATATATATCAACTTCCCACTAGCTATCTATTTTACATATGTAATGTATATATGTCAAGACTACTCTCTCAATTTGTCCCCCTTCCTTCCTCTGCTATGTCCACAAATTTGTTCTCTACATCTGTGTTTCTATTCCTGCTCTATAAACTGGTTCATCAGCACTATTTATTTAGATATATATATATGTCAGTACATGATAATTATTTTTCTCTTTCTGACTTACTTTACTTTGTATAACAGGCTCTAAGTTCATCTAAATCACTACAATTGACTCAAACTAGCTCTTTTTATAGCTGAATAGTAATCCATTGTATATATGTATCACAACTTCCACATCCATTCATCTATCAATGGAGGTCTAAGTTCTTCTATGTCCTAGCTAATGTAAATGGTGCTGATATAGAATGTCTTTCCTAAGGACATTTGGAAATAAGACATTCTAATCAACCAAACCTAGTTATATGTAATATCTATTTAATGCCTTCCATATTACAGGCATTTTCATATATAATCTTACTCTAATATCTAAAGCATGTTTATGAAGAATATTATATAATTCTCAGTTACAAAGGTAAGGAAATTAATGTTCTCACAAGGAATATTACCTGATTTTTGGTCATAAAATCATTCATAGAAGCAGTAGAATCTAAATCTAATATAACATATTGAGAAATAACTTGTATGAGTCTCATAAGGATGAGAAGTAAGAATAATAATCAAATTTGGATTTAAAAAATTCTCTTGGTTTTGTTGACTTAGTAGACAAGATGTATTTAACCCTGTTTAAGTGGTAACAACCTCTTTATATAGTCATACTAATAAAGGATCAAGTAGATTTACAGATATATGAAAATTTCCACTTTTGTTCATGTTAGAAACTGTATTGCTCTACCACCTCCAGTATTACTATTGTTTTTGGTCTTGTAGCTTTCAAATGCAGTTATTTTAGAATACTTTGATGAGGATCTGGGCTTAATAACATATCTTTAAAAAATCTTTCTCTTATAAATAATCTATTTTCTACATCAAAACTTCTAAAAGAGTGCCATGTAACATATCTTATTAAATAAATATAATCTAGGGACTTCCCTGATAGCTCAGTGATAAAGAGTTCACCTGCCAATGAAGGAGACACAAGTTCAATCCCTGATATGGGAAGATCTCACATGCTGCGGAGCAACTAGACCCATAAGCCACAACTATTTAGCCTGTGCTCTAGAGCCTCAGAGACACGACTACTGAGCCCATGTGCCACAACTCCTAAAGCCTGTGTGCCCTAGAGCCCGAGTTCCACAACAGGAGAAGTCACTGCAGCAAGAAATCCACTCATCTCAACTAGAGAGTAGTCCTCTCTCCCTGCAACTAGAGGAGAGTCTGTGACAGCAGTGAAAACCCAGAATAGCAATAAATAAATAAAAGGCATTTCTTGAAAAAAATAAGTATAATCTACATCTTTGTTCAAAAAGGAAAAAACAAGACAGTCTACCTATTAGCTTAAGGCATCTGGTGTTATTGATGGAGTGAGACATTCTGATGTTCATCTATCTCAAAAGCATGTTTTAAGGTAAACTTGACCATCTCAAGAATATCATGTCATATTTATTTGATCTGAATGTTTGCTAGAAAACTACTCCTGTTTTAAAGCTCATGACTGTCTTAGGACAACTGACTAAATAGTCACTGAGTGGATTAACTGAGGGGCAAAGAATTCTACTACAAAAAGATCTTTCAAAGCCAATAATAGCTAAGAGGATTTTTCTTTTTTAACCAATGAATCTACTTCAGAAATCTCTTTGAAACTGCAGTAAACACAATTCTATTCTCTTGTCTATTTTAATGTTACTGTCAATAGACTTAATTTTGGCTAAGCTCTAAGGATAAAGAGGTTGAGAAAGGTACAGCTGAAATTACTGATGGAATTTATAAAATCAAATGCATCATTAGAGTGCAGTGTACTCCGATCCCTTTGGAAAAATTCCATTTTCCATTATCTCTTTGTCTGTTTCTCATCCTTCAGAGATCCTACTCTGATTGTTACCTCTAAAAATGCATTACCTAACAATTTTATTTTATCCCTTTCTAAAAGTGCTGTTTTTTAGCTTCATGCTTCCTTCCTAAGCATTTTTTACAGGAAATATTGATGATTAAAAGACAATATAGCTGGGAGATTATTAAATTTTTGCAACTGCTACTACTTGAGTCTTATAATTTTCACAGTTTTTCTGTAGCATACATTGTTTATAGAATGAAATTTCTCCAATAAAAATGAATTTTAATTTACATTAAGATAATGCCATATGTATTAACTTTAAACCTAAACTTACCATCTTTACCTACTTTTCACTACAATGAAACAGTGTAGTGGTTTTTATACTTAAATTTGTAGGACTTCCCTGGTGGTCCAGTGGGTAAGGACACCACCGCCTTGCAGTGCAAGGGGCGCCGGTTTGAACCCTGGCCTGGTAAGATTCCACATGCAGAGGAGCAGCTGGACCGATGTGTCCAGTTACTGAGCCAGAGCTCTGGAGCGCATGCACCCAGAGCCGGTTTTCTGCAGCAACAGAGGCCACTGCGATGGGAGGCCCACACGGGCCAAAGAACAAAGATGGATGAAAATAGATAAATGGAAAGACCAATAGAAGTGGCCTGCCTGCCCCACCCCCAACAAAAATAAATAAATAAAGTCTAAAAAAAAGTTGTCTAAAAATCTGTATTAGAATTCCTTGAAGTATTTTCATTGTACAGAATCCTAGAACCTCAGAGTTTATGATTCAGTAGATCTGTGGTAGTTGTAATACTTTGCATTTCAAGCAAGTTCCAGGCAATATTAATGCTGCTAGTCCAATAACCAGTATTTGAGAACCACTGGCTAGTGATTCTTGAGCCAGAAGGGTGGAGTTAGAGCCCTAATTGTGTCCTCTTTATGTTTCATGAGCTTGAGCCAATGATTAATACTTCCAGGCCTCAGTTTCTTCATCTATTTAAAGAAAACTTTACTATTTTTGTATGTATGAAATGAAAAAATGTGTAAATCACTTATAATAGTATCTGTCACATATATAAATACTCAGTAATTATTAACTATATTCAGTTTTATATTGGCTAAAATTATTATAAAATTGATACTGAAGGAATTTTGCTCAGTGTAAAAGAATCTGCTGCCTATGCAGGTATTGGGAAAATTCCCTGGAAAGAGAAATGGCAACCCACTCTACTATTCGTGCTTGGGAAATCCCACAGACAAAGGAATCTTGCTGTCTATAGTGCATGGGATCACAGAAGTGTCAGACATGATTTGGCAACTAAAAGGCAACAACAATAACAAAGTATTTAATTGCAAACTTTTCTATATCCAACTCTTTCTTAGACTATGTTTTTTTGTGTTGTGGTACAAAAACACAGAGCATTGAAAAACAGAATCTGAATTGTAATTCTCAGAATGGCAGAGAGGAAGCACATGAAGTATAAGAAAAGTATGAGAAAACCTTAATAGATAATTCAAACAGTGGGTAAGGACACCACCGCCTTGCAGTGCAAGGGGCGCCGGTTTGAACCCTGGCCTGGTAAGATTCCACATGCAGAGGAGCAGCTGGACCGATGTGTCCAGTTACTGAGCCAGAGCTCTGGAGCGCATGCACCCAGAGCCGGTTTTCTGCAGCAACAGAGGCCACTGCGATGGGAGGCCCACACGGGCCAAAGAACAAAGATGGATGAAAATAGATAAATGGAAAGACCAATAGAAGTGGCCTGCCTGCCCCACCCCCAACAAAAATAAATAAATAAAGTCTAAAAAAAAGTTGTCTAAAAATCTGTATTAGAATTCCTTGAAGTATTTTCATTGTACAGAATCCTAGAACCTCAGAGTTTATGATTCAGTAGATCTGTGGTAGTTGTAATACTTTGCATTTCAAGCAAGTTCCAGGCAATATTAATGCTGCTAGTCCAATAACCAGTATTTGAGAACCACTGGCTAGTGATTCTTGAGCCAGAAGGGTGGAGTTAGAGCCCTAATTGTGTCCTCTTTATGTTTCATGAGCTTGAGCCAATGATTAATACTTCCAGGCCTCAGTTTCTTCATCTATTTAAAGAAAACTTTACTATTTTTGTATGTATGAAATGAAAAAATGTGTAAATCACTTATAATAGTATCTGTCACATATATAAATACTCAGTAATTATTAACTATATTCAGTTTTATATTGGCTAAAATTATTATAAAATTGATACTGAAGGAATTTTGCTCAGTGTAAAAGAATCTGCTGCCTATGCAGGTATTGGGAAAATTCCCTGGAAAGAGAAATGGCAACCCACTCTACTATTCGTGCTTGGGAAATCCCACAGACAAAGGAATCTTGCTGTCTATAGTGCATGGGATCACAGAAGTGTCAGACATGATTTGGCAACTAAAAGGCAACAACAATAACAAAGTATTTAATTGCAAACTTTTCTATATCCAACTCTTTCTTAGACTATGTTTTTTTGTGTGTTGTGGTACAAAAACACAGAGCATTGAAAAACAGAATCTGAATTGTAATTCTCAGAATGGCAGAGAGGAAGCACATGAAGTATAAGAAAAGTATGAGAAAAACCTTAATAGATAATTCAAACAGTTTTACAATGAAGACAGAGAGCCTCAGAGGGGGGGAGATATCCTATCTGTGAAAAGTGGAGGAAAATAGGATGATTTTTTAAGTGCTCCAGTTGTTATCAAAAAAAAAAAAAAGGTAAATTTTAGTAAACATGACATCTGATCTGAAATGTACAAAATTCAGCATGAATGTTTTTAAGTCTTAAATTATCATTACTTCATTGGTAGCTAACATGTTTTAGTTTTCTCAGTCATTTTCCTTTAGTTTAAGGAACATAAAATTGATGTAACTTTTGAAATTTAATTCAGGGTACAAAAGCATATAAAGTATTTTCTTTGTTATTTGTGAACATGCTAGCAATAAAATTGAAACTGAGGGAATTTTGCTATTTATTATGCCAAATGGAGAATCTGCATATTTCTTTTTTTTTTTTTTAGGCACAGAAAGTTTTGTATCAAAGTTCCATTCAAATCAGATTTTTAAACAGCAAAACATGAAAGTCGTTCAATTGTGTCCAATTATTTTCGACCCATGGACAAGTCATGAAATTCTCCAGGCTAGAATACTGGAGTGGGTAGCTTTTACCTTCTCTAGGTAATCTTCTTGACACAGGAATCCAACCGAGCTCTCCCACATTGCAAGCAGATTCTTTAACAGTCTGAGCCACCAGGGAAGCCCAGCAAAAGTAATAGGATGATCTCTAAAGATGTAAAGGAAGCAGTTATGATACAGCTAGTACTCTACCAATTGGCCCATTTTCAGCTTAGATTCCCTGCATACTTACATTTCAATTTAAACAAAATACTTTTTTGTTTTTAACAGCATCACTTTATTCTAATCTAAATGATATGAGGAAAAAAATACAGCAGTAGTATGATTTCCAAAGTAACCAGTTTTATATAAAAGGTCATTCTGTGGCCATTGCAGTAAGAATATAATCCTGATTATATTTGTATACCTCATGAGGTTGAAGGCAGGGTAATTAAATCAGGTTAACATTGTTAGGATTTGCATAATGGACAAATACTTTTAGTAGTATTTTTCAGGAGTGTGGTCTGTGGCTGCCTGCCCCAGAATCACGCAGGATGTTGGTGAAAAATGTACATCTCTAGGCATCTTCTAGGACCACTGACTCATAACCTATGAGAGTTCATTTAATGAATCAATTATTTTAGAGGTATCCCAAGTAGATTTTTCCTGAGCCTGATACTACCTAATCCTAGCAAGTTCAGCCTCCCTGGGAGAAACTGCATGGTTAAAAATAAATTGCATTTTCTTTCTACAGGTTAGGAAGTGTGCAAATAAATTAAGTGTGCCAATCAGTGATAAAATACCTGTGGAGAGAACAAAACATGTATTAATAAATATTTTACTTTATATTTAGCTTGAAAAATGCTGTCATTTTCATGTACACCAGATTTAACACAGAAAAAAATCTTCAAAGTATTAATAAATTGTAATATTTGAGTCTTGAAAGACTGTAGAAAATTTGTACAGAATCATTCTCCTTATACAAATATCTTTAATGTGAAAATATCTAAAAATATATTCATACTGTATGATAACAATAAAAATATTCTAAGGAAAGTCGTTCAATTGTGTCCAATTATTTTCGACCCATGGACAAGTCATGAAATTCTCCAGGCTAGAATACTGGAGTGGGTAGCTTTTACCTTCTCTAGGTAATCTTCTTGACACAGGAATCCAACCGAGCTCTCCCACATTGCAAGCAGATTCTTTAACAGTCTGAGCCACCAGGGAAGCCCAGCAAAAGTAATAGGATGATCTCTAAAGATGTAAAGGAAGCAGTTATGATACAGCTAGTACTCTACCAATTGGCCCATTTTCAGCTTAGATTCCCTGCATACTTACATTTCAATTTAAACAAAATACTTTTTTGTTTTTAACAGCATCACTTTATTCTAATCTAAATGATATGAGGAAAAAAATACAGCAGTAGTATGATTTCCAAAGTAACCAGTTTTATATAAAAGGTCATTCTGTGGCCATTGCAGTAAGAATATAATCCTGATTATATTTGTATACCTCATGAGGTTGAAGGCAGGGTAATTAAATCAGGTTAACATTGTTAGGATTTGCATAATGGACAAATACTTTTAGTAGTATTTTTCAGGAGTGTGGTCTGTGGCTGCCTGCCCCAGAATCACGCAGGATGTTGGTGAAAAATGTACATCTCTAGGCATCTTCTAGGACCACTGACTCATAACCTATGAGAGTTCATTTAATGAATCAATTATTTTAGAGGTATCCCAAGTAGATTTTTCCTGAGCCTGATACTACCTAATCCTAGCAAGTTCAGCCTCCCTGGGAGAAACTGCATGGTTAAAAATAAATTGCATTTTCTTTCTACAGGTTAGGAAGTGTGCAAATAAATTAAGTGTGCCAATCAGTGATAAAATACCTGTGGAGAGAACAAAACATGTATTAATAAATATTTTACTTTATATTTAGCTTGAAAAATGCTGTCATTTTCATGTACACCAGATTTAACACAGAAAAAAATCTTCAAAGTATTAATAAATTGTAATATTTGAGTCTTGAAAGACTGTAGAAAATTTGTACAGAATCATTCTCCTTATACAAATATCTTTAATGTGAAAATATCTAAAAATATATTCATACTGTATGATAACAATAAAAATATTCTAAGGCTTATTTGTACAGTATTCTAGCTGAGACATTAAGATACTTTACATATTTATTATATATTACATATTATGAATCACATATTTTTGTTTACTTTTTCTAAAGTCCAACATCCTGTCACAAGAAAATAAGAGTGGTCTCATTCTTTTTCTGTGAAAAACTGTGTACGTGTAACTATATGGCAAATTTATCTTGTAGTGAGCTTACTGGATATTCCTTTTCAAACTAACCACTAAATAGGAAGTTCCCTGGTGGCCCAGTGGGTAAAGAGTCTGACTTGCAGTGCAAGGGGCACCAGTTCAATCCCTGGCCCAGGAAAATCCCACATCCAGAGGAACAGCTGGACCCGTATGTCCAATTAGGAGCTTGCACTCTGGAGCACATGCACCCAGAGCTGGTGCTGTGCAAGGAGAGAGGCCACTGCAATGGCAGGCTCACACAGGCCAAAGAATAAAGGTGGATGAAAAATAAATGATGACTTAGAGGCAAAAAAAAAAAGCCACTAAATATGTAAAAAGTTATGATAATTTGTATACTCATCAACATACATTAAAATTACCAACTCCTTTCACAAATTCCAATTCACAATGGCTGTTAATAAATTTTTCCATTTTTTACCTTACATATGAATACAAGTGGTATGTTTTGTTATAAATTTCAGTTATATGATTATGACTGAGATTGCAAACTTGTATATTTATTGGCTATTTACATACTTAAGGACAAATTCTGCTACTGGTCTGTTCATTTGAACCCTAGAGCCTGATACTACCTAATCCTAGCAAGTTCAGCCTCCCTGGGAGAAACTGCATGGTTAAAAATAAATTGCATTTTCTTTCTACAGGTTAGGAAGTGTGCAAATAAATTAAGTGTGCCAATCAGTGATAAAATACCTGTGGAGAGAACAAAACATGTATTAATAAATATTTTACTTTATATTTAGCTTGAAAAATGCTGTCATTTTCATGTACACCAGATTTAACACAGAAAAAAATCTTCAAAGTATTAATAAATTGTAATATTTGAGTCTTGAAAGACTGTAGAAAATTTGTACAGAATCATTCTCCTTATACAAATATCTTTAATGTGAAAATATCTAAAAATATATTCATACTGTATGATAACAATAAAAATATTCTAAGGCTTATTTGTACAGTATTCTAGCTGAGACATTAAGATACTTTACATATTTATTATATATTACATATTATGAATCACATATTTTTGTTTACTTTTTCTAAAGTCCAACATCCTGTCACAAGAAAATAAGAGTGGTCTCATTCTTTTTCTGTGAAAAACTGTGTACGTGTAACTATATGGCAAATTTATCTTGTAGTGAGCTTACTGGATATTCCTTTTCAAACTAACCACTAAATAGGAAGTTCCCTGGTGGCCCAGTGGGTAAAGAGTCTGACTTGCAGTGCAAGGGGCACCAGTTCAATCCCTGGCCCAGGAAAATCCCACATCCAGAGGAACAGCTGGACCCGTATGTCCAATTAGGAGCTTGCACTCTGGAGCACATGCACCCAGAGCTGGTGCTGTGCAAGGAGAGAGGCCACTGCAATGGCAGGCTCACACAGGCCAAAGAATAAAGGTGGATGAAAAATAAATGATGACTTAGAGGCAAAAAAAAAAAGCCACTAAATATGTAAAAAGTTATGATAATTTGTATACTCATCAACATACATTAAAATTACCAACTCCTTTCACAAATTCCAATTCACAATGGCTGTTAATAAATTTTTCCATTTTTTACCTTACATATGAATACAAGTGGTATGTTTTGTTATAAATTTCAGTTATATGATTATGACTGAGATTGCAAACTTGTATATTTATTGGCTATTTACATACTTAAGGACAAATTCTGCTACTGGTCTGTTTCACTTTCTCTTACTGTTTTCTAAGAGATATTTTATATAAAACACTTTGCTCTTTTGCTGTCATATTGTTGTAAGTTTTACTCTAGTTTGCTATTTGCCCTTCAATTTGGTTTATTATATCATCAATGCAAGAATTTTAAAATTTTATGTAGTTGAATTCATTGATAGTTCCTTTCCTGCCTTTCATTTATGTATCGCACTTAGAATTTTTTTTTTCTGTTTTTCTAAGTCAGAAATCTCTAACTTTTAAATCTTCATTGTTCTGTGCTCTCATAAATTAATAACTGCAGTAAACTATACACTATCTGGTGAAACTCTGGGAGGTGGGAATCTTGGCATACTAACCCATGGGTTCATGAAGAGCTGGACATGACTTGGCGACTGAACAACAACATACATTATAGTACAAACACCTTGTTTATCTCTACTCTTACTAGATTTCTTACATGGGTTCTATTGGTGGGTCAGAAAGATCCCCTGGGTGAAGAAATGTCAACCTACTCTATTATTCTTGCCTGGAAAACTCCTGGGACAGTGGAAACTGGTGGACTGCAGTCCATGGGGTATAGAGCTTTATAAACTAATTTTTAATATGTGCTCAGTCACTTCAGTTGTGTCCAACTCTTTGAGACTGAATGGACTGTAGCTCACCAATCTCCTCTGTCCCTAAGATTATCCCTTTAAGAATACTGGAGTGGCTTGACATTTCCTCCTCTAGAGGATCTTCCTGACCCACCAATCAAACCCAAATCACAGGCTTGGCAGGTGTGCACTTTGCCTCTGAGCCACATGTCTTTTCCTCAGAAGTTCTTCAGAAACTTTACTTTATTAGACAGATAAGCCTTTCATTATCTAGACATATCACATTTTTAAGAATGCTAATTACAGTTTATTTGATATTTTATTTGAAAGTGTGCCAAGTATATCACTCTTTTTCCTCTGAATAAAATTATTATTATAAACAATTCTTAGAAGTTAAGCCCCTGGGTCAATTTATGAATATATATTCAGCTTTTATCATATGTTGACATATTACCCCAAAGAGATATTTTACTGAGTATTACTCCCTGAGTTGTGCATGTCATTTTTCCTTTAACTGAAGCCTTGAGAATGTTTGACAATGTTTCTTAAAGTCAATCTATACAAATAAATGTCTTCTCATAAAACTCTTGGAGGAAAACATGGGCAGAACACTCAGTGATATAAATCAGAGCAGGATTTCCTATGACCCACCTCCTAGAGTAATGAAAATAAAGACAAAAATAGACAAGCGGGACCTAATTAAGCTTAAAAACTTTTAGACAGCCTTCAGAATTGGAGAAAATAATAGCAAATTAAACAACTGAAAAAGAATGACTTTTAAAAATATACAAGCAACACACACAAAAAAATAAACAACCCAATCAAAAAATGGGAAAAACACATAAACAGACATCTCTCCAAAGAAGACATACACATGGCCAAAAATACATGCAAAGATGCTCAGCATCTCTCATTGTTAGAGAAATACAAACCAAAACTACCATGAGATATTACCTCACACCACTCAGAATGGCCATCATGTCTACAAACAATAAATGTTGGAGAATGTGTGGAGGAAAGAGAATCCTCTTGCACTGTTGGTGGGAATGTAAACTGAGACAACCACTATGGCAGACAGTGTGGAGATTCCTCAAAAAACCAGGAATAGAGCCGCCATATAACCCAGCAATCCCACTATTAGATTTATACCCTGAGGAAATCAAACTTGAAAGAGACACACGTATCCCACTGTTTATTGCAGCTCTGTATACAATAGCTAGAATATTGAAGCTGCCTAGATGTCCATCGACAGATGAGTGGATAAAGAAGTTGTGGTACATATATGCAATGGAGTATTACGCAGCCATAAAAAGAAATGCATTTGAATCTGTAGTAATGAGGTGGATGAATCTAGAACCCATTATACAGAGTGAAATATGTCAGAATGAGAAAAATAAATGTTGTATATTGACACATATTTAGAATCTAGAAAGATGGTGCTGATAAATGAATATGCAGAGCAGCAGTGGAGAGGTGGACATGGAAAACAGTCTTATTGACATTGAGGTAAAGGAGGCGACTATGCTGTCGGACTAAGGGATCTCAAACAGGGGCTCTGTGGAGACCTGGAGGGGTGAGATAGGGAGGTAGGTGGGGGAGGTTCACAGGGGTTAAATATGTATACCTATGGTGAATTCAGGTTAATATGTGGCAATAAACATCAAAACTCTGTAAAAAATAAAATAAAATTTAAAAATAATCCTTTTTTAAATTTAATAAACAAAGGATTTTTAAAATTAATTATGTTTTCATGGAATATTTTCCCTTGCTTTTTCTTAAGGGTGTTATCCCATCAGTTATAAATTTATGTCTAATGTATTTGAGATGATTGCTATAAATATAACTTCATAGTCTAAATAAAGTTACCTTAGAGACTACTTATGCCTTTTTGTTGCTTACCATCTGCATATAATTACACTATTATAAAACTCTGCAATATCAAATATTATGCTAAAATTTTAAAACAATTAGAAATAAAAACAGATTAATGACACATCAATAATGAGATTTAAACTTTTCAACGTCACTGTCAGAAAATAATGACATTATATGCATAACTTGCTGAGAAAAATAACTGTCAAATTGCCACTGTTGGTGGGAATGTAAACTGAGACAACCACTATGGCAGACAGTGTGGAGATTCCTCAAAAAACCAGGAATAGAGCCGCCATATAACCCAGCAATCCCACTATTAGATTTATACCCTGAGGAAATCAAACTTGAAAGAGACACACGTATCCCACTGTTTATTGCAGCTCTGTATACAATAGCTAGAATATTGAAGCTGCCTAGATGTCCATCGACAGATGAGTGGATAAAGAAGTTGTGGTACATATATGCAATGGAGTATTACGCAGCCATAAAAAGAAATGCATTTGAATCTGTAGTAATGAGGTGGATGAATCTAGAACCCATTATACAGAGTGAAATATGTCAGAATGAGAAAAATAAATGTTGTATATTGACACATATTTAGAATCTAGAAAGATGGTGCTGATAAATGAATATGCAGAGCAGCAGTGGAGAGGTGGACATGGAAAACAGTCTTATTGACATTGAGGTAAAGGAGGCGACTATGCTGTCGGACTAAGGGATCTCAAACAGGGGCTCTGTGGAGACCTGGAGGGGTGAGATAGGGAGGTAGGTGGGGGAGGTTCACAGGGGTTAAATATGTATACCTATGGTGAATTCAGGTTAATATGTGGCAATAAACATCAAAACTCTGTAAAAAATAAAATAAAATTTAAAAATAATCCTTTTTTAAATTTAATAAACAAAGGATTTTTAAAATTAATTATGTTTTCATGGAATATTTTCCCTTGCTTTTTCTTAAGGGTGTTATCCCATCAGTTATAAATTTATGTCTAATGTATTTGAGATGATTGCTATAAATATAACTTCATAGTCTAAATAAAGTTACCTTAGAGACTACTTATGCCTTTTTGTTGCTTACCATCTGCATATAATTACACTATTATAAAACTCTGCAATATCAAATATTATGCTAAAATTTTAAAACAATTAGAAATAAAAACAGATTAATGACACATCAATAATGAGATTTAAACTTTTCAACGTCACTGTCAGAAAATAATGACATTATATGCATAACTTGCTGAGAAAAATAACTGTCAGATAGCCATTTTTGCTACCATTGATGAAAGGTGGCAAAATAAAGCATAAACCTAGACAAGAATTAATTTATAAGCCTTTTCTAAAAAACTACTACAAAGGTATAATTCAAGAAGGTCAATCCAGCAGAGAATACAGGGAAATAATATATACAACCAAATAAATTGATGACTATATAGGGAAATCTAGATATAATTAACTGTAAATATCAATATTAATAGCAGAAACTAGCAGAATTAGATTAAATTTAAGATACAGGTAAAATAAAGGAGAACAATAATATACCATACATAAGAAGATCCACTGGAGTTAGCTAATCTAGGTGTCCGATGTTATTGGAAAAAGAATAGAGTGCCTAATTTTTTAAGATACTGCCATGCCAAATATTAGTATGACAGATATACACATAAACATTAAAACAATGAAAATATACACAGACATTAAAACTACATAAATATAAGGTATTACTTCCAAACCAGTGAAGAAAAAGAAAGGAATTACAAGTTAATACAGAAAATCTTATCAATGAATTGATGTCCAGAATTGATACAAGAAGATAAAAAGTGTTTATTCTTTCTCAAATAAACACTGACAATAAAAGCAAAAAGTATACCAAAAAAAAAAAAAAATCCAAAATATTAGTAATCTAAAGAGTACAAATAAAATCTATCCTTAAGAGATTGGAATGCATATTCAGTGGCAGTATGCACATCTTTAAAAGAGACCTCTGAAAGTTATAAGATTAAAAGTAAAAAAAAAGAAAGAAAGAAAATATGGAAAATATGTAGTGAAATTACATATGAGAGCAACATTAGACAAAATGAGACCAAAAAAAAAAAAAAATCACAAACATCATATGTATAATGAGAAAAGGAAGAATTCTGAGCGTTTGAAATGTTTTATGTCACCTCATACATTCCAGCCTAGGTGCTTCTCAACTCTAGATGCTTCACAGACAATTTGCTCAGTGTTTGCTCACAACCAAACAGGCAGGTCCACTTTACATAAGAGGTAACTGAAGCAGATGAACGTTTAAGAGCCCAGTCTGAACTCACACATCTAGCCATGGATAAAGCCAAATATATACAATAAACCTGTCTGCAAAACTTAGGCTGGTGCAGAAAATAAGAAGCTACCACAATTACAGAAAGAGACTTTTACCTCACATGTGAAAGAATGGAGAGTGAATCCAAGCATGTATGGAACTTTTCATAAACGTGACCAGGCTACGAAGTCTCAAAAGTACCTAATATTTAAAAATATGCAGAGCGTGTTTTCAAAGCACTTAGTTAATTATTCAGAGAAGGATATGATAGCTCTCAGAACATAATAAAGAGACAAACTAAAACACAAACCAAACAAACATACACATACACACACTAGATAAAGAATTGCTGTAAGAAGGAATCACAATAAAAATAATATATATTTAAGCAATGAAATACCATATATCTAAGCATGAATTTAGGTCACTTTTGAAATAAAAAATATACACAGACATTAAAACTACATAAATATAAGGTATTACTTCCAAACCAGTGAAGAAAAAGAAAGGAATTACAAGTTAATACAGAAAATCTTATCAATGAATTGATGTCCAGAATTGATACAAGAAGATAAAAAGTGTTTATTCTTTCTCAAATAAACACTGACAATAAAAGCAAAAAGTATACCAAAAAAAAAAAAAAATCCAAAATATTAGTAATCTAAAGAGTACAAATAAAATCTATCCTTAAGAGATTGGAATGCATATTCAGTGGCAGTATGCACATCTTTAAAAGAGACCTCTGAAAGTTATAAGATTAAAAGTAAAAAAAAAGAAAGAAAGAAAATATGGAAAATATGTAGTGAAATTACATATGAGAGCAACATTAGACAAAATGAGACCAAAAAAAAAAAAAAATCACAAACATCATATGTATAATGAGAAAAGGAAGAATTCTGAGCGTTTGAAATGTTTTATGTCACCTCATACATTCCAGCCTAGGTGCTTCTCAACTCTAGATGCTTCACAGACAATTTGCTCAGTGTTTGCTCACAACCAAACAGGCAGGTCCACTTTACATAAGAGGTAACTGAAGCAGATGAACGTTTAAGAGCCCAGTCTGAACTCACACATCTAGCCATGGATAAAGCCAAATATATACAATAAACCTGTCTGCAAAACTTAGGCTGGTGCAGAAAATAAGAAGCTACCACAATTACAGAAAGAGACTTTTACCTCACATGTGAAAGAATGGAGAGTGAATCCAAGCATGTATGGAACTTTTCATAAACGTGACCAGGCTACGAAGTCTCAAAAGTACCTAATATTTAAAAATATGCAGAGCGTGTTTTCAAAGCACTTAGTTAATTATTCAGAGAAGGATATGATAGCTCTCAGAACATAATAAAGAGACAAACTAAAACACAAACCAAACAAACATACACATACACACACTAGATAAAGAATTGCTGTAAGAAGGAATCACAATAAAAATAATATATATTTAAGCAATGAAATACCATATATCTAAGCATGAATTTAGGTCACTTTTGAAATAAAAAATATAATCTTAAATGGATTAGAATAAAGATATAAAACCAAATAATTTTATTGATCACTAGAAAAGTACAAAAAATACTCCTTTAAAGTAAGAGAAAATGATATTAGAAGATTTGATAAAGTAAAAAATGAAATATAGGATAGAGAAAAAGTAATATCTTTAGATATTGTTGTTTGAAAAATAAAACAAAATAGACATGACAAGATTACAAAGGAAGGGGAAAAATGATTAAAAGTTGAATAAAATGACATTTAAATAAAATAGATAATTAATTGCAGATATGTAATTTTTTAAATTATAAATGAATATCATGAATTATTACAAATTAGTAAATGTGAAAACCTTGGAAAAATTGACTTTTATAGAACAATCTAAATTGATAAACAATTTTGACAGAAATGCAGATATTTAAGAAATCAAATTAATTTTTAAAAGGTTAATAGATTGATTTTATTTTAATAAAATTGTTGTAAAAATATAAAGTATCAGCATATTTTACAAAGCAATGAAAAGATAAATACCCCAACCAGATAGGGTTTAATCTCAAACAGTGAAGGAAATCTTATTAGAAAATCTATTTGTGTAATTCACTACCTTAACTGATTTTTTTTTAAATAGTAATATTCTTCAGTGATTAAGAAAAGCATGTGATAATATTGAGCACAGCAATATAAGATACATTTATTTTTATTAGAAATTTGTAGATAGAAGATCACTTCTTTAACATGATAAAGTAGTATTATTAAAAACCTGCAGAAAACATTTCATTTTACAAGAAGCAGTAGAATGTTCATTTAAAGTCAGAGTTCATGACAAAAGTTGCTACAATTTTACATTGCCCTGGAGATACTATCCAAAACCATAAAACTAAAAATAAAGACAAATTAATATTGTAAAATGTCAACTAACCCCAAATAAATCTATTTATCTATCTGTGTTTTTAGGGTCAGAAAGCTATGACTCGTCAGTCAAATCCAGCTCATGGCTTGTTCTTTTACTGCTCCATGCACTAAGAGGTTAGTTACTGCTGCAGTATTAGTTACCAGGCAATCTTCTAAGGATTTCATTTGTTTTCATTTTTTTCCCTCTCAGAAACAACTTCATGAAGCAATAGCCATGTTTTTCCCACAGAACAGAAAAATAAATGAAGACATACCATCAAGTATTTTACTTGCCCTTCACAGAGCTAGGAAACAGTGATGCACAGATTCCAGCTCAAGCTGCTTCCCTCTAATGTTCACACATGTTGAAATGCTGATTGGAATGATAAGCCCAACTTGCTGGGTTTGGAGGTTAGAGATCTAGCAACAAATAAAGCATGCTCCTTATTTCTTTTCTGGTTTAGTTTTTTTTTTTTTCCCCCTAATTTTGTTGTGTCCTTTTGTTCTGTTGAAAGCTGAAGGTAACTTCAGAAAATCAGAAGTCAATTCTGTTTCCTAGTAACATCTGCATTTATTTTTTAATCCAATTAACAGGCTCCTCTTAATTGTGAAAACTGGTGACTTTAAATGTGTAAAGTTTGAGTTTTCATTCAGTGATGAGGTCTATATATAGAGAGAAAAGACAGAGCGGAAAGCAAAAGAATGAATGGATGTACAGCTTGTAAACATGGTTAAAATTTTTTGAACTAATATTCATAAGAAATTTAAGAAGAAAGAAATCTGGAAACCTGAAAAAATTAGAAGAAACTGAGGAAACCGACTGAAATATTAGTAGAATTATCCAGAATCTGAAAGAAGTTCTAGAAAATAAAGTTTATACTAACGGAACAATTGATACTTATCTTCCCTTTCACAAAAGAAAACTAGGAAGTTTTTACAAAATGACTTTGGAACTTAAAATTTATAGCAGTTAGATCAAGTAATGCTACAACCACAGAATGCTTGAGATTGCATTTATAAACTAGTTAACAGATAAATCTTTGCAACCAGATGGTCTCTAGTCAAGAGTTTTGAAAGCAATTAAGACTGGCACTAAAGTTTCATAGTAAAAATAAACAGTCATTAAAAGTAGTTACTCTGTTAGAACCAAAATTGACTGTCATCTAAAAGTCCCAATATAAACCCTAAAATTACCATCTACTGAGTTTCATTTCCACATTAGAGAAGATGGCAAAATCTGGGCAAAGTTTTTAGTTTCATTCACATTTAAACAAATACTTTTAAAGCTCAGAAATAGTTGGGGATGTGGTGGTGTTTGTACGTATGAGATACGTTTGAGAAATATTTTTTTTGCATGGTTTAATTTTTTCCCACAGAACAGAAAAATAAATGAAGACATACCATCAAGTATTTTACTTGCCCTTCACAGAGCTAGGAAACAGTGATGCACAGATTCCAGCTCAAGCTGCTTCCCTCTAATGTTCACACATGTTGAAATGCTGATTGGAATGATAAGCCCAACTTGCTGGGTTTGGAGGTTAGAGATCTAGCAACAAATAAAGCATGCTCCTTATTTCTTTTCTGGTTTAGTTTTTTTTTTTTTCCCCCTAATTTTGTTGTGTCCTTTTGTTCTGTTGAAAGCTGAAGGTAACTTCAGAAAATCAGAAGTCAATTCTGTTTCCTAGTAACATCTGCATTTATTTTTTAATCCAATTAACAGGCTCCTCTTAATTGTGAAAACTGGTGACTTTAAATGTGTAAAGTTTGAGTTTTCATTCAGTGATGAGGTCTATATATAGAGAGAAAAGACAGAGCGGAAAGCAAAAGAATGAATGGATGTACAGCTTGTAAACATGGTTAAAATTTTTTGAACTAATATTCATAAGAAATTTAAGAAGAAAGAAATCTGGAAACCTGAAAAAATTAGAAGAAACTGAGGAAACCGACTGAAATATTAGTAGAATTATCCAGAATCTGAAAGAAGTTCTAGAAAATAAAGTTTATACTAACGGAACAATTGATACTTATCTTCCCTTTCACAAAAGAAAACTAGGAAGTTTTTACAAAATGACTTTGGAACTTAAAATTTATAGCAGTTAGATCAAGTAATGCTACAACCACAGAATGCTTGAGATTGCATTTATAAACTAGTTAACAGATAAATCTTTGCAACCAGATGGTCTCTAGTCAAGAGTTTTGAAAGCAATTAAGACTGGCACTAAAGTTTCATAGTAAAAATAAACAGTCATTAAAAGTAGTTACTCTGTTAGAACCAAAATTGACTGTCATCTAAAAGTCCCAATATAAACCCTAAAATTACCATCTACTGAGTTTCATTTCCACATTAGAGAAGATGGCAAAATCTGGGCAAAGTTTTTAGTTTCATTCACATTTAAACAAATACTTTTAAAGCTCAGAAATAGTTGGGGATGTGGTGGTGTTTGTACGTATGAGATAGGTTTGAGAAAATCATGTCTGTTTATATAGAAACCATAGGGAAAATGGGTACTAAATTTTAGTACTTGAATTTTCCTTTTTAAATGCCTTTGAAAATTATGGATAGAAGAAATGCACTGCTTAATTCCCTGCAAGTCAGTTTCCTCTTCTTTCTTCAATATATTTATTTCCATTTGTATTGGGATTCTGTCTTAGCTCCTCCAAATGACATTTCATGGCAACTCAGTTCCTTTTAATTCCATTTTGTTTTCTTCCCTATAGGTATTTCATCCAACCTTACATCTTCATGTAATCTTTTGAGTGTGCCAAGCTTTCTAATGTTTTGTAATTTTATTCAGCAATGTCAACTATAGCTAGGCAGAATAAGAACATGCCCTCTAATTTCAGAGGTAAGCAACTCAAAGAGAGCATTTTGAAAGCTACATGTCCAGTTTCTCATATCCAATGAAGACTTTACCTTTTTTGACTCTGTCTCTGAGCAGTTTGAACTCCATTTTCTACTACAGAGTGGACTTTTCTTTGTATAGCAAACCAGGTTGTTTTCATTCTTGCCTAGAATTTTCTGACTCTATGTTAACATCAAGGCCCCTGAAAGGGTACTTTCACATCTACTTGTCTTCTGTGAGTTTTATATTTGAATACAGTTTTTAAAATTAATGGGAGGAAAAGAAAAGTAATATAAAAAAATCCAAATAAGTTTGATAGCTTCTAGAACTTAGAAACTAGGAAGTTTACAAAATGACTTTGGAACTTAAAATTTATAGCAGTTAGATCAAGTAATGCTACAACCACAGAATGCTTGAGATTGCATTTATAAACTAGTTAACAGATAAATCTTTGCAACCAGATGGTCTCTAGTCAAGAGTTTTGAAAGCAATTAAGACTGGCACTAAAGTTTCATAGTAAAAATAAACAGTCATTAAAAGTAGTTACTCTGTTAGAACCAAAATTGACTGTCATCTAAAAGTCCCAATATAAACCCTAAAATTACCATCTACTGAGTTTCATTTCCACATTAGAGAAGATGGCAAAATCTGGGCAAAGTTTTTAGTTTCATTCACATTTAAACAAATACTTTTAAAGCTCAGAAATAGTTGGGGATGTGGTGGTGTTTGTACGTATGAGATAGGTTTGAGAAAATCATGTCTGTTTATATAGAAACCATGGGGAAAATGGGTACTAAATTTTAGTACTTGAATTTTCCTTTTTAAATGCCTTTGAAAATTATGGATAGAAGAAATGCACTGCTTAATTCCCTGCAAGTCAGTTTCCTCTTCTTTCTTCAATATATTTATTTCCATTTGTATTGGGATTCTGTCTTAGCTCCTCCAAATGACATTTCATGGCAACTCAGTTCCTTTTAATTCCATTTTGTTTTCTTCCCTATAGGTATTTCATCCAACCTTACATCTTCATGTAATCTTTTGAGTGTGCCAAGCTTTCTAATGTTTTGTAATTTTATTCAGCAATGTCAACTATAGCTAGGCAGAATAAGAACATGCCCTCTAATTTCAGAGGTAAGCAACTCAAAGAGAGCATTTTGAAAGCTACATGTCCAGTTTCTCATATCCAATGAAGACTTTACCTTTTTTGACTCTGTCTCTGAGCAGTTTGAACTCCATTTTCTACTACAGAGTGGACTTTTCTTTGTATAGCAAACCAGGTTGTTTTCATTCTTGCCTAGAATTTTCTGACTCTATGTTAACATCAAGGCCCCCTGAAAGGGGTACTTTCACATCTACTTGTCTTCTGTGAGTTTTATATTTGAATACAGTTTTTAAAATTAATGGGAGGAAAAGAAAAGTAATATAAAAAAATCCAAATAAGTTTGATAGCTTAGTTATAGTATGGTAACAAGTCTAGTCCCTGGTTTGATATTTTATGCTTTAATATAAGATGTTTTCATTAAAGGAGATTAAGTGTAAGGTAACCTGGAACTCTATAGTGTTGTTACACCTTTTCATTAATCTAGTATTTTTCAAAATAAAAAGTAAAAAAAGGAAAGGGGCAGGAGACATGAAGTAGTGAATGTTTTATATACCTTAAAACGTAGTACCAATGTTGCTGAAAGATAGTGCTTCCATTTTGTATTTTGTATCAGTCTTGAATTTCTGAGTTTGGAGACAGAAATTGAAGCCAAATTATTTTCTAACATTTTTTACCCCAAATGAGTTCCATTTCCTGGCTGGTAATAATGAAAACATTCAATATATTAATTGTTTATTTCTTCCATAATCTCTTTCCTACACTTTTCAAAGATCCTCATTGTAAGTTATCTGTCAATCTAAGTTTTATGACTATTTATTCTTATATCATCATAGTTTTTTTTCTTTTTTTTATTTTTATTTTACTTTTAGGACTGGGATAAGAATTTGCATAAGTGTCATTTTTAGTCAAAAGTGTCCCTGATTTGGTTGATATTTCTTAGGAGTCTTTTCTGCAAGCCTTTTCCCACCCCAAAATCATTACATTTATTTCTGTGAGCAAGTAAATTGTGTTTGACCAGCTGTTTAATGCACTTTTTTCCAGAAAGGATTGAATTTGCTTGTGAACTTTGAACTCACAATGGCTAAACTGGGAAAAATGTGTTTTCTCATAATTACTATGAAAGACCAAACATACACAGTTATTTAATATAATGTAATTTTGACTGTTGGCTTAAAACAACATAGCGGCCTACTGCAACTCTAACGGTGTTTTCTATGAAGTATAATTTGTGCCTTCTGGAGTGAAGAAAGCACTGTTGATGCTTGTTTGTAATTTATCTGTTTTTATTAGATCAATACTGCGGGGACCTTCTGCAGAAAGGGAAGGCAGTGGGATTACCCCCGGCCGAACAGGGAGATCTTGGAGAAAGGCAAATCTTGAACTGCCCACCCCGCAGCCCCCTGGCTCAGGCAGGGCACAATCAGACGCGACAGGGGTTCCGTCAGAGCGGTTCCACTTTATTAGAGTAAACTAACAGTTTTTATAGGCAAACAAAAGGGGGGGTTGCAAGGGACTTCCTATAGTTACACCAATCAACCTAAAGGTCGAGCAACCACGCATTTACATTGCAACAGGAACTCACGGTGAGCCTGCATTGCCCAGAGTGCAGGAAACCAGGGGGATCAATCAGAAGTTTTGACAATGGACCTTAGATCATGCCCTGTCTCTTCCTGTAGGCGTCCTTTTAGCACCAAACTGCAAATATGTGCTTAAGCTTCCCTATGCTTGCAAAAGCCCTCTTTCCTTCAGGGCCCCACAAATACAATATGTGTGAAGATTTTTACCAAATCTCAGTACCTAGTCACCTAGCATTTTGCAATGAAATGGCTATGTGTGATTTATGATTTATAATTAAAACCTTTTAAATATCACCATTATTTTTAAAATACCACTATTCTTTAAATGTGCAGCAAGTTCATTTAGTCTATTAAGAATTCAGTTCCTCAAATCTGTGTTATGAACCTCTATAATTCCCCACCTAGCAAAATGGCTACAATATAGATAATATTCAGTAGATTTTTTCAATTAATAAGAACATAAATTTAAAAAGGCAACCTTTTGAAGGGCAATTCATTCTCCATGGCATTTCTATATGGCTTGGGACAGCTTTTGACTCAGATTATATTTCAGAAAGGATTGAATTTGCTTGTGAACTTTGAACTCACAATGGCTAAACTGGGAAAAATGTGTTTTCTCATAATTACTATGAAAGACCAAACATACACAGTTATTTAATATAATGTAATTTTGACTGTTGGCTTAAAACAACATAGCGGCCTACTGCAACTCTAACGGTGTTTTCTATGAAGTATAATTTGTGCCTTCTGGAGTGAAGAAAGCACTGTTGATGCTTGTTTGTAATTTATCTGTTTTTATTAGATCAATACTGCGGGGACCTTCTGCAGAAAGGGAAGGCAGTGGGATTACCCCCGGCCGAACAGGGAGATCTTGGAGAAAGGCAAATCTTGAACTGCCCACCCCGCAGCCCCCTGGCTCAGGCAGGGCACAATCAGACGCGACAGGGGTTCCGTCAGAGCGGTTCCACTTTATTAGAGTAAACTAACAGTTTTTATAGGCAAACAAAAGGGGGGGTTGCAAGGGACTTCCTATAGTTACACCAATCAACCTAAAGGTCGAGCAACCACGCATTTACATTGCAACAGGAACTCACGGTGAGCCTGCATTGCCCAGAGTGCAGGAAACCAGGGGGATCAATCAGAAGTTTTGACAATGGACCTTAGATCATGCCCTGTCTCTTCCTGTAGGCGTCCTTTTAGCACCAAACTGCAAATATGTGCTTAAGCTTCCTATGCTTGCAAAAGCCCTCTTTCCTTCAGGGCCCCACAAATACAATATGTGTGAAGATTTTTACCAAATCTCAGTACCTAGTCACCTAGCATTTTGCAATGAAATGGCTATGTGTGATTTATGATTTATAATTAAAACCTTTTAAATATCACCATTATTTTTAAAATACCACTATTCTTTAAATGTGCAGCAAGTTCATTTAGTCTATTAAGAATTCAGTTCCTCAAATCTGTGTTATGAACCTCTATAATTCCCCACCTAGCAAAATGGCTACAATATAGATAATATTCAGTAGATTTTTTCAATTAATAAGAACATAAATTTAAAAAGGCAACCTTTTGAAGGGCAATTCATTCTCCATGGCATTTCTATATGGCTTGGGACAGCTTTTGACTCAGATTATATTTCGAGGGATGTTTATATATCAGAAATCCTTGAAAGATAGAGATAGTTTCTCCTTCCTGGGCAGAGGACATGTTTGTTTATGGCCAGAATAATTGTTATTCAGATAATGTCTTCTTCCTGCACAAAGCTGAATGAACCTGCCAGAAGCCTACAATCATTCACCAAAGTATAGCTGGTTACTTAACTGTAAGATATACCCACTGTGTACACTGTACCTCCTTGGACAAATGAGTTGTTGCTTTAGGCCCTGGAGCCCTGGGCCGTCAAGTCAAACATAACGCCCATGCTTCTTGCTATACCATGAGTAATAGAGCCCTTTGATCTCTTACATAAGAGTTTTATGACTCCTTTCATTATGCATAAAACTGTGGTAGACTAAGTTGCTTGCTTTCATGTGGAGTAAAATCTCATTCTCTTCAATTTGTTTTGAAATATAGCTTGGAGTATATTATGACTTAGTGAGTAGCTAGGAAGATGTTGAGGCCAAATGGAAGTCTACTGGGTTTGGAGGATTGAGCTCAGAGAGAGGAGTAAAAAGGGGAGTTTGAAAGTACTGTGAAACAGATGTGACTGAAGCAGTCAGTTCCTAGAGCAGAAGTGACAGGAGAATTTTTTGATTTACGAGTAAAGGGTGGCCTAGAGCAAGAGGAAAACTGCTTCATCCTGTGTGAATGAATGAAAGGAAGAGAGAATGGCTGTGGTAACAGAAAGATTCATAAAGAAGTTGAAAGTTGTAGAAAATCAAGTCTGTTGGCCATAATTTTCTAGGTTTTCAGGCAATTTACTAAAGGACAGTGTGAGAATTGAGTACAGAGAGAGTCTGAAGAAAATAATAGTTTTGAATTTGTCAGAAAGAGAATGGAAAAGGTAGCTGACTAAGGGCAGGTAATGGCATTGATATGTAGTACAGAAAGCCCAACTGAGTTCTGTGTCTGTAGAGTTCTTAAAACTGTCACATGATGGTCTCTGGCAGAATCAAGTTACTCTGAAGCAGGAAAGAAGGCCGTTTTAGTTTTAGTTTTGAAGGGCAATTCATTCTCCATGGCATTTCTATATGGCTTGGGACAGCTTTTGACTCAGATTATATTTCGAGGGATGTTTATATATCAGAAATCCTTGAAAGATAGAGATAGTTTCTCCTTCCTGGGCAGAGGACATGTTTGTTTATGGCCAGAATAATTGTTATTCAGATAATGTCTTCTTCCTGCACAAAGCTGAATGAACCTGCCAGAAGCCTACAATCATTCACCAAAGTATAGCTGGTTACTTAACTGTAAGATATACCCACTGTGTACACTGTACCTCCTTGGACAAATGAGTTGTTGCTTTAGGCCCTGGAGCCCTGGGCCGTCAAGTCAAACATAACGCCCATGCTTCTTGCTATACCATGAGTAATAGAGCCCTTTGATCTCTTACATAAGAGTTTTATGACTCCTTTCATTATGCATAAAACTGTGGTAGACTAAGTTGCTTGCTTTCATGTGGAGTAAAATCTCATTCTCTTCAATTTGTTTTGAAATATAGCTTGGAGTATATTATGACTTAGTGAGTAGCTAGGAAGATGTTGAGGCCAAATGGAAGTCTACTGGGTTTGGAGGATTGAGCTCAGAGAGAGGAGTAAAAAGGGGAGTTTGAAAGTACTGTGAAACAGATGTGACTGAAGCAGTCAGTTCCTAGAGCAGAAGTGACAGGAGAATTTTTTGATTTACGAGTAAAGGGTGGCCTAGAGCAAGAGGAAAACTGCTTCATCCTGTGTGAATGAATGAAAGGAAGAGAGAATGGCTGTGGTAACAGAAAGATTCATAAAGAAGTTGAAAGTTGTAGAAAATCAAGTCTGTTGGCCATAATTTTCTAGGTTTTCAGGCAATTTACTAAAGGACAGTGTGAGAATTGAGTACAGAGAGAGTCTGAAGAAAATAATAGTTTTGAATTTGTCAGAAAGAGAATGGAAAAGGTAGCTGACTAAGGGCAGGTAATGGCATTGATATGTAGTACAGAAAGCCCAACTGAGTTCTGTGTCTGTAGAGTTCTTAAAACTGTCACATGATGGTCTCTGGCAGAATCAAGTTACTCTGAAGCAGGAAAGAAGGCCCAGATTTTAGTTTTAGCTTTTCTGGTTAAGACAGAGAATAATATCCACTGGCAATTATTCTGGGATGAACCTTAAAGTTACATGCCCATTCCAAGTCCTAGCTAATTGTATATCTACAGATGTAGCTGACCATTGAGGTGATGGATGGCTAACACCTTGTTAATGCAAAACTCACTGTTTGATTCTGCAGTAAAAGTTGAAACTGACATACATATTCTAAAATCTTTTCACTACATTCCTTTTCACTACTTATTCCATCAAACTAATTACATTGCAGATTAAATCTATCTTGTCTTCAAATCATGTGTTAGTGAGGGACCTTGGGCATGAAACTAGAGTTAATTTGCATAGATGCCTTTGTTCTCTTTATTTTTGAAATCTAGCCAGACCATGTCACCAAGGAGCTGTGAGTGATGGGAAACTTCAATGAAGAACTTGGCAAATGCTTGTTGGAGAAATTCTTAATAATAATAAATCCTCTGACAAGACAAGAGCGCTTATGTCTGATGGTGACAGTTTAGTTTATAGAAATAAATCCTATATTTCCTGTTCCATTTTCAGGGTCTGTATAGTTTTAATCTTAATCTGCTGCTTGACAGATAGCTACATCAATCTATCTAAGCATATCTAAATTCTCCCATCTTTGGTTAGTCATCCATAAATATGTTTCTAAATTTCAAAAACAAATAAAACCTCTTTTTATTTTTGTTTAACAGTCATAGAAACATTATCTCATTTGTAGTTTAGAAATAAGTGACTTTCCTGCTATTTTTATAAAGTTCAAAAATAAAGATTACTCTCAAATCAACCTTATGAAAAGGTTAAAGTTTCATAAAGTATCATCGCTTGAGGCAGTAGTTATTATACTTAGAAACTTGACAATCTATATGTCTATAGTCTTACATAAGATTTGTCCCCATTTTCTGATCTATTTGTAAACAGAAGCATCCTGGGAGAGGTGTGTTACAATGGTTTAACAAGAGGAGAACTATCTGAAGCCTGCTGAGCTTCTAAAGATTAATTTTCAGAAGTTGGGTGGGGGTTGTACAAAAAGGAGAAAAGAACAGAGGTATCAATGATTTCTTTGCCTGCTCCACAATTTCATGTGGAATATGCCCTATTCAGAATAGCCTGGTCTAAAGGACAAGTTATTCAATTCCAAACAGGTTACCACCTCAAGCAGAAAATGAGATATGTACTCACAGTTAATCATGGTCTCATGTACACATTCTCATGATGGTATCTGGAATTGTAGTCAAGAAAACCATAGGCTACTGTTTTTGTGTAGTTTGCTATCTAGTAAGTGACACTAGAAAAAAAAATGAAAGAATGAAACCAACAAAGGCAAGTGCCGTGGAAACCTTTGTGGGAGTGTGAATGGGGTATTGACTTACTTTGGAATGAAAGAAAAGCTTCTTTGTGGAAGTGTCCATTCAGTTGAAAGGTACAAAAAGTATTTTGTCTCTATATAGGAGCAATTGAAATCTATTAATAATAGGAAGGTGAAAGAGTGGCAGACAGCGATAAGAGTAGATGTAATTTTTTAAAATATTGCCTTGATTGTAGTTTAGAAAGACAGATGAGAGAAGGAGAAGTTAAATGGATAGCACAGTGTCTGGGGTAGAGATAATAACTTTACAAAAGATGTACATTGAGAGAGAAAGACATAAAAATGATAATAAGAAGTACACTTATTGAGATTGAAGAGGGTATTGGATATTGTACGACTATGAAATAAGCAGCCCTGATGACTTTCTGTGTTTTACTTATCCTGCTACATGGATGGTATTATTTTTCACTGATATTAAGGGACTGGAAGTTGGCAGGGTTTGAGAGAGGTAAGAGGAATTATAGATCTTTTTTTTTTTTATGTTGTTAGCCTTTGATACACCCAATGGAGATATCAGATAAAAAGCTAATTAATTGCTCAGAGCTTTTAGGAGTGTCTTGGGCTAGATATATAAATTTGGCTTGGCAAATATAAATGAGGCAAATCAAATGAGAATATAAATTACAAAAAAAAGCCATCTAGGAATAAGCATAGATTAGTATGAAAAGTGATAATTAATGTGGAGACATAACAAGAGAACTTTGAAGCCTGCTGAGCTTCTAAAGATTAATTTTCAGAAGTTGGGTGGGGGTTGTACAAAAAGGAGAAAAGAACAGAGGTATCAATGATTTCTTTGCCTGCTCCACAATTTCATGTGGAATATGCCCTATTCAGAATAGCCTGGTCTAAAGGACAAGTTATTCAATTCCAAACAGGTTACCACCTCAAGCAGAAAATGAGATATGTACTCACAGTTAATCATGGTCTCATGTACACATTCTCATGATGGTATCTGGAATTGTAGTCAAGAAAACCATAGGCTACTGTTTTTGTGTAGTTTGCTATCTAGTAAGTGACACTAAAAAAAAAAAAAAATGAAAGAATGAAACCAACAAAGGCAAGTGCCGTGGAAACCTTTGTGGGAGTGTGAATGGGGTATTGACTTACTTTGGAATGAAAGAAAAGCTTCTTTGTGGAAGTGTCCATTCAGTTGAAAGGTACAAAAAGTATTTTGTCTCTATATAGGAGCAATTGAAATCTATTAATAATAGGAAGGTGAAAGAGTGGCAGACAGCGATAAGAGTAGATGTAATTTTTTAAAATATTGCCTTGATTGTAGTTTAGAAAGACAGATGAGAGAAGGAGAAGTTAAATGGATAGCACAGTGTCTGGGGTAGAGATAATAACTTTACAAAAGATGTACATTGAGAGAGAAAGACATAAAAATGATAATAAGAAGTACACTTATTGAGATTGAAGAGGGTATTGGATATTGTACGACTATGAAATAAGCAGCCCTGATGACTTTCTGTGTTTTACTTATCCTGCTACATGGATGGTATTATTTTTCACTGATATTAAGGGACTGGAAGTTGGCAGGGTTTGAGAGAGGTAAGAGGAATTATAGATCTTTTTTTTTTTTTATGTTGTTAGCCTTTGATACACCCAATGGAGATATCAGATAAAAAGCTAATTAATTGCTCAGAGCTTTTAGGAGTGTCTTGGGCTAGATATATAAATTTGGCTTGGCAAATATAAATGAGGCAAATCAAATGAGAATATAAATTACAAAAAAAAGCCATCTAGGAATAAGCATAGATTAGTATGAAAAGTGAAAATTTGGATGAATGGTAATAAATCTTAATAGGTGGAGACATAACAAGAGAAAGAGGAAAGGATATGTCTTAGAATCCAAGGCAAAGCATGTTTCAAGGAAGAGAGAATGGTCACTGGAAATTAATCCAACTAGGAAATTAAGTAAATTGAGTACCATTAAGCAAATGACCATTAGATCTGAGAATCTTGGTGAGAGATGCTATGGAGAAAGACAGTAAAAAAGTCAGATTCAATTGGATGAATGTATGAGAAAGAGTTAAAATAATGGGTGGAAAAATTATGAACAATGCTTCTAACAAAGTTGTTTGTGAAAAGAAAGTTCCCTACATTTATTTTGAACTCAACTATCAAATAGGTACATCAAGCAATCTGGCATATTTCCTTTCATATATATGTGTCTGTGTGTAATTATACATATCAAACTCCTCTGTCCATGGGATTCTCCAAGCAAGAACACTGGAGTGGGTTGTGATTCCCTTCTCCAGGAAATTCTCCTGTCCCAGGAATCAAACCTGCATCTCCTGAGGTTCCCACACTGCAGGCAGATTCTTTATGCTGAGTCACTAGGGAAGCCTCATATACTTGTATAGGCATGCGTGCTAAGTGGATTCAGTCATGTCTGACACTTTGCTTGTAACCCACCAAGGCTCCTCTGCCCATGGTATTCTCCAGGCAAGAATACTAGAGTGGGTTGCCAGACCCTCCTCCAGGGAATCTTCCCGACCCAGGGATTGAACCTGTGCTTCTTGAGACTCTTGCCTTTCAGGAATTCTTTACCACTGAGTCACAGGAGGAGCTCATATATGTGTGTGTATTTGTGTGTGCATGTGTATGTATATATATGTATAAATATGTGTATATATATATATAAAATCAGATCGTTCCATCAACAAGAAGGGGTCTGTTATTTAAATTTTTTAAAAATAGTATGTGGAGAAATAAAGATGTAAATAAAAACGTCCACAATCCTAACACTTTTACATGTCTAACTTGCATATATTAATAGTTGATATTTATATTAATAAGTATTAATACTTATTACTCAAGTAGAGTACTAAGTAGCAAGCAAATTTTATTATTTACCTTCTTTTTATTTAGGAAGATTTCTTAGAATTTATTTTAGAGCCATGCCGAAACAACTGATTTACCTCTATGAAAAAAAGAACTGTCATGAGAAAAAGCATGAAAGCTTTTCTGGTTGCTTCATCACTGAATGCCTCCTTAATTTATTTATAATTTTTCATGTAATTAAAAAAAATACTGAATGTTTTCACAAAGCTGGCACCCAGGCTGATAGGATATAAGTATGCATTATATTCTAATGACTGCCCTGAACTTTGTGGTATTTGAGAATTAATTAGATGATAACAAGACTTTTATCATTTCTCTGAGAACATCAATATCCAGTAAACATGTTCTTGATAAATTTTATTCTACCTAAGGCTACTTTTTATGTGTGTCATAACGTACATGTAGACTGTACCTGTAAAAAGAAAATATGTTGTATATGTAGTCACTCAACTATGTCCAACTCTTTGCTACCTCTTGAAATGTAGCCTACCAGGGTCCTCTGTCCATGGGATTTTCTAGGCAAGAATACAGGAGTTGATCACCATTTCCTTTTCCAAAAGAAAGTATATTACTCTATTTTTTAAAATTATTTTAAAGATTGTTAGTTCTTTCAATTCATTATTGTTCACCTTCTACTCTGAAAATATAGCTAGTGGTTTGGCCCCTGAAAGACTTGACACAATAAAAGAGAAATCTTTCTCACTAGAGGAATCAATGTTGATTTAAAAGTTTGATTTAAATAAATGTTGTTTGTTTATCTGCTAAACGGTAGTATTATGTGATTATTGGGAATTTGTTCTGCTAGGGTGAATGTAAAAGCAGTGATTAACCCACATAGAAATTATTTCAACAATGAAAATAGCAAAAATAATATGGATGATTTGGTTATTATGATGATTCTATCATATCTAGGCTCATTTTATACTCCTGCCTTACTGTTACGATAGCTACTTATTCAAATGGACTTAGTTGGACTGCTGCCTTTTTCCTTAAGGGAACAGTGCCTTCATTAGAGATTATTAACTCACTTCATCTCCTGGCAAACTTCCAGGAGATGAAGAATATAGCAAAAGGAGGGAGGGAAAGGAAATGATGAGGGTTACAGATGGCACAATAGGAATTCAGACGGTACTGTAAATTCAAAGAGCAGTGTCTCCAATTTTCATTATGACTACTAGACTCTTAGTTCAGTCACTCAGTCATACCCGACTCTTTGTGACCTCATGGACTGCAACAAACTAGGCTTTCCTGTCTTTCACCATTTCACAAAACTTGCTCAAACTCATGTCCATTGAGTTAATGATGTCATCCAACCATCTTGTTCTCTGTAATCCCCTTCTCCTTTTGTCGTCTCTTTTTCCCAACATCAGGGTCTTTTACAATGTGTCATCTCTTCTCATCAGGTGGCTAAAGTATTGGAGCTTCAGCTTCATTTTCTCCAATTAATACTCAGGGTTGATTTCTTTTAGGATTGATTGGTTTGATATCCTTGCAGCATAAGAGACTCTCAAGAGTCCTCTCCAACTCCACAGTTCAAAGGCATTAATTCATCTGCACTCAGCCTTCTTAATGGTCCAACTCTCACATCCATACATGACTAATGGGAAAACCATAGCTTTGACTATACAGACTTCTGTTGACAAAGTGCTATCTCTGCTTTTTGAATAAGTTTTCTAGATGTGTCATAGCTTTTCTTTCAAGGAAAAAGTGTCTTTTAATTTCATGACTGCAGCCACCATCTGCAACTCTCAGAGCTCTCCCTTAAAAATATATCTTGTTTGAGATTTTGTCTCTAAGTTAACATTTAGTCCTTTGTTGGAGAAATCCCATAAATATGGTTTGATTTAGTTTTTACTGCTAAACGGTAGTATTATGTGATTATTGGGAATTTGTTCTGCTAGGGTGAATGTAAAAGCAGTGATTAACCCACATAGAAATTATTTCAACAATGAAAATAGCAAAAATAATATGGATGATTTGGTTATTATGATGATTCTATCATATCTAGGCTCATTTTATACTCCTGCCTTACTGTTACGATAGCTACTTATTCAAATGGACTTAGTTGGACTGCTGCCTTTTTCCTTAAGGGAACAGTGCCTTCATTAGAGATTATTAACTCACTTCATCTCCTGGCAAACTTCCAGGAGATGAAGAATATAGCAAAAGGAGGGAGGGAAAGGAAATGATGAGGGTTACAGATGGCACAATAGGAATTCAGACGGTACTGTAAATTCAAAGAGCAGTGTCTCCAATTTTCATTATGACTACTAGACTCTTAGTTCAGTCACTCAGTCATACCCGACTCTTTGTGACCTCATGGACTGCAACAAACTAGGCTTTCCTGTCTTTCACCATTTCACAAAACTTGCTCAAACTCATGTCCATTGAGTTAATGATGTCATCCAACCATCTTGTTCTCTGTAATCCCCTTCTCCTTTTGTCGTCTCTTTTTCCCAACATCAGGGTCTTTTACAATGTGTCATCTCTTCTCATCAGGTGGCTAAAGTATTGGAGCTTCAGCTTCATTTTCTCCAATTAATACTCAGGGTTGATTTCTTTTAGGATTGATTGGTTTGATATCCTTGCAGCATAAGAGACTCTCAAGAGTCCTCTCCAACTCCACAGTTCAAAGGCATTAATTCATCTGCACTCAGCCTTCTTAATGGTCCAACTCTCACATCCATACATGACTAATGGGAAAACCATAGCTTTGACTATACAGACTTCTGTTGACAAAGTGCTATCTCTGCTTTTTGAATAAGTTTTCTAGATGTGTCATAGCTTTTCTTTCAAGGAAAAAGTGTCTTTTAATTTCATGACTGCAGCCACCATCTGCAACTCTCAGAGCTCTCCCTTAAAAATATATCTTGTTTGAGATTTTGTCTCTAAGTTAACATTTAGTCCTTTGTTGGTTAACTCCTTTTTTCTTGTTTTGACTTGAATACACAGTTTTCTTTAAAATCTTTAAAATGGAAGCAATGTTGTAGCTTTCTCCAAATACATAGCCTATATATGGGAGTTAGTCAGAGACTCAATTTTTAGTGGAATTTTAAACAAATGTGTGCTGAGGAGCAGAAGGTACTTTTTTGTGCTCAGAAACCGCTCATCCTGCTACAATGTGGCAGGTGTGCTGATGTTAAATGTAAATAATTCTTCATGCAAACACAGGCAAGTAAACAAGACTTTATTTATTTATTTGCTTTTGTCCATGGCCTTCTGTGCTTCTAAATGCATGATTTATGAGAAAGATGTTACCAGCTAAATTTGCTTTTTAAGATTCAAATTTAGGTATGTTTAGAAGGAACACATGTAACTCATTATCTTAAGTAATTTTGTAACTGTGGTAAATATGTCAATGTGAATTATATATCACTTGTAATTGAAACTTTCCCTTATATTAAGAAGTGTCCCAGTTCAACTATTTTAAAAATGTTTCTTTTCATTTGAGAATTTGAACAGTTATATAATAGGGTTAGGTAAAATTCTTCCTAATATCTTGTTGTAAAGGAGGAGATAAAACTTATATACATACTGTGTTCAGTTAGAGCTGTAGTCTATATAGAGAATGCAATTGTTTGTGGTAAATTCTCACTCTTTTATTGAAGGCCTGATGTTAATGAAACAGACTTTTGAAGAGCACTTTTACTAGTAATTTATACATGTGTCACAGTTTTCAGGTGGATGCAAAGCTCAGTAAACCATTTCAGTATGACAGGACACATAATATGGTCCTGATTCCTTAAAGGACATAAGGGAAATTACCATGATTACTTCTATTCAGTAAGATGACAGCAATAATGCCAGGCTTTGTTCATTTCCACCTCCCTGCTGTCATTAGGAACATTGCTGGAGTCCATGTTAGTTGAGGACTATATTTTATATATTTAGGAGCACTTTTTTCTTCTTTTTCTGATTTCCTATACTCGTTTCATTATTTTTCTCCCTTGCCTCTTACTTTTTTTCTCCAACATTCAGTGCAAAGTACCAAAAGTATGTGATAGCCTGTGAAAGTCAAAAATAACACGAAATTTGGAGACATAATGCAATTTTTATTATGACCCTTGACATTTATTGCAATTTTTATAATGGACATAGCATACATTATAAACTGACAACATTTGATTAACAACATGAATTCTTGGGGAAATATTGCCTAGTTTCTAATATCCTCATTGCACATACTAGTTACTGACCTTGGACAAGTTGCTTAACCTCTTATTACCTCAATCTTCTCATCTGTTGGGCTTTCTGCTGGCTCAGATGGTAAAGAACCTGCCTGCAGTGCAGGACACACAGATTTGAATTCTGGTTTGGGAAGATCCCCTGGAGAAGGGAAGGTCTACCCACTCCAGTATTGTTGTCTGGAGAATTCCATGGAGAGGTTCATGGTGGGTTACAGTTTATGGGATCACAGAGTCAGACATGACTGAATTGGTAACACACACTTTCCCAATTGTGGACAATAATATCACCCTCATGGATTCTTATGAAGGTCCTTTGTTAAATACATAAAACTGTACATTAAAATTAAGCTAAATTTTCTTACTTTGCAAATTAAGAAATGTGCTAATATTGGAGTAGTTTTTGTTTTCAGACTGTTCTAGTTTTCCTACTGACATTTTTTTGTCTTAAGAAGGCTTTAGACACCTAAAAGTAGGTATCATTTATATGATTTTTATGAAGAAAATTTTTAAAGAATGGAAGGAATAATTATGATGCCTTCTATCTTATGTCCTAGATGCTAAGGCAGAATCAGTCAGATTTTTATCATCTCATCACTGGTCAGATTTTACTCAGCATAAAATGGGCATCTCTAGAATGACTGCTAAATTAGGCCAGTCCTCATATTACCTCTCATGGAGAAGAAGTAAGAATAGGGTCTGTTTTAGGGTAGTATCTGTCCCATCTCTTGTTTTTCAAACCACATTTTTTCTCCATCAAAATTGATCTACATTAGAAGTATTGGTTTGATCTCTAACTTCTTTAGATTTTACCAGTCAGAGTGTTGTAAATCTAAGTTCTATTTACGCTTACTTTTATGTGCAGACAACAGTCTTATATTCTAGAAAATTCTGACCAGAAAACCCTGGACATGAGCATGAGACAGATATGTTTTATGGTTAAAATTATCATCTCTGAAGACAGACTGCCTGGAATAAAATCCAGGCATATGCTCTTTTCAGCAATTTACCTAAACTTTCTGGGTTTCAGTTTTCTTAATTGTGAAATATCAATGGTTATAGAAATAGAGAAAAAGGGGGTGGGCTTGAAAAAAATGAGATAAATTATTTGATAATTGCCTAGTTCTAATATCCTCATTGCACATACTAGTTACTGACCTTGGACAAGTTGCTTAACCTCTTATTACCTCAATCTTCTCATCTGTTGGGCTTTCTGCTGGCTCAGATGGTAAAGAACCTGCCTGCAGTGCAGGACACACAGATTTGAATTCTGGTTTGGGAAGATCCCCTGGAGAAGGGAAGGTCTACCCACTCCAGTATTGTTGTCTGGAGAATTCCATGGAGAGGTTCATGGTGGGTTACAGTTTATGGGATCACAGAGTCAGACATGACTGAATTGGTAACACACACTTTCCCAATTGTGGACAATAATATCACCCTCATGGATTCTTATGAAGGTCCTTTGTTAAATACATAAAACTGTACATTAAAATTAAGCTAAATTTTCTTACTTTGCAAATTAAGAAATGTGCTAATATTGGAGTAGTTTTTGTTTTCAGACTGTTCTAGTTTTCCTACTGACATTTTTTTGTCTTAAGAAGGCTTTAGACACCTAAAAGTAGGTATCATTTATATGATTTTTATGAAGAAAATTTTTAAAGAATGGAAGGAATAATTATGATGCCTTCTATCTTATGTCCTAGATGCTAAGGCAGAATCAGTCAGATTTTTATCATCTCATCACTGGTCAGATTTTACTCAGCATAAAATGGGCATCTCTAGAATGACTGCTAAATTAGGCCAGTCCTCATATTACCTCTCATGGAGAAGAAGTAAGAATAGGGTCTGTTTTAGGGTAGTATCTGTCCCATCTCTTGTTTTTCAAACCACATTTTTTCTCCATCAAAATTGATCTACATTAGAAGTATTGGTTTGATCTCTAACTTCTTTAGATTTTACCAGTCAGAGTGTTGTAAATCTAAGTTCTATTTACGCTTACTTTTATGTGCAGACAACAGTCTTATATTCTAGAAAATTCTGACCAGAAAACCCTGGACATGAGCATGAGACAGATATGTTTTATGGTTAAAATTATCATCTCTGAAGACAGACTGCCTGGAATAAAATCCAGGCATATGCTCTTTTCAGCAATTTACCTAAACTTTCTGGGTTTCAGTTTTCTTAATTGTGAAATATCAATGGTTATAGAAATAGAGAAAAAGGGGGTGGGCTTGAAAAAAATGAGATAAATTATTTGATATTTGCATGGAGTGATCCTAAAATGGTACCCAGATTTCAACTAAAGTTCAGTCACTCAGTTGTGTCTGACTCTTTGTAACCCCATGGACTGCAGCATGCCCAATTTCCCTGTCTTTTACCATCTCCTGGCACCCACTCAAATTCATGTCTATTGAGTTGGTGATGTCATCCAGCTATCATTTCCTCTGTCATAATCTTTTGCTTCTGCCTTTTTTTTAACTTATGTCATCAATATCAAGCTTGCAAATGTTTTGCCAATTTTGTTTGTGTTTATCTTTTAAAGTTTATTTCATGGATTGTTTAAAGTTTTCTCAGGAATAATTAGTTTACTGAGAAGATAAATGGTATATTTTCTAGACTGTATTTTCATGTAATTGAGCTATGAAAAGAATACTGTATATAGAGTGATAGTTAATAGAAGATGTGGATATGATGGAATATTTTTAAGATGAGATAAAATTGAGCATGATAATTGAGCTAGGGTAATAAGTCAAAAGAAAAGCTTGACTGAGGATGGAGAGGATGCAGATGTTTAAAGTAGCACAATATCTCAAAATGTCACAGAAAAATAAAGCTGGAGAAAGCCATAAATTTTCACTTAGAGAAAAAATATCTTCAAATAAACTGGAATGAAAGGATGGAAAAATGGAGAGTTTGATTGACGTGAAAGTGACAAAAGGAGGAACTTATGAAATTCTTGCCTGATTATCTTTTTTCTATGAAGGAAGGAAGATCATTTGCTGAGATGAGGAAGGGGTGAGGCATATGGAATTGCAGAAAGTAAGTCAATATTTAGAAGAACTCCTGAAGTAGGGGTGTCTTGGAGGAAACAATGACTACTAACTAATTAAAATTAATATTACCAATATATTTGTTGAATTTCATTTAAATATATTAAATAATGTTGCAGTGTTTTGGACTACTAAAAAGATTCTAAAACCTGAAATTCCATTTCTTCTCTGTTTCTCTCTAGCAAGGGTGCTTTAAATTCATTTAATTTCACTGGACCAATTTATTTTATCTGCAGACTATGGCACTATGCACTTTTAGTAGACATTCAATTTATATCAGGTATATAAATTAGTTAGTAGTAGCACTGGGGTTTAAGAAAAAGTTTATATAAGTTTTTTTATATATATATAAGTTTTTATAACATGTTTATATAATACTGCATTTCCATTTCTCAGATATGTAAACATATTGACTATTTTTAAAAGAATATAGAGCAGAAAAATGCAGGTTCTATTATACTGACTAAGAGATTATTAAAAGTCACTATCAGTAATGTTTCAAAATCCTTTGTTTTAACATCCAACTATCATTTCCTCTGTCATAACCCCAACTTATGTCATCAATATCAAGCTTGCAAATGTTTTGCCAATTTTGTTTGTGTTTATCTTTTAAAGTTTATTTCATGGATTGTTTAAAGTTTTCTCAGGAATAATTAGTTTACTGAGAAGATAAATGGTATATTTTCTAGACTGTATTTTCATGTAATTGAGCTATGAAAAGAATACTGTATATAGAGTGATAGTTAATAGAAGATGTGGATATGATGGAATATTTTTAAGATGAGATAAAATTGAGCATGATAATTGAGCTAGGGTAATAAGTCAAAAGAAAAGCTTGACTGAGGATGGAGAGGATGCAGATGTTTAAAGTAGCACAATATCTCAAAATGTCACAGAAAAATAAAGCTGGAGAAAGCCATAAATTTTCACTTAGAGAAAAAATATCTTCAAATAAACTGGAATGAAAGGATGGAAAAATGGAGAGTTTGATTGACGTGAAAGTGACAAAAGGAGGAACTTATGAAATTCTTGCCTGATTATCTTTTTTCTATGAAGGAAGGAAGATCATTTGCTGAGATGAGGAAGGGGTGAGGCATATGGAATTGCAGAAAGTAAGTCAATATTTAGAAGAACTCCTGAAGTAGGGGTGTCTTGGAGGAAACAATGACTACTAACTAATTAAAATTAATATTACCAATATATTTGTTGAATTTCATTTAAATATATTAAATAATGTTGCAGTGTTTTGGACTACTAAAAAGATTCTAAAACCTGAAATTCCATTTCTTCTCTGTTTCTCTCTAGCAAGGGTGCTTTAAATTCATTTAATTTCACTGGACCAATTTATTTTATCTGCAGACTATGGCACTATGCACTTTTAGTAGACATTCAATTTATATCAGGTATATAAATTAGTTAGTAGTAGCACTGGGGTTTAAGAAAAAGTTTATATAAGTTTTTTTATATATATATAAGTTTTTATAACATGTTTATATAATACTGCATTTCCATTTCTCAGATATGTAAACATATTGACTATTTTTAAAAGAATATAGAGCAGAAAAATGCAGGTTCTATTATACTGACTAAGAGATTATTAAAAAGTCACTATCAGTAATGTCTCCTTTAACTAATTTAAATTGGCCATAATTATGTTTATTTACCCTGTCGAGAAGTGCAGCAGAAAGAGTAGAGCAAATGTTAGATACTAGGTATCTTGCATATCTGATTTCCTTCACACAACCATCATCTGAAGGAAGAATGACTACTGAGCTTCTCAGGTGGTGATAGTGGTAAGGAACCCACCTGCCAAACAGGAGACGCTCAAGAGGTGGATTCCATCCCTGGGTTGGGGCGGTCCCCTAAATGAGGGCATGGCAACCCAGTCCAGTATTCTTGCCTGCAGGATCCCATGGACAGAGGAGCCTAGCAAGATAAGATCCATAGTGTTGTGAAGAGTCGAACACAATTGAAATGACTTAGTGCACACACACACACACACACACACATCTCTGCTCATATTTTGCAGTAGAAAATAATTAGTGCAACTGTATATAGTGATATATCCAGGATTCGAACCTAGGTCATGCATGACTCAAAATTTTAGTTTTCCTGGATTTTATATTGGTCTTAGTTTACAGAAAGATTGAAAGGCCTTCTTACAATTTACAGTAATGTATTTCTTAAGATTCACACATACAATGCTGTAAAGACATTCACATTTTCCTGTAATAAAAAGAAAAACTCTCAGAACAATAAAGCAATGAAAGAAGGAAATAAGGGAAATATGAGATGGGACTTTCTTTAGCTATGGGAAACAGGATAATTTATTATTAGTGAAAAATAGAATGAAAAACTCAAAAGAGACCTGAAAGCTTGCAAGAATTTTACATGAAATAATTGATTATGCAAAAAGCTTCATTTAAATACTTTGATTGGATCTGAGGAAAAAATGCTACAATATCCCTAACAATAAAAAAAATAAATTTAATTTAAATTAAAATATTAAAATTTGAAATCAAGAGTACAATATAATTAAAAACTAGAGTAGGTACTTGATTTGATGCTGAGAAAGGTTTATGAACAAGTCCAAATGCAAAAAAAAAAATGATATATTTATTACATAAGATTTCAAAATTTTACTAATCAAAAATGTCAGAAACCAGTAAACTAGCACCTAAAAAGTCAGAAACTAGTAAAATATTTAAACGAAAAACAAATGATAATTTATACAATTAATGAAATGCTTTTATCAATCAGTAAGAAAAAGCAGAATCAGGGCTTCCTTGGTGGTCCAGTGGGTAAAGGGTCCACCTTGTGGTATGAGAGGCACTGGTTTGATCCCTGGCCCAGGAAGATCCCACTTTCTGAGTGACTGAACTGGTGTGTCTAATTAGGAACCAGGGCTCTGGAGCACATGTGCCCAGAGCCAGGGCTCTGTATTGAGAGAGGCCATTGAGATGGGAGGCCCGCATATGCCAAAGAATAAAGGTGGATGAAAATAAATAAATAAATAAACAATAAAGAGGCCAAAAAATAAAAGGCTGAATCACCTAATGGGGAAAGGGAAAAAATATCAAGACGAAACTCAAGAGATTATTCATTAGCAAAAGTATATATAATTATTTTTACCCTATTAATAATAAGTAACATCTTCACATTAAACTGGAAAAATATGCAAAATTGTTAACATAGGTTACTGAAGTCGTTTGGCCTATTCCTCCCTCTCATCAATTTCCACAAGTCTAGTGCAGTGGGTTATTTTATTTGCCTCATCCCTTGTTTTTTTTTTTTTAATCTGTAAAATAAACATTTATTTTTAAAACATTATGCATGTGTTAACTGTTACTTATTAAGAATTAGAAACATTTTAATAGATTAATGCTATTAAGAAAAATTAATGAAAAAAACTCAAAAGAGACCTGAAAGCTTGCAAGAATTTTACATGAAATAATTGATTATGCAAAAAGCTTCATTTAAATACTTTGATTGGATCTGAGGAAAAAATGCTACAATATCCCTAACAATAAAAAAAATAAATTTAATTTAAATTAAAATATTAAAATTTGAAATCAAGAGTACAATATAATTAAAAACTAGAGTAGGTACTTGATTTGATGCTGAGAAAGGTTTATGAACAAGTCCAAATGCAAAAAAAAAAATGATATATTTATTACATAAGATTTCAAAATTTTACTAATCAAAAATGTCAGAAACCAGTAAACTAGCACCTAAAAAGTCAGAAACTAGTAAAATATTTAAACGAAAAACAAATGATAATTTATACAATTAATGAAATGCTTTTATCAATCAGTAAGAAAAAGCAGAATCAGGGCTTCCTTGGTGGTCCAGTGGGTAAAGGGTCCACCTTGTGGTATGAGAGGCACTGGTTTGATCCCTGGCCCAGGAAGATCCCACTTTCTGAGTGACTGAACTGGTGTGTCTAATTAGGAACCAGGGCTCTGGAGCACATGTGCCCAGAGCCAGGGCTCTGTATTGAGAGAGGCCATTGAGATGGGAGGCCCGCATATGCCAAAGAATAAAGGTGGATGAAAATAAATAAATAAATAAACAATAAAGAGGCCAAAAAATAAAAGGCTGAATCACCTAATGGGGAAAGGGAAAAAATATCAAGACGAAACTCAAGAGATTATTCATTAGCAAAAGTATATATAATTATTTTTACCCTATTAATAATAAGTAACATCTTCACATTAAACTGGAAAAATATGCAAAATTGTTAACATAGGTTACTGAAGTCGTTTGGCCTATTCCTCCCTCTCATCAATTTCCACAAGTCTAGTGCAGTGGGTTATTTTATTTGCCTCATCCCTTGTTTTTTTTTTTTTTAATCTGTAAAATAAACATTTATTTTTAAAACATTATGCATGTGTTAACTGTTACTTATTAAGAATTAGAAACATTTTAATAGATTAATGCTATTTAATGCAATACAATATACTTTAATTTCTTTATCTTAAATCTTGTATATGTTAGTCATTTCTAAATTTACTGTCTTTTAATTGTTTTTGTCTTTTTCAGCTCTTTATGTATCTTCAAGACTAGAGAAATCAATCAAAGTTGATTTGGCAAATTAATAAAGTCCATATTTATATGCATAGCTCTTAGTGTGATTTGCAGCAAACATTCAACCTATGTTAACAATTTTACATATTTTTCCCAATGCTTTTTAAAAAGTTACATTTTCCAATGATTATTATAAAAAATTATTTTTTCCAATGATTTTTTAAAAATTTATGTTTTCATTTATCTATTTTTCATCCATCTTTATTCCTTGGCATTTATAGGCCTCCCATTGTAGTGACCTCTCTTGTTGCAGAACACCATCTCTGGGCACATGTGCTCCAGAGTGCTGGCTTGTAATTGACCACACAGATCTAGCCATTCCACAGCATGTGGGATCTTCCTGGGCCAGGGATTGAACTGGTGCCCCTTGCACTGCAAGGTGGACTCTTTACCACTGAACCACCAGGGAAGCCTGATTCTTGATTTTTTTCTGAAATATTCCAAATGTGCTAACTTATAATATGTTATGGGAAATAGAAAAAAAAGTCAATAATATCTTTATTCATTTTGAAACACTATAATAAAATGTTTTTTTGTAAAAAAAAAAAAAATTGTTTCAGTTTTCATTTCTTTCTTTTCTTCTTCAAAAATTTTTGAAATTTGTTTTTGCTTCCACTATCTAAACAAATAATAAAATCAAAGTAAGCCTTTTGAAGATAGGAAAAAAGGAATATGAATATGATTCTATCGCAGAATGAAATATCTCAGGTAAAACACAATTTAATCTGATACTAGCTCAAACCCATGAAATAGAAGAGATCATAAAGTACAGTATCCAAATAATAATTCATCACCGATAACTAAGGATGTCACTGTAAACTTCTTCAAAATGAGAGGAAAAAGACATGGTGAATTAGGTGTTTCATAATTATGCTAGTAAAAATAGCACATAATGCTCTCGAAAATTTTTCAACTTTGTTAAGCAATTTGACCTTCATAGCTATTATAATACCTAGAATATAATATACCACATACCCTCATTTTACAGATACAAAATCTGACACATCAAAAAATAGAATAATTGTAGATTGATACAGCCTCTATGGAAGACAGTATGGAGATTTCTTAAAAAACTAAAAATAGAAGCACCCTATGACCCAGCAATCCCACTCTTAGGCTTATACCCTGACGAAATCAAAACTGAAAGAAGCACCTGTACCCCAATGTTCATTGCAGCTCTCTATACAATAGCTAGAACATGGAAGGAACCTAGATGCCCATCGACGAACGAATGGATCCAAAAGCTCTGGTACATATATACAATGGAATACTACACAGCTGTAAAGAGAAATGCAGAAGAATCAACCCTAATGAGGTGGCTGGATCTAGAACGTATCATCAAAAGTGAAGTCAGTCACAAAGAGAAGGACAAATACAGTATATTAACACATATATATGGAATCTAGTAGGATGGTGATGATGGCACATGCAGTGAAGCGACAGAAAGACAGACATGGACAGTGGACATATGGACATTGTGGGGAAGGATCAGTGGGTGAGAGGTGTAAAGGAAGTAGCATGAAGGCCTGTACTATCATAAGTGAAGAAAATAGCTCTAGTCATTGCTCTGTGAGAAAAGGGGATCCTTCAGGAGTGCTGTGTGATGGTCTGGAGGGGTGGGATGGGGGGGATATACATATGACTAATCGGGGAACATACATATCTGTAAACAGCAAAGCTCTGTAAAAGTTAAAAGTAAAACAATAGTTAAAAAAAAAGTGGAATAATAAATCTAAAATTACACAATGAATTAGACCTAGTGATAAAACTGGATTTCCAATTTTTGGCTTTATAATTATACCAAGTGGACATAGGAACTAGAAATTAGTCTTTTCTACTAGCCTAGAAAATTATACATGTTTATGTAATCGTTCTGAAATGATAGCACAGTGTCAAGGTGTGGTAAATGTATAGATGCCTTCTCATACTAATTCATTTTATAGGCATTTCTCAAAACAAATTGATCCTTATTCTGATTCTAACCAACAAGGCTGAAGATACATTTTGCCTTTTATGTGATTTTTTATACTGCTTTAGTTTATAGACAAGAATTTCTTCCAGTTTCTGAGCTTCAGTATATTAGAATGTTCTTTGAAGCTCCCACCCCATTTCATCTTTGTATGTTTTCTGTTATTATTTTACTTGAAATTATCAATGCCTTTAGATGAAAGGGCTTATCTGGTGGCTCAGTTGGTAAAGACTCCACCTACAATGAAAGAGGCCAGGGTTTGATACCAGAGTCAGGAAGATCCCCTGGACAAGAAAACAGCAACCCACTGCAGCATTCTTGCCTGGAGAATTTTATGGATAGGAGCCTGGGGGCTGCAGTCCATCAGGTCTTTGAGATAGCTTTGAATGACTAACACTTTCACACAGACAGAACTCCCTGGTCATCACACTAATAGAGACTTTTTCAACCTTAAATATAAAATACTTCAGGAACCTCCAGAATTGGTCTAACATCTTTTAGGAGAATTTTCAGAACACCATAAAGCTATCATCTGCTAAATTCTCTTAAAATGTTGCCATGGTTATGTTTTGTACTATCATAAGTGAAGACAAAAAAAATGGACGGGCATATGGACATTGTGGGGAAGGAACAGTGGGTGAGAGGCGTAAAGGAAGTAGCATGAAGGCCTGTACTATCATAAGTGAAGAAAATAGCTCTAGTCATTGCTCTGTGAGAAAAGGGGATCCTTCAGGAGGGCTGTGTGATGGTCGGGAGGGGTGGGATGGGGGGGATATACATATGACTAATCGGGGAACATACATATCTGTAAACAGCAAAGCTCTGTAAAAGTTAAAAGTAAAACAATAGTTAAAAAAAAAGTGGAATAATAAATCTAAAATTACACAATGAATTAGACCTAGTGATAAAACTGGATTTCCAATTTTTGGCTTTATAATTATACCAAGTGGACATAGGAACTAGAAATTAGTCTTTTCTACTAGCCTAGAAAATTATACATGTTTATGTAATCGTTCTGAAATGATAGCACAGTGTCAAGGTGTGGTAAATGTATAGATGCCTTCTCATACTAATTCATTTTATAGGCATTTCTCAAAACAAATTGATCCTTATTCTGATTCTAACCAACAAGGCTGAAGATACATTTTGCCTTTTATGTGATTTTTTATACTGCTTTAGTTTATAGACAAGAATTTCTTCCAGTTTCTGAGCTTCAGTATATTAGAATGTTCTTTGAAGCTCCCACCCCATTTCATCTTTGTATGTTTTCTGTTATTATTTTACTTGAAATTATCAATGCCTTTAGATGAAAGGGCTTATCTGGTGGCTCAGTTGGTAAAGACTCCACCTACAATGAAAGAGGCCAGGGTTTGATACCAGAGTCAGGAAGATCCCCTGGACAAGAAAACAGCAACCCACTGCAGCATTCTTGCCTGGAGAATTTTATGGATAGGAGCCTGGGGGCTGCAGTCCATCAGGTCTTTGAGATAGCTTTGAATGACTAACACTTTCACACAGACAGAACTCCCTGGTCATCACACTAATAGAGACTTTTTCAACCTTAAATATAAAATACTTCAGGAACCTCCAGAATTGGTCTAACATCTTTTAGGAGAATTTTCAGAACACCATAAAGCTATCATCTGCTAAATTCTCTTAAAATGTTGCCATGGTTATGTTATATAATATCTCTGAGGGAAATCTTTAATGTTGCAATTATTGCATGATCTGCATTAAAAAAGGAAATCAACTTTATCTTGGCATCAAAGCGTACCTGTAATTTAATTTCCACATAAACTTCAAGCTAGACAACATATTAAAAAGCAGAAACATAGTCAAAACTATGTTTTTTCCACCTGTCATGTATGAATGTGAGAGTTGGAACATAATGAAGACTGAGTTGCTGAAGAATTGATGCCTTTGAACTGTGGTATTGGAGAAGATTCTTGAGAGTCCCTTGTACTGCAAGATCAAACCAGTAAATCCTAATGGAAATCAGGTGCAAATATCCATTGGAAGAACTGATGCTGAAGATGAAGTTCCAATGCTTTGGCCACCTCATGCAAAGAGACGACTCATTGGAAAAGACTCTAATGCTGGGAAAAATAGAAGGTGAAAGGAGAAAAGGTCCACAGAAGATGAGATCGTTGGATGGCATCACCGACCCAACAGACAGGAGTTTCAGCAAACTCCAGAAGGTAGTAAATGACAGGAAAGACTGGCTTTCACAGTGCATGGGACGGGACTGCAAAGAGTTGGACATAACCAGTGACTGAAATTAAATTGTTCAGTAAAACTTTAAATGGATCATTTTGCCATAGCAATTACCTTTTTCAACATGTATCCTGAATAGTAAGAAATACTCAAAGAGATCCTCCAAAGGATTCTAGAAACAGAGAGCAAGATATTCAGTTAGTCTCTTTTTTTTAAAAATTGACTCTATAATATTCACCCTTAATTTTTAAAACACGTAGGTAAGATCCCTGAGACCAAGAGTCAGGAAGATCCCCTGGACAAGAAAACAGCAACCCACTGCAGCATTCTTGCCTGGAGAATTTTATGGATAGGAGCCTGGGGGCTGCAGTCCATCAGGTCTTTGAGATAGCTTTGAATGACTAACACTTTCACACAGACAGAACTCCCTGGTCATCACACTAATAGAGACTTTTTCAACCTTAAATATAAAATACTTCAGGAACCTCCAGAATTGGTCTAACATCTTTTAGGAGAATTTTCAGAACACCATAAAGCTATCATCTGCTAAATTCTCTTAAAATGTTGCCATGGTTATGTTATATAATATCTCTGAGGGAAATCTTTAATGTTGCAATTATTGCATGATCTGCATTAAAAAAGGAAATCAACTTTATCTTGGCATCAAAGCGTACCTGTAATTTAATTTCCACATAAACTTCAAGCTAGACAACATATTAAAAAGCAGAAACATAGTCAAAACTATGTTTTTTCCACCTGTCATGTATGAATGTGAGAGTTGGAACATAATGAAGACTGAGTTGCTGAAGAATTGATGCCTTTGAACTGTGGTATTGGAGAAGATTCTTGAGAGTCCCTTGTACTGCAAGATCAAACCAGTAAATCCTAATGGAAATCAGGTGCAAATATCCATTGGAAGAACTGATGCTGAAGATGAAGTTCCAATGCTTTGGCCACCTCATGCAAAGAGACGACTCATTGGAAAAGACTCTAATGCTGGGAAAAATAGAAGGTGAAAGGAGAAAAGGTCCACAGAAGATGAGATCGTTGGATGGCATCACCGACCCAACAGACAGGAGTTTCAGCAAACTCCAGAAGGTAGTAAATGACAGGAAAGACTGGCTTTCACAGTGCATGGGACGGGACTGCAAAGAGTTGGACATAACCAGTGACTGAAATTAAATTGTTCAGTAAAACTTTAAATGGATCATTTTGCCATAGCAATTACCTTTTTCAACATGTATCCTGAATAGTAAGAAATACTCAAAGAGATCCTCCAAAGGATTCTAGAAACAGAGAGCAAGATATTCAGTTAGTCTCTGTTATTGGATGTAAATTGTGTAGAAAAGAGGTGTTGACTCTATAATATTCACCCTTAATTTTTAAAACACTATCCCTATTGTTATTTTAACATGGAATTGAGCTAGACTTCCCAAAGATATCATCCAACACCTTTTATCTATAAGTACATATGCTATAATAAATGGCACTTACGGTCATTAGATCATATCATAGCAAACACTAGAAGCAAGTGACTGGACATTTGAATACTTTTAACACAGATTTTATACATCAGATGATTATATTCTTTCTCATAATCAGTAATATATTTCAATAAAAGTACAGTATTCTATGGAGTCAGGAGAGATTATATAATTGTTTGCTTGGTTTCTATTGATTCCATTTTTATCATAATTTGCAAGTATACTTAAAACTAATTGGGGAAACAGCAGTTCCTGGCTAAAAAGAGAAAAAGAGAACTGGGCTTTGTCTTTGTACTACTCAGCATCCTGTGGATCTGTGATTCTGTTTTGAGTACTAACACTTTGCCTATAGATGAAGACAGGTGGAAGGTCTGAGAGTATATTCAGCCTGTTTCTAAGAGCTCCTTAGCCAGTGCCTGACTCCTTGAAGTATGATAGAGCAATTCTGCTTCATGGAGCTAAGAAATGCAGAGCTTTCTCAGAAATCACTATACCTTGGAGACCCCTTGTGGTATCTGGCTAAACTTTAGACTGCCTTAAATCAAAGCTTTGTAGGTATCACTATCCACCTTGAGACTTCCCTGCTGTGGTATTTTCCAAACTCTAATGCTGGGAAAAATAGAAGGTGAAAGGAGAAAAGGTCCACAGAAGATGAGATCGTTGGATGGCATCACCGACCCAACAGACAGGAGTTTCAGCAAACTCCAGAAGGTAGTAAATGACAGGAAAGACTGGCTTTCACAGTGCATGGGACGGGACTGCAAAGAGTTGGACATAACCAGTGACTGAAATTAAATTGTTCAGTAAAACTTTAAATGGATCATTTTGCCATAGCAATTACCTTTTTCAACATGTATCCTGAATAGTAAGAAATACTCAAAGAGATCCTCCAAAGGATTCTAGAAACAGAGAGCAAGATATTCAGTTAGTCTCTGTTATTGGATGTAAATTGTGTAGAAAAGAGGTGTTGACTCTATAATATTCACCCTTAATTTTTAAAACACTATCCCTATTGTTATTTTAACATGGAATTGAGCTAGACTTCCCAAAGATATCATCCAACACCTTTTATCTATAAGTACATATGCTATAATAAATGGCACTTACGGTCATTAGATCATATCATAGCAAACACTAGAAGCAAGTGACTGGACATTTGAATACTTTTAACACAGATTTTATACATCAGATGATTATATTCTTTCTCATAATCAGTAATATATTTCAATAAAAGTACAGTATTCTATGGAGTCAGGAGAGATTATATAATTGTTTGCTTGGTTTCTATTGATTCCATTTTTATCATAATTTGCAAGTATACTTAAAACTAATTGGGGAAACAGCAGTTCCTGGCTAAAAAGAGAAAAAGAGAACTGGGCTTTGTCTTTGTACTACTCAGCATCCTGTGGATCTGTGATTCTGTTTTGAGTACTAACACTTTGCCTATAGATGAAGACAGGTGGAAGGTCTGAGAGTATATTCAGCCTGTTTCTAAGAGCTCCTTAGCCAGTGCCTGACTCCTTGAAGTATGATAGAGCAATTCTGCTTCATGGAGCTAAGAAATGCAGAGCTTTCTCAGAAATCACTATACCTTGGAGACCCCTTGTGGTATCTGGCTAAACTTTAGACTGCCTTAAATCAAAGCTTTGTAGGTATTTCCCCCCTTTTCTGTCTTGTTTTACCAATTCTATTTCCAGTGTCTCTTGAAGAACTTCCTTTAATAAACTGCTAGCCCAAGATTTCTGGTTATACATTTATTTCTGGAAAATTCACTGAATTATACAGTTGATTAGCAAAAGCCAAATTTGGAACATTATATCCAAAGTATAGTCTTTCGGTCCAGCAACAGTAGCAGCATCTGGGAGGTTATTAGAAATGCAAATTCTCTGGCCTCTCCCCAGATGTAGTGAATAAAATTTCTAGGAGGTATGTCAGAGAAATTTGTGTTTTAAGAAGTTCTCCAGATGGTTTTTATGCTTGCTAAAGTTTAAGAGCCACTTGTCTGGAAATTCATCTCCTAACTCATAGTCCACAACTTTTTAACATCCTTGTTTCTTTCCTCTACCCTTGTCTGTTCCTCTGTCATTCTCCTCTTTTTTTTTTTTAACTTATCTTTTCTACTTTCTTTCTTGTCTTACTTCCTTCTCTGTTTGTCCATTCCCTCCTTCCTGTTATCTATCTATCATTTATCATCATCCTGTTAACAGGAAAAGTAAATAAGACTATCTATAAATAAAGATAGTTTTATTTGTTTTCCTTTTCCTCTACCCGTTTTATAGGCTTGCCAATAACCTCAAAGTGCTCTCTTACTCTCTTCTGGGAAAAGAAAAATGATCAAATTTTTCACTCTGGTACTCCCAAGGAAACCATGAACAGTTTAGATCATAAGTAACTGTTATTTACTAGCTATTTTCCTTCTCTCACTGTCTTTTTTTTTTTTTTTTAAGAATGAAATCTATTCACATCAGATATATAAGAAATGGAATAATTTTCTAAATGTATTTTGATGCATTTTGTGTGAAAAATATTGTTTTACCAAGGGATTAACTATCTAACTCATTGGCAATTGGTATTAGATTGCTCATATTTAGTTTTTCAGCATTCATTTATAATAAATATGATACCTTGAGAACTTACTGTTTGCTGGGTACTGTTTTTTATTTCACGAATTACAATTAATCCTTGCAGAAAACTTATGTATATGAATTATTATCATAGTCATTTACAAAAGAAGATACTCAAGTTGAGAGGAATTAAGAAAATATCTCAGAAAATGGTGGAATAGAAGGTCATGCACTCATCTGTCCCTGCAAATACGCCAGAATAGCAGCAAGTTGATGAAAAATCATCAGCAGGAGGAGGTTGGATCTGTCCACAGAAAGATACCCCATATCTAAGAGCAAAGGAGAATCCACAACAGGACAGTAGGAGGGGTGCAATCACGTTTTTAAAAATCAAACCTCAAACCCACCAGAGAGACTGGCTGGGCCAAGCATACAAAGCCTGTTATACACCAGGCCCAGGGAAAGGAGCAGTGACCCCCACAAGAGAATAAGCCAGGCCTGCATTTGAGGGTCCAAGTGCCTCCTTGGGTTACAAGTGCCCTAGAGCAGTCCTTGGAAAGACAGCGCTGCACTTAATTCCTCTTGAAGAAGGGTATTATTAACACAATCATAGAGCTGCCAAGCAGGACTGGGGACTCTGCGCATCGGGATTCGGGAGAAAAGAACAGTGACATCACATAAGACTGAGCCATACTCACCTCTGAGTATTCTGAGGTCTCTGGCAGTGGCACCTTCTCTGTTTGTCCATTCCCTCCTTCCTGTTATCTATCTATCATTTATCATCATCCTGTTAACAGGAAAAGTAAATAAGACTATCTATAAATAAAGATAGTTTTATTTGTTTTCCTTTTCCTCTACCCGTTTTATAGGCTTGCCAATAACCTCAAAGTGCTCTCTTACTCTCTTCTGGGAAAAGAAAAATGATCAAATTTTTCACTCTGGTACTCCCAAGGAAACCATGAACAGTTTAGATCATAAGTAACTGTTATTTACTAGCTATTTTCCTTCTCTCACTGTCTTTTTTTTTTTTTTTTAAGAATGAAATCTATTCACATCAGATATATAAGAAATGGAATAATTTTCTAAATGTATTTTGATGCATTTTGTGTGAAAAATATTGTTTTACCAAGGGATTAACTATCTAACTCATTGGCAATTGGTATTAGATTGCTCATATTTAGTTTTTCAGCATTCATTTATAATAAATATGATACCTTGAGAACTTACTGTTTGCTGGGTACTGTTTTTTATTTCACGAATTACAATTAATCCTTGCAGAAAACTTATGTATATGAATTATTATCATAGTCATTTACAAAAGAAGATACTCAAGTTGAGAGGAATTAAGAAAATATCTCAGAAAATGGTGGAATAGAAGGTCATGCACTCATCTGTCCCTGCAAATACGCCAGAATAGCAGCAAGTTGATGAAAAATCATCAGCAGGAGGAGGTTGGATCTGTCCACAGAAAGATACCCCATATCTAAGAGCAAAGGAGAATCCACAACAGGACAGTAGGAGGGGTGCAATCACGTTTTTAAAAATCAAACCTCAAACCCACCAGAGAGACTGGCTGGGCCAAGCATACAAAGCCTGTTATACACCAGGCCCAGGGAAAGGAGCAGTGACCCCCACAAGAGAATAAGCCAGGCCTGCATTTGAGGGTCCAAGTGCCTCCTTGGGTTACAAGTGCCCTAGAGCAGTCCTTGGAAAGACAGCGCTGCACTTAATTCCTCTTGAAGAAGGGTATTATTAACACAATCATAGAGCTGCCAAGCAGGACTGGGGACTCTGCGCATCGGGATTCGGGAGAAAAGAACAGTGACATCACATAAGACTGAGCCATACTCACCTCTGAGTATTCTGAGGTCTCTGGCAGTGGCAGAGGTAGATGATAGTTGGCAGCGAGTTCAGGGACACTGTGGAAGTGCTTCTGACAGAGCACGCAGGAATAGATCCTTTGTGAGAGAGACACCATTACACCTACCATAGTTTGGCTGCAGAAGGTAACTTAGCTCCACCCAGACACAAAGGTAACTGGATTAGTGCTGAAGAGCCTTACCAACCCTCAGCCTGGGTGTTCCTTTTAGGTCAAAACAGTACAGCTTCAGATCCGACTGCTGCCAGAGGCAAGAAAAAGACTGACAGGGTCATAATTCCTGAATAGCCCGCAAGGGACAGAAGAGTCCCCAAAACATAAACATTCACAATTTTCGCGTTTTGCCTGGTGCAGGATTTGTTCCCCTATCCCCCCTATTTTTAAATTTTTTCCCTTTCATTTTTGCTCCTCCCATCACCCTTTGTTTTTTGTTTTTCCCTCCATCACACTTAACTGTTGTAGCTACCAATCCTATCAGTATGATTGACTATGCTCAAGTTTAAAAAAAGGAAAAGAAAAAAAAATTTTTTACTTTTAAACCGTGTATTTCATTTTGATTGTATACTTCTGCATTGGCCTTTTGTGGGCCTGTAGAAGTTTTGTTTTTATTATTTTTATTATGTTTTGTTTTTCAATGTCTCTCTCTCTTTTAATTTAAAAAGTTTTTGTATGTATTATTATTTTCTCTACAGCAATTCCTTTCATTTCTCTGATGCCCTTTTCCTAATGTACTAAACCTTAATATACACAAATCTTAATCTTCCTATATTTAACTTTGCAATACTATTCTATATTTCTTTTCTATCTTTCCTTTCTCTTCTTCCTTTTCCCCATCATATTTGTTAGTCTGTTCTGTTTTCATTGCCTTATCCTCAATTGGGATCTCACTCTAGCATTATTCTCCAAAATGTGCTTTAGATAGTAGGGTTTTTTATTTATTTTATTTTATTTTACTTTTTACTTTTACAGAGTTTTACTGTTTGAAGATATATATGATCCAAGATTCGTCCTATGTATATTCCCTTTTATCCTCCACCTCCAGGCCATTGCACAACACCGCTGCAGGATTCCCTTTTCTCACAGCACAATGACAATTGATATTTTTTTCACATATGATAGTATAGGTTTTCACGCTACTTCCTTTACACCTCCCACCCACTGTTCATTTCCCACAATGTCCATATGTCTACTGTGCATGTCTGTTTTTCCATCACTTAACTGTGTGTCTTATTATTACCATCCTACTAGATTCCATATATATGTGTTAGTATATTGTACTTGTCCTTCTCTTTCTGACTGACTTCACTTTTTATGATAGGTTCTAGATCCAGCCACCTCATTAGGACTGATTCTTCTGTGTTTTTTTTTTTTTTACAGTTGAGTAGTATTCCATTGTATGTATTTACCAGGGCTTTTGTATCCATTCATTCGCCAATGGACATTTAGGTTGCTTCCATGTTCTAGCTATTGTATAGAGAGCTGCAATGAACATTGGGGTACAGGAGCTTCTTTCGGATTTGATTTCATCAGGGTATAAGCCTAATAGTGGGATTACTGGGTCGTATGGTGCTTGTATTTTTCACTTTTTAAGAAATCTCCATACTGTCTTCCATAGAGGCTGTATCAATTTACATTCCCACCAGCAATGCAAGAGGATTCCCTTTTCTCTGCACCCTCTCCAGCATTTATGGTCTGTCGATTTGTGGATGATGGCCATTCTGATGGGTGTGAGGTGATATCTCATTGTAGTTTTGATTTGCATTGCTGTAATCATAAGCGACATTGAGCATCATTTCATGTGTTTGTGGACATTTGTATGTCCCCTTTGGAGAGGTGTCTGTTTAGGTCCATTTCCCATTTTTTGATTGGGTTGTTCATTTTTCCAATGTTGATTTATCTGAGTTGCTTGTAGATTTTGGAGATTAATTCTTTGTCTGTTATTTCATTTGCTATGATTATCTCCCATTCTGTGGGTTGTCTGTTCAGCTTTTTGTAATTTCCTTTGCTGTACAAAAGTGTTTAAGTTTCACAAGTTCCCTATGTTCATTTTTGTTTTTACTTCCACTATTCTAGTAAGCGGGTCATGGAAGATTTTGCTTTGATTTATGTCCTTGAGTGTTTTGCCTATATTCTCCTCTAAGAGTTTTAGGGTTTCTGGTCTTACATTTAGGGCTTTAATCCATTTTGAGTTGATCTTTGTAAATGGTGTCAGGGAATGTTCCAACTTCATTTTTTGTATGTAGCTGTCCAGGTTTCCAAGCACCATTTGTTGAAGAGGCTGTCCTTGTCCCATTTTATATTTTTGCCTCCTTTGTCAAAAATAAGGTACCCAGAGGTGTTGTGGGTTTATCTCTGGGTTCTCTATTTGGTTCCATTAGTCTATAGTTCTGTTTTTGCACCAGTACCATACTGTCTTGATGACCGTTGCTTTATAGTATAGTCTGAAATTAGAGAAGCTGATACCTCCAGCTCCATTCTTCTTCCTCAGGATTGCTTTGGCTATTCGAGGTCTTTTGTGTTTCCATATGAACTGTGTTATTCGTTGGTCTAGTTCTGTGAAGAATGTTATTGGAAGTTTGATAGGGATCGCATTGAATCTATAGATGACATTTGGTAGTATGGTCCTTTACACAATATTGATTCTTCTGACCCAGGAACAGGGAATATCTCCTCATCTGTTTAAGTCTTTAATTTCTCTCATGAGTGTCTTGTAATTTTCTGCATACAGTTCTTTTGTTTCTTTGGGTAGCTTTATTCCTAGAAATGTAATTCTTTTGGTTGCAGTGGTGAAGAGGATTGCCTCTTTGATTTTGTTTTCTGATTTCAGTGTTTGTGTATAGGAATGCCAGTGATTTTTGTGTATTGATGTACTAGCCCTCGAATTTGTTTGTCCCCATTTTTTGATTGGGTTGTTCATTTTTCCAATGTTGATTTATCTGAGTTGCTTGTAGATTTTGGAGATTAATTCTTTGTCTGTTATTTCATTTGCTATGATTATCTCCCATTCTGTGGGTTGTCTGTTCAGCTTTTTGTAATTTCCTTTGCTGTACAAAAGTGTTTAAGTTTCACAAGTTCCCTATGTTCATTTTTGTTTTTACTTCCACTATTCTAGTAAGCGGGTCATGGAAGATTTTGCTTTGATTTATGTCCTTGAGTGTTTTGCCTATATTCTCCTCTAAGAGTTTTAGGGTTTCTGGTCTTACATTTAGGGCTTTAATCCATTTTGAGTTGATCTTTGTAAATGGTGTCAGGGAATGTTCCAACTTCATTTTTTGTATGTAGCTGTCCAGGTTTCCAAGCACCATTTGTTGAAGAGGCTGTCCTTGTCCCATTTTATATTTTTGCCTCCTTTGTTCAAAATAATGTACCCAGAGGTGTTGTGGGTTTATCTCTGGGTTCTCTATTTGGTTCCATTAGTCTATAGTTCTGTTTTTGCACCAGTACCATACTGTCTTGATGACCGTTGCTTTATAGTATAGTCTGAAATTAGAGAAGCTGATACCTCCAGCTCCATTCTTCTTCCTCAGGATTGCTTTGGCTATTCGAGGTCTTTTGTGTTTCCATATGAACTGTGTTATTCGTTGGTCTAGTTCTGTGAAGAATGTTATTGGAAGTTTGATAGGGATCGCATTGAATCTATAGATGACATTTGGTAGTATGGTCCTTTACACAATATTGATTCTTCTGACCCAGGAACAGGGAATATCTCCTCATCTGTTTAAGTCTTTAATTTCTCTCATGAGTGTCTTGTAATTTTCTGCATACAGTTCTTTTGTTTCTTTGGGTAGCTTTATTCCTAGAAATGTAATTCTTTTGGTTGCAGTGGTGAAGAGGATTGCCTCTTTGATTTTGTTTTCTGATTTTTCAGTGTTTGTGTATAGGAATGCCAGTGATTTTTGTGTATTGATGTACTAGCCCTCGAATTTGCTGAATTCATTGATTAGCGCTAGCAGTTTTGTAATAGTGTCTTTGGGATTTTCTATGTATAATATCATGTTTTCTGTGAATAGAGAGAGTTTGACTTCTTCCTTTCCAATCTGAATTCCTTTTATTTCTCTCTCTTCACTTATTGCTGTTGCTAGAACTTTCAGTACTATGTTTAATAATAGTGGTGAAAGTGGACACCCTTGTCTTATTCCCAAACTTGGAGGGAATGCTTTCAGTTTTTCACCATTGAGGATAAAGTTCGCTGTGGGCTTCTCATACATGGCTTTCACTATGTTGAGATAGGTTCCTTCTATGTCCATTTTTTGAAGAATATTTATTATAAATGGATGCGGTGCTTTCTCAGAGGCTTTTTCTGCATCTGTTGAGATTATCATATGATTTTTGTCTCTCATTTGTTGATATGGTGTATCGCATTGATTGATTTGCGGATATTGAAGAATTCTTGCATGCCTGGGATGAAACCAACTTGATCATGATGTATGAGTTTTTTGATGTGTTGTTGCATTCTGTTTGCTAGGATTTTGGCATCTTCGTTCATCAGTGAAATTGGCCTATAATTTTCTGTTTTTGTCTTGCCTTTGCCTGGTTTTGGTACCAGTGTGATGATGGCCTCGTAGGATGTGTTTGGAAGTGTTCCCTCCTGTGCAATTTACTGGAAGATTTTCCGAAGGACAGACATCAGCTCTTCTTTAAGTGTTTGGTAGAATTCACCTGTGAAGTCATTTGGTCCTGGCCTTTTGTTTTGGGGTAGATTTTTTTTTTTATCACAACTTCAATTTCTGAGCTTCTGATTGTTTATAGTTTCTATTTCTTCCTGGTTGAGTCTTGGGAGGTTAATCTTCCCCAAGAAATTGTCTATTTCTTCCAGGTTGCCCAGTCTGTTGCCATATAGTTGTTCATAACAGTCTCTTAGAATTCTTTGGATTTCTGTATTATCTGTTGTAATCTCTCCTTTTTCATTTTTGATTTTGTTGGTTTGGTTCTTCTATCTTTTATCTTGATGAGTAGGGCGGGCAGTTTGTCAATATTATTTACCTTTTCGAAGAACCAGCTTTTTGCTTTATTTATCTTTACCATTGTTTTTTTCATTTCTTTTTCATTTATTTATTCTCTAATCTTTATGATTTCTCTTCTTCTGCTAATCTGAATTGTTTCTGTTCTTCTTTCTTCAGTTGTTTTAAACGTAGGGTTAGGTCATCTGTTTGATATTTTCCTGGTTTCTTGAGGTAGGATTGTACTGCTATAAATTTCCATCTTAGAACTGCTTTTGCGGTATCCCATAGGTTTTGCACTGTCGTGTGTTCATTGTCGTTTTCTTCTAGGAATTTTTTAAACTTCTCCTTTGATTTGCTCAGTAATCAGTTTGTTTTTTAGGTATGTGTTGATTAATCCCAATGTGCTTGTGTTTTTAGTAGTTTTTTTTTTTTTTTTTTTTTTTTCCTGCAGTTGATCTCTAGTCTCATTGCATTGAGTTAGAGGAGATGGTTAATATAATTTCAGTTTTCTTGAATTGACTGAGGTTTGATTTGTGGCCCAAGATGTAGTCACTCCTGGAGAATGTTCCATGAGCACTTGAGAAGAAAGCGTCTTCTTCTGCTTTTGAATGGAAGGTCCTAAAGATATCCATGAGGTCCATCTCTTCTAGTGTGTCATTTAAGGTTTGTGTTTCTTTACTAATTTTCTGTTTTGATGATCTGTCCATTCGAGTGAGAGGAGTGTTAAATTCTCCTACTATCATTGTGTTATTGAAAGTGATTGTCTTATGCATTGGGGTGCAACTGTGTTGGGCACATAAATATTTATGAGTGTTATGTCGTCCTCCTGGATTAATCCCTTGAGCATTATGAAGTGACCTGCCTTGTCTCTTACAATCTTCTTCATTTTGAGGTCTATTTTGTGTGATATGAGGATTGCTACTCCAGCTTTCTTCTGATTTCCATTTGCATGGAATATCTTTTTCCATCCTCTCACTTTCAATCTATGATTGTCTATAGGTCTGAAGTGAGTTTCCTGTAGACAACATATATATGGGTCTTGATTTTGAATCCAGTCTGTGTCTTTTGGTTGGGGCATTTAGTCCATTTACATTCAAAGTAATTATCGATACAAATGATCCTATTGTCAGTTTCATAGATGTAATGGTGGGTTTGGTTTGTGGATCTTCTTTCTTATACTTGTTGTCTATATAAGTCCCTTTAACACTTGTTGTAAGGCTGGTTTGGTGTTACTAAATTCTTTTAATTTTTGCTTCTCTGTAGAACTTTTGATTTCTCCATCAATTTTGAAGGAGATCCTCACAGGATAGAGTATTCTTGGTTGCAGATTATTCTGTTTCAGCGCTTTAAATGTATCTTGCCATTTCCTTCTGGCCGCAGTCTTTCTCTTGAGAGATCAGCTGTTAAACATATGGGGTTTCCATTGTATCTTGATAGGTGCTTTTTCCCTTGCTGATTTTAAAATTCCGTCTTTGCATTTTATTTGTGTTAGCTTAATTAAGATGTGTCTTGGCATGTTTCCTCTCAGGTTTATTCTGTATGGTACTCTTTGTGCTTCTTGAACTTGATTGGCTATTCCTTTTCCCGTGTTGGGGAAATTTTCAACTATAATCTCTTCAAAAATTTTCTCATAGCCTTTCTTTTTTTTCCCTTTTCTTCTTTTCCTTCTGGAACCCCTATAATTTGAATATTGGTGCATTTGATATCATCCCAGAGGTCTCTGAGGCTATCCTCTGCTCTTTTCATTTAAGGTTTGTGTTTCTTTACTAATTTTCTGTTTTGATGATCTGTCCATTCGAGTGAGAGGAGTGTTAAATTCTCCTACTATCATTGTGTTATTGAAAGTGATTGTCTTATGCATTGGGGTGCAACTGTGTTGGGCACATAAATATTTATGAGTGTTATGTCGTCCTCCTGGATTAATCCCTTGAGCATTATGAAGTGACCTGCCTTGTCTCTTACAATCTTCTTCATTTTGAGGTCTATTTTGTGTGATATGAGGATTGCTACTCCAGCTTTCTTCTGATTTCCATTTGCATGGAATATCTTTTTCCATCCTCTCACTTTCAATCTATGATTGTCTATAGGTCTGAAGTGAGTTTCCTGTAGACAACATATATATGGGTCTTGATTTTGAATCCAGTCTGTGTCTTTTGGTTGGGGCATTTAGTCCATTTACATTCAAAGTAATTATCGATACAAATGATCCTATTGTCAGTTTCATAGATGTAATGGTGGGTTTGGTTTGTGGATCTTCTTTCTTATACTTGTTGTCTATATAAGTCCCTTTAACACTTGTTGTAAGGCTGGTTTGGTGTTACTAAATTCTTTTAATTTTTGCTTCTCTGTAGAACTTTTGATTTCTCCATCAATTTTGAAGGAGATCCTCACAGGATAGAGTATTCTTGGTTGCAGATTATTCTGTTTCAGCGCTTTAAATGTATCTTGCCATTTCCTTCTGGCCCGCAGACTTTCTCTTGAGAGATCAGCTGTTAAACATATGGGGTTTCCATTGTATCTTGATAGGTGCTTTTTCCCTTGCTGATTTTAAAATTCCGTCTTTGCATTTTATTTGTGTTAGCTTAATTAAGATGTGTCTTGGCATGTTTCCTCTCAGGTTTATTCTGTATGGTACTCTTTGTGCTTCTTGAACTTGATTGGCTATTCCTTTTCCCGTGTTGGGGAAATTTTCAACTATAATCTCTTCAAAAATTTTCTCATAGCCTTTCTTTTTTTTCCCTTTTCTTCTTTTCCTTCTGGAACCCCTATAATTTGAATATTGGTGCATTTGATATCATCCCAGAGGTCTCTGAGGCTATCCTCTGCTCTTTTCATTCTTTGAGTTTGATTCTGTTCTTCAAAAGTTACTTCCACCATTCTATCTTCCAGCTCACTTATCCAGTCTTCTGCCTCAGATACTCTGCTCTTGATTTCTTCTAGAGTATTTTTAAGTTCAGCAAGTGAGTTGTTGGTCTCTGTTTGTGGTTTTTTAAGTGCTTCTGTTTCTTTATTCAGTGTGCTCATTGCTTCTTGCAATTTCTCTAGAATTCTGTTTTTGGTGTTTTGGATCATCTTTACTATAATTCTTCTGAATTTACTTTCAGAAAGTTTGTCTAATTCCTCTTTATTTATTTGAACTTGTGTGTTTGTAGATTGTTTCTTCACTTGTGTGGTATTTCTCTGCTGTTTCATTGTTACTATTAATTTTTTAACTAGCTCTGTTTGGGGTTTCCTTTTCCCAGACTTTGAGCTATGTCTGTCGGTATTTGTTGTTTGCATGAGACGTTTTAGTCTGGGTGATGTTGGTGGTTGGGTGATGTCAGGACTTGCATACAAGTGCTTACCTTTGTTGGAGTTCTCACTGTTTAATGCTGCCTAGTGTTAGGTGTTCTCTGGTATTGTAGAGTTTTTGAGTCAGTGTTTCCTCCCTAAAGCCCCTGGGCTTGTTGCTTGACCAGGAAATGAAGATTTCACAACTGGTTTGATACTGCATTAAATGGCATTAAAACATATATATGCAAATGAGAAGCAGAAGGTATACCTTTGACAAATGGCAATTAAAACATTATGCAAATACTATCCAGCATATTGAATTATACACACAATCATATACAGCCACAGCATAACCCAAACATTCCAAGAAAAAATACAGTATGGCAAATAGAAACCAAGAATGATATCCAAATTAAGTCCTCTCAGGTTTATTCTGTATGGTACTCTTTGTGCTTCTTGAACTTGATTGGCTATTCCTTTTCCCGTGTTGGGGAAATTTTCAACTATAATCTCTTCAAAAATTTTCTCATAGCCTTTCTTTTTTTTCCCTTTTCTTCTTTTCCTTCTGGAACCCCTATAATTTGAATATTGGTGCATTTGATATCATCCCAGAGGTCTCTGAGGCTATCCTCTGCTCTTTTCATTCTTTGAGTTTGATTCTGTTCTTCAAAAGTTACTTCCACCATTCTATCTTCCAGCTCACTTATCCAGTCTTCTGCCTCAGATACTCTGCTCTTGATTTCTTCTAGAGTATTTTTAAGTTCAGCAAGTGAGTTGTTGGTCTCTGTTTGTGGTTTTTTAAGTGCTTCTGTTTCTTTATTCAGTGTGCTCATTGCTTCTTGCAATTTCTCTAGAATTCTGTTTTTGGTGTTTTGGATCATCTTTACTATAATTCTTCTGAATTTACTTTCAGAAAGTTTGTCTAATTCCTCTTTATTTATTTGAACTTGTGTGTTTGTAGATTGTTTCTTCACTTGTGTGGTATTTCTCTGCTGTTTCATTGTTACTATTAATTTTTTAACTAGCTCTGTTTGGGGTTTCCTTTTCCCAGACTTTGAGCTATGTCTGTCGGTATTTGTTGTTTGCATGAGACGTTTTAGTCTGGGTGATGTTGGTGGTTGGGTGATGTCAGGACTTGCATACAAGTGCTTACCTTTGTTGGAGTTCTCACTGTTTAATGCTGCCTAGTGTTAGGTGTTCTCTGGTATTGTAGAGTTTTTGAGTCAGTGTTTCCTCCCTAAAGCCCCTGGGCTTGTTGCTTGACCAGGAAATGAAGATTTCACAACTGGTTTGATACTGCATTAAATGGCATTAAAACATATATATGCAAATGAGAAGCAGAAGGTATACCTTTGACAAATGGCAATTAAAACATTATGCAAATACTATCCAGCATATTGAATTATACACACAATCATATACAGCCACAGCATAACCCAAACATTCCAAGAAAAAATACAGTATGGCAAATAGAGAAAACCAAGAATGATATCCAAATTAAGTAGAGGACAAATTGGAGAATAATGCTGGAACAGGGTCCCCATTGGGGATAAGGCAATGAGGACAGAACAGACTAAGAAATATGGTGGGGAAAGGGGGAAAACAGAAAGGGAGGATAGAAGAGAATGATAGAATAATACTGCAAAGCTGATTATTGGGAGATAAAGATTTGTATGCATTAGAGTTTAGTGCTGTAGGAAAAGAGCATTGAGAAAACAAAGAAATTGTTGTAGAGGAAGTAGCATTACAAAAAATTTAAAAATTAAAACAGAGATAAGTATATAGTAAAATATAGAAAAACAAAGCGAAAACAATAAAAACAAACAAAACCCCTACAGAACCATACAAGCAAATGTGGAATGATAAGTTTATTCCAGAATAAAATGTGTGGTTTAAAAAAAAAACAAATTTTGTAAACTTGAATATATTCAGTCTTAGTGATAAGATTAGTAGCTTCAATAGAGTTCAATGGAGGCAACAAACAAACAAAAAAGAAAAGGGGCAGGGTGAGAGGGTTTGGAAAAAAGAGGGGACAATAAGGCAAAAAAAGAAAATTTTAAAAAAGCAATAAAAAAGAATAAGAAATAAAATGAAATTTTAAAAAATCCAGCAGTAACTCCAGCTACAGACAAAACATGAAAATAGTGTTTATTTCTCGGGTTTATTGAAAAAGAGTTTTTGGATTTTTTGCATGAGACGTTTTAGTCTGGGTGATGTTGGTGGTTGGGTGATGTCAGGACTTGCATACAAGTGCTTACCTTTGTTGGAGTTCTCACTGTTTAATGCTGCCTAGTGTTAGGTGTTCTCTGGTATTGTAGAGTTTTTGAGTCAGTGTTTCCTCCTAAAGCCCCTGGGCTTGTTGTGACCAGGAAATGAAGATTTCACAACTGGTTTGATACTGCATTAAATGGCATTAAAACATATATATGCAAATGAGAAGCAGAAGGTATACCTTTGACAAATGGCAATTAAAACATTATGCAAATACTATCCAGCATATTGAATTATACACACAATCATATACAGCCACAGCATAACCCAAACATTCCAAGAAAAAATACAGTATGGCAAATAGAGAAAACCAAGAATGATATCCAAATTAAGTAGAGGACAAATTGGAGAATAATGCTGGAACAGGGTCCCCATTGGGGATAAGGCAATGAGGACAGAACAGACTAAGAAATATGGTGGGGAAAGGGGAAAACAGAAAGGGAGGATAGAAGAGAATGATAGAATAATACTGCAAAGCTGATTATTGGGAGATAAAGATTTGTATGCATTAGAGTTTAGTGCTGTAGGAAAAGAGCATTGAGAAAACAAAGAAATTGTTGTAGAGGAAGTAGCATTACAAAAAATTTAAAAATTAAAACAGAGATAAGTATATAGTAAAATATAGAAAAACAAAGCGAAAACAATAAAAACAAACAAAACCCCTACAGAACCATACAAGCAAATGTGGAATGATAAGTTTATTCCAGAATAAAATGTGTGGTTTAAAAAAAAAACAAATTTTGTAAACTTGAATATATTCAGTCTTAGTGATAAGATTAGTAGCTTCAATAGAGTTCAATGGAGGCAACAAACAAACAAAAAAGAAAAGGGGCAGGGTGAGAGGGTTTGGAAAAAAGAGGGGACAATAAGGCAAAAAAAGAAAATTTTAAAAAAGCAATAAAAAAGAATAAGAAATAAAATGAAATTTTAAAAAATCCAGCAGTAACTCCAGCTACAGACAAAACATGAAAATAGTGTTTATGTTCTTCTGTCTCTTGCTGACTAGTCAGGAATTATCTGTCTTTTTCTTGCCTCTGGCAGTGGTTGCATCTGAAGACCTCTTTGACAGCTTGCTTAATTTGGCCTATTCCAGAACTAAAAGGCCCATCCAGGCTGGCCCTGGGAGTTTCTTAATCCAAATCCCTTTTCTTGCTGGGTGGAGCTAAATTCCCTCCCTGTAGTTTGACCAGCAACCCTTTAGTTTGACCAGCAGCCAAATTACAGTAGGGAGAATGGCATCTCTTTCACAAAGGATTTATTCCCACATGCTCTATGAGAAGCATTTCCACAGTGACACAGACCCTTCTGCAGGCCACATCGCCCCTCTCACTGCAGATGTCAAATTACTCAGAGGTGAGTCTGGCTCAGTCTCATGCAGGATTGCTATTCCCCTGTCCTGGATCTCAATGTGCATAGCCAGTCCTACTCAGCGGCTCTATGATAGGGTTAACGGTAACCTTCTTCAATGGGAATTGAGTGTCTTCTTCCTGAGGACTGCTCAAGAGCACTACTAGCTTAAGGGGCACTTGGACCCTCTAAAGCAGGTCTGGCTCAGTCCCTTGTGGGGGTCACTATTCCTTTCCTGGATCTTGATTTGCAACAGGCTTTGCATATTTGGCCCATCCAGCCTCTGCAGCTAGTATGAGGTTTGACTTTTAAAAGCATGATTGTGACCCTCCTACCGTCTTGTTGCGCCTTCTCCTTTGCTCTTGGATGTGGGGTACCTTTTTTTTTTTTGATTAGATCCAACCTCCTCCTGTTGATGGTTTTTCGGGAACTTGCCACAATTCAAGCAATTTTGCAGGGGAGATGAGAGCATGTCCTTCTATGACACCATCTTAGCTCCACCCCTGAGAGTAGAGCTTTTCACTCTTAGATATCATTCTTGGTTTCGTCAATTTGCCATGTTAAGATATTTTACTGATTTTTAAAAAACTGGGTTATGTTACCACTGCATATGTTTGTGTGTATATAACAATATGATAGATAGTATTTGCATGATATTTTAATTGCCATCTGGTAAAGGTATGCCTCATCCAAACAACAAACAAGATAAAAATACAAAACCAATAACCTACAGACCTAACCCAAAGTCTGGGAAAAGAAAACCTCAAACATAGTTAGTTAAAAAGTTAATAATAATAATAATAATAATAATAATAATAATAATAATAATAATAATAATGAAAAGGTAGAGAAATGCCACACAAATGAAGCAACAATCTACAAACACACAAGTCCAAATAAATGAATAAAAATTAGACAAACTTTCTGAAAGACAATTAAGAAAAATGATAGTAATGATGATCTAAAATGTTGAAAATAGAATATAAGAGAAAATGCAAATATCAGCTTGCACATCACACAAAGAAATACAAGAACTTAAAAAACATCAAGCAGTGACAAGCAACTCAATTGCTGAACTTAAAAATATTCTAGAAGCAATCAAGTGCAGAGTATCTGAGGCAGAAGACCGGATAAGTGAACTGGAAGATAGAATGGTGGAAGTAACTGCTGACAAACAGAATCAAGTTCAAAGAATGAAAAGAGCAGAGGATAGTCTTATAGACCTCTTGGATAATATTTTAAAAACCCTCATTCAAATTATAGGGGTTCCAGAAGAAAGAGAAAAAAAGAAAGGCTATGAGAAAATTTTTGAAAGGTGACAGTTGAAAATTTCCACAACACAGGAAAAGGAATAGTCAATCAAATTCAAGAAGTACAAAGAGCACCATATAGAATAAACCTGAGAGGAAACATGACAAGACACATATTAATTAAGCTAACACAAATTAAACAAAAAGAAAGAATTCTAAAAGCAGCAAAGGAAAAGCAACTATTGACATCCAAGGTTAACTCTATATGTTTAACAGCTGATTTTTCAGCAGAAATTTTGCAGCTCACAAGGAGATGGAAAAATATATTTAGAGTGTTGAAAGAAAAAAATCAGCAACCAAGAATACTCTATCCTGTAAGGATCTCATTCAAAATTGGTGAAGAAAGTAAAACTTTACAGACAAGCAAAAATAGGGAATTTAGTACCACAAAACCAGCCTTACAGAAAGTGCTAAAGGGACTTATATAGACAACAAAGAAAAGAAGAAGAAAAGACATACAAACCAAACCCATCATGACGTCTATGAAGATGGCAATAGGATCATTTGTATCGAAAATTACTTTAAATGTAAATGGACTAAATGCTCAAACCAAAAGACATAGACGGGCTAAATGGATTCAAGAATAAGACCCATATATATGCTGCCTACAAGAAACCCACTTCAGGCCTCAAGACACTCATAGACTGAAAGTGAGAGGATGGAAAAAGATATTCCATGCAAATGGAAATCAGAAGAAAACTGGAGTAGCAATCCTCACATTAGAAAAAATAGACTTTAAAATAAAGCAGATTATAAGAGACAAGGCAGGACACTACATAATGCTCAAGGGATTAATCCAAGAGGAAGACATAACAGTCATAAATATGTATGTAACCAATACAGGAGCACCCCAATAAATAAGCCATACTCTTTCAGATGTAAATGAAGAAACTGACACTAACACAATAATAATAGAAGACTTTAACACCACTCTTATAATGTGGACAAATCATCAAAACAGAATATCACTAAGGAAACACAAGCCTTCAATGACAAATTAGAAGTGGTGGATCTCACTGATATCTTTAGGACCTTCCACCCCAAAGCAGAAGAAGACACTTTCTTCTCAAGTGCTCATGGAACATTTTCCAGGATAGACCACATCTTGGGTCACAAATCAAAACTCAGTCAATTCAAGAAAATTGAAATTATATCAACCATCTTTTCTGACCACAACGCTGTGAGACTAGATATCAATTACAAGAAAAAAAACTGCTAAAAACACAAACCCATGGATATTAAATAACACACATCTAAAAAGCAAACAGATTGCCGAACAAATCAAAAGAGACACAAAAATTTCCTAGAAGAAAATGACAATGAAAACACGACAGCTCAAATCCTATGGAACACTGCACAAGCAGTTTTAAGAGCAAAGTTTATAACAATACAATCCTATCTCAAGAAAAAAGAACAACATCAAATAGACAACCTAACTTTACATTTGAAACAACCAGAAAAAGAAGAACAAAAACCCAGCACAGTTACCAGAAGAGACATCCTAAAGATCAGAGCAGAAATAAATGAAAGAAACAATAGTAAATATAAATAAAATGAAAAGATTATTCTTCAAAAAAATAAATAAATAAAATTGACAAACAGCTGGCCAAACGCATCAAGAAAAAAAAAAAGATAAGAATCAGATCAACAAATTCAGAAATGAAACAGAAGAGGTTACAACAGACAATACAAAAATACAGAAGAGGATAAGAAACAATTATGAACAACTATATGGCAACAACCTGGGTAACCTGGAAGAAATGGACAGTTTCTTAGAGAAAATTAATCTCCCAAGACTGAACCAGGAAAAAACAGAAACTATGAACAACCCAATCACAAGCTCAGAAATCAAATTTGTGATCAAAAATCTCCCCAAAAATAAAAGCCCAGGGCCAAACTGCTTCACGGGTGAATTCTACCAAACATTTAAAGAAGAGCTAATGCCCGTCCTTTTAAAACTCTTTCAAAAAATTGCACAGGAAGGAACACCTTCAAACACATTCTATGAGGCCACCATCACCCTGATACCAAAGCTAGGCAAAGACAACAACAAAAATAGAGAATTATAGGAAAATGACACTGATGAATTTAGGCACAAAGATGTTCAACAATATTTTAGCAAACATACTACAGAATCACATTAAAAAACTCATACATCATGATCAAGTTGGGTTTGTTCCAGGCTTGCAATGATTCTTCAATATCTACGAATGAATAGATGTGATACACTATATCAGCAAATTGAAAGACACAAACCCATGGATATTAAATAACACACATCTAAAAAGCAAACAGATTGCCGAACAAATCAAAAGAGACACAAAAATTTCCTAGAAGAAAATGACAATGAAAACACGACAGCTCAAATCCTATGGAACACTGCACAAGCAGTTTTAAGAGCAAAGTTTATAACAATACAATCCTATCTCAAGAAAAAAGAACAACATCAAATAGACAACCTAACTTTACATTTGAAACAACCAGAAAAAGAAGAACAAAAACCCAGCACAGTTACCAGAAGAGACATCCTAAAGATCAGAGCAGAAATAAATGAAAGAAACAATAGTAAATATAAATAAAATGAAAAGATTATTCTTCAAAAAAATAAATAAATAAAATTGACAAACAGCTGGCCAAACGCATCAAGAAAAAAAAAAAGATAAGAATCAGATCAACAAATTCAGAAATGAAACAGAAGAGGTTACAACAGACAATACAAAAATACAGAAGAGGATAAGAAACAATTATGAACAACTATATGGCAACAACCTGGGTAACCTGGAAGAAATGGACAGTTTCTTAGAGAAAATTAATCTCCCAAGACTGAACCAGGAAAAAACAGAAACTATGAACAACCCAATCACAAGCTCAGAAATCAAATTTGTGATCAAAAATCTCCCCAAAAATAAAAGCCCAGGGCCAAACTGCTTCACGGGTGAATTCTACCAAACATTTAAAGAAGAGCTAATGCCCGTCCTTTTAAAACTCTTTCAAAAAATTGCACAGGAAGGAACACCTTCAAACACATTCTATGAGGCCACCATCACCCTGATACCAAAGCTAGGCAAAGACAACAACAAAAATAGAGAATTATAGGAAAATGACACTGATGAATTTAGGCACAAAGATGTTCAACAATATTTTAGCAAACATACTACAGAATCACATTAAAAAACTCATACATCATGATCAAGTTGGGTTTGTTCCAGGCTTGCAATGATTCTTCAATATCTACGAATGAATAGATGTGATACACTATATCAGCAAATTGAAAGACAAAAATCACATGATAATCTTAATAGATAGAAAAAAAAGCCTTTGACAATATCCAACAAGCATTTATGTCAAAAAATCTTCAAAAATGGGCATAGGGCTTCCCTGGTGGTCCAGTGGGTAAGGACACTGCCTTGAAGTGCAAGGTGTGCCAGTTCGACCCATGACCTGGGAAGATCCTATGTGTCGCAAAGTGGTTGGACCAATGTGTCCTGAACCAGCGCTCTGGAGCTCATGCACCCAGAACAGATGCTCTGCAACTAGAGAGGCCACTGCGATGGGAGGAGCACACAGACCAAAAGAACAAAGATGTATAAATGAAAGATCGATAGAAGTGGCCAAAAACAACAACAAAAAAATAGGCATAGAAGGAACCTACCTTAACATAGTGAAAGCCGTATATGAGAATCCCACGGTGAACATTATTCTCAATAGTGAAAAATTGAACCATTCCTCCTAAGATCAGGAACAAGACAGGGGTGTCCACTTTCATCACTCTTATTCAACATAGTCCTGTAAGTTTTAGCAACAGGAATAAGAGAAGAAATATAAATAAAAGGAATCCATATTGGAAAAAAAGAAATAAAACTCTATTTGCAGATGACATGATACTATACATAGAAAACCCCAAAGACACTATTAGAAATTTAATAGAACTAACTAATGAATTAAGCAAAGTGGCAGGATACAAAATCAATACATAGAAACCACTTGCATGCCTATACACAAACAATGAAAACCAATAAAAGTGAAAAAATCAAAAAAAAGGAAAAAAAAAAGGCAATCCCATAAAACAAAGAAAACAGGGAGGCTAATGCCCGTCCTTTTAAAACTCTTTCAAAAAATTGCACAGGAAGGAACACCTTCAAACACATTCTATGAGGCCACCATCACCCTGATACCAAAGCTAGGCAAAGACAACAACAAAAATAGAGAATTATAGGAAAATGACACTGATGAATTTAGGCACAAAGATGTTCAACAATATTTTAGCAAACATACTACAGAATCACATTAAAAAACTCATACATCATGATCAAGTTGGGTTTGTTCCAGGCTTGCAATGATTCTTCAATATCTACGAATGAATAGATGTGATACACTATATCAGCAAATTGAAAGACAAAAATCACATGATAATCTTAATAGATAGAAAAAAAAGCCTTTGACAATATCCAACAAGCATTTATGACAAAAACTCTTCAAAAAATGGGCATAGGGCTTCCCTGGTGGTCCAGTGGGTAAGGACACTGCCTTGAAGTGCAAGGTGTGCCAGTTCGACCCATGACCTGGGAAGATCCTATGTGTCGCAAAGTGGTTGGACCAATGTGTCCTGAACCAGCGCTCTGGAGCTCATGCACCCAGAACAGATGCTCTGCAACTAGAGAGGCCACTGCGATGGGAGGAGCACACAGACCAAAAGAACAAAGATGTATAAATGAAAGATCGATAGAAGTGGCCAAAAACAACAACAAAAAAATAGGCATAGAAGGAACCTACCTTAACATAGTGAAAGCCGTATATGAGAATCCCACGGTGAACATTATTCTCAATAGTGAAAAATTGAACCATTCCTCCTAAGATCAGGAACAAGACAGGGGTGTCCACTTTCATCACTCTTATTCAACATAGTCCTGTAAGTTTTAGCAACAGGAATAAGAGAAGAAATATAAATAAAAGGAATCCATATTGGAAAAAAAGAAATAAAACTCTATTTGCAGATGACATGATACTATACATAGAAAACCCCAAAGACACTATTAGAAATTTAATAGAACTAACTAATGAATTAAGCAAAGTGGCAGGATACAAAATCAATACATAGAAACCACTTGCATGCCTATACACAAACAATGAAAATCAGAAAGAGATATCAAGGAGGCAATCCCATTCACCACTGCATTCAAAAGAACAAAATATCTATGAATAAAATCTACCTAAATAGACAAAAGAACAGTATACAGAAAATTACAAGAAACTAATGAGAGAAATCAAAGAAAACATAAATAGATGGAGAAATACTCCATGTTTCTGGGTCAGAAGAATTAACATAGTGAAAATGACCATGCTATCAAATATCATCTACAGAGTCAATCCAATCCCTATGATATTACAATGGCATTCTTCACAGAATTAGACCAAAGAATCACACAGTTCATATGGAAACACAAAAGACCTCAAATAGTCAAAGCAATCCTGAGAAAGAAAAACGGAGCTGGAGAAATCAGCCTCTCTAACTTCAGACTCTACTACAAAGCAGCAGTCATCAAGACAGTATGGTACTGGAACAAAATCAGAAATATAGACCAATGGAACAAGATAGAGAACCCAGAGATAAACCCACACACCTATGGGTACCTTATTTTTGACAAAGGAGGCGAACATATAAAATGGGACAAAGACAGCCTCTTCAAGAAATGGTGCTGGGAAAATTGGACAACTACATGCAAAAAAATGAAGTTGAAACATTCCCTGACACCATTTACAAAGATCAACTCAAAATGGATTAAAGCCCTAAGTGTAAGACCAGAAACCCTAAAACTCTTAGAGGAGAATATAGGCAAAACCCTCTATGACATAAATCAAAGAAAGATCTTCTATGACCTTCCCTAGAATAATGGAAATAAAAACAATAATGGAAACAATGATGGAAATAAAAGCAAAAAATGAGAACAAATAAAATAATAGAAAAAAGGAATAAAAATAATCATGTGGGACCTAATGAAACCTAAAAGCTTTTTCACAGCAAAAGAATCTATAAACAAGGTGAACAAACAACTTACAGAATGGCATAAAATAATAGCGGATGAAACAACCAACAATGAATTGGTTTCCAAAATATATAAACAGCTCAGACAATTCAACATCCAAAAAATTACCCATTCAAAAAATGGGAAATAGACCCATAGAGATATCTCTCCAAAGGAAACATACAGCATGGTCAATAACGTCACTTGTTATCAGAGAAATGCATATCAAACTTACAATGAGATTTCACCTCACACCAGTCACAAATGCCATCATCAAAAAATATACAGACAATAAATGCTGGAAAGGGTGTGGAAAAAGGGGAAGAATCCTGCGTTGTTACTGCCAATGTAAATTGATACAGCCACTATGGAAGACAGTATGGAGGTTCCTCATAAACTAACAATAGAAGCATCATATGATCCAGCAATCCCACTACCAGGCTTATACTCTAATGGAATCAAAAATCACCTGTTCCCCAATGTTCATTGCAGCACTCTACACAATAGCTAGAATATGGAAGCAACCTAGATGTCCATTGATGAATGAATGGATAAAAATACTCTGGTACATATATACAATGGAATACTTCCTTGGCTGCCAAAAGAAATGCAGAGGACTCAGGCCTAATGACATGTATGAATCTATAACCTATTATACAAAGTGAAGTGAATCAAAAACAGAAGGACATGTACATTATATTAGCACATATATATGGAATCTAATTAGACTGTACTGATAAATACACACGCAGAATATCGATGTAAAAACAGTCATAGAGAACAGACTTATAGACATTTGGGAGAAGGAAGAGTAGTTGAGAGATATGGAAGGAGTAACATGGAACCCTAGTAAAAGAGATAACTTATAGGCAAAACCCTCTATGACATAAATCAAAGAAAGATCTTCTATGACCTTCCCTAGAATAATGGAAATAAAAACAATAATGGAAACAATGATGGAAATAAAAGCAAAAAATGAGAACAAATAAAATAATAGAAAAAAGGAATAAAAATAATCATGTGGGACCTAATGAAACCTAAAAGCTTTTTCACAGCAAAAGAATCTATAAACAAGGTGAACAAACAACTTACAGAATGGCATAAAATAATAGCGGATGAAACAACCAACAATGAATTGGTTTCCAAAATATATAAACAGCTCAGACAATTCAACATCCAAAAAATTACCCATTCAAAAAATGGGAAATAGACCCATAGAGATATCTCTCCAAAGGAAACATACAGCATGGTCAATAACGTCACTTGTTATCAGAGAAATGCATATCAAACTTACAATGAGATTTCACCTCACACCAGTCACAAATGCCATCATCAAAAAATATACAGACAATAAATGCTGGAAAGGGTGTGGAAAAAGGGGAAGAATCCTGCGTTGTTACTGCCAATGTAAATTGATACAGCCACTATGGAAGACAGTATGGAGGTTCCTCATAAACTAACAATAGAAGCATCATATGATCCAGCAATCCCACTACCAGGCTTATACTCTAATGGAATCAAAAATCACCTGTTCCCCAATGTTCATTGCAGCACTCTACACAATAGCTAGAATATGGAAGCAACCTAGATGTCCATTGATGAATGAATGGATAAAAATACTCTGGTACATATATACAATGGAATACTTCCTTGGCTGCCAAAAGAAATGCAGAGGACTCAGGCCTAATGACATGTATGAATCTATAACCTATTATACAAAGTGAAGTGAATCAAAAACAGAAGGACATGTACATTATATTAGCACATATATATGGAATCTAATTAGACTGTACTGATAAATACACACGCAGAATATCGATGTAAAAACAGTCATAGAGAACAGACTTATAGACATTTGGGAGAAGGAAGAGTAGTTGAGAGATATGGAAGGAGTAACATGGAACCCTATATTATCATATGTAAAAGAGATAACTATTGTCATTGTGCCATGGAACTAAGGGATAGTACATGGGGGCTATGCGACAGCCTAGAGAGGTGGGATGTGGGGGAATGGGATATACATATGACTAAGCTGGAACAAAACTCTGTAAAAGCAACAAAATAAATAAATAAATAAAATTTTTGTATGTATATATGTAGAAAACAAAGTTTCCCAAACTGTTTACTTGTATGCAAATTTCTTCTGGTCTGAAGAATCTTAAAAGATTTCAGACACAGTCACCTTGTGTATCCTTTGAAAATTTGTTTTCAAGTTTAAATAACTTAAAATTAAACTCATAAAGCGATTTTATATAACTGAGGAAAATAATTTCAACAACAATTAGCAGTATAAAAAGGCAAGAAAGTCTTATATTTTTAAAGAAATAAGAATGAAAAGTTATTTCCTCTGTCTGATACCAGATACACTCCAAGTATATAATAAGCTCAAACTATAGAAATAGAATCAGAATATCACAGTGGATGGATTTGTCAATGACATATGTACCTACATATCTATACATATATCTATGCCTGTACTCATAGTACATATTTACATATACATGTTACAAATATGCATGGACCAATATAGGTACAAAAGTATAGAGTCTATAAAACTGAAGTTCAGTTGACTCACAATATTACATTTGGTTCTGCAATTGGATATTTTATAAATTATACTGCATACAAATTTATTCTAATATTATTGAATATATGATCTATTCTATAGTCTATGTACTTGTGACTTATTTGTTTTATAAATGGTGAATGCACTTCAGTCACTTTCATTTATTTCATCTAATTTTCCCTTTCTCCCACCTCTCTTCATTCTGACAATCACTAGTTCATTCCAAACTTCATTCAAACAGTTTCTGTTTTACTATATGGATATGTTTGTTTTGTTTCTTAATTTCCACATAAAATTGTAGCCATAGTATATTTGTTCTGTCTGAATTACTTCACTTAGCATAATATTGTCAATATCCACTCATAGTGTCATATATGGCAAAATTTTGTTCTTTTTTATGGCTGAGTTTTTTTATGTATATATATATATATATATATATATATATATATATATATGTGCCAGGACCATATATTTTTTATTACTAGAGCTTTGTAATATAGTTTGAAATCAGTGAGCATCACACTTTCATTTTGTTATTTGGTTTCTAGATTCTTTTGGCTATTTGGTACACTTTGTGGGTCCATACAAATTTAGTTGTTTTGTGAAAAATATCATTGGTATTTTAATAGAGGTTGCATAAATTTTTGAATTGCTTTAGGCAGTATGGACAGTTTAGCAATATTAATTCCTCCAGTCAATTAACAGAGTGTAGCTTTCAATTTATTATTCAAATTTATTCCTTTAATTTCTTATAGTTTCCAGAGTACAAGTGCTTCATCTCCTTGCTTAAATTTTTGCTGGAATTTTATTTTTTTTAGCATAACTGTAAATGTGATTGTTTTAATTTTCATCTTTGATAGTTTATTATTAGTGTATGAAGTGTGACATGTTTTTGGTATATTAATTTTATGTCCTACAACTTTGCTGAATTTATTTCTCACTTCTACTGACTTTTGGTGGAGCCTTCAGAATTTTGTATATAAATGTCATGTCATCTGCAAACACTGAGAGTTTTACAAATTCAGTTCCAATGTGGATGGATTTTATTTTATTTATTTATTTTTGGTTTGATTACTGGGCTAGGATTTCCAATAATGTGTTAATTCAGTATTGACCAGAGACAAATTGAAATATCTTTTGTTACTTCAAAATTATTGACCAGATACATTTCAATATTGGTTTAGTTAACATGTCACAGGCCAGAGGAATTAGTTTCTATAAAAATTACCTCATAAGCTCTTATACAAGAATATGAATCATATATATGACACACTATTTTTGATTTTATGTATTTCCTTTTTTATTATATTGATTCCCCAAATCACTGTGGACAGTGACTACAGTCATGAAATTAAAACAGGCTTGCTCCTTTGAAGGAAAGATATGAGAAAACTAGACAGCTTATTAAAAAGCAGAGACATCACTTTGCCAACAAAGGTCCATACAGTCAAATCTATAGTTTTTCTAGTAGTTATGTGCAAATGTGAGAGTTGGACCATAAAGAAGATTGATCACTGAAAGATCAATGTTTTCTAATTGTGATGCTGGAGAAGATTCTTTGGAGTCCCTTGAATTGTAAGGAGATGAAACCAATCAATTCTAAATAAAATCAACCCTGAATATTCATTGGAAGAACTGATGATTAAGGTGAAGTTCCAATATTTGGCCAACTAATGTAAAAAGCTGACTCACTGTAAAAGACCTGACACTGGGAAAGATTGAAGGTCAAAGGAAAAGGGGGGCAGCAGAAGATAAGATGGTTAGATAGCATCACTGACTCAATGGAAATGAATTTGAAAAAACTCCAAGCGATGGCAAAAGTTAGGGAAGTCTGACATGTTGCGGCTCATGGGGTCACAAAATAGTTGGATGTGACTTAGTGGCTGAACAAATAATTCTTGTTATGTCTTAATGAATTTGATTACTAATATTTTTTATACCTTTGCATCTAGCTAAAGCTTTATCAATTTATCAAGTTGGTTTACATTTTATTTTCCCTGTAAAATTTATTTGGCTGCACTGTGAGTTAGCTGTGTCATATAGGACCTTCATCACATTTGCAGGATCTAGTTCTCCAACCAGGGATTTAACCTGGGTCCTCTAAACTTGGAGCACAGACTCTTTAAAACACTAGACCATAAGGAAAGTCCATGTTGATCTTGTCAAACAAACAATTTTTAGTTTGATATTTTCATTTATATTTTTTGGTTTTTATCTTATTTTTTCAGCTCTGAGATTATTTCCTTCCTTCTACTAATGGGTTTTACTTTTTTTTTTTTTTCTAGTTCCTTTAGTAGTAAAGCTAGTTTTTGTTTGTTTGTTTTTTCCTTATGGTATTGCTGTATGGCTTGTATTTCTGTGAACTCTTCTCAGAATTGTCTTTGCTGCATCCCACAGATTTGGAAAGATTTTTTTCCAATTTCATTCACCTTAAGCAACTTTTTAATTTTTTCTTTGGTATCATTATTGAATCATTATATTAAAAGTATTATGTTGTTTATGCTCCACTTGCTTGTTGTTTTGTTTTCCCTTTTATTCCTTTAATTAATTTCTAGCTTCATATTCTTGATCACAAAAAATGTTTGATATGATAGCAGTCTTCTTAAATTCATTGAGACTTGTTTTGAACCTAAGTTTAAAATTATGTTGCTTTTATGCTCCATTTTTCACTTGTAAATGAAATTATGTTTATTCGGAGATGAAACCAATCAATTCTAAATAAAATCAACCCTGAATATTCATTGGAAGAACTGATGATTAAGGTGAAGTTCCAATATTTGGCCAACTAATGTAAAAAGCTGACTCACTGTAAAAGACCTGACACTGGGAAAGATTGAAGGTCAAAGGAAAAGGGGGGCAGCAGAAGATAAGATGGTTAGATAGCATCACTGACTCAATGGAAATGAATTTGAAAAAACTCCAAGCGATGGCAAAAGTTAGGGAAGTCTGACATGTTGCGGCTCATGGGGTCACAAAATAGTTGGATGTGACTTAGTGGCTGAACAAATAATTCTTGTTATGTCTTAATGAATTTGATTACTAATATTTTTTATACCTTTGCATCTAGCTAAAGCTTTATCAATTTATCAAGTTGGTTTACATTTTATTTTCCCTGTAAAATTTATTTGGCTGCACTGTGAGTTAGCTGTGTCATATAGGACCTTCATCACATTTGCAGGATCTAGTTCTCCAACCAGGGATTTAACCTGGGTCCTCTAAACTTGGAGCACAGACTCTTTAAAACACTAGACCATAAGGAAAGTCCATGTTGATCTTGTCAAACAAACAATTTTTAGTTTGATATTTTCATTTATATTTTTGGTTTTTATCTTATTTTTTCAGCTCTGAGATTATTTCCTTCCTTCTACTAATGGGTTTTACTTTTTTTTTTTTTTCTAGTTCCTTTAGTAGTAAAGCTAGTTTTTGTTTGTTTGTTTTTTCCTTATGGTATTGCTGTATGGCTTGTATTTCTGTGAACTCTTCTCAGAATTGTCTTTGCTGCATCCCACAGATTTGGAAAGATTTTTTTCCAATTTCATTCACCTTAAGCAACTTTTTAATTTTTTCTTTGGTATCATTATTGAATCATTATATTAAAAGTATTATGTTGTTTATGCTCCACTTGCTTGTTGTTTTGTTTTCCCTTTTATTCCTTTAATTAATTTCTAGCTTCATATTCTTGATCACAAAAAATGTTTGATATGATAGCAGTCTTCTTAAATTCATTGAGACTTGTTTTGAACCTAGTATGCTATCTATCCTGAAAAAGTTACATGTGAACTTGAACAAGTCTTATTTTGGGATGGAATGTTCAGTCAATATCTTTTACCTTTCTTAAGTGGTAGATCCACTGCCATCACTATACATTTGTTTTTACCAATGAAATTTTTTTCCTTCATTTATGTTTTTACTTTCTTCCTTTTATTTTTTTGCCCCAATGAAAACATTTAAAAAGTCTTATAAGGCTGGTTAAGTAATGAGGAGCTCTTTTAGCTTTTGCTTATCTTGGAAACTCTGCCTTTTTTTCAATTTTTTTAAATTCTTTTTTTTAATGTTTTCCTTTTTTTTTTTTTTTTTCAATTTTGAATGATAACTTGCTGGAGGGGATAGATATAATTGCCTTTTTTTTTTTTTCCCCTGTGAAGAAACATATCACACCAATTTCTTCTGCTTTCCAGTTTCTGCTGAAAAATCAGTTGATAGTTTTATGAGGATTTCCTTCTACATGGCTGTTTTCTTTAACTGCCTTTAAAAATATCTTATTGTCTTTAACTTATGCCGTTTTATTATCACATGCTTTGGTGTGAATTTCTCTGAATTCATCTTGTCTCTAACTCTCTGTGATTCCTGGGCCTGAATATCTATTATATTTCCCAAGTTAGAGAAGTTTTAAGCTGTTGCTTCATCAAATATATTTCTACCATTTTTTCTTTAATCTCTATTCTTATTTTAGGACACTTATAAATGTTAGTATGTCTTGATGGCATTTCAAAGGTACTTTGACCTATCCTGTTTTTCAATTATTTTCCTTTTTCCTTAAGTTTTGGTGATATCCACTGTTTTGTCTTTCAGAATTGTCTTTGGCATCCCACAGATTTGGAAAGATTTTTTTCCAATTTCATTCACCTTAAGCAACTTTTTAATTTTTTCTTTGGTATCATTATTGAATCATTATATTAAAAGTATTATGTTGTTTATGCTCCACTTGCTTGTTGTTTTGTTTTCCCTTTTATTCCTTTAATTAATTTCTAGCTTCATATTCTTGATCACAAAAAATGTTTGATATGATAGCAGTCTTCTTAAATTCATTGAGACTTGTTTTGAACCTAGTATGCTATCTATCCTGAAAAAGTTACATGTGAACTTGAACAAGTCTTATTTTGGGATGGAATGTTCAGTCAATATCTTTTACCTTTCTTAAGTGGTAGATCCACTGCCATCACTATACATTTGTTTTTACCAATGAAATTTTTTTCCTTCATTTATGTTTTTACTTTCTTCCTTTTATTTTTTTGCCCCAATGAAAACATTTAAAAAGTCTTATAAGGCTGGTTAAGTAATGAGGAGCTCTTTTAGCTTTTGCTTATCTTGGAAACTCTGCCTTTTTTTCAATTTTTTTAAATTCTTTTTTTTAATGTTTTCCTTTTTTTTTTTTTTTTTCAATTTTGAATGATAACTTGCTGGAGGGGATAGATATAATTGCCTTTTTTTTTTTTTCCCCTGTGAAGAAACATATCACACCAATTTCTTCTGCTTTCCAGTTTCTGCTGAAAAATCAGTTGATAGTTTTATGAGGATTTCCTTCTACATGGCTGTTTTCTTTAACTGCCTTTAAAAATATCTTATTGTCTTTAACTTATGCCGTTTTATTATCACATGCTTTGGTGTGAATTTCTCTGAATTCATCTTGTCTCTAACTCTCTGTGATTCCTGGGCCTGAATATCTATTATATTTCCCAAGTTAGAGAAGTTTTAAGCTGTTGCTTCATCAAATATATTTCTACCATTTTTTCTTTAATCTCTATTCTTATTTTAGGACACTTATAAATGTTAGTATGTCTTGATGGCATTTCAAAGGTACTTTGACCTATCCTGTTTTTTTCAATTATTTTCCTTTTTTCCTTAAGTTTTGGTGATATCCACTGTTTTGTCTTTCAGATAATTTAAGTGTTCTTTGGCATCAGCTAATCTACTATTAATACCCTCTCATGCATTTTTTAAAATTTTCCTTTATTATATTCTTCAGCTATGATGTTTCTTCTCTTTTTTTTGTATATATATTTTCTAATTCTTAAAGTTCTAACTGTGTTCCTCTGTTCTCTCAAGTTTGGTGAATGTTTTATGAATGCTACTTAAAACTTTTAATTAGTCAAATTTTATCTACATTTCATTAGAGTTTTTTTTTCTTTTAGTTTTATCTTGCTCTTTCATTTAAAACATGTTTCTTTATATTCTCATTTTGTTTGACTTTCTGTGCTTGTCTCTGTGAATTACTCAAAACAGTTACCTTTCCCAGGTTTGAAGATGCACCTTTGTGTAAGGCATGCCTAAGAAGACTGCATATATTCAGTGGCTTTGGCAGGAGGGGTAAAGTTGAAGAAAGAACAGGACAATACATTAGGGGGGGTTGGTTGCCACCTGGGTAGTGGCCTTTTACAGTCACACAGGCCATCCTTTCATCAGGATTTATGTGGGGTTGTCACCCTGGAATAAGAGTTTGGAGTTGGAGTTGGATTCATGCTTGAGTGCATATTGAAACTACCTTTGGATGATAGCTAACGTGCCAGGGCCTTTTTAATCTGCTGCCTCTGTGCTGGGACTTGGAATGCATGAGTCTGTGCATGCACTTTTTAAGTGTATAGTTTTGGTTTCATAGAGCCCTCCAGTCTCCTACTTGTAAGGCCCATTGGTTCCATTTTGAAAAATCAGTTGATAGTTTTATGAGGATTTCCTTCTACATGGCTGTTTTCTTTAACTGCCTTTAAAAATATCTTATTGTCTTTAACTTATGCCGTTTTATTATCACATGCTTTGGTGTGAATTTCTCTGAATTCATCTTGTCTCTAACTCTCTGTGATTCCTGGGCCTGAATATCTATTATATTTCCCAAGTTAGAGAAGTTTTAAGCTGTTGCTTCATCAAATATATTTCTACCATTTTTTCTTTAATCTCTATTCTTATTTTAGGACACTTATAAATGTTAGTATGTCTTGATGGCATTTCAAAGGTACTTTGACCTATCCTGTTTTTTTCAATTATTTTCCTTTTTTCCTTAAGTTTTGGTGATATCCACTGTTTTGTCTTTCAGATAATTTAAGTGTTCTTTGGCATCAGCTAATCTACTATTAATACCCTCTCATGCATTTTTTAAAATTTTCCTTTATTATATTCTTCAGCTATGATGTTTCTTCTCTTTTTTTTGTATATATATTTTCTAATTCTTAAAGTTCTAACTGTGTTCCTCTGTTCTCTCAAGTTTGGTGAATGTTTTATGAATGCTACTTAAAACTTTTAATTAGTCAAATTTTATCTACATTTCATTAGAGTTTTTTTTTCTTTTAGTTTTATCTTGCTCTTTCATTTAAAACATGTTTCTTTATATTCTCATTTTGTTTGACTTTCTGTGCTTGTCTCTGTGAATTACTCAAAACAGTTACCTTTCCCAGGTTTGAAGATGCACCTTTGTGTAAGGCATGCCTAAGAAGACTGCATATATTCAGTGGCTTTGGCAGGAGGGGTAAAGTTGAAGAAAGAACAGGACAATACATTAGGGGGGGTTGGTTGCCACCTGGGTAGTGGCCTTTTACAGTCACACAGGCCATCCTTTCATCAGGATTTATGTGGGGTTGTCACCCTGGAATAAGAGTTTGGAGTTGGAGTTGGATTCATGCTTGAGTGCATATTGAAACTACCTTTGGATGATAGCTAACGTGCCAGGGCCTTTTTAATCTGCTGCCTCTGTGCTGGGACTTGGAATGCATGAGTCTGTGCATGCACTTTTTAAGTGTATAGTTTTGGTTTCATAGAGCCCTCCAGTCTCCTACTTGTAAGGCCCATTGGTTTCCAAAGCCTTTTAAGGGGATTTATCTTCTCATTCCTAGTCCTCAAATCTGGAATATCTAATGTGGGGTTTAATGCTTAGGGATTACCTCTGAGTTTATTATCAGTTCAACTGTTTGGTCACAACCAACTCCTTGTGAACTCATGGACTGTGGCATGCCAGACTTCCCTGTCCTTCACAGTCTCTGAGTTTGCTCAAACTCATGTCCATTGACTCAGTAATGTCATCCAAACATTTCATTCTCTGTTGTCCCCTTCTCCATATACCTTCTATTTTTCCCAGCATCAAAGTCTTTTCCAATGAGTCAGTTCTTCACATCATGTGACCAAAGTATTGGAGCTTCAGCTTCGGCACCAGTCCTTCCAGTCTATATTCACAGTTGCTTTCCTTTAGGATTGGCTGGTTTCATCTCCTTGCAGTCCTAGTGCGGGGACCTTCCGCAGAAAGGGAAGGCAGCGGGATTACCCCCGGCCGGACAGGGAGATCTCGGAGAGAGATGGGCCTTGCTGCCATGCCCCCTCCAGCCCGCTGGTGCATGCCAGGGACAATCAGACACGGCAGGGGTTCTGTCAGAGCAGTCCCACTTTATTAGAGTAAACTAACAGTTTTTATAGGCAAACGAAGGGGGGTTTGCAAGGGACTTCCTATAGTTACACCAATCAAGCTAAAGGTCGAGCAACCACGCATTTACATTGCAATAGGAACTCATGGAGAGCCTGCATTGCCCAGAGCGCGGGAAACCAGGGGGATCAATCAGAAGTTTTGACAATGGACCTTAGATCATGCCCTGTCTCTTCCTGTAGGCATCCTTTTAGCACCAAACTGCAAATATGTGCTTAAGCTTCCTTATGTTTGCAAAGGCCCTCTTTCCTTCAGGGCCCCACATCCTAGGAACTCTCAAGAGTCTTCTGAAGCACCACAGTTCAAAAGCATCAATTCTTCAGTGTTCAGCCTTCTTTATAGTCCAATTCTCACATCCATGCATGAGTAATGGAAAAACCATAGTTTTGATGATACAGACTTTGTCAGCAAAGTGATGTCTCCACTTTTCAATACACTGTCTAGATTTGTCATGACCTTTCTTCCAGGGGAAAAGTGTCTCCTGCTTTCATGTTTCTAGTTACCATTCATCTTGATTTTGGGTCCAAGAAAATAAAGTCTGTCACTGTTTCTATTGTTTGCCCATCTATTTGCCATGTAGTTATGGGACTATGATCTTAGTATTTTCAGTGTTAAGATTTAGGCGAGGTTTCTCACTCTCTTCTTTCACCTTCATCAAGAGGCTCTTTAGTTTCTTTTAGATTTCTCCCATAAGGGTGGTGTCATCTGCATATCTGAGGTTACTGATATTTCTCTCAGCAGTCTTGATTCCAGCTTGTGCTTCATCCAGCTCAGGATTTTGCATGGTGTGCTGTATATATAAGTTAAACAAAGAGGGTGACAGTCTACAGCCTTGATGTGCTCCTTTCCCAATTTGGAACCAGTCTGCAATTTCATGTCCCCTTGTAACTGTTGCTTCTTGTCCTGCATATACGTTTTGCAGGAGACAGGTCAAGTGGTCTGGTATTCCCAACTCTTTCAGAATTTTCTGCAGAGTTTGTTATATTCCCTTTCTTTTTCTAGTCACCACTAGGTTTGAGGTCTTTATAATCTTGGCTATAGACAGTAATTCTTCAGACTGTTGTCAGAGAGAGTCTCTTTTTTTATAAAAATAGTTTTGGTGTGCTTGTTTTCAGGGTTTTCCTACTCCACCATCTCAGTCCTACCACTAAAGTCATATCAGTGGTTGAGAATTACTCAACATGTCATAATGGCATATTTAAAAAACAATTTGGTTTAAAAATTATGATATATTCTGATACCAAAATATACTTCAAAATGATAAAAGCTAAATAATAGAATTATAAAATAATTGGATGGAAATATAAATATTTTTATTACCTCATGCATGCATGAGTGCTCAGTCATGTCTGACTTTTTGTGATACCACAAACTATAGCTGCCATGGAATTTTCCAGACAAGAGTATTGGAGCTGCTTGCCATTTCCTTCTCCAGGGGATCTCATGACACATGTACCTAACCTACATCTCCTGTACCTCCTACATTGGTTTCTGAGCCACCTGGGGATCCTGCATGATGTCATTATCTCTATATACACAATTTAGGAAAGATACATGTATATGAATATCTGGGCTTCCCAGGTAGAGCTAGTGGTAAAGAAGCTGCCTGCCAATGTAGGAGATAAAAGAGACACTGGTTACATTCCTGGGTTGGGACAATCCCTTGGAGGAGAGCATGGTAACCCACGGCAATATTCTTGCCTGAAGAATCTCATATACAGAGAAACCTGGCAGACTCCTTGCAGTCCATAGGGTTTTAAAGTCCATAAGTGTAATAAAAATCCATATATATATATGTACTTGCTAAGTTGCAAAAAGACAACTTAGCACACACATACATATACAGATTTTTATTATACTTTATATGAAATAAGGAAAAAGTTAAAGAAACTTGAATATTTAAGAATAGGAGATACACTTTATTAATTATGACTTAGCCATACCAAAGAAAACTTCATGAATTTGCATGTCATCCTTGCACAGGGGTGATGCTAATCTTGTCTGTATCATTCCAATTTTAGTATATGTGTTGCCGAAGTGAGTTTGTTAACCACACCAAAGAATACTACATTGTCTTCAGACAGCAGTCTAGAAATTATAAACATTTAAAAGTGTCTTAAAAATACAGCAAACATCAAAGGATAAACACACTTTTATGTTTTTCAGAAGAAAAAAGAAAACAAATCTTTGAAAAATATGCATTAAATGTTATCATCTATTAACTGAATGTGATATAGCATTCCAATTGTCATCTTTAAGTTCATTTTAATTTTTGCATTTTTTAATGTTATTATGGCTTTCCTGGTGACTCAGTGGTAAAGAATCTACCTACAATTCAGGAGATACAGGTTAGATCCCTAGGTTGGAGATTACCTGTAAAAGGAAATGACAACTCATTCCAGGATACTTTACCGGGAAATCCTATGGACACAGGAGCCAGTCAGGCTACAGTACATGGAGCTGTGAAAGAGTTGGACATAATTAAGTGACTAAACAGCAAAAACAACAACAATGTTTTTTTGCTTTTACAACGTTACTGCAACATGCTTTTATGATATTACTATATTTAATATATATATATATATATACATGTAGTAATATAAATAAAATCATTTTAAATAAATATTTTAATTCCTTTTTTAACATGTGTGTATAACCAGTGCTTAAAATTTTAAAATATTATATACTTTAAATGTTGAAAAATTCAAATTCACAGAACAAAATGAAATATAAATTTTAATTACTTAATTTTTTTTTTTTAAGATTTATTTATTTATTTACTTTGGGCGCAGGTTGGGTTGGGGAGGGAGGGGAGCGGGTGGGCCACTTCTATTGGTCTTTCATTTCTCTGTTTTCATTCGTCTTCGTTCTTTGGCTCCTGTGGGCCTCCCATCGCGGTGGCGTCTGTCGTTGCAGAGCACCGGTTCTGGGCGCATATGCTCCAGAACTCCGGCTCGGTGATTGGACACATCAGTCCAGCCGCTCCGCGGCACGTGGGATCTTCCCTAGGCCAGGGCTCGAACCGGCACCCCTTGCAGTGCAAGGCGGGGTCCTTACCCACTGGACCACCAGGGGAAGCCCCTAATTACTTAAAATTTTTAATAAGAATATGTATAAAAATTAGTTATAGCTATTTGTTTTGTGTGCTTAATGCTACCAACTAACCTCTTGGCTAAAAATTGTGCAATTGTCCTCCTAATCTGTATGTTCCTATTTCTTTTCAGTCAACTTTCACTGAGAAAGCATTTGTAATATCTTGCTTCAAGGAACAAAAGAGCAACCAAAAAAACCCCACACGATTATTCTTTTCCTAATTTTTTGAAATTTCCATGCCAGATTACTATAAAGTCTTATCCTTGTTTGGAAGATGGAATTGTTGCAGGGCATAAGGGATCTTTATATTGTCATTATTATATCAATAACTCATGTTAAAATATAGCTGTATTAAGCAGGGGCAAATCTGGTCCTTCTCAATTGTAAGCACACAGAACATTGAGAATTTCTGATTATATCTAGTTCCAAGCAATTTGGGGGAAAACTATTTTAAATAAGGTGGGTCATGTATAACATTAATTGCAATTCCTAGAGGGTTTTTTTCGTTTTGTTTTTGTTTTTTTTTTTTTTAGTTTTTTTTTATTTATTTATTTTACTTTTTGCTTTTACAAAGTTTTGTTGTTTACAGATATGTATGCTCCCAGATTAGTCATATGCATATCCCCCACCATCCCATCCCTCCAGGCCATCGCACAGCACCCCTGAAGGATCCTGGAGTTTTTAAAATGATCCAAGAGTGCTGCAGATCACTTAATAATTGCCCAAACACTGTCTTCACTGTGCTAGGTCACTGAGGGAGAGCTTGAATCACTCTTCATTGCAGTCAAATGTAGGAAACTGACACATTTTCTGCTGGCCATCTGGTGAATTGTATATCAGATCAGCAATATGAATTCACTGTTAAAATCTAATTATTGTTCAAACATTGGTAAAGGGAAACAAACAAATAGCTTTAAACTGTTATTTCATAAAGGAAGATCAGGATTAACAATAAGAGGAGAGTGAACAGCTTCTTATAAATGATAAACAGAAGAAAAGAAAAGTTGTCCTATAATAATAGACTCTTCCCTGATTCCCAATTGATGTTCATGTGACTAATTAAGAATTATAACATACACTTTAATCCTTCATTTCTCATTTTAATTTGCACTATCACATACTTTAAACATGTAATAAAGGTGACTTTGTTAATAAAACTACGCAAAATGAAACAAAGAGGATACTAAGAGAAATGTAGCAAGAAATAGCAGCTGTTGTTAAATGCATTTTATAATAATCCTTATTTTGTGTTTTTACAAATACAAATTGCACACATGCAACATATATTCATAAAATAATTTTTTAATTTTTTCACACTTTTCTTTCTTGTTGCTATTTCATGGTAGTTTGACCCTTTTTTTTTTTTTCTAGTTTGTTTGGTTTCTGCCCCTTCATTGCACACATTAAACACCAAGTATTGTGATCTGATTTAATAAGTCAATATAAATATAACTCAATATGATTTCTTCTACATTTTTCTCTATTCAATATACATGTGTGTATTTTGGTGTGTGAATGCAAGGCCATAACATAAATGCACATATATAAGAGTCTGTCATTCATTCACAAAAGTATATTATTTTTGGCAACTTGCTTTTATCATTCAAATATGTCCCATAGAGATGCTTACAAATCATTTGGTGTATTTCTGCTGATCCTTCAATATTCCATGGTACAGATGTACCACTAGGTCATTAGCCATATGACTAGCAATGATAATTCAATTTGTTCCAACTCTTTTACAATTATACTGCAATAACTACTTTAATAAACTCTATTCCACTAGTATCATTAATTATAATTATTATTTCCAAGAAATGGAATACTTGTACTGAGAATATCTTGTCAAAGAAAATATATATCTCTGAATTTTATAGACTTTGACCACTTGACATGAAAAGACACTTTAACAATGTATACTTTCACCAGCAAAGATTTTTGATTGCTTGTTAAGCTTTATATATATATTTTTAGTGAAAACCTCAAAATGTAATTTTACTAAAATAATGCAATACAATGCATATCCTTGAGTACTGGTGAGTCTGAACAATGTCACATACGTTTTTGGATATTTTGTAGTTATTCATCCACTGCTTGCTTGTGGAATTAAATATTTCCGCCTCTATCATTTGTACCTTTAATTTGTCTATGGTATTCCCACAAACTATTTTAAATTATCCTCTTAATAAAATATTTCTCATTTTAATTTGCACTATCATTTTAAATGTAATAAAGGTGACTTTGTTAATAAAACTACGCAAATGAAACAAAGAGGATACTAAGAGAAATGTAGCAAGAAATAGCAGCTGTTGTTAAATGCATTTTATAATAATCCTTATTTTGTGTTTTTACAAATACAAATTGCACACATGCAACATATATTCATAAAATAATTTTTTAATTTTTTCACACTTTTCTTTCTTGTTGCTATTTCATGGTAGTTTGACCCTTAATTTTTTTTCTAGTTTGTTTGGTTTCTGCCCCTTCATTGCACACATTAAACACCAAGTATTGTGATCTGATTTAATAAGTCAATATAAATATAACTCAATATGATTTCTTCTACATTTTTCTCTATTCAATATACATGTGTGTATTTTGGTGTGTGAATGCAAGGCCATAACATAAATGCACATATATAAGAGTCTGTCATTCATTCACAAAAGTATATTATTTTTGGCAACTTGCTTTTATCATTCAAATATGTCCCATAGAGATGCTTACAAATCATTTGGTGTATTTCTGCTGATCCTTCAATATTCCATGGTACAGATGTACCACTAGGTCATTAGCCATATGACTAGCAATGATAATTCAATTTGTTCCAACTCTTTTACAATTATACTGCAATAACTACTTTAATAAACTCTATTCCACTAGTATCATTAATTATAATTATTATTTCCAAGAAATGGAATACTTGTACTGAGAATATCTTGTCAAAGAAAATATATATCTCTGAATTTTATAGACTTTGACCACTTGACATGAAAAGACACTTTAACAATGTATACTTTCACCAGCAAAGATTTTTGATTGCTTGTTAAGCTTTATATATATATTTTTAGTGAAAACCTCAAAATGTAATTTTACTAAAATAATGCAATACAATGCATATCCTTGAGTACTGGTGAGTCTGAACAATGTCACATACGTTTTTGGATATTTTGTAGTTATTCATCCACTGCTTGCTTGTGGAATTAAATATTTCCGCCTCTATCATTTGTACCTTTAATTTGTCTATGGTATTCCCACAAACTATTTTAAATTATCCTCTTAATAAAATATATCTTAATTTCATTCATAGATTTCAATTTCAAGTCTTGGTTTTCATATAAAGATGGATCATGCATATAATTTCAGAGAAATCTTAAAGAATATTTTTAAATTTAAAGATTACTCCAAATTGTTATATTTTCTCAAATTCTTCTAAATTCATTCTCTGAAACCTCAGCACTATTAAATTTTCTGTGAGAAAATTTTATGAGAGGGAAAGGATGAAGTTTCTCAGGTAAAAATGTCTCCATTCTTATAGAGTCTGAACCTAATTCTAGGGGAATACTTGAAAATTTATTATTTTATGTAGCATAAGACAGAAGAATAATTTTATATTCCTCTAAATAGTCAGCTAGCATTTTTGATGACAGTAAAGCCCATTTTTTACCAACTACGTTGGAATAATACAAGTTTCTTTACTTATGTTATCACATAGAATAGAATTTTATTTTTATGAATTTCTTATTTTAGTCTCAACCTTTTTTACAGTTTTCATATAAATGTGACTGCAGTAAATTCATAGACTTTCTAATATCTGTTAATGCCTGTCCCCTTTTACCATTATTCTTTAGCAAAATAGGTCTTTTTCTCATACATTCACTCTATCTTATAAAATTTAAAGTTCCCCTTATCTGCACTGCAACTCCCACTCCAGTAACAACAAAAGCACATCAACAGCAAAAATTTCACAAGTCTTCTGCTTTCAGAATTATTTTAAATGTACAGTAAATCTTGAGAAAATTAGCCTCTGCTTAAGAGCATAGTATCACTTTCATTGGTTGAAATCTTATGTCTTTTAAAAATATAATTAGTTTCCTTCACCATTTCTTCTGGACTAATACAAAATTCTTTCATGAACCCTTCCCAGGTGATGTAGTTATGAATGGAACATTTTTAAAATTTTCTATCTGCTTTTTCAGGTAATTATTGATGGGATAGTGAAGAGCTAGGATTTTATGTTTTTAGTGTATTTACCTTGTATGCAGCCAACATACAAAAGTCTATCATTAATTTTAATGGCTTTTCACTAGTCTTTAATATTATAAACATAAACAGGATACTGTCTCTATTTTTATGATGTTATTTCATTTTCTTATTGCATTCACTATATCCTCTAAAACATTACTGATTTTGAAAATGAAGTTAGCCAGTATTCCTGTCCATCTCTTCATATTGTTGAAAATGCTTTTACATGGTTTGACATTTAAAATCATGTTTACTATCAGTTTTAATGGTCTTCTTTTTTTGTTTGTTTTGAGAGTTTTTATTTTAAGAGGCTGCTCTACTTTATTAAATGCATTTTCATTTATTTTTTTCATTAATTTGTGCATGTGAGATTATGTTGCAAGTGTTTTTAACTAACCACCTCTGCATTCACATAATACTTTCTACTTGAAAATAACGTTTTTGTATTAATGTTTTCTACTTGCCGTTATTTCTGTAGATTTTTTGTAACTATGCTCATTAAGTTTTATCTGTATGTGTTTATTTTTTAATTTCAAAACACAGGCTCATTGAAGATATATTAAGATTTCCTATAAGTAAAAGGATAAAAATTGAATCTCACTAACAAAAATAACATCTTTAACATAATATTTTTGTATTTTTCCAGAAAATGTTCTTTAAATTTTGACATTCTCTTTTGTATACCTTTCACTTAACTAAATATCTCTATCTTTCTATGGCATTATATATGTTTTTATATTTCATTTATGGGTTGGCTTTGTGTTCTGTTATGATTTCATGAAAGCATTGTGAACTTTTCCTTTTGATTGGATCTCTATTTGATTTTTACAGTTTTTCTTGTCTTATGAATAATATTGCTAAACTTAATTTTCACGTCAAAAAGTATGCTTATTTAAACATTAGGCAGTTTGTGCCTATTTTCTTCACCTGAGGCATATATAAAACAGCAATATTTTCTGAATATTTAGCAGCAAAAGAGACAGTGCATATGTTTGTGTATATTCTACATTTTGTTAACTGAAATTTTAATGTTCATTCAAACATTTATCAAATACGTGTTCAGTATCAGATAGATGGCAAGATATTGTTTAGATATCATTAGCCTATAGATCAAACAGATAAATATTTTGCTATAGATACAGATATAGGTGGTGCTAGTGGTAAAGAATCCACCTGGCAATACAGGAGATATAAGAAATGTGGGTTCAATCCCTGGGGTGGTAAAGTCCCCCAGAAAAGAAAATGACACCACACTTCAGTATTCTTGTCTGGGAAATTCCATGCTCAGAGGAGCCTAGTGGACTATAGTCTATGGGAGAGCAGTCGGATATGACTGAGCATCTGAGCAGCCCTGACATAGATACAGATATAGGTATCATCTTGATCATAATTTTAATCAGTGCTACCAAAACTGTGCTGTGCAAAGAGCAGTGGGTACACAGACATAAATTTAAATAAAACATTTAGAAACATGTATGGCAACTTAATAGAGTGATTTTGTTTCTTAAATTAAATATAAAACATGGGCTTATACACATGTATTTTAAATTTTTATAATTATCTTCATTATATTTTATAAAAGCTTATCCATGACTTATTAAAAACAAATTAAAATATTAGTTATGCAAATTGTACTACTTGAAAATACGTTTTGTATATTTCTACTTGCCGTTATTTCTGTAGATTTTTTGTAACTATGCTCATTAAGTTTTATCTGTATGTGTTTATTTTTTAATTTCAAAACACAGGCTCATTGAAGATATATTAAGATTTCCTATAAGTAAAAGGATAAAAATTGAATCTCACTAACAAAAATAACATCTTTAACATAATATTTTTGTATTTTTCCAGAAAATGTTCTTTAAATTTTGACATTCTCTTTTGTATACCTTTCACTTAACTAAATATCTCTATCTTTCTATGGCATTATATATGTTTTTATATTTCATTTATGGGTTGGCTTTGTGTTCTGTTATGATTTCATGAAAGCATTGTGAACTTTTCCTTTTGATTGGATCTCTATTTGATTTTTACAGTTTTTCTTGTCTTATGAATAATATTGCTAAACTTAATTTTCACGTCAAAAAGTATGCTTATTTAAACATTAGGCAGTTTGTGCCTATTTTCTTCACCTGAGGCATATATAAAACAGCAATATTTTCTGAATATTTAGCAGAAAAAGAGACAAGTGCATATGTTTGTGTATATTCTACATTTTGTTAACTGAAATTTTAATGTTCATTCAAACATTTATCAAATACGTGTTCAGTATCAGATAGATGGCAAGATATTGTTTAGATATCATTAGCCTATAGATCAAACAGATAAATATTTTGCTATAGATACAGATATAGGTGGTGCTAGTGGTAAAGAATCCACCTGGCAATACAGGAGATATAAGAAATGTGGGTTCAATCCCTGGGGTGGTAAAGTCCCCCAGAAAAGAAAATGACACCACACTTCAGTATTCTTGTCTGGGAAATTCCATGCTCAGAGGAGCCTAGTGGACTATAGTCTATGGGAGAGCAGTCGGATATGACTGAGCATCTGAGCAGCCCTGACATAGATACAGATATAGGTATCATCTTGATCATAATTTTAATCAGTGCTACCAAAACTGTGCTGTGCAAAGAGCAGTGGGTACACAGACATAAATTTAAATAAAACATTTAGAAACATGTATGGCAACTTAATAGAGTGATTTTGTTTCTTAAATTAAATATAAAACATGGGCTTATACACATGTATTTTAAATTTTTATAATTATCTTCATTATATTTTATAAAAGCTTATCCATGACTTATTAAAAAACAAGTAAGTTCTCACAAAAGTAGTTTAGGAAATGATATTGTGTAAATTGTATATTTTTCCTATTGTCATAAAAATCTATATAAAAGCAAATAATACACAAAAACACACAAAAGTAAATCCACATAAAAGATAAAAATAAATAAATACATTTCCATAGCAAGGAATAATCTCTGCTAATATTTTGGTGAAAGTAATGAATGTTCAGGATCCTGACAGGACATGCCTAGTATTAAAATGAGACAATTATTGACAGAATTTAATAAATATATTACTTACAAAGGCCTTCACTGCAAAATTCCAAGGTTGGGACCAGTGTTAAACTGTCATATCTCATGAGTCTGGATAGGAGACAGTTGTTACTGGAAGTTTGTGTGAACTCTGGGTATAGGATTTAATCACTTGACAGGAACTATATATGGCCTTTGATCAAAGAATGTAACCATTATCAAATAATAGTGGTCTTCTCTTCAAGAAGAGAGGTGAGAAATAATCAATTTTAGACTTCTCCTTCCTTTCCTATTCTGTTAGTGGCTTACATTGGCCTAACCAACTGGAAGCCAGGGTGCAAGGGAGTCCATTAATATCATCTCAGGACAGGGAGGAGATGCTGGAGAGTGGATCTGTCGAAATGAGTAAAAGACATAATACCTAATGCACATGATTTGCTTTTTTTTTTTTTTTTTGTGTATTTGGGGTAGTGTACAAGTCAAGAAATAAATAAAGGATGTTTAGAATATATTATCAAAATGATTTTATGTTCTGTAGCTAATTTTTCTGTTATGATTATTATTTCCTTTTAAATAAATATGTTTCTCAGAATCATTTTGATACCTGCTTGTGTTATTTTTATTAAATCAATTTATATTAAATTTATTTAAATACATTGAATTATTCAAGATTATAGGTAAATTCACAGTTGAAAATTCCATAGTCACATTTTTCTCCATATTGATGGCTACTTTGCAATTTGATTTCCAGGAATAGAGTTCCTCTACTTTTATGAAAATCTTTAATGTGTATCATAAATATTCCAAGGCCTACTGTATGAATTTAAAATTCCTACCACAACATCTATGCATCTATTTTTATGCACTCAATTCTTTCTATCCAGATAAGTATATAGACTCCACCACACAGGCATACTCAAACATGACTTGTGAATATCTATGTCTGTCATTTTGTTAGGCATATTTCTCATACTTCTTAAATTTATGTTTATTTCATAGTAAATAGAAACACATTTCATATCATATCAACCATTTTTATTTCCTGTGAATAGCCTTAACATGGTTTTAAACACTTTTTATTTTCTGTCAATTTTTAAAAAATCAATTATCAAGAACTATTTGTAACTTATATGCAATTAACATATAAGTTAATTAAAACATATATGTTCTTGGAAAAATTTCTTCTCAGGCATAATTTGCTTGCATTATTTTACGTTTATTTTTCACAAAGCATTTTTTCTTTCAAATCTATATTTTTTATAACAGAATTTCTGCCTATATATAAAATTGAAAGAACTTCCCCATGGCTCCACGGTAAAGAATCTTCCTGCAATACAGGAAAATGTTGGTTCCATCCCTGGGCCAGGAGAGGAAGGTATGGCGATGCACTCGAGTATTCTTGCCTGGAGAATCCCATGGAGCAGAAAAGCCCTGCAGGCTACAGATCATAGTGTCTCAAAGAGTTGAACATGACTGAAGTGACTTAGCATGCTCACACATGAACTTGAAAATATATAACCAAGAATTTTTCTCATATTCAAATTTTTAAAAAATTTTTCAGTAAAACCAACTTTTTTTGGTTTGCCATTCTATGAATTTTAACATATGATTAGATAGTAGTTGCTATCAAAATTGAGATATGAAACGGTTCTACCACCTCAGCTAGTACTACTTGTCCATAATCAAACTCCTCTGTGCCTAGCATCTAGCAACTGATCTGTTCTCTGTTCCTTAAATTTGTCATTTTCACAATGTAATATAAATTAATCATCATTAAATAACCCTTGAAAATGACTTTTTACTCATGCATAATATCAGTGAGATTCATACAGGTTGTTGTCTGTAGCTATAGTCACTCCTTTTTATTTATGAGTGTTAGTTCATTATACAAAAGCACCAGAGTTTATCCATTCAGTAAAGAACATTTGCATTTTATGGCTATCACATGATGTATATCTATGTCTGTCATTTTGTTAGGCATATTTCTCATACTTCTTAAATTTATGTTTATTTCATAGTAAATAGAAACACATTTCATATCATATCAACCATTTTTATTTCCTGTGAATAGCCTTAACATGGTTTTAAACACTTTTTATTTTCTGTCAATTTTTAAAAAATCAATTATCAAGAACTATTTGTAACTTATATGCAATTAACATATAAGTTAATTAAAACATATATGTTCTTGGAAAAATTTCTTCTCAGGCATAATTTGCTTGCATTATTTTACGTTTATTTTTCACAAAGCATTTTTTCTTTCAAATCTATATTTTTTATAACAGAATTTCTGCCTATATATAAAATTGAAAGAATTTCCCCCATGGCTCCACGGTAAAGAATCTTCCTGCAATACAGGAAAATGTTGGTTCCATCCCTGGGCCAGGAGAGGAAGGTATGGCGATGCACTCGAGTATTCTTGCCTGGAGAATCCCATGGAGCAGAAAAGCCCTGCAGGCTACAGATCATAGTGTCTCAAAGAGTTGAACATGACTGAAGTGACTTAGCATGCTCACACATGAACTTGAAAATATATAACCAAGAATTTTTCTCATATTCAAATTTTTAAAAAATTTTTCAGTAAAACCAACTTTTTTTGGTTTGCCATTCTATGAATTTTAACATATGATTAGATAGTAGTTGCTATCAAAATTGAGATATGAAACGGTTCTACCACCTCAGCTAGTACTACTTGTCCATAATCAAACTCCTCTGTGCCTAGCATCTAGCAACTGATCTGTTCTCTGTTCCTTAAATTTGTCATTTTCACAATGTAATATAAATTAATCATCATTAAATAACCCTTGGAAAATGACTTTTTTACTCAGCATAATATCAGTGAGATTCATACAGGTTGTTGTCTGTAGCTATAGTCACTCCTTTTTATTTATGAGTGTTAGTTCATTATACAAAAGCACCAGAGTTTATCCATTCAGTAAAGAACATTTGCATTTTATGGCTATCACATGATGTATATTTATTGTGCGAATGTAGGTTTTCATTTCTAGTAAATACATAGTAATGGCATTGCAAATATATATCGTAAATTTACATCTAGCTTTAAAAGAAAACGCGAAAATTTTTTCCATTGTAACTCTGTCACATAGCATTCTCTTCAGTAATGTTTGGCTTTCTGATTGCTGCTCATTCTCATCAGCAAATGGTATTGTCAGAGTGTCATTGTCATCAAAGTTTCAGTCTAGTCGCTATATGGTAATATCTCATGATATATTTTTTTAATTCTTTATGTTAAAGGTTTTACAGAGTTTTGTTGTTCACAGACATGCATGTTCCCAGATCAGTCATATGCATATCCATGGCCCCCAGACCCCCAGTCTCCCCATCCCACCCTTCCAGACCTTCGCCCCAAGCCATTGTAAGCACTCCTATTCCCTTAGCACAATGACAATAGCTATCTTTTCCACACATAACAGTATAGGTTTCCATGTTACTCCCTCCATGCTTCCCCCTCCCTATTTCTTCCCCACAATGTCCCTATGTCTATGCTCTGTCTGTTTTTCCATGAGATCCGTGCATGTGTTATCAAGACCGTCCTACTAGATTCCATATATGTGTGTTAGTATACTGTATTTGTCTTTCTCTTTTTGACTTACTTCACTATTTATGATAGGTTCTAGAGCCAGCCACTTCATTAGGACTGAGTCTTCTGCATTTCTTTTAACAGCGGAGTAGTATTCCATTGTATATATGTACCAGGGCTTCTGTATCCATTCATACATCGATGGAAATCTAGGCTGTTTCCATGTTCTGGCTCTTGAATAGAGAGCTGCAATGAACATTGGGGTACAGGTGATTCTTTCAGGTTTGATTTCAACAGGATACAAGCCTAAGAGTGGAATTGCTGGGTCGTAGGGTGCTCCTATTTTTAGCTTTTAAAGAAATTTCCATACTGTCTTCCATAGAGGCTGTATCAATTGACATTCCCACAAGCAATGCAAGAGGGTTCCCTTTTCTCCGCACCCTCTCCAGCATTTATTGTCTGCAGATTTTTTGATGATGGCCATACTGACAGGTGTGAGGTGGTATCTCATTGTGGTTTTAATTTGCATTTCTCTAATAATAAGCGAGGTTGAGCATCACTTCATGTGCTTTTGGGCCATCTGTATGTCCTCTTTGGAGAGGCGTCTCTTTAGATCATTTTCCCATTTTTTGATGGGGTTGTTCGTTTTCCCTGTGCTGAGTTGCCTGAGTTGCTTGTAGATTTTGGAGATTAATTCTTTGTCTGTTGTTTCATTTGCTATGATTTTCTCCCACTCTGTGGGGTGTCTGTTGAGCGTTTTTGTAATTTCTTTTGCTATACAAAAGCTTTTAAGTTTCATGAGGTCCCACGTGTTCACTTTTCTTTTCAGTTCCGCTATTCTAGTAGGTGGGTCAGAGAAGATCTTGCTTTGATTGATGTCCTTGAGGGTTTTGCCTATGTTCTCCTCTAAGAGTTTGATCTTTTCTGGTCTTACATTTAGGGCTTTAATCCATTTCGAGTTGATCTTTGTGTAAGGTGTCAGGGAATGTTCCAACTTCATTTTTCTGCATGGAGCTGTCCAATTTTCCCCGCACCAATTGTTGAAGAAGCTTTTTCCCATTTTATAGTTTTGCCTCCTTTGTCAAAAATAAGGTTCCCATAGGTGCGTGGGTTTCTCTCTGGGTTCTCAGTCTTGTTCCATTGGTCTATAGTTCTGTTTTTGTTCCAGTACCATACTGTCTTGATGACTGTTGCTTTGTAGTAGAGTGTGAAGTTGGGGAGGCTGATTCCTCCAGCTCCGTTTTTCTTTCTCAGGATTGCTTTGGCTCTTCGAGGTCTTGTGTGTTTCCATATGAACTGCATTATTCTTTGGTCTAGTTCTGTGAAAAATGTCAATGGTAGTTGGATAGGTATTGCATTGAATCTGAAGATGATATTTGGTAATATGGTCATTTTCACAATATGGATTCTTCCGACCCAGGAACATGGAATATCTCTCCATCTCTTTAAGTCTTCTTTAATTTCTTGCATGAGTATCTTGTAATTTTCTGTGTACAGTTGCTTTGTTTCTTTGGGTAGGTTTATTCCTATGTATTTGATTCTTTTGGTTGCAATGGTGAAGGGGATTGCCTCTTTGGTTTCTTTTTTTTTTTTTTCTTTTTTTTTTAAACCTTTATTTTACTTTTAACTTTTACAGAGTTTTGTTGTTCACAGACATGCATGTTCTCAGATTAGTCACATGTATATCCCCCCGTCCATCCCCTCCCGACCATCACACAGCACTCCCAAAGGATCTTTTCTCACAGAGCAATGACTATAGCTATTTTCTTCTCTTATGATAGTACAGGCCTTCATGCTACTTCCTTTACGCCTCTCACCCACTGATCCTTCCCCACAATGTCCATATGTCCACTGTCCATGTCTGTCTTTCCGTTGCTTCACTGCATGTGCCATCATCACCATCCTAGGAGATTCCATATATATGTGTTAATATACTGTATTTGTCCTTCTCTTTGTGACTGACTTCACTTTTGATGATACGTTCTAGATCCAGCCACCTCATTAGGGCTGATTCTTCTGCATTTCTCTTTTAGCTATGTAGTATTCCATTGTATATATGGACCAGAGCTTTTGCATCCATTCGTTCGTCAATGGGCATCTAGGTTCCTTCCATGGTCTAGCTATTGTATAGAGAGCTGCAATGAACATTGGGGTACAGGTGCTTCTTTCAGTTTTGATTTCGTCAGGGTATAAGCCTAAGAGTGGGATTGCTGGGTCGTATGGTGCTTCTATTTTTAGTTTTTTAAGAAATCTCCACAGACTGTCTTCCATAGAGGCTGTATCAATTTACACTCCCACCAGCAATGCAGGAGTGTTCCCTTTTCTCCGCAGCCTCTCCATCATTTATTGTCTGTCGATTTGTGGATGATGGCCATTCTGACGGGTGTGAGGTGATATCTCATTGTAGTTTTGATTTGCATTTCTCTAATTATTAGTGAAGTTGAGCATCGTTTCATGTGTTTTTGGGCCATCTGTATGTCATCGTTGGAGAGGTGTCTGTTTAGGTCCTTTTCCCATTTTTTGATTGGGTTGTTCGTTTTTCCAGTGCTGAGTTGTCTGAGTTGCTTGTAGATTTTGGAGATTAATTCTTTGTCTGTTGTTTCATTGCTATGATTTTCTCCCACTCTGTGGGCTGTCTGTTCAGCTTTTTTGTAATTTCTTTAGCTGTACAAAAGCTTTTAAGTTTCATTAGGTCCCACGTGTTCATTTGTCTTTTTAGTTCCACTATTCTAGTAGGTGGGTCAGAGAAGATGTTGCTTTGATTTATGTCCTTGAGGGTTTTGCCTATATTCTCCTCTAAGAGTTTTAGGGTTTCTGGCCTTACATTTAAGTCTTTAATCCATTTTGAGTTGATCTTTGTGTATGGTGTCAGGGTATGTTCCAACTTCATTTTCTTGCATGTAGCTGTCCAATTTTCCCAGCACCATTTGTTGAAGAGGCTGTCTTTGTCCCATTTTATAGTTTCGCCTCCTTTGTCAAAAATAAGGTACCCATAGGTGCGTGGCTTTATCTCTGGGTTCTCGATCTTGTTCCATTGGTCGATATTTCTATTTTAGTGCCAGTACCATACTGTCTTTATGACTGTTGCTTTGTAGTAGAGTCTGAAGTTGGGGAGGCTGATCCCTCCAGCTCCATTCTTCTTCCTGAGGATTGCTTTGGCTATTCGAGGTCTTGTGTGTTTCCATATGAACTGTGTTATTCGTTGGTCTAGTTCTGTGAAGAATGTTATTGGAAGTTTGATAGGGATCGCATTGAATCTATAGATGACATTTGGTAGTATGGTCATTTTCACAATATTGATTCTCCCGACCCAGGAACACGGAATATTTCTCCATCTGTTTAACTCTTCTTTAATGTCTCTCATGAGTGTCTTGTAATTTTCTGTGTACAGTTCTTTTGTTTCTTTGGGTAGGTTTATTCCTAGATATTTGATTCTTTTGGTTGCGATGGTGAAGGGGATTGCCTCTTTGATTTCATTTTCTGATTTTTCATTGTTTGTGTCTAGGAATGCCAGTGATTTCTGTATATTGATTTTGTATTCTGCGACTTTGCTGAGTTGTCTGAGTTGCTTGTAGATTTTGGAGATTAATTCTTTGTCTGTTGTTTCATTGCTATGATTTTCTCCCACTCTGTGGGCTGTCTGTTCAGCTTTTTTGTAATTTCTTTAGCTGTACAAAAGCTTTTAAGTTTCATTAGGTCCCACGTGTTCATTTGTCTTTTTAGTTCCACTATTCTAGTAGGTGGGTCAGAGAAGATGTTGCTTTGATTTATGTCCTTGAGGGTTTTGCCTATATTCTCCTCTAAGAGTTTTAGGGTTTCTGGCCTTACATTTAAGTCTTTAATCCATTTTGAGTTGATCTTTGTGTATGGTGTCAGGGTATGTTCCAACTTCATTTTCTTGCATGTAGCTGTCCAATTTTCCCAGCACCATTTGTTGAAGAGGCTGTCTTTGTCCCATTTTATAGTTTCGCCTCCTTTGTCAAAAATAAGGTACCCATAGGTGCGTGGCTTTATCTCTGGGTTCTCGATCTTGTTCCATTGGTCGATATTTCTATTTTAGTGCCAGTACCATACTGTCTTTATGACTGTTGCTTTGTAGTAGAGTCTGAAGTTGGGGAGGCTGATCCCTCCAGCTCCATTCTTCTTCCTGAGGATTGCTTTGGCTATTCGAGGTCTTGTGTGTTTCCATATGAACTGTGTTATTCGTTGGTCTAGTTCTGTGAAGAATGTTATTGGAAGTTTGATAGGGATCGCATTGAATCTATAGATGACATTTGGTAGTATGGTCATTTTCACAATATTGATTCTCCCGACCCAGGAACACGGAATATTTCTCCATCTGTTTAACTCTTCTTTAATGTCTCTCATGAGTGTCTTGTAATTTTCTGTGTACAGTTCTTTTGTTTCTTTGGGTAGGTTTATTCCTAGATATTTGATTCTTTTGGTTGCGATGGTGAAGGGGATTGCCTCTTTGATTTCATTTTCTGATTTTTCATTGTTTGTGTCTAGGAATGCCAGTGATTTCTGTATATTGATTTTGTATTCTGCGACTTTGCTGAATTCGCTGATTAACTCTAGTAGTTTTGTAATAGAGTCTTTGGGATTTTCTATGTATAATATCATGTCATCTGCAAATAGAGAGAGTTTGACTTCTTCTTTTCCAATCTGGAATGCTTTGATTTATTTCTCTTCTCTTATTGCTATTGCTAGAACTTCCAGGACTACGTTGAATAAGAGTGGTGAAAGTGGACACCCTTCTCTTGTTCCTGATCTTAGAGGGAATGCTTTGAGTTTTTCACCACTGAGGATAATGTTCGCTGTGGGCTTCTCATATATGGCTTTCACTATGTTAAGATAAGTTCCTTCTATGCCCATTTTTTGAAGAGTTTTTATCATAAATGGATGCTGCACTTTGTCAAAGGCTTTTTCTGCATCTATTGAGATGATCATGTGATTTTTGTCTTTCAATTTGTTGATATGGTGTATCACATTGATTGATTTGCGGATGTTGAAGAATCCCTGCATGCCTGGGATGAACTCAACTTGATCGTTATGAATGAGCTTTTTGATGTGTTGCTGAATTCTGTTTGCTAGGATTTTGTTGAGGATTTTGGCATCTAGATTCATCAGTGAAATTCGCCTATAATTTTCTTTTTTTGGGATGTCTTTGCCTGGTTTGCGTATCAGGGTGATGGTGGCCTCGTAGAATGTGTTTGGAAGTGTTCCTTCCTGGGCAATTTTTTGGAAGAGTTTTAGAAGGACAAGCATGAGCTCTTCTTTAAATGTTTGGTAGAATTCACTTGTGAAACCATCTGGCCCTGGGCTTTTATTTTTGGGTAGAATTTTGATCACAAGGTCGATTTCTGAGCTTGTGATTGGCTTGTTCATAGTTTCTATTTCTTCCTGGTTGAGTCTTGGGAGATTAATCTTCTCTAAGAAACTGTCCATTTCTTCCAGGTTGTCCAGTTTGTTGCCATAGAGTTGTTCATAATAGTCTCTTATAATCCTTTGGATTTCTGCATTATCCTTTGTAATCTCTCCTTTTTCATTTTTGATTTTGGTGATCTGGTTCTTCTCTCTCTTTTTCTTGATGAGTCTGGCCAGTGGTGTGTCGATTTGATTGTCTTTTTCGAAGAACCAGCTTTTTGTTTTATTTATCTTTACTATCGTTCCTTTTGTTTCTTTTTCATTTATTTCTGCTCTGATCTTGATGATTTCCCTTCTTCTGCTGGCTTTGGGGTGTTTTTGTTCTTCTTTCTCCAGTTGTTTTAAGCGTAAGGTAAGGTCGTCTGTTTGAGATTTTCCTAGTTTCTTGAGGTGAGATTGAATGGCTACAAACTTCCCTCTTAGAACTGCTTTTGCAGTATCCCATAGGTTTTGCACTGTCGTGTGTTCATTGTCGTTTTCTTCTAGGAATTGTTTTATTTCTCCTTTGATTTCCTCAATGATCAGTTGGTTTTTTAGGTACGTGTTGTTTAATCTCCATGTGTTTGTGTTTTTAGCGGTTTTATTCCTGTAGTTGATCTCCAGTCTCACTGCATTGTGGTCCGAGAAGATGGTTGATAGAATTTCAATTTTCTTGAATTGACTGAGGATTGATTTGTGGCCCAAGATGTGGTCTATCCTGGAGAATGTTTCGTGAGCACTTGAGAAGAAAGTGTATTTTTCTGCTTTTGGATGGAAAGTCCTAAAGATATCAATGAGGTCCATTTCTTCTAGTGTGGCATTTAAGGCTTGTGTTTCTTTATTAATTTTCTGTTTGGATGATCTGTCCATTGGTGTGAGAGGAGTGTTAAAGTCTCCTACAATGATTGTGTTGCTGTCAATGTCTTCTTTTATGTCTGAAAGTGTTTGTCTTATGTATTGGTGTGCTCCTGCGTTGGGAGCGTAGATATTTATGATTGTTATGTCTTCTTCTTGGATGGATCCCTTAATCATGATGTAGTGACCTGCCTTGTCTCTTAGAATCTTCTTTACTTTAAAATCTATTTTGTCTGATATGAGGATTGCTGCTCCAGCTTTCTTTTGATTTCCATTTGCATGAAATATCTTTTTCCAGCCTCTCACTTTCAGTCTATGAGTGTCTCTAGGTCTGAAATGAGTTTCCTGGAGGCAGCATATGTATGGGTCGTGTTTTTGGATCCATTCAGCTACTCTGTGTCTTTTGGTTGGGGCGTTTAGTCCATTGACATTCAAAGTAAGTATTGATACAAATGATCCTATTGTCATATTCTTAGATGTTATGATGGGTTTGTTTCGTGGATCTTCTCCTTTTATACTTGTTTTCTATATAAGTCCCTTTAACATTTGTTGTAAGGCTGGTTTGGTGTGACTAAATTCTTTTAATTTTTGCTTGTCTGTAAAGCTTTTGATTTCTCCATCAATTTTGAAGGAGATCCTTGCAGGGTAGAGGATTCTTGGTTGCAGATTACTCTCTTTCAGCCTTTTAAATGTGTCCTGCCATTCCCTTCTGGCCTGCAGAGTTTCTGTTGAAAGATCAGCTGTTAAACAGTTGGGCTTTCCCTTGTATGTCACTAGTTGCTTTTCCCTTGCTGCTTTGAGAATTCTATCTTTTTGTTTACTTTGTGTTAACTTCATTAAGCTTGGTGTGTTTCTTCTCGGTTTTATCTCCATTTTTTTAGTTTTGAGTCTCAGTCTCACTGCATTGTGGTCCGAGAAGATGGTTGATAGAATTTCAATTTTCTTGAATTGACTGAGGATTGATTTGTGGCCCAAGATGTGGTCTATCCTGGAGAATGTTTCGTGAGCACTTGAGAAGAAAGTGTATTTTTCTGCTTTTGGATGGAAAGTCCTAAAGATATCAATGAGGTCCATTTCTTCTAGTGTGGCATTTAAGGCTTGTGTTTCTTTATTAATTTTCTGTTTGGATGATCTGTCCATTGGTGTGAGAGGAGTGTTAAAGTCTCCTACAATGATTGTGTTGCTGTCAATGTCTTCTTTTATGTCTGAAAGTGTTTGTCTTATGTATTGGTGTGCTCCTGCGTTGGGAGCGTAGATATTTATGATTGTTATGTCTTCTTCTTGGATGGATCCCTTAATCATGATGTAGTGACCTGCCTTGTCTCTTAGAATCTTCTTTACTTTAAAATCTATTTTGTCTGATATGAGGATTGCTGCTCCAGCTTTCTTTTGATTTCCATTTGCATGAAATATCTTTTTCCAGCCTCTCACTTTCAGTCTATGAGTGTCTCTAGGTCTGAAATGAGTTTCCTGGAGGCAGCATATGTATGGGTCGTGTTTTTGGATCCATTCAGCTACTCTGTGTCTTTTGGTTGGGGCGTTTAGTCCATTGACATTCAAAGTAAGTATTGATACAAATGATCCTATTGTCATATTCTTAGATGTTATGATGGGTTTGTTTCGTGGATCTTCTCCTTTTATACTTGTTTTCTATATAAGTCCCTTTAACATTTGTTGTAAGGCTGGTTTGGTGTGACTAAATTCTTTTAATTTTTGCTTGTCTGTAAAGCTTTTGATTTCTCCATCAATTTTGAAGGAGATCCTTGCAGGGTAGAGGATTCTTGGTTGCAGATTACTCTCTTTCAGCCTTTTAAATGTGTCCTGCCATTCCCTTCTGGCCTGCAGAGTTTCTGTTGAAAGATCAGCTGTTAAACAGTTGGGCTTTCCCTTGTATGTCACTAGTTGCTTTTCCCTTGCTGCTTTGAGAATTCTATCTTTTTGTTTACTTTGTGTTAACTTCATTAATATGTGTCTTGGTGTGTTTCTTCTCGGATTGATTCTGTTAGGTACTCTTTGTGCTTCTTGGACTTGATTGACTATTTCTTTTCCCATGTTGGGCAAATTTTCAACTATAATCTCTTCAAAAATTTTCTCATAGCCTTTCTTTCTTTCTTCTTCTTCTGGAACCCCTATAATTCGAATATTGGTGCGTTTGATATTATCCCAGAGGTCTCTGAGGCTATCCTCTGCTCTTTTCATTCTTTGAGCTAGAGTCTGTTTTTCAGCAGTTACTTCCACCATTTTATCTTCCAGCTCACTTATCCGGTCTTCTGTCTCAGATACTCTGCTCTTGATTCCTTCTACAGTGTTTTTCAGCTCAGCAATTGAGTTGTTTGTCTCGGTTACTTTTTTGGTATGTTCTTGTATTTCTTTATTCAGTGTGTTAGTTGTATCGTGCAATTTCTCTGAAATTCTGTTTTCAGTGTCTTTGATCATCTTTATTATCATTCTTCTGAAATCACTTTCAGAAAGTTTGTCCAAATTCTCTTCATTAATTTGATCTTGTGTGTTTGTGGATTGTTCCTTCGCTTGTGTGGTATTTCTCTGCCGTTTCATTGTTATTATTAATTTTTTAAAAAAACTGATTCTGTTTGGTATTTCCTTTTCCCAGACTTTGAGTTACGTCTCTTGGTGTTTGTTGTTTGGATGGGGCTTCTATTCTGGGTGATGCTGGTGATTGGGTGATGTCAGGACTTGTATACAAGTGATTACCTTTGCTGGCGTCCTCACTTGTATACTGCTCTTTAGTGTTAGGCGTTCTCTAGTATTGTAGAGTTTTGCAGTCAGTGCACCCTCCTTAAAACCCCGGGGCTTGTTGCCTGACCAGGAAATGAAGATTTCACGGCTGGTTTGTTATGGCAGTAAATGATATTAAAACATATATATGCAAATGAGAAACAGAAGGTATACCTTTGACAAATGGCAATTTAAAAATTATGCAAGTACTATCTAGCATATTGAATTATACACATGAACATATACAGCTATAACATAACCCAAGCATTCCAATCAAACATACAGTACAATACGTTAGCATGGCGAATAGAGAAATCCAAGAATGATATCCACAAGTTAGTAAGCAAACTAAGTAGAGAACCAATTGGAGAATAATGCTAGAGCAGGATCCCCATTGGGGATAAGGCAATGAGGACAGAATGGACTAAGAAATATAGTGGGGAAAGGGAAAAAGAGAAAGGGAGGATAGAAGAGAAATATAGAATAATATTGCAAAGTTAAATATAGGGAGATAAAGATTTGTATGTATTAGAATTTAGTGCCATAGGAACGGAGCTTCAGAGAAAGCAAAGAATTATAGAGAAGGTAGTAGTACAAATGAAAAAATTATTAAAAATTAAAAGATCTAAATTTTATAGAAAAATATAGAAAAACAAAGCAAGGAATAAAAAAAAACAAAACCCCAACAGACCTTTAAAAGGCCAATGGGGAAACAGAAGTTTATACCAAAATAAAATGTGTGGTTTAAAAGGAAAAAACCATTTTTGGTATGTTCTTGTATTTCTTTATTCAGTGTGTTAGTTGTATCGTGCAATTTCTCTGAAATTCTGTTTTCAGTGTCTTTGATCATCTTTATTATCATTCTTCTGAAATCACTTTCAGAAAGTTTGTCCAAATTCTCTTCATTAATTTGATCTTGTGTGTTTGTGGATTGTTCCTTCGCTTGTGTGGTATTTCTCTGCCGTTTCATTGTTATTATTAATTTTTTAAAAAAACTGATTCTGTTTGGTATTTCCTTTTCCCAGACTTTGAGTTACGTCTCTTGGTGTTTGTTGTTTGGATGGGGCTTCTATTCTGGGTGATGCTGGTGATTGGGTGATGTCAGGACTTGTATACAAGTGATTACCTTTGCTGGCGTCCTCACTTGTATACTGCTCTTTAGTGTTAGGCGTTCTCTAGTATTGTAGAGTTTTGCAGTCAGTGCACCCTCCTTAAAACCCCGGGGCTTGTTGCCTGACCAGGAAATGAAGATTTCACGGCTGGTTTGTTATGGCAGTAAATGATATTAAAACATATATATGCAAATGAGAAACAGAAGGTATACCTTTGACAAATGGCAATTTAAAAATTATGCAAGTACTATCTAGCATATTGAATTATACACATGAACATATACAGCTATAACATAACCCAAGCATTCCAATCAAACATACAGTACAATACGTTAGCATGGCGAATAGAGAAATCCAAGAATGATATCCACAAGTTAGTAAGCAAACTAAGTAGAGAACCAATTGGAGAATAATGCTAGAGCAGGATCCCCATTGGGGATAAGGCAATGAGGACAGAATGGACTAAGAAATATAGTGGGGAAAGGGAAAAAGAGAAAGGGAGGATAGAAGAGAAATATAGAATAATATTGCAAAGTTAAATATAGGGAGATAAAGATTTGTATGTATTAGAATTTAGTGCCATAGGAACGGAGCTTCAGAGAAAGCAAAGAATTATAGAGAAGGTAGTAGTACAAATGAAAAAATTATTAAAAATTAAAAGATCTAAATTTTATAGAAAAATATAGAAAAACAAAGCAAAAATAATAAAAACAAACAAAACCCCCACAGACCTTTAAAAGGCCAATGGGGAAACAGAAGTTTATACCAAAATAAAATGTGTGGTTTAAAAGGAAAAAGAAAAAAAAAATTATGTAAACTTGAATATATTCAGTCTTACTGATAAGATTAGTAGCTTCAATAGAATTCAGTGAAGGAAATGAACACACCCACTCTCTCTCTCACACACCCCCCCCAAGGAAAAAAAAAAACAAAACTGGTGGGTGCACTGAGTGTGTTTGGAAAAAAGAGAAAAAAAAAAATTTGAAACAAAGTAATACAATACAAAAAATGAAATTTTAAAGTCCAGCAGTAACTCCAGCTTCAGACAAAACGTGAAAATAGTGTTTCTGTTCTTCTGTCTCTTGCTGACTATTCAGGAATTATCAGTCTTTTTCTTGCCTCTGGCAGTGGTTGGATCTGAAGACCTCTTTGACTGCTTGTTTATTTCGGCCTATTCCAGAATTAAAAGGCCCGCCCAGGCTGGCCCTGGGAGTTTCTTAATCCAAATCCCTTTTCTTGCTGGGTGGAGCTAAATTCCCTCCGTGTAGCTTGACCAGTAGCCCTGCAGTTTGACCAGCAGCCAAACTACAGTAGGGAAAATGGCGTCTGTCTCACAGAGGATTTATTCCCACACGCTCTATGGGAAGCACTTCAACAGTGTCCCTGACCCTGCTGCAGGCCACCGTCGACCCCCGCTACCGCGGGAGACGTCAGGTTACTCAGAGGTGAGTCTGGCTCAGTCACATGCAGGATCGCTATTCCTCTCTCCCTGATCACAGTGCGCAGAGACTTTCCAGTCCTTCTCGTCAGCTCTGTGATCGGGTTAATGGTAACCTCCTCCAAAGGGAACTGAGTGCTGCCCTTCTGAGGCCTGCTCAAGGGCACTTCTAGCTCAAGGAGGCACCTGGACCCTCCACAGCAGGTCTGGCTCAAGAATATATAGAATAATATTGCAAAGTTAAATATAGGGAGATAAAGATTTGTATGTATTAGAATTTAGTGCCATAGGAACGGAGCTTCAGAGAAAGCAAAGAATTATAGAGAAGGTAGTAGTACAAATGAAAAAATTATTAAAAATTAAAAGATCTAAATTTTATAGAAAAATATAGAAAAACAAAGCAAAAATAATAAAAACAAACAAAACCCCCACAGAACTTTAAAAGGCCAATGGGGAAACAGAAGTTTATACCAAAATAAAATGTGTGGTTTAAAAGGAAAAAGAAAAAAAAATATGTAAACTTGAATATATTCAGTCTTACTGATAAGATTAGTAGCTTCAATAGAATTCAGTGAAGGAAATGAATACACCCACTCTCTCTCTCACACACCCCCCCCAAGGAAAAAAAAAAACAAAACTGGTGGGTGCACTGAGTGTGTTTGGAAAAAAGAGAAAAAAAAAAATTTGAAACAAAGTAATACAATACAAAAAATGAAATTTTAAAGTCCAGCAGTAACTCCAGCTTCAGACAAAACGTGAAAATAGTGTTTCTGTTCTTCTGTCTCTTGCTGACTATTCAGGAATTATCAGTCTTTTTCTTGCCTCTGGCAGTGGTTGGATCTGAAGACCTCTTTGACTGCTTGTTTATTTCGGCCTATTCCAGAATTAAAAGGCCCGCCCAGGCTGGCCCTGGGAGTTTCTTAATCCAAATCCCTTTTCTTGCTGGGTGGAGCTAAATTCCCTCCCTGTAGCTTGACCAGAAGCCCTGCAGTTTGACCAGCAGCCAAACTACAGTAGGGAAAATGGCGTCTGTCTCACAGAGGATTTATTCCCACACGCTCTATGGGAAGCACTTCAACAGTGTCCCTGACCCTGCTGCAGGCCACCGTCGACCCCCGCTACCGCGGGAGACGTCAGGTTACTCAGAGGTGAGTCTGGCTCAGTCACATGCAGGATCGCTATTCCTCTCTCCCTGATCACAGTGCGCAGAGACTTTCCAGTCCTTCTCGTCAGCTCTGTGATCGGGTTAATGGTAACCTCCTCCAAAGGGAACTGAGTGCTGCCCTTCTGAGGCCTGCTCAAGGGCACTTCTAGCTCAAGGAGGCACCTGGACCCTCCAAAGCAGGTCTGGCTCAGTCCCTTGTGGGTGTTAGTGCTCCTCTCCTGGGTTTTGATCTGCAACAGGCTTTGCGGCTTTGGCCCGCCCAGCCTCTCCGGCGGGTATGAGGTTTGACTTTTAAAAGTGCGATTGCGCCCCTCCTACCGTCTCGATGCGGCTTCTCCTTTGTTCTTCGATGTGGGGTGTCCTCTCTGTGATCAGATCCAACCTCCTTTCGTCGATGGTTTCCCAGGAACTCGTCACAATTCAGGCGATTTTGCAGGAGAGATGAGTGCACGTCCTTCTACGCCACCATCTTAGCTCCACCTGGATTGAGATTTTATTACCATTATTATTATCACAGATGGATCAAAACCACAGATACTGAGCACCCCCTGGTGGTCCAGTGGGTAACGACACCGCCTCGCAGTGCAAGGGGCGCCGGTTCTATCCCTGGCCTGGGAAGATCCCAGGTGCCGCGGAGCGGCTGGACTGATGTCCCTCTTTGATTTCATTTTCTGATTTTCCATTGTTTGTGTCTAGGAATGCCAGTGATTTCTGTGTGTTGACTTTGTATCCTGCGACTTTGCTGAATTCGTTGATTAGCTCTAGTAGCTTTGTAAAAGTGTCTTCGGGATTTTCTATGTATAATATCATGTCATCTGCAAAGATAGAGAGCTTGACTTCTTCCTTTCCAATCTGGATTCTTTGATTTCTTTCTCTTCTCTTATTGCTGTTGCTAGAACTTCCAGGACTTTAAAAGTTGAATATTAGTGCTTAAGAGCGCATTTAAAACTACAGTAGGGAAAATGGCGTCTGTCTCACAGAGGATTTATTCCACGCTCTATGGGAAGCACTTCAACAGTTTTCCTGACCCTGCTGCAGGCCACCGTCGACCCCCGCTACCGCGGGAGACGTCAGGTTACTCAGAGGTGAGTCTGGCTCAGTCACATGCAGGATCGCTATTCCTCTCTCCTGATCACAGTGCGCAGAGACTTTCCAGTCCTTCTCGTCAGCTCTGTGATCGGGTTAATGGTAACCTCCTCCAAAGGGAACTGAGTGCTGCCCTTCTGAGGCCTGCTCAAGGGCACTTCTAGCTCAAGGAGGCACCTGGACCCTCCAAAGCAGGTCTGGCTCAGTCCCTTGTGGGTGTTAGTGCTCCTCTCCTGGGTTTTGATCTGCAACAGGCTTTGCGGCTTTGGCCCGCCCAGCCTCTCCGGCGGGTATGAGGTTTGACTTTTAAAAGTGCGATTGCGCCCCTCCTACCGTCTCGATGCGGCTTCTCCTTTGTTCTTCGATGTGGGGTGTCCTCTCTGTGATCAGATCCAACCTCCTTTCGTCGATGGTTTCCCAGGAACTCGTCACAATTCAGGCGATTTTGCAGGAGAGATGAGTGCACGTCCTTCTACGCCACCATCTTAGCTCCACCTGGATTGAGATTTTATTACCATTATTATTATCACAGATGGATCAAAACCACAGATACTGAGCACCCCCTGGTGGTCCAGTGGGTAACGACACCGCCTCGCAGTGCAAGGGGCGCCGGTTCTATCCCTGGCCTGGGAAGATCCCAGGTGCCGCGGAGCGGCTGGACTGATGTCCCTCTTTGATTTCATTTTCTGATTTTCCATTGTTTGTGTCTAGGAATGCCAGTGATTTCTGTGTGTTGACTTTGTATCCTGCGACTTTGCTGAATTCGTTGATTAGCTCTAGTAGCTTTGTAAAAGTGTCTTCGGGATTTTCTATGTATAATATCATGTCATCTGCAAAGATAGAGAGCTTGACTTCTTCCTTTCCAATCTGGATTCTTTGATTTCTTTCTCTTCTCTTATTGCTGTTGCTAGAACTTCCAGGACTATGTTGAATAGTAGTGGTGAAAGTGGACACCCCTGTCTTGTTCCTGATCTTAGAGGAATGCTTTCAGTTTTTCACCCCTGAGGATAATGTTCGTTGCAGGCTTCTCATATATGGCTTTCACTATGTTGAGATAGGTTCCTTCTATGCCCATTTTCTGAAGAGTTTTTATCATGAATGGATGTTGTACTTTGTTGAAGGCTTTTTCTGCATCTATTGAGATGATCATGTGATTTTTGTCTCTCAGTTTGTTGATATGGTGTATCACATTGATTGATTTGTGGATATTGAAGAATCCTTGCATGCCTGGGATGAACCCGACTTGATGATGATGTATGAGTTTTTTATTCTGTCATTGAATTCTGTTTGCCAGGATTTTGTTGAGGATCTTGGCATCTAAGTTCATCAGGGAAATTGGTCTGTAATTTTCCTTTTTTGTGTTGTCTTTGCCTGGTTTGGGTATCAGGGTTATGGTGGCCTCGTAGAATGTGTTTGGAAGTTTTCCTTCCTGTGCAATTGTGTGAAAGAGTCTTAGAAGGACAGGCATTAGCTCTTCTTTAAATGTTTGGTAGAATTCGGCTGTGAAGCCATGTGGTCCTGGGCTTTTATTTTTGGGTAGATTTTTAATCACAGATTCGATTTCTGAGCTTGTGATTGGGTTGTTCAAAGTTTCTGTTTCTTCCTGGCTCAGTCTTGGGAGATTGATCTTCCCCAAGAAACTGTCCATTTCTTCCAGGCTGTCCAGTTTGTTGCCATAGAGTTGCTCATAATAGTCCCTTAGAATCCTTTGGATTTCTGAATCATCTGTTGTAACCTCTCCTTTTTCGTTTTTGATTTTTTTGATCTGCTTCTTCTCTCTCTTTTTCTAAATGAGTCTGGCCAGAGGCTTGTCAATTTTGTTTACCTTTTCAAAGAACCAGCTCTTTGTTTTATTTATCCATACTATAGTTTCTTTCATTTCTTTCTCATTTCTTTCTGCTCTAGTCTTTATAGTTTCTCTTCTTCTGCTGGTTTAGGGATGTTTTTGTTCTTCTTTTTCCAATTGTTTTAAGCAGAGAGTTAAGTCATCTAAGTCATATTTTCCTAGTTTCCTGAGGTGGGATTATATTGCTATAAATTTCCCGCTTAGCACTGCTTTTGCGGTATCCCATAGGTTTTGCACGGTCGTATGTTCATTGTCATTTTCTTCTAGGACTTTTTAAAATTCTCCTTTGATTTCCTCAGTAATCAGTTGGTTTTTTAGGTATGTGTTGTTTAATCGCCGTGTGTTTGTATTTTGAGTGGTTTTTTTCCCTGTAGCTGATCTCTAGTCTCATTGCATTGTGGTCTGAGAAGATGGTTGATATAATTTCGGTTTTCTTGAACTGACTGAGGTTTGATTTGTGGCCCAAGATGTGGTCTATCCTGGAGAATGTTCCGTGAGTACTTGAGAAGAAAGTGTATTCTTCTGCTTTTGGGTGGAACGGGTCCTTTTAAGGGTATCGATGGGGGGGACTCCTACTATTACTGTGTTTCTAGTGTGGCATTTAAGGCTTGTGTTTCTTTATTGCCTGGTTTGGGTATCAGGGTTATGGTGGCCTCGTAGAATGTGTTTGGAAGTTTTCCTTCCTGTGCAATTGTGTGAAAGAGTCTTAGAAGGACAGGCATTAGCTCTTCTTTAAATGTTTGGTAGAATTCGGCTGTGAAGCCATGTGGTCCTGGGCTTTTATTTTTGGGTAGATTTTTAATCACAGATTCGATTTCTGAGCTTGTGATTGGGTTGTTCAAAGTTTCTGTTTCTTCCTGGCTCAGTCTTGGGAGATTGATCTTCCCCAAGAAACTGTCCATTTCTTCCAGGCTGTCCAGTTTGTTGCCATAGAGTTGCTCATAATAGTCCCTTAGAATCCTTTGGATTTCTGAATCATCTGTTGTAACCTCTCCTTTTTCGTTTTTGATTTTTTTGATCTGCTTCTTCTCTTTTTCTAAATGAGTCTGGCCAGAGGCTTGTCAATTTTGTTTACCTTTTCAAAGAACCAGCTCTTTGTTTTATTTATCCATACTATAGTTTCTTTCATTTCTTTCTCATTTCTTTCTGCTCTAGTCTTTATAGTTTCTCTTCTTCTGCTGGTTTAGGGATGTTTTTGTTCTTCTTTTTCCAATTGTTTTAAGCAGAGAGTTAAGTCATCTAAGTCATATTTTCCTAGTTTCCTGAGGTGGGATTATATTGCTATAAATTTCCCGCTTAGCACTGCTTTTGCGGTATCCCATAGGTTTTGCACGGTCGTATGTTCATTGTCATTTTCTTCTAGGACTTTTTAAAATTCTCCTTTGATTTCCTCAGTAATCAGTTGGTTTTTTAGGTATGTGTTGTTTAATCGCCGTGTGTTTGTATTTTGAGTGGTTTTTTTCCCTGTAGCTGATCTCTAGTCTCATTGCATTGTGGTCTGAGAAGATGGTTGATATAATTTCGGTTTTCTTGAACTGACTGAGGTTTGATTTGTGGCCCAAGATGTGGTCTATCCTGGAGAATGTTCCGTGAGTACTTGAGAAGAAAGTGTATTCTTCTGCTTTTGGGTGGAACGTCCTAAAGATATCGATGAGGTCCATCTTTTCTAGTGTGGCATTTAAGGCTTGTGTTTCTTTATTAATTTTCTGTTTGGATGATCTGTCCATTGGTGTGAGAGGAGTGTGAAAGACTCCTACTATTACTGTGTTATTGTTGGTATTGAGGTGCCCCTGTGTTGGGTGCGTAGATATTCATGACTGTTATGTCTTCCTCTTGGATGGATCCCTTAATCATGATGTAGTGACCTGCCTTGTCTCTTAGAATCTTCTTTACTTTAAAATCTATTTTGTCCGATACAAGGATTGCTATTCCAGCTTTCTTTTGATTTCCATTTGCATGGAATATCTTTTTCCAGCCTCTCACTTTCAGTCTATGGGTGTCTCTAGGTCTGAAGTGGGTCTCTTGTAAACAGCATATATATGGGTCATGTTTCTTGATCCATTCAGCCAACCTGTGTCGTTTGGTTGGAGCTTTTAGTCCATTTACATTCAAAGTAAGTATTGATACAAATGTTCCTATTGTTATCTTCTTAGAAGTTTGGCGTTTGATTTGTAGGATTTCTTCTACTCTTGTATTTATTGGCTATATCAGGCCGTTTAACACTTGTTGTAGGGCTGGTTTTGTGGTACGGAATTCTTTTAGTTTTTGTCTATCTGAGAAGCTTTTGACTTCTCCGTCGATTCTGAATGAGATTCTTGCCGGGTAGAGAATTCTTGGTTGGAGGCTATTCTCTTTTAGCCATTTAAATGTGTCTGCCATTCTCTTCTGGCCTGCAGGGTTTCTGTTGAGAGATCCGCAGTTAGACGTATGGAATTTCCTTTATATGTTATTTGTTGTTTGCTCCTGGCTGCTTTTAGTAATCTGTCTTTATATTTAGTCTACGTTAGCTTGATTAGAATGTGCCTTGGTGCATTTCTTCTGGAGTTTATCCTGTATGGAACTCTTTGTGCTTCTTGGACGTGGTTCACTATTTCCTTTCCCATTCTGGGGAAGTTTTCCACTATAACCTCTTCAAGAATTTTTTCGTAACCTTTCTTTCCCTCTTCTTCCTCTGGAACTCCTATAATTCTTTTGTTGGTGCATTTGTATTGTCCCATGCGCTCTGAGCTATTTTTTTTATTTTTCCATTTGTTTCCAGCTTTTTTAAGTTTCTGTTTGGATGATCTGTCCATTGGTGTGAGAGGAGTGTGAAAGACTCCTACTATTACTGTGTTATTGTTGGTATTGAGGTGCCCCTGTGTTGGGTGCGTAGATATTCATGACTGTTATGTCTTCCTCTTGGATGGATCCCTTAATCATGATGTAGTGACCTGCCTTGTCTCTTAGAATCTTCTTTACTTTAAAATCTATTTTGTCCGATACAAGGATTGCTATTCCAGCTTTCTTTTGATTTCCATTTGCATGGAATATCTTTTTCCAGCCTCTCACTTTCAGTCTATGGGTGTCTCTAGGTCTGAAGTGGGTCTCTTGTAAACAGCATATATATGGGTCATGTTTCTTGATCCATTCAGCCAACCTGTGTCGTTTGGTTGGAGCTTTTAGTCCATTTACATTCAAAGTAAGTATTGATACAAATGTTCCTATTGTTATCTTCTTAGAAGTTTGGCGTTTGATTTGTAGGATTTCTTCTACTCTTGTATTTATTGGCTATATCAGGCCGTTTAACACTTGTTGTAGGGCTGGTTTTGTGGTACGGAATTCTTTTAGTTTTGTCTATCTGAGAAGCTTTTGACTTCTCCGTCGATTCTGAATGAGATTCTTGCCGGGTAGAGAATTCTTGGTTGGAGGCTATTCTCTTTTAGCCATTTAAATGTGTCTGCCATTCTCTTCTGGCCTGCAGGGTTTCTGTTGAGAGATCCGCAGTTAGACGTATGGAATTTCCTTTATATGTTATTTGTTGTTTGCTCCTGGCTGCTTTTAGTAATCTGTCTTTATATTTAGTCTACGTTAGCTTGATTAGAATGTGCCTTGGTGCATTTCTTCTGGAGTTTATCCTGTATGGAACTCTTTGTGCTTCTTGGACGTGGTTCACTATTTCCTTTCCCATTCTGGGGAAGTTTTCCACTATAACCTCTTCAAGAATTTTTTCGTAACCTTTCTTTCCCTCTTCTTCCTCTGGAACTCCTATAATTCTTTTGTTGGTGCATTTGTATTGTCCCATGCGTCTCTGAGGCTATCCTCAGTTCTTTTAATTCTTTTGTCTTTGTTCTGTTCCTCACCATGTATTTCCACCATTCTGTCTTCCAGCTCACTTATCCGTTCTTCAGCCTCTGATACTCTACTGTTGAGACCTTCTATAGTATTTTTGAGTTCAGCAATTGAGTTGGTGGTCTCTATTTGCTTATTTTTCATTTCTTGCATGTTTCTTCTCAATGCACTAATTTCCTCTAATATTCTGGTTTTGGTGTTTTGCATCCTCATTAGTATAGCTTTTCTGAATTCTCTTTCAAGTAATTTGTCTATCTCCTCCTCTGTCAGTTGAAGCTGTGATTCTCCAGCTTGGTCCTTCATTTGTGCAGTGTTTCTCTGTCGTTTCATTATTAGGTTAGGTTTTGTTTCTTTGTGGGTGTCTGTGTGTACGGAGTTCTTTTCCCCACCAGGCTTCTTGGTTGAATTTTCCCTTCCTTTAGGTTTCTGTCCTTCTAGAAGGGTTCAGTGGTTTGTGTCTTGGGTGGTGTTAGGTCTTGTTTACAGATGAACAGTCTCTAGTGTTGTATGTTCTTTGATAGTGTGGAGTCTTGGAATCAGGGCTTCTAGTCCGAGGATCCTTGGTTTGATGTTTGGTCTCGGGGTTGAGGCTCTATGTCTGGTTTGCTATGGTGTTCCTTGATATTAGTTCAAATACTAGTATCTGAGGAGTAAGAGGTATGTCCCTAATGGGTGACAGTCATAAAAGCATGCAGATATTTTCTAACATAGTCATAAGATATACATACATACACAGCAATAACCACATCTAACCAGTCTTACAGTGACAAAGCATAGGAAATTTTTCTGGCAAACAATGCAATCAGAGATGGTACTTGCCCGTTAAGCTCTGAATTAATTAAAATAGTGCCTGGAAAAATAGATCTTTGGTATGGTCCTGGCTTGGATTATTTCACTGAAAGCAATTTTTAGCTAAGACATGTGTTGGGGATGAGGAAGAGGAGAGTGAATGGGTAATGAGAAGGAATAGAGTCAAATTGGAAGGAGTTTATAGGGTTATGTATCCAAGATTAGTGTGTTGTATTGTTTAGTGCAGCTGGAAGAGAATAGTGGAGACAGGAAGGTAGGAAATTTTATCTAGGGGGCAGTGATAGATAGGAGAAAGTTTTACATTTAGAACATAGAAGGAGGAAGGAGTGGGAAAGATGATAGAAAATTAGAAGTTCAAAAATTAAAATTAAAAAAAGAATTTAATAATTAAAAATTTTAAAAAAGAAATTAAAAATTAAAAGGGAAGAGAAACTTAGTAAAAAGAGACAAAAGAAAAGAAAAAAACCCTAAACCTGACCGATCAAACGAATAAACAAAACCGTCTGCAACAGATAAACAAAAAAGCTAAATACTGTCCCTGGTTTTTATCCTCTCATCTGTCTGGTGGAAGCCAATCTGCTCTCGATGGTGTTGTCTTGATGATGTAGCCTTTCCCTTATGGCACCGGTCTGCAAGCTCAGGTGCTGGCTGAGACGTCGGGCTGATCCCAGTCCGTCGGGTGGGGGACCTCGGCGCACCTCCGTCCCTAGTTGGGCAGGGACGCAGGCTGATCCCAGTCCATCAGGCAGGGGGTGTGGCACACACACAATCCCGTGTTGGGTGGGGTTTCCTGGCCCTGCTGCGCACCGGCCAGTAGCCTCTGATACTTGCCCTTCTCCCGGCTTCCTCCACTGCGAGTGCAGCTATGGGGGTGCAGCTGTGGGTGTGCACGGGCTCCTCCGCCACTGGTGCGCACGCACTGCCGGTTACGCCTCCCAAATCCCAAAGGCATGCACAAGCTTCCTCGTCTGGCTCGAGCCCAGTCCCTGGTCCGCAATCTGTGGGTAACTACCCTTCAGCCAGTCCCCACTAGGAGTGTTTGAACTCACCCGGTGCCAGGCGGAAAGTCGCGATTTCCGCCTGGCCTACGAAACAGATGGTTTTACTTGGCCCGTTAAGCTCTGAATTAATTAAAATAGTGCCTGGAAAAATAGATCTTTGGTATGGTCCTGGCTTGGATTATTTCACTGAAAGCAATTTTTAGCTAAGACATGTGTTGGGGATGAGGAAGAGGAGAGTGAATGGGTAATGAGAAGGAATAGAGTCAAATTGGAAGGAGTTTATAGGGTTATGTATCCAAGATTAGTGTGTTGTATTGTTTAGTGCAGCTGGAAGAGAATAGTGGAGACAGGAAGGTAGGAAATTTTATCTAGGGGGCAGTGATAGATAGGAGAAAGTTTTACATTTAGAACATAGAAGGAGGAAGGAGTGGGAAAGATGATAGAAAATTAGAAGTTCAAAAATTAAAATTAAAAAAAGAATTTAATAATTAAAAATTTTAAAAAAGAAATTAAAAATTAAAAAGGGAAGAGAAACTTAGTAAGAAGAGACAAAAGAGAAAAAAAAAAAAAAAACCCTAAACCTGACCGATCAAACGAATAAACAAAACCGTCTGCAACAGATAAACAAAAAAGCTAAATACTGTCCCTGGTTTTTATCCTCTCATCTGTCTGGTGGAAGCCAATCTGCTCTCGATGGTGTTGTCTTGATGATGTAGCCTTTCCCTTATGGCACCGGTCTGCAAGCTCAGGTGCTGGCTGAGACGTCGGGCTGATCCCAGTCCGTCGGGTGGGGGACCTCGGCGCACCTCCGTCCCTAGTTGGGCAGGGACGCAGGCTGATCCCAGTCCATCAGGCAGGGGGTGTGGCACACACACAATCCCGTGTTGGGTGGGGTTTCCTGGCCCTGCTGCGCACCGGCCAGTAGCCTCTGATACTTGCCCTTCTCCCGGCTTCCTCCACTGCGAGTGCAGCTATGGGGGTGCAGCTGTGGGTGTGCACGGGCTCCTCCGCCACTGGTGCGCACGCACTGCCGGTTACGCCTCCAAGTCCCAAAGGCATGCACAAGCTTCCTCGTCTGGCTCGAGCCCAGTCCCTGGTCCGCAATCTGTGGGTAACTACCCCTTCAGCCAGTCCCCCACTAGGAGTGTTTGAACTCACCCGGTGCCAGGCGGAAAGTCGCGATTTTCGCCTGGCCGAGTGGCTCGATTTTCACACTGAGTGCTCCCTCCCGTCTCCCAGTCGGTCGCTAGGCAGCACTCCCCACGTTCCGACCGGTCTCAGGTCACTAGGCAGTGAGCTTGCTCTGCTCGGCCCTGCCCCAGTATCCTATCTTCGCAGTGTCTTAATTTCAGCCAGCTATCAGGGCGGATTCTCGGAGTTTTCACGCTGAGCTCTGCCTTCTCTCCCCCGAACCTCTGCTTAGGCCCCCTTTTAGGGCATTTGCTGGCGCGCTCTCCGTCATTGCGGTCTGGCATGGGTGTTAGGATAGAGGATTCTTAGAACCGTAGCTCTGGGAAATTTCTGGCTGTTCACTCTTCTACTCTCGCGGACCTATGGAATTCTTCTGTCCTCTAGCGGCTGGTTTGTTGGTGGTGGTTCTTTTCTTGATTAGTTCTGGTGATTCTGTTGGGAAGCTGGTGAAATCTTCCCCTCATTCCTCTGCCATCTTGGCTCCCTCCTCTCATGATATTTTGATATTTTAGTTTGCATTGTGAATTGACTTTTCCTTCTTTAATCAATGAATTTCTCAGAGAAAAATAGAAATGATTCCATCAAGGCTAACTTACCAGGTTAAAAATATATTCTCACTGCCTGTTTTACTTTTTAATTAATATGATTATACAAGTTATAATTAATATGGTTATTAGAATGTTTGGATTTTACTTTTTGTTTTCTTTTCTTTTTATCTTTATTTTACAATTCTTTCTGTGTTTCCGTCTTTCTTTCAATGTGGTGGTTTAGTCACTAAGTTGTGCCTGGAATTCTCCAGGCAAGAATATTGGAGTGGGTTGCCATTTCCTTCTCCAGTGGATCTTTCAGAGTCAGGAATTGAACCTACCTCAGGCATTAAGTTGCATTTGTTCATGAAACCCAATCCATTATTTTTATTCTAAAACTTATATTTACTTCTCCTCTATTGCTCTGCCAAGACTTAATTAATTTGAAGTACTCATTTTTGCCTATATTGATTCTTCATGATCTCCCAAATAATTTCTTTACCTGTGTAGCTCAAAATTAATTAGTATAGGTTAACTGCCTTTTAATTATGAACAGTACTCATTGTTAATAGCCAGGCGGAAAGTCGCGATTTTCGCCTGGCCGAGTGGCTCGATTTTCACACTGAGTGCTCCCTCCCGTCTCCCAGTCGGTCGCTAGGCAGCACTCCCCACGTTCCGACCGGTCTCAGGTCACTAGGCAGTGAGCTTGCTCTGCTCGGCCCTGCCCCAGTATCCTATCTTCGCAGTGTCTTAATTTCAGCCAGCTATCAGGGCGGATTCTCGGAGTTTTCACGCTGAGCTCTGCCTTCTCTCCCCCGAACCTCTGCTTAGGCCCCCTTTTAGGGCATTTGCTGGCGCGCTCTCCGTCATTGCGGTCTGGCATGGGTGTTAGGATAGAGGATTCTTAGAACCGTAGCTCTGGGAAATTTCTGGCTGTTCACTCTTCTACTCTCGCGGACCTATGGAATTCTTCTGTCCTCTAGCGGCTGGTTTGTTGGTGGTGGTTCTTTTCTTGATTAGTTCTGGTGATTCTGTTGGGAAGCTGGTGAAATCTTCCCCTCATTCCTCTGCCATCTTGGCTCCCTCCTCTCATGATATTTTGATATTTTAGTTTGCATTGTGAATTGACTTTTCCTTCTTTAATCAATGAATTTCTCAGAGAAAAATAGAAATGATTCCATCAAGGCTAACTTACCAGGTTAAAAATATATTCTCACTGCCTGTTTTACTTTTTAATTAATATGATTATACAAGTTATAATTAATATGGTTATTAGAATGTTTGGATTTTACTTTTTGTTTTCTTTTCTTTTTATCTTTATTTTACAATTCTTTCTGTGTTTCCGTCTTTCTTTCAATGTGGTGGTTTAGTCACTAAGTTGTGCCTGGAATTCTCCAGGCAAGAATATTGGAGTGGGTTGCCATTTCCTTCTCCAGTGGATCTTTCAGAGTCAGGAATTGAACCTACCTCAGGCATTAAGTTGCATTTGTTCATGAAACCCAATCCATTATTTTTATTCTAAAACTTATATTTACTTCTCCTCTATTGCTCTGCCAAGACTTAATTAATTTGAAGTACTCATTTTTGCCTATATTGATTCTTCATGATCTCCCAAATAATTTCTTTACCTGTGTAGCTCAAAATTAATTAGTATAGGTTAACTGCCTTTTAATTATGACATATCAGTATAATATGGCATATTTTTATATGATTTATTGTGATATATAGGACCTATTAGGAGGCTCAGTGGTAAAGAATCCACGTGCAATGTGGAGTATGCAAGGGACTTAGGTTTCATCCCTGGGTTGGGAAGATCTTCTGGGAAAAGAAATGGCAACTCACTCCAATATTCTTGCTTGGAAAATCCCATGGACAGAGGAGCCTGGTAATCTACAGTCCACAGGGCCACAGAGTTGGATGTAAGTAACTACTAGGCACATATTATAATATATGGCAGCTTTATGAATGACTCGGTAAACAAATAACCTGCCTGCAATACAGGAGACACAGGAGACTATTTAATTCCTGGGTCAGGAAGATTCCTTGGAGAAGGAAATGGCATCCACTCCAGTATTTTTGCATAAAAAATCTCTTTGACAGAGGAGCCTAATGGGCTGATGTCCAATGGGTCTCAAAGCATCAGACGTGACTGAGTAACTAAGCATACATAAATGTCTTTTGCATATGGAGTAATTTTGGTTTGTATCCTGAGTAGTTTGATTACTATGCTGTGGGGCACTAGATCCTGTTTATGTTATATAGAGAATGGTGATTTCTGTTTGCTTCTTGACCTCCTTGTTTGTTTTAGCAGGCTTATGTGAATATCACTTAATGACCAGAATGGCACAAATTTTAACATTTATTTATCTATTTTGCATCCAGTTTTCCCATACTTTTTGCTGGCCATCTCATCTCTTCTTATATTTTTCTAGTGTAACAATCTAATTCCCTAGGAAATTTATATCAAATATTTGTATTTCCTGATTCAATCTTCCCACAATTCTACCTGCCTAACTTCTCTACTTTAAGATGTCAGGTTTAATATTCTTTCTTGAGATAAGCCTTATCTGGCCTCTTGTATACTAATGTACCTCATTTCATTGTGCTTCATAAATAGCAGAGTTTTTTTCATTATTGTTTTTGTTTTTACAATTTAAAGTTTGTCCAATATTGCATCAAACAAATCTATCAGAGACATTTTTCCAAAAGTATCAGCTCATTTTGTGACTCTGTTTCACCTTTTGGTAATTTTTCTCAATTATGTCTAAGTTTTTCATTATTATATTATTTTTACAGTAATCTGTTATATTACTATTAAAATTATAATAGAAGACTCATGATGGCTAGCATTTTTTAACAATTAATTATTTTTAGTTATGATATATACAGTTTTATGCATAATACTATTACACACTTAATAGATTGCAAATACATTTGTTGTAAACATAACTTTATATGCACTGGGAAACAAAAACATTCATGTGACTCATTATATTGCATTTTTTTATTGTGTTGGTTTGGAAATAGCACATAACCCTTCTGATGTATGCCTATGCATATACTTATATCACATTTCCTATTACTCCATTGCACAAAAATACAAGGGCTTTATCTCATTGTGTGGCTTCACCATTAAAGAGGAAACAGTTCTTCAGCATAGTAACTGGAACATAGTAAGCACATACCTAATAAACACATATGCTCTGCATAAAATAAGATGGTTTTATTATTCTGTAGAGTATACAACAATTATAGTGATAACATTTTTAAAATTTTAGACCATTTCTAGCTTTACCAGGCATTTTTGTGAAAGTCAGTACAAATTATTCAGGTAGCCTTACATAATTAAAATTAGAAATAGAATACAGAACAGATTATTATTACTGCAAGTCTGAGAACTTCTGGTATTTAAAAGGTAATATACATTGTATGAAAGTCCATAACTAATATAAGGTTAAGGAATCTCTAATATTTTAATTCAATATGATTTGCATCATTTTCTATGAAATCTTTTAACATTTTTCTCTTAAGGAAATGCATTTTATGATGAAATCAGGAGTTGCATAAGATAAAATCATATTGCAATATATGTTATAAAACATGAGAACTCTCCATTTCTTACATGATAAAGAAACAATGGTATCTGTGTATTTTAGGACTCTTCTGTTCTGAAGTGACAGAAGCCCAATGAGATAACTAAAGAAAAATAGAAGGTATGCTTTTTTTTTTTTATCTCAAATTATAGGGGACACTTCAGACATGATTGGATACATAACTTAAATTCAGACTTTCCATCTGCACTTTTCTTATTTGCTTTCCTAAAGTATCAGCTTCAAACATCTTTACTGTAAATTAGTTTTAAGCCTATCCAGTTAAAGTATAGCTCACTGTCTTGATGAGGGAGCAAGATTGTTATTTTTTATTAAGTTTGGAATCCTTAAGAAAGACACTGATGTCCTCATTTGGATATCTGCCCATTCTCAGGATTCTAATTGTGTCTACTGGCACAGGGTTCAATGGTTGAACCTGCTGGTATGTCCCTGGAATAGAGTTTGCTAACAGAAGCAGAGAAAGTACGATTCCCCAGTGTGGAATAAACAGCCAAACAAACAAATGATACCATCTCGCTCTCACAATTTTAATTTATTAAGCAATAGTTCTAATGACAGATTATTCCACTGTATAATTTCATACACATTATTTTCCTTCAAACAGCATTTGCCCTCCAAATTAATTTCACTTCAGATTTTACAGTGAATATCTGAGGCCTCGTTAGATTAAATAATTTATTTAAATTCAACAGCTATTAAGCACAAAAATGGAAACTTATTAGCTTTAGCACTATTGATATTATGGGCTGAATAATTCTTTGTCACAGAGGTTGTCTTGAACAGTGCAGGCTATTTGGCAGCGTCTTTGGCTTCTACTCACTAGAAATTAATAGTAATTTCTGATCTACAGAGTTGCGGCAACCTAAAATATCTCCAGACAATTCCAAATGTCCTCTGAAATAAAACAGATAAACCCATCCCTGTTGAGAAACTCAAATGACACTACTGATTCCCAATGTATGCTTTGTGTATAATATTTTTCATGACGTTCCATCTAAAGAAGTGCTCCTTAGACAAACATGCTAAGGAAACCCTATATAAACAATAACTTCATAATAAAGTACATTATGTCATAATTGGTATAGGAAATAGCTCTCAGAAATCCAACCGTAATGAAACCTGTCCAAATTTTATTCAACTTAAATGCTTTCCCTTTCTGAATCAGCCATTACTTGATATAGAATTTCTGTGCTACTGTGATGCTTCATTCATCTTGATCCCAAAGCCTCTGCATATTCTACTAAGCCGTTTACAATCTTCTTTCACAAACTATTATTATCTACAAGGAACTTTTCCAATTCTAACTTGGAAAAGTTCCTTTAGACTTTAAAAGTGCTTTCTTTCTATCTGTGAATGCCCCCTTCTTTACACTTGAGGGAGCAAGATTGTTATTTTTTATTAAGTTTGGAATCCTTAAGAAAGACACTGATGTCCTCATTTGGATATCTGCCCATTCTCAGGATTCTAATTGTGTCTACTGGCACAGGGTTCAATGGTTGAACCTGCTGGTATGTCCCTGGAATAGAGTTTGCTAACAGAAGCAGAGAAAGTACGATTCCCCAGTGTGGAATAAACAGCCAAACAAACAAATGATACCATCTCGCTCTCACAATTTTAATTTATTAAGCAATAGTTCTAATGACAGATTATTCCACTGTATAATTTCATACACATTATTTTCCTTCAAACAGCATTTGCCCTCCAAATTAATTTCACTTCAGATTTTACAGTGAATATCTGAGGCCTCGTTAGATTAAATAATTTATTTAAATTCAACAGCTATTAAGCACAAAAATGGAAACTTATTAGCTTTAGCACTATTGATATTATGGGCTGAATAATTCTTTGTCACAGAGGTTGTCTTGAACAGTGCAGGCTATTTGGCAGCGTCTTTGGCTTCTACTCACTAGAAATTAATAGTAATTTCTGATCTACAGAGTTGCGGCAACCTAAAATATCTCCAGACAATTCCAAATGTCCTCTGAAATAAAACAGATAAACCCATCCCTGTTGAGAAACTCAAATGACACTACTGATTCCCAATGTATGCTTTGTGTATAATATTTTTCATGACGTTCCATCTAAAGAAGTGCTCCTTAGACAAACATGCTAAGGAAACCCTATATAAACAATAACTTCATAATAAAGTACATTATGTCATAATTGGTATAGGAAATAGCTCTCAGAAATCCAACCGTAATGAAACCTGTCCAAATTTTATTCAACTTAAATGCTTTCCCTTTCTGAATCAGCCATTACTTGATATAGAATTTCTGTGCTACTGTGATGCTTCATTCATCTTGATCCCAAAGCCTCTGCATATTCTACTAAGCCGTTTACAATCTTCTTTCACAAACTATTATTATCTACAAGGAACTTTTCCAATTCTAACTTGGAAAAGTTCCTTTAGACTTTAAAAGTGCTTTCTTTCTATCTGTGAATGCCCTTCTTTACCCTGCCTGATAAGTGTCTTAAAAGAGCTTCATGAACGAGTCACTAGTCAACATAAACTGCTTAGGCTTCCCAGAAATAAATTTATATTCTTAGTAGCCTTTGAACATTTAATCCAAATTGTCAGGGTACATTGTTTTTTCATTCATTCAGCAGATTATTTATCGAGTGCAGTCTGTTGTACTAAATGAAAGCACATGTAGTTCTTTCCTTCATAGCATATTAGAAGCTAGTAGGCGAAAGAAAGTTAACATATTATTATTATTAAGAAAACTATGGTAAGCATTATGTTAAACAGTATGGATTGTTCTGTTAATCATAGCAGCTAAAGTGACCTCTAGGTTTCCATGAAGGAGTGATATCTTATCTGATACCCCAAAAGAGGAAAACAGAAAGAGTGGCAGTAGAAAGAAGCATTACAAATAGGAAGAAAACACGAACAAATACTCAGGGGAAGAAAGGAATATATTTCATTCATAGAACCGGAACAACAACAAAAATCCTAGGAGGAATTTATCTTGGATCTTTGAACATGGGAAGAGTAATGTACTACAGACATGAATGTATTTCTCCACCTGGTTATGTTCTGACAGGTATTAAGAACAGTCTACTTGTCTGCCTCTGTGGCTAGCAGAATGTTATTTATTCATAAAATCTTACTTAGTAAATGAAACCTTATAATCTTGATAATCTGTGGGATAACAAGAGATATGTATGTATATCACTGTGCCTATGAAGAATTTAAATTCATTGACAAAACACCAAAATTGGAATTCCAAAGTGCTTTCATTTTTCAGGATTTTATGCTTTTAGTTACATAGCTCTCAGAAATTTGAAACCTGTCCAAATTTTATTCAACTTAAATGCTTTCCCTTTCTGAATCAGCCATTACTTGATATAGAATTTCTGTGCTACTGTGATGCTTCATTCATCTTGATCCCAAAGCCTCTGCATATTCTACTAAGCCGTTTACAATCTTCTTTCACAAACTATTATTATCTACAAGGAACTTTTCCAATTCTAACTTGGAAAAGTTCCTTTAGACTTTAAAAGTGCTTTCTTTCTATCTGTGAATGCCCTTCTTTACCCTGCCTGATAAGTGTCTTAAAAGAGCTTCATGAACGAGTCACTAGTCAACATAAACTGCTTAGGCTTCCCAGAAATAAATTTATATTCTTAGTAGCCTTTGAACATTTAATCCAAATTGTCAGGGTACATTGTTTTTTCATTCATTCAGCAGATTATTTATCGAGTGCAGTCTGTTGTACTAAATGAAAGCACATGTAGTTCTTTCCTTCATAGCATATTAGAAGCTAGTAGGCGAAAGAAAGTTAACATATTATTATTATTAAGAAAACTATGGTAAGCATTATGTTAAACAGTATGGATTGTTCTGTTAATCATAGCAGCTAAAGTGACCTCTAGGTTTCCATGAAGGAGTGATATCTTATCTGATACCCCAAAAGAGGAAAACAGAAAGAGTGGCAGTAGAAAGAAGCATTACAAATAGGAAGAAAACACGAACAAATACTCAGGGGAAGAAAGGAATATATTTCATTCATAGAACCGGAACAACAACAAAAATCCTAGGAGGAATTTATCTTGGATCTTTGAACATGGGAAGAGTAATGTACTACAGACATGAATGTATTTCTCCACCTGGTTATGTTCTGACAGGTATTAAGAACAGTCTACTTGTCTGCCTCTGTGGCTAGCAGAATGTTATTTATTCATAAAATCTTACTTAGTAAATGAAACCTTATAATCTTGATAATCTGTGGGATAACAAGAGATATGTATGTATATCACTGTGCCTATGAAGAATTTAAATTCATTGACAAAACACCAAAATTGGAATTCCAAAGTGCTTCATGTCAGGATTTTATGCTGTTTGAGTGTTCTCTGACTCAGAGATATTGTATGAGTTGGTGTGATATGCACTGCTAAATTTTCTCTATGTACTCTCACCAAGTAACTTTTAGACTTCTTTATCTTTTAAATGTAGGTCATGCTCCTTAAGCAAGGTCAATATTTTTATTCTATCAAGGAACTTGCATAGTCAAATGCCTAAAAAAGAATATTGAAACTGTGAATTATAGAGGCCAAATTAAAATAGCTTCTGGTCTCAATAAATGATAAAACAAGGAACTATTAGCCCAGCATCATCATAAATTATTTTATTTTATACTAATTACAATTCTTGACTTATAATTGCATCCTTAGGAGTTCTTCCCCAGGTATAAGCACTCCTCATTTTCTGCATATGACAGTGAAACTATTTACAAAGTCAACAATCTGTGCAGAGCTTTAATTTAGTGTTATTTCAGCATTAAAGTATGCATTTGATTATTTGAACAGAAATACCTAGCCTATAGTAAGGATTTACAATGTGTCACGCAGTGTACTAAACTCATATGTACTGAGTTATATAATCTTCAGTGCAGCCTTACAGAGTAAATTATTTTATAAACCAAATTTTACAGCTGATGATACCAATTTAGAATGGTTGCTTTGCATGATATATATGACTTTATAAATTATGGATTTATACCATTCTATTTCAAAGCCACGTTCTTTACCTCTGCTCTGTGCTAACAATTCTAACAGTACATGGCTGAGGGAATATATTTGGCATTTGTATTTTAGTAAATCCAAACAGATACATACTAAACTACATGGCAAGAATGAAGTTTACTCTACGAAACCTATCATCTTGAGAATACAATGATAGTATGTTTATTGATTTCTTAAAAATCTATCAAAATAAGGTATATCATATGTCTTATAAAATCTTTTAAACTAACATTTCTTTAAGTACGTATAAACTCACATTCAGACTATAGATATAGCCTATAGGTGTTGCCCATTTCTTTAGTCACAATTAACAATGGGTATCATTCAAATTAGGAAAGAAAGCAATATTCATTGGAAAGAATAAAAGGAAGTATGAGGGTTAAGTGTGCAGAAGTTCCCCTGACAGAAAGCTTTGCTATGCTTAGAGAATGAGTCTGTTCTCCACTTGTCATACTTCTCCCAGCCTCTGAGAGAGGAAATACAGTTGTAACCTTTTCTTCCTTCTATCATTTCCATATATCTACTTCTGACCCCTTTCATATTTGGGACAATAGACAGCATAATAAAGTGAGAGTTTATTAAAGGAGAAAGAGTCTGGGAAAACCCCAATATTTAACTATATGGTCTCAAGCATATCATCTATACATGAAGGCTCTCATTTTTCCTCATTTCTAATTTAAGGCCCTCAAGCACATCTCCAATAGACACAGTCTGTCTAATTTTTCATCTTAAACATCTGCTACATGGCCATGCTGCCCTTATGGAATTAAATGATGAAAACGAACAGTAAAGAAGCAAATAAATATGTAAGCAAATTATCAAGTAGAAGTAACTGTTTGATAAAATAAAGCAAGGGAAAAGGGAAAGAATGAAGAGGGATGGGGAAACAGAGGAAGAGGCTTTGGATACAGTTAGCAATGAAGATTTTTCTAAGTTGGGCTTTGAATGCATCATAACATGATAGAGCACACTATAGCTTTCTGAACTGTGAAGTGTTAAGTTTATATTTTATTTTGTTAAGTCTCTTCAAATTTGTTCAAAGGGTGGGCATCAGACAAGGGAAACAGTCCTGTTTCCACAAATAATGAGATAGGTGAACAATGATGGTCAGAAATCTCTAATTCACCCAGGCATATGTACAATTTAACAGTATGTGGTATATTTGCATTTGTATTTTAGTAAATCCAAACAGATACATACTAAACTACATGGCAAGAATGAAGTTTACTCTACGAAACCTATCATCTTGAGAATACAATGATAGTATGTTTATTGATTTCTTAAAAATCTATCAAAATAAGGTATATCATATGTCTTATAAAATCTTTTAAACTAACATTTCTTTAAGTACGTATAAACTCACATTCAGACTATAGATATAGCCTATAGGTGTTGCCCATTTCTTTAGTCACAATTAACAATGGGTATCATTCAAATTAGGAAAGAAAGCAATATTCATTGGAAAGAATAAAAGGAAGTATGAGGGTTAAGTGTGCAGAAGTTCCCCTGACAGAAAGCTTTGCTATGCTTAGAGAATGAGTCTGTTCTCCACTTGTCATACTTCTCCCAGCCTCTGAGAGAGGAAATACAGTTGTAACCTTTTCTTCCTTCTATCATTTCCATATATCTACTTCTGACCCCTTTCATATTTGGGACAATAGACAGCATAATAAAGTGAGAGTTTATTAAAGGAGAAAGAGTCTGGAAACCCTAATATTTAACTATATGGTCTCAAGCATATCATCTATACATGAAGGCTCTCATTTTTCCTCATTTCTAATTTAAGGCCCTCAAGCACATCTCCAATAGACACAGTCTGTCTAATTTTTCATCTTAAACATCTGCTACATGGCCATGCTGCCCTTATGGAATTAAATGATGAAAACGAACAGTAAAGAAGCAAATAAATATGTAAGCAAATTATCAAGTAGAAGTAACTGTTTGATAAAATAAAGCAAGGGAAAAGGGAAAGAATGAAGAGGGATGGGGAAACAGAGGAAGAGGCTTTGGATACAGTTAGCAATGAAGATTTTTCTAAGTTGGGCTTTGAATGCATCATAACATGATAGAGCACACTATAGCTTTCTGAACTGTGAAGTGTTAAGTTTATATTTTATTTTGTTAAGTCTCTTCAAATTTGTTCAAAGGGTGGGCATCAGACAAGGGAAACAGTCCTGTTTCCACAAATAATGAGATAGGTGAACAATGATGGTCAGAAATCTCTAATTCACCCAGGCATATGTACAGTGTCCTCTGATGCCAACCAATACTTGCCATCTGTGTCTAAGTTGCTTCAGTCGTGTCCAATCCTATGGGCCATGGCCTGCCAGGTTCCTCTGTTTGTAGGATTCTCCAGACAAGAATGCTGGAGTGGATTGCCATGTCCTCCACCAGGGCATCTTCCCAACACAGGTCGAACACATATCTCTTATGTGCCCTGAATTGGCAGGTGGGTTCTTTATCACTAGTGCCACCTGGGAAGCCATAAATACTCATGGTGCTTGCATAATACCTATTTGATTATGTGAATTATTGGGTACATATAAGTTGATGATGCAATTAAATTTTGGCTTGTAAAATCATTTCACAAAGACATTTCAAGGCAGTGTCTTATTAGTTATATGTCGGCTATTTCTTAAGTGGCTACAAGTTAAATATAATATGAAATGGGCTGATAAAATGTCCTTGCATTTAGTGAAGCATTCTAAGTCTTTCTCTTAAAAAAGTGGTAAACTCAATTTACAGTATGTTTAAACAATATGAATTTCAGTTAAAAGCACATTGACACAATATCCTTTTTTGACCTAGATGTGAAACTAAAGTTTCTGTAAAAGAAGATTTATTTGTTTATATTTTATGTGCTTAGTCGCTCAGTCATGTCCTACTCTTTGTGACCCCATGGACTACAGGGCACCAGGCTCCTCTGTCCATGGAATTCTCCAGGCAAGAATATTGGAGTGGGTTGCCATTGCCTCCTCCAGGGGATCTTCCCAACCCAGGGATAAAACCCAGGTCTCCCACGTTGCAGGAAGATTCTTTACCATCTGACACACCAGGGAAACCCAGGGATTTATGTAGTGTAGTCAAAAAAATAAAAAGAAAAAAGAAAATTTTGAGACTATTTTGAAAAAAACTGTATCTTAAGACTATTCATTTTAGAAAAGATAATTAAACTATTTAAAATAGCATGTGAAAAGTAATTTGAAGAGACTCTTGAGAGTATTTTGATGTGTCTTAAAAAGAAGGATAAAAAACAGACATAGTTTTAGTCTCAAATTCATTTATGAGCTAACTATTGAAAGTCCAAGATTTTCCTAAGGTAGTCTGAGGTAGCCTTTCTTTTATGCTCTCTCCTTCTCTTTTGCGTTTATTTTTTGGAAATAATTTTACAAAAGAACTGTACAATCACTGGAGTAGAAATCTGCAAACTGTGGCCTGCAGAGCTAATCTAGTCCACCAGTATTTTTGATCTAAGTGAAATTTTATTGGAATTCAACCATACCCATTCATTTAAGTATTGTTTACAGCTTCTATTGTACTACACCAGCAGTGCTGAGTTACTGTGACAGAAACTACATAGTTTAAGAAGCCTAAAATATTTACTGTCTGCTTCTTTATGGAAAAAAATTTGCTGATCCCTGCACTAACCCCTAATCTGTTGAGTACAAGGAGTAGTGAACATGACAAACTAACGAGGGATACTCGCAAGAAGTTTAAAAATTACTTTTATTAGAAAACTCCTGACTGAAGTGGAGATGACAAATTCAGTTATGAATGATATGCCAAGGAAATATGAACCTGTTGAGAACATTCTGAAGAACTAGGTCAGCAAATGTCTCTTTATGTCAAGGGCATGTACTGAGCAGTACTGTGTAGGAGACATCACATTAAGAGTTTTATTGCAGTGCCTCACTCAATCTCACAAATCACATGAACAAAGTACTATGTCATTGCCATTTAAAGATGAGAAAATTGAAGTTGGAGTATTTAAGACCAAATAACTAAAAAATGTTAGAATTTGTGTTACTATCCTAGTTTGCCAGACCTATGGGTTGGGAGTTGGGAAAGAGATTCTAGAGGGAGCAGACATACCTATAGCTCTGGTTGATTCATGCTAATATATGGCAGACATCAACACAATATTGTGAAGCAATTATCCTTCAATTAATAATATATAAATTAAAACTAAAATCCAAGCTTTTTATAGTACAATACAAATATACATTGTTTTGAAAAAATGCATAGTAAATACATTGATAGAGACATAAATGTATGCTTAAGTAGATCATAGATTAAAAAGTGAGATACAAATGTTTCAATTGTTTACTTTAATACCTACTGGGAAAATATAGTATGAGGAACAGGTATTTCCCCTGAAATATCTTTTAAAGGCATTTTGACCTATTTGAGGCAATACCAAGATCAACCTCAACCTTATTAACAATAGATAGACACACATGATAATCCCCGAATTTAGTATAATCAAGGATTAAATTATGAAATAAACCTAATTTGGGGACAATTTATGCATTCATTTGAAGCATAATTGTTTAGTACTTGCTGTAATCTATACACCTAGTCATCACTATTCAAAATAAACTCCTATCCTTTTGGAGTTTAAACTTCAAGAACAAGAATTATGATAAATAAATGAGATGTATATTATGTGTGCTAAGTCACTTCAGTCTTATCTGATTCTTTGCAGCCCTATTGACTGTAGCCCACCAGGCTTCTCTGTCCATAGAATTCTCCAGGCAAGAATACTGGAGAGGGTTGCCATGCCCTCCTCTGGGGGATATTCTCGACCCCAGGATAGAACTTGCATCTCTTATGCCTCCTGCATTGGCAGGCAGGCTCTTTGCCACTAGCTAGTGCCCCTGGAAAACTCCAATATGTATATCACTTAGATATAATAAATAAACTAAGTAAATTGTGTTCAATAAAAGAACAGATTATAAAAGACAAAAGAAAGTGAAGGTACTTGGACAAGGTGTAGTTGTGAATACAACTGATTCCTGAGTTTACAGGTTTCATACCCATTGTTGTTAAGTTGCCCAGTCGTGTCTGACTCTTTGCAACTCCATGGGCAGCAGCATGACAGGCTTCCCTGTTGTTTATCATCTGCCAAAGTTGGCCCAAGCTCATGACCATTGCATTGGTGATGCCATCTAGCCATCTCATCCTCTAACATCCTCTTATCCTTCTGCTCGCAATCTTTTCTTACATTAAGGACTTTTCCAGTGAGTGGACTATTTGTATCAGACAAAGAAAATACTGGAGTTTCAGCTAGAATCAGTCCTTCTAATGAGTACTGAGTTGATTTCCTTTAAGATTGACTGGTTTGTTCTCCTTATGAAAATTTTGGAAAAATGCATAGTAAATACATTGATAGAGACATAAATGTATGCTTAAGTAGATCATAGATTAAAAAGTGAGATACAAATGTTTCAATTGTTTACTTTAATACCTACTGGGAAAATATAGTATGAGGAACAGGTATTTCCCCTGAAATATCTTTTAAAGGCATTTTGACCTATTTGAGGCAATACCAAGATCAACCTCAACCTTATTAACAATAGATAGACACACATGATAATCCCCGAATTTAGTATAATCAAGGATTAAATTATGAAATAAACCTAATTTGGGGACAATTTATGCATTCATTTGAAGCATAATTGTTTAGTACTTGCTGTAATCTATACACCTAGTCATCACTATTCAAAATAAACTCCTATCCTTTTGGAGTTTAAACTTCAAGAACAAGAATTATGATAAATAAATGAGATGTATATTATGTGTGCTAAGTCACTTCAGTCTTATCTGATTCTTTGCAGCCCTATTGACTGTAGCCCACCAGGCTTCTCTGTCCATAGAATTCTCCAGGCAAGAATACTGGAGAGGGTTGCCATGCCCTCCTCTGGGGGATATTCTCGACCCCAGGATAGAACTTGCATCTCTTATGCCTCCTGCATTGGCAGGCAGGCTCTTTGCCACTAGCTAGTGCCCCTGGAAAACTCCAATATGTATATCACTTAGATATAATAAATAAACTAAGTAAATTGTGTTCAATAAAAGAACAGATTATAAAAGACAAAAGAAAGTGAAGGTACTTGGACAAGGTGTAGTTGTGAATACAACTGATTCCTGGAGTTTACAGGTTTCATACCCATTGTTGTTAAGTTGCCCAGTCGTGTCTGACTCTTTGCAACTCCATGGGCAGCAGCATGACAGGCTTCCCTGTTGTTTATCATCTGCCAAAGTTGGCCCAAGCTCATGACCATTGCATTGGTGATGCCATCTAGCCATCTCATCCTCTAACATCCTCTTATCCTTCTGCTCGCAATCTTTTCTTACATTAAGGACTTTTCCAGTGAGTGGACTATTTGTATCAGACAAAGAAAATACTGGAGTTTCAGCTAGAATCAGTCCTTCTAATGAGTACTGAGTTGATTTCCTTTAAGATTGACTGGTTTGTTCTCCTTGCAGTCCAAGGGACTTTCAGGAGGCTTCTCCAGCACTACAGTTCAAAGGCATCAAGTATTTGGCATTCTTCCATATTTTTGGTCCAGCTCTCACAACTGTATGTGAACACTGGGAAGATTATAACCTTGGCTATAATGGACCTTTTTTGGCGGAGCAATAGCTCTGTTTTCCAACACATTATCTAGGTTTGTCACAGCTTTTCTGGAAAGAAACCATCATCATATTTCATGGCTGCAGTCACCATCCATAGTGGCTTTAGAGCCCAAGAAGAGGAAATCTGTCACTACTTCCATCATTTCCCCTTCTGTTTGCCATGAAGTAATGGGGCTGGATGAAATGATCTTAGATTTTCTAATACTGAGTTTTAAGCTGACTTTCACTCTCCTCTTCATCAAGAGGCTTTTTAGTTCCTCTTCATTTTCTGCCATTAGAGTGGTACCATCTGCATCTGAGGTGGTTGAAGATTCGCCTGCCTATCTTGATTCCAGATCGAAACTCATCCAACTAACATTGCTCATGATACACTCAGAGTACAGGTCAAACAAAGAGTGTGACAGCTAGTCATATTCATTTCTCAATCGTGAACTAATCAATTGTTTCATACAGGGTTCTAGTGGTTGATTCTTGACCAGCACGCAAATTTCTCAGGAGATAGGTAAGATGGTCTGGTATTTCCATCTCTTTGATAACTTTCCACGCAGCTTGTTATGATGTATATAGTCAAAGACTTTAACATAGTCAATAAAACAGAGGTAGATGTTTCTCTGAAATTCCTTTGCTTTCTCTATGATCCAACAAATCTTGGCAATTTGCTGGTTCTTCCTTTTCTAAATCAGCATGGACATCTGTAATTGGTAGCATGCAACATTTTAAGCATGAGATTACTAGCATGGGAGATAAGTACAATTATTCAATGGTTAGTCAAATTTTTTAGTACTAACCTTCTTGGGAATTGGGATAAGGATTGATCTTTTCCAGTCCTGTGCCCACTGCTGGATATTCTAGTTTTGCTGACATATTGAATGCAACACCTTGATGGCAAAACCCTTTGGGTTTTGAATAGCTCTACTGGAATTTCATTGCGTCCACTATCTTTATTACATCAGTGCCTCCTAAGACCCACCTGACTTCACACTTCAGAATGTCTGGCTCTAGGCGACTAACCACACTATCTTCATGAATACTGGTTCATTAAGATCTTTTTTGCACAGTCCTGTGTATTCTTTCCATTTATTCTTGACTTCCTCAGCATCTGCCAGGTATCTACCATTTTTGTCCTTTATTGTGGCAATCTTTGGTTGAAATTTTCTTGATATTTATAATTTTTCTGATGCACAGTCCTCATCATATTTCATGGCTGCAGTCACCATCCATAGTGGCTTTAGAGCCCAAGAAGAGGAAATCTGTCACTACTTCCATCATTTCCCCTTCTGTTTGCCATGAAGTAATGGGGCTGGATGAAATGATCTTAGATTTTCTAATACTGAGTTTTAAGCTGACTTTCACTCTCCTCTTCATCAAGAGGCTTTTTAGTTCCTCTTCATTTTCTGCCATTAGAGTGGTACCATCTGCATCTGAGGTGGTTGAAGATTCGCCTGCCTATCTTGATTCCAGATCGAAACTCATCCAACTAACATTGCTCATGATACACTCAGAGTACAGGTCAAACAAAGAGTGTGACAGCTAGTCATATTCATTTCTCAATCGTGAACTAATCAATTGTTTCATACAGGGTTCTAGTGGTTGATTCTTGACCAGCACGCAAATTTCTCAGGAGATAGGTAAGATGGTCTGGTATTTCCATCTCTTTGATAACTTTCCACGCAGCTTGTTATGATGTATATAGTCAAAGACTTTAACATAGTCAATAAAACAGAGGTAGATGTTTCTCTGAAATTCCTTTGCTTTCTCTATGATCCAACAAATCTTGGCAATTTGCTGGTTCTTCCTTTTCTAAATCAGCATGGACATCTGTAATTGGTAGCATGCAACATTTTAAGCATGAGATTACTAGCATGGGAGATAAGTACAATTATTCAATGGTTAGTCAAATTTTTTAGTACTAACCTTCTTGGGAATTGGGATAAGGATTGATCTTTTCCAGTCCTGTGCCCACTGCTGGATATTCTAGTTTTGCTGACATATTGAATGCAACACCTTGATGGCAAAACCCTTTGGGTTTTGAATAGCTCTACTGGAATTTCATTGCGTCCACTATCTTTATTACATCAGTGCCTCCTAAGACCCACCTGACTTCACACTTCAGAATGTCTGGCTCTAGGCGACTAACCACACTATCTTCATGAATACTGGTTCATTAAGATCTTTTTTGCACAGTCCTGTGTATTCTTTCCATTTATTCTTGACTTCCTCAGCATCTGCCAGGTATCTACCATTTTTGTCCTTTATTGTGGCAATCTTTGGTTGAAAGTTTTCCTTGATATTTATAATTTTTCTGATGACATGTCTACGTTTCCCCTTCTGCAGTTTTCTTCTAGTTTTATGCACTGCTCATTGAAGAAGGTCTTCTTGTCCCTCCATGCATTCTTTGAAACCCTGCATTTACTTGTATGTACCTTTTCCTTTCCCCCTTAATTTTCACTTCTCTTCTTTCTTCAGCTGATTGTAAAGTGGTCTCAGATAATCATTTTGTCTTCTTGCTTTTCTTTTTCTTTGGGATGATTTTGTCCACTGTCTCCTGCACAATATTGTGGACCTCCAAACATTGTTGTTCAGGCACACTATTTACTAGATCTAATCTCTTGAATCTATTTATTACCTCCAATGCATATTCATAGGGATTTTATTTAAGTTGTATCTGGCTGGCCTAGTGGTTTTCCCCACTTTCTTTAGTTTCAGCTATGCGAAACTAATGATCTGAGCCACATTCAGCTCCAAGTCTTATTTTTACTGAGCATATATAACTGCTCCATCTTTGGCTACAAAGAATGTAATTAATTTGATTTTGGTATTAACTATTTGCTGGTATCCAGTGTAAAGTCACCTCTTGTGTTGTTTAAAAATGGTATTTGCTATGACTAGTACATCCTTTTGTCACAATTCAGTTAGCCTTGGCCTTGTTTCATTTTGTTCTCCATTGCTGAACTTGCCTGTCATTACAGGCATCTCTTGACTCCCTACCTTTGCATCCCAATCCCCAATGACAAACAGAACATCATTTTTTTTTGTATTGTTAGTTCTAGGAGGTTCTCTAGGTTTTAATAGAAGGATCAACTTCAGCATCTCTGGCATTGGTATTAGAGAAACACAGTTAATTACTGTGATGTTGAATGGCTTGCCTTGGAAATGAACCAAGATCACTCTGTCATTTTTGAGGTTGCATCCAAGTACTGCATTTCATAATTTTCTGTTGATTGCAAAGACCACTCCATTTCTTTTAAGGTTATCTTGCCCATAGTAGTAGATATAATGGGCATCTGAGTTAAATTTGCCCATTCCCATCCATTTTAGTTCACTGATACCTAAGATACTGATGTTTATTCTTACCATTTCCTGCATGATCACTTCCAATTTATCTTGATTCAGGCACCTAACATTCCAGGTTCCTATGCAGTACTGTTCTTTGCAGCATCAGATTGTGCTTTCATCACTAGATATACCTACACCTGAGAGTTGTTTCCATTTTTGCCAGCTGCTTTGTTCTTTCTGGGGCTATTAATAGTTTTCCTCCACTCCTCTTCAGTAGTATATTGGACATCTTATCATCTGGAGGACTCTTCTTTCAGTGTCATACCTTTTTGTCCTTTTATACAGTTCATGAGGTTCTCACATGCAAAGTATATTGGGGTTTTTCATCATTCCCTTCTCCAGTGGATTGCATTTTGTCAGAACTCTCTACTATGACCCATCTGTCTTTGTGGCTCATGCCTTCAAGGAATTATACAAGGCCCTTCAGAATGATACGACAGGGATCCCTGAAGGGACCCATATCCATAGATTCAAAAAATGTGATTAAATATATATTCTTTAATTCCATAAAGTTCTAAAAGGCAAAATTTGCATTTTTCCATGCTCTGCCCAATTTTACATACCATTCACTTTGTATTTGTAACTAGTTATGTAGCATTTACATTATAGTAAATTTTATAAACAATCTTCTTGTTGTTCTTCAGTCACTCAGTCGTGTCTGACTCTTTGCAACCCCATGGTTTGCACCATGCCAGGATTACCTTTCCTTCATCATCTCCCAGAGTTTGCTCAGGCTCATGTCCGTTGACTCAGTGATTCTCTTCAACCATCACATCCTCTGCAATCCCTTTCTTCTCCTGCCTTCAATCTTCCCAAGAATTGGGGATTTTCCAGTGAGTCAGTTCTTTGAATCAGATGGCCAAAGTAGTGGAGCTCCAGCTTCAGCATAAGTTCTTCCAACGAATATTCAGTGTTGATTTCCTTTTGGATCTACTCATTTCATCTCCTTACTGTCCAAGGGAATCTCAAGAGTCTTTTCCAGCAGCATGGTTCAAAGGGATTGGTTCTTTGGCACTCAGCATTTTTTATTAGTCTAGCTCTCTCATCCATACATGACTACTGGAAAAACCATAGCATTTAACTATACAAACAATTCTAGGCAAAATAGTTTCTCTAATTTTTAATTTGTTGTCTAGGTTTCTCATAGCCTCTCTTCCAAGGAACAAGCATCCTTTAATCCCATGGCTGAAGTCACCATCCACAGTGATTTGGGAGCCCAAGAAAATAAAATCTGTCACTGTGTCCGCCATTTCCCCATCTGTTTGCCTTGAAGTGATGGAACAAGATGATATGATTGTTAGCTTTTTTAATGTTGAGTTTCAGGCCAACTTTTTCAACCTCCTCTTTCACCGTTGAGAGACTCTTTAATTCCTCTTTGCTTTATGCCATGAAGATGATGTCATCAGCATATCTGACTTTATTGATATGTCTCTCCATAATTTTGATTCTAATCTGTGCTTCATCCAGCCTGGTATTTTGCATTATTTACTCTGCAAATAAGTTAAGTAACCAGGGTGAAAACAGTGTTGATATACTCTGTTTCCAGTTTGGAACTGGTACATTGTTTCATGTCCAATTCTAACTGCTGCTTCTTGACCTGCATACCGGTTTCATAGGAAGCAGGTAATGTGGTCTGGTTTCTCATCTCTTTAAGAATTTCCACAGTTTGGTGTGATCTACAGAGTCAAAGGTTTAGTGTAGTCAATGAAGCAGAAGTAGGTGTATTTCTGTAATTCTCTAACTTTTTACTATTGAGGAAAATACTAGTAACTATAGTCTGACCCTTCTGTAATCGCTCTTTAAGAATGAATATGATTAGTAATGTTTTCTTGAAACCTATTCAAAGGTAGAAATTAGGTAGAATTTGATATATGGCTTAGCCAAGAGGAAAACTCCTCCTGATCAATTTTATACATGTACTACTTTATTAGACCATTAATAAAATGTTTATATTAGTCAACTATTGTATTAGACAAAAAACATGGTCATAATTATGGTTTTTCATAATTATGGTTATTCAATCTGACTTAAAGAATGGATTCACAAATCTATAAAACGGTCTACCAAATGAAGTTCAATCTATTTTGTGTCAGCCGCTCCAATCAGTTCTCCAACTGCCTGTCCCCTGACTACTATAGCTATTTATTGCTGTTATTTAGTCACTAAGTCATGTCTGACTCTTTTGAGACCCTGTGGACTCCAGCACACTAGAGTCCTCTGTCCTTCACTATCTCCAGAGCTTGCCAAAGTTCATGTCCATTGAGTCGATGATGCTATTTAACCATCTCATCCTCTGCTGTCCACTTCCCCTTTTGCCTTCAATCTTTGCCACCACCAGGGTATTTTCCATTTAGTTGGCTCTTCACTCCAGATACTGGAGTTTCAGTTTCAGTATGAGTCCTTCCAATGCATGTTCAGGGTGGATTCCCTTTAGCATTGACTGGTTTGACCTCTTTGCAGTCCAAAGGAGTCTCAAGAGTCTTCTCCAGCTTCACAGTTTGAAAACATGATTTTTTTTTTTTTTTTTGTCCTCAGCCTTCTTTACAGTTCAACTCTAACATCCATAAATGAGTACTTGAAAAACTTTAGCTTTTACTCTATAGACCTTGGTCAGCAAAGTGATGTCTCTGTTTTTTTAATTAAAAATGAGCTGCCATTTCCTTCTCCAGGAAATTTACCTGGCCCAGGAATCAAACCTGCATCTCCTGTGTCTCCTGCTCTGCAGTCAGATTCTTTAAGCCTATCAGGGAAGTCCTCATAATTGTGGAGAACGGTTATAAAATATTTACTAAAAAGTGGGGTCATTATTTATTTGTTATGTAACCCCTGGTTCTTTTCTCTCTTTCTCTCCCTTTCCTTTTTGACTCATACCAGAAATTCCCAAGTATCCAACATTTTTTTTTTTTTTTATTTTAGGCGGGGGTCGGGTTGGGGAGGGAGGGGAGCAGGCGGGCCACTTCCATTGGTCCTTTGTTTCTCCATGTTCATTCGTCTTTGTTCTTTGACTCCTGTGGGCCTCCCATCACGGTGGCGTCCACCGCTCCAGAGCTCCGGCTAGGCAATTGGACACATCAGTCCAGCCGCTCCGCGGCACGTGGGATCCTCCCAGGCCAGGGCTCAAACCGGCGCCCCTTGCACTGCAAGGTGGTGTTCCCACCCATTGGACCACCAGGGGAAGCCCCAACTATTATTTTTTATGGTCTGTCTTATTCTTTGTTTGCCTTATTTATAAGTCAAATTTCAAACTTCCAAGTCGTATTAGAGGAGTGAGTGCAAGCAAATCTAAAAAAAGATTTGTTTTTAATTTTTTGTGTTTGTATGTTTTGCTTTTATCAGATTGTAATATCTATGATAGTCTTTGCATTTTGAAGAAATTCAGTTCTGGAATTTAGCCAGTTTAAAACATGTAGCATTTTTTCCTAGAAAACTAGGAATGCTATGTTTTCTTAGGTAACAAATTGGCATTATCACTATTTATGACAATATTTGTCACTTTGCCCTGAAACTAAAACTGATCTTAATTAGTAAAGATACACTGTCTACAGAAGTTTTACAGTACATATCTAGTTTCAGAGAGTTCTCATAAAAATAATTTACTTGTGTACCCATTTATTTATTTAAGGAACTATCCCAATTCCTTTCCATATGGTTTTGTCAAGGTATAACTCAAAGCGTTGGATTTTCAGTAATATTTGCCAAAATTAAAGATCTTTCTCAGTATCAACTCTATTGAATGTTCTAAGAGTGAACTATAGTAACCACAAGGCAGAGTCAAAGCAGGGAAAGCTCGGAAACATCAAATACCATTTCTGAGATGTTCTCTTACCATATTCAGGCTCAGAATAACATGAGAAGTTCTTGCTCATTCTATGCAGTCACATAACTATAAGTGAATTTCATCATATAACCTCTCCATTTTCACTAATGTAGGTCCATAACCCTATGCCCTTTCTCTCCTCAATACAGTACCCAAAAAAAGTAGAGAACAGATTGCAGACGTGTTATTTAATTATTCATTATATGCTTTAATTATAGTATTTTCCCCTCTCCAAGCTTTGAAAGTAGGCCTGGGCAACCTCCTCCAGTTTCATTTTGGGCGGCCACTTCCATTGGTCCTTTGTTTCTCCATGTTCATTCGTCTTTGTTCTTTGACTCCTGTGGGCCTCCCATCACGGTGGCGTCCACCGCTCAGAGCTCCGGCAGGCAATTGGACACATCAGTCCAGCCGCTCCGCGGCACGTGGGATCCTCCCAGGCCAGGGCTCAAACCGCGCCTTGCACTGCAAGGTGGTGTTCCCACCATTGGACCACCAGGGGAAGCCCCAACTATTATTTTTTATGGTCTGTCTTATTCTTTGTTTGCCTTATTTATAAGTCAAATTTCAAACTTCCAAGTCGTATTAGAGGAGTGAGTGCAAGCAAATCTAAAAAAAGATTTGTTTTTAATTTTTTGTGTTTGTATGTTTTGCTTTTATCAGATTGTAATATCTATGATAGTCTTTGCATTTTGAAGAAATTCAGTTCTGGAATTTAGCCAGTTTAAAACATGTAGCATTTTTTCCTAGAAAACTAGGAATGCTATGTTTTCTTAGGTAACAAATTGGCATTATCACTATTTATGACAATATTTGTCACTTTGCCCTGAAACTAAAACTGATCTTAATTAGTAAAGATACACTGTCTACAGAAGTTTTACAGTACATATCTAGTTTCAGAGAGTTCTCATAAAAATAATTTACTTGTGTACCCATTTATTTATTTAAGGAACTATCCCAATTCCTTTCCATATGGTTTTGTCAAGGTATAACTCAAAGCGTTGGATTTTCAGTAATATTTGCCAAAATTAAAGATCTTTCTCAGTATCAACTCTATTGAATGTTCTAAGAGTGAACTATAGTAACCACAAGGCAGAGTCAAAGCAGGGAAAGCTCGGAAACATCAAATACCATTTCTGAGATGTTCTCTTACCATATTCAGGCTCAGAATAACATGAGAAGTTCTTGCTCATTCTATGCAGTCACATAACTATAAGTGAATTTCATCATATAACCTCTCCATTTTCACTAATGTAGGTCCATAACCCTATGCCCTTTCTCTCCTCAATACAGTACCCAAAAAAAGTAGAGAACAGATTGCAGACGTGTTATTTAATTATTCATTATATGCTTTAATTATAGTATTTTCCCCTCTCCAAGCTTTGAAAGTAGGCCTGGGCAATCATGGTCTCTCATCCCATTACCTAGTTATAATGACCAGTACAGTGAAAGGTATGCATATCAAAAAAGGTCAGTGAATCTTCCTTGAAAACAAGGAATATATAATTCTTAGAAGATAGATTTTTCTTTTGTTCCTACTGGAGTGGCTGAACTTGTTCTATGGGTAGAATACATATCTGAAGTAAAAGAGAATAATCTCAGAAAAAAGAAAAAAAATTGAAAAGAAGACCATTGAGAAAGAGAATAAGAAAAAGCAAGATAAAAATATTCAGTACTGATTTAGATCCCTAATGTCCTATTTTCTTTGAATCCTTAGATCCATTCAAGTTGCATGTATTATCTTTAAAATTACATGAAACAATGTTTGACAAATATATTATGTCTCTTTCAAGAGTTTTAATGAACATAAATTAATAAATAAAGCTTTAATTGTGTCACACTGCTATATTTCCATAATGGATAAAACACCATTTTTATATTTTGACAATTTAATTACCTCTTTTTCCCATAACATATAAAAGTGTTTTGAGGGGCTTCCCTGGTGATCCAGTAGGTAAAGAGTCCTCCTTGCAGTGCAAGGGGTACCAGTTCAATCCTTGGCGGAGGAAGATCCCACTTGCTAAGGAGAGGTTGGACCAGTGTGCCCAACTGGCCAGCACTCTGGAGTGCATATGCCCAGAGCTGGTGCTCTGCAACTAGAGAGGCCACTGCAATGTGAGGGCCACATAGACCAAGAACTAAAGAAGAATAAAAATAATAAATAACTAAGAAAGAGCTCATGGCATGAAGTTATTTTTTTTTTTTTAAGTATTTTGAAGTACTGGGCTTTGAATTTGATTCCACCATTTAGAAGAATTAAATACATGAAATTTTCTAAATATTATTCTTTTAAATAAGTAGTTTGATAAAAGGTCAGGATTATATATATATATATATATATATATATATATATATACATATATATATATATATACACACATATATACATATATATATACACACATATATACATATATATATATATATACACATATATACATATATATATAAAGTTATATAGGGGCTTCCCTGGTGGTCCAGTGGGTAGAGAGTCAGCTTTGCAGTTCAAGGGACACTGATTCGATCCCTGGCTGGGGAAGATCCCACTTGCCAGGGAGTGGCTGGAACAGTGTTTCCAACTACAAGCCAGTGCACTATAGTGCATGCACCCAGAGCTGGTTCTCTGCAATGAGAGAGGCCACTGCAATGGGAGGCCTATACAGGCCAAAGAATAAAGATAGATGTAAAAAAGTAAGTAAAAAAAAACAAGAGGCTAAAATTAGAATTAAAAGTAACATAATATCTAATTATTTAAAGACGGCAATTATTAAATGCCATATTGTATTTGTACATATTCTACACATGCATGCATATATATATATATATAATAGACACTAGATTATAAATACAGTTTTTCAGTTTATTTTATATGGTGCAACATGCAAATTTCCTTATATCATTCAATTTTTTTGGTAAACATAGTTTGGAATGGCAGCTTATCAATTATTCTTTACTTCGTGTAGGATGAAACTCTTTGGAGGACAAATCTCTCCTCATTCAATAAAACATAAACAATTACTAATATTTTAAATATCACTATTTATATTGCAATCAGCTCTACTGAATAGAGAATTATTAATTGGATGAATATCAGCTCATTCTGTGGAAAGCTAGCAAGTCATTTGAACTATGTGGGCATGTTATAAGTAACCAAGTCTAGAAAAGCAAACAATTAAATATCAAAACAACTCCAAAACTTTTAATGAATGCCTAATCAGTAATGAGTAAATGGTCTCCCCACCTACCACCTTGCCCCTCATGATTATCCCGCTGCAAGTGATATTTACCAAGTGTCATTTCTAAAATACAAATCTGAATGAGTCACTCTATCATGCAAGGTTCCAAACAAATCAAGCCTGTTGTTCAGAGAGAAGAAAACTTGTTGATCTGATTCTGCCTTTCTTATTCTTCTCATCCCCTCATCATCCTGTCAATCCCAAGTTGGTCTCCATTCTTTTAGTTTCTGAACTGTTTCTTGCCTAAATAACCTCAGGACTTCTAGCTAAACAGGATTATTCAGTTTATTCTAATAATAGTGAAATTATCTACCCCTATAACACATTCATACTGGCTAATAAGGTCATCTGGAAAACTTCCATAAACTCTGAAGACCCCAAACAAATGCTAACTCTTTCTATGATTTTTTCTTTGCCTCGCACATACTATGTTCCAGAGGTTCCTCACACATGTTCCTGTGCATTCTGTTGTGAGGGAATCTCTGATCTATGCACCATATGTGTTGATTTACCTAACTCCATTATAAACTGAGCAGTTTTAGGCCACCAACTATGGTGTAGGCAGCATTAGAGCTTCAGTTAAAATGCGATCCAGGGAACTGTCCCCAGTTTTATTTTTCCTTTAGCATTTAAGCACTGTTAATCATAATACAGTTTTTACTGGTACATTTACTGTTTTCTCTTCCCAGTTTCCAGTTACCCAGAGAATTTAAACTCCTTGAGTATATGATTTTCATATTTCCATGTGTTCATGCCAGTATTTCTCACCTAGAACAATTCTCAGGCCAACATATATTAGTTGCTCACTTAAACTGTATCGAACGAAAACCTGTATTTGACTAGAAAGTAAGAGAACACAGAGGGAAAAACACAGTTTCGCATGAGGACATTTTGGTAAGTTGGACTGAGTTCAGTAAAGTTACTCATCAGCTCATTCTGTGGAAAGCTAGCAAGTCATTTGAACTATGTGGGCATGTTATAAGTAACCAAGTCTAGAAAAGCAAACAATTAAATATCAAAACAACTCCAAAACTTTTAATGAATGCCTAATCAGTAATGAGTAAATGGTCTCCCCACCTACCACCTTGCCCCTCATGATTATCCCGCTGCAAGTGATATTTACCAAGTGTCATTTCTAAAATACAAATCTGAATGAGTCACTCTATCATGCAAGGTTCCAAACAAATCAAGCCTGTTGTTCAGAGAGAAGAAAACTTGTTGATCTGATTCTGCCTTTCTTATTCTTCTCATCCCCTCATCATCCTGTCAATCCCAAGTTGGTCTCCATTCTTTTAGTTTCTGAACTGTTTCTTGCCTAAATAACCTCAGGACTTCTAGCTAAACAGGATTATTCAGTTTATTCTAATAATAGTGAAATTATCTACCCCTATAACACATTCATACTGGCTAATAAGGTCATCTGGAAAACTTCCATAAACTCTGAAGACCCCAAACAAATGCTAACTCTTTCTATGATTTTTTTCTTTGCCTCGCACATACTATGTTCCAGAGGTTCCTCACACATGTTCCTGTGCATTCTGTTGTGAGGGAATCTCTGATCTATGCACCATATGTGTTGATTTACCTAACTCCATTATAAACTGAGCAGTTTTAGGCCACCAACTATGGTGTAGGCAGCATTAGAGCTTCAGTTAAAATGCGATCCAGGGAACTGTCCCCAGTTTTATTTTTCCTTTAGCATTTAAGCACTGTTAATCATAATACAGTTTTTACTGGTACATTTACTGTTTTCTCTTCCCAGTTTCCAGTTACCCAGAGAATTTAAACTCCTTGAGTATATGATTTTCATATTTCCATGTGTTCATGCCAGTATTTCTCACCTAGAACAATTCTCAGGCCAACATATATTAGTTGCTCACTTAAACTGTATCGAACGAAAACCTGTATTTGACTAGAAAGTAAGAGAACACAGAGGTAAAAACACAGTTTCGCATGAGGACATTTTTGGTAAGTTGGACTGAGTTCAGTAAAGTTACTCATCAGTTCAGTTCAGTTGCTCAGTTGTGTCTGACTCTGAGATCCCATGGACTGCAGCATGCCAGGATTCCCTATCCTTCATTGTCTCCTAGAGCTTGTTCAAACTCATGCGCATTGATTCAGTGATGCCATCCTGCCATCTCATCCTCTGTTGTCCCCTTCTTCTTTTGTCTTCTATTTATTCCAACATCAGGGTCTTTCCCAAAGTTTTTCATAACTGAATGCATTTTAACTAGTCAGTGGAGTAGCACAACTACTTCTGTGATGAATGGGTGACTGTCCTAAGGTTAGTCTTATACTGGGGCAAGTAACCTAAGTGTTCTAACATCAAAAGAAGACACTCTATTGATGTTAATATTTAATGACTAACTCATCTGGGGTTCACAAAATCCTGGCTATTCTCTCAATGATATAAGTGAGAAACTTCAGTTCAAAAACATCAAAGCTCAGGGTTTCCAGGTAGCTGATGAACACTTTGGCCTGGTTGCAATCGCAGTTTTCAAGAGATCTCTGCTGAAGTGATTCCTTACTGAGAGCATTTGCAATGCCTTTTGCGAGCATCAGTCCTGAAGTATAGAAGCCAGCCATTTATCTGCTTATTTCAATTTATGTGCCTATGGTGCTGCCTGAAATGCCTAAATGGAAATGCATCATCTTCTGAGTTACATGAAGGCTCTTGTGTAACTTGTCCCGGTGACAGCACTTGCAAAATATAGATCATAGATCACTTCCCTTTCCCCCAGGACTTCACATTTTGCTCATGAATGTATAATATATGGAAAGTTACAGTTTAGAATCTATCCTTGTACAGCTCCAATCCTTATGCCCTCAGAGTGACCAGAATATGTTCTAATGGAATAGTTGTGATCAAGGGAAATAAAAGGATGGGGAATGAGGGAGAGGAAGTAAAGAAGAAAGAGAGCAAATAAGAGGAAGGAAGATGATACCCCTCTCCATTACTAGAAATTTCCCTCTGAAACCACACAGTTGTAAAAATGTCAGCCCACATAACAAGCTTCAAGACTCTACATGGAAAAGTCAGTGAAATCTCTGGCTGCTATCACATCTGAAGCGATGAGGTTGCTATGACTGCCAGAGCAGAGGTTTGTACAAGACTGGGATTTTGCAGAGAGCTATTATTGTTAGACCTAATAAAGGCAACCTTCATCTACACCTTTGAGCTTATTTAGACTTTAAATTTAACTTAATTTCAGGTTATATCAAGTAGACTATGGCGGTAATGAATAAAACCTATTGGTTGAAATTATAACTTTTATTACCAAAAGTAAGAGTTCACCAAGGGCTTAGCACAGTACATATTAAGAAATGCAATCTCATGTCTCTTAACACATGTATTTTGATAAAAGGCAGATTCCAGATATAAATTTGTGAAATGACAGATCCACAAAGTAGCCTTTCCTCCCTTTTCTCACTTCTTTTCTTTGATCTCCTTCTCCTCGTATCTTTCATCTGTGTTTACCCTTACACTCCTTTTAAAATTACTCTCTTCTTTTCCCTTCTCATTTCTACCCTTCCTTTATTGTTTCCATTCTCACTGAATTTTTGCTGGTATTTCATTCTATTTCCCTTTACATTTTCCTCCTACCCTCTAGCTATTCTGATAATTTCTGATAGACATGTGAATACTACTGGGCTCCTCACCCCCCCCCCCCCAAAAAAACATACTACCTAGAGAAGATTTATTTTTGTTTTTATTCAGTCATTAAGTTATATCTGTCTCTGACATTGCATGGACTGTAGCCACCAGGCACCTCTGGAAAGAATATTACAGTGGGTATGCTTGCTTAAAATTAGATTAAGGAAAAATATATAGCAAATGAGACATGATACAAGCTCAGAATACTCTAATTATATAGAAGAATAAAGGATTCCCTCAACTTTTCTCTCCTTTATCTCTACCTAACCAACTTATAAACTATTGTTCTTCATTCCATCTGACACCTAGAGAGGAATTAGATTACTCTTGCAAACCACACAGTTTGTAAAATGTCAAGTTTTCAAGGGAAATAAAAGGATGGGGAATGAGGAGAGGAAGTAAAGAAGAAAGAGAGCAAATAAGAGGAAGGAAGATGATACCTCTCCATTACTAGAAATTTCCCTCTGAAACCACACAGTTGTAAAAATGTCAGCCCACATAACAAGCTTCAAGACTCTACATGGAAAAGTCAGTGAAATCTCTGGCTGCTATCACATCTGAAGCGATGAGGTTGCTATGACTGCCAGAGCAGAGGTTTGTACAAGACTGGGATTTTGCAGAGAGCTATTATTGTTAGACCTAATAAAGGCAACCTTCATCTACACCTTTGAGCTTATTTAGACTTTAAATTTAACTTAATTTCAGGTTATATCAAGTAGACTATGGCGGTAATGAATAAAACCTATTGGTTGAAATTATAACTTTTATTACCAAAAGTAAGAGTTCACCAAGGGCTTAGCACAGTACATATTAAGAAATGCAATCTCATGTCTCTTAACACATGTATTTTGATAAAAGGCAGATTCCAGATATAAATTTGTGAAATGACAGATCCACAAAGTAGCCTTTCCTCCCTTTTCTCACTTCTTTTCTTTGATCTCCTTCTCCTCGTATCTTTCATCTGTGTTTACCCTTACACTCCTTTTAAAATTACTCTCTTCTTTTCCCTTCTCATTTCTACCCTTCCTTTATTGTTTCCATTCTCACTGAATTTTTGCTGGTATTTCATTCTATTTCCCTTTACATTTTTTCTTCTACACTCTAGCTATTCTGATAATTTCTGATAGACATGTGAATACTACTGGGCTCCTCATCCCCCCCCCCCCAAAAAAACATACTACCTAGAGAAGATTTATTTTTGTTTTTATTCAGTCATTAAGTTATATCTGTCTCTGACATTGCATGGACTGTAGCCACCAGGCACCTCTGGAAAGAATATTACAGTGGGTATGCTTGCTTAAAATTAGATTAAGGAAAAATATATAGCAAATGAGACATGATACAAGCTCAGAATACTCTAATTATATAGAAGAATAAAGGATTCCCTCAACTTTTCTCTCCTTTATCTCTACCTAACCAACTTATAAACTATTGTTCTTCATTCCATCTGACACCTAGAGAGGAATTAGATTACTCTTGCAAATGCAAATTATACCACAACTTAAAAGCAGTTTTACATATCAGTCTTTATTATATATAGCCAAATGATTCATCATGTCATTGATATTTTGCTAATTACTCTGGAAAAAAAAGTCCTCTACACTCATCTAAGTAGTGTATAATATTGGGAAAATGTAGTAGCTAAGACACTTGAGATCATATAAAAAAAATTTGTATCACATTCTCAAGCTATCCCAGATTTTAATCTATTTTTTTAAATATTTTGTACAGTGCACCTAGATCTACACACTATTTGATTCACACAGAGTTACTCTTTAGTTCCATAGTGTATGTATTTGTTTAATATAAATAATTAGCTAATCTCCATTCTTGCACCCAGATGATGAGATGTCCTCTATATTTAACTTATTAAGAAACTCTTTTCCCCACTCCTTTACTGTATCCACTTTAGAGAAGAGAATCACAGGTGAATAAACAAATGAAATGAATGAAACAAATCTGCCTTTTGCTTAGGACATGTTCTACAGGAGAGACAGCCCAGGTTCAGACTTAGGAAACACTTTACATTCTGAAATTAATACAGGCAGGAGTGGGAAATGGAAGCTCATAAGTAAAATCAGAGGGAAAAAAATATATCAAATAATAGCTTCAAACCAGCATGAAAGTAAGCATGCCCTTTAGTGACAAAATGATAACAGAGAAAGGGAAACTAGTCCCTTTCTACTAGGATGGGATGTGATCTTTTCTATTCCATTGGCTGGAAATATTGTTAGATCCTATAGATTGTACAGATGGACACATCAGTGATCTATTTGGACAATAAAAAAGGTAAACTACGTGTGGCTTGAACATGACGTATAATATTTCTACTGCCAGAATCAACCCCAGATAAAGCTGATGCATTGCCTAAGGAAAAAAGCTTTTACAACAGTTTTTACCAGTACAAAGTACAAAGAGTGGAAAGCTTCGAAAATAGTTGATATCACTTCAGAAATAGTCCCTTCATCAAAACAAACCAAAAGGGTGCATTTCCCAAACTTCAACATGAAAGGAACTCTCAGAGCAGTGGAGAAAATTCTGTTAGCAAATGGTTCACTGTAATTCCATACCTTTGAAGTTTGACATTTTTCTCATGATATTCTCCCTCTCATTCCCAAGCTGCATTTGTGTTTTATGACAACTGAACAGTCAAGTTTTCTTTCCTTGCCTTTCCTTTCTGAGGTCCTGAAAGGACCAGTTCCCTATATGGTTGGTGCTTGGTGGTTTGTGTTTAGTTGCTAAGTCATGTCCAACTCTTGTGACCACAGGGATTGTACCCCACCAGGCTGCTCTGTCCATGGGATTTCCCAAGCCAGAATACTGAAGTAGGTTACCATTTCCTTCTCCAGGGAATTTTCTTGACCCAGGAATCAAACTTAGCTGATGAACTTAGCATTGCTGGTGAATTCCTGGATTAAAGGTGGATTCTTTACCCACTGAACAATGAGGGAAGCCCCATAGCTGTCATTTATGGGCGTTAAACCCTTAATGGCCTCAGCTGAACTTGCAGGTAACCCCCAAACTGAGCTTTATCTCTAGTGCATTTACAAATTGCTTTGGCCAGAAAAAATGAGAAACATCCCAGGAACATTTTTTTCCATTGTCAACTACCTGGCTATCTTGCTTCAGGTTCCCTAAAGGCAAAGACTGAGACACACAAGGTACTCTGTGACAAGAGAGATGATCCTTTGTAGATTGACTGATTTAGGGTATGAGTATGAAGGGCGATGAGTGGTATCTAACTTTCAAGCAGGTTTAGAATTGCTCTGTTAAAGGAATTAGGTATAAGCTAGCAACTAACTTAAACAGTGGCTGGCCCATTAGAGCAAATTGAGTAGGCCACCAATTCCATAGATTCAGTCCACAGGGCTGCAAACAGTGGGACACGACTGAGCATGCACACAGAGCCAGAGAGAGTTACAGCATCTGCTCCATCAATTATATCTAGAAGATCTGATATAATAACTGCCTCATTAATTCAAATTTTAAAATAATTATTGATTTAACATTACCCTGTTTAAGGTAATAATTTGGCTCTTCACGTAATATAAGATGAAGTGAAAGTATTTGTCATTCAGTTGTGTCTGACTTTTTTGCAACTCCAGTTGACTCTAGCCCAACCAGACTCCTCTGTCCACGGAATTCTCCTGGCAAGAATACTGGAGTGAGTTGCCATTCCCTTCTCCAGGGGATCTTCCCAACCCAGGGATTGAACCCAAGTCTCATGCATTGCACTCAGATTCTTTACCATCTGAAAGAGGTAAGAGCCACCAAGGAAGCCCAGAATATACTCTCTTAATTATCCTTCACAGATTCATTAGTATGCCTCTCTCATTTATCCTCCACAAAAAATCAGTGACTCCTAAAACACAAAATGAAACCATTCTACTGCCTTACTTAAATCTGATAGATTGAATTCAGAAATCTACAAAATGGTCTATAAAATGACACAAGATTTGTTTTGTGTCATATTCTCTGTCAGTTCCCCAAATACATGTTCCCTGACTACTTCAGCTACTTGTTGTTATTTAGTTGCTAAATCATGTCTGAATCTTTTGAGACTGGCTCCTCTGTCCATGGGATTTCCCAGGCAAGTGTACAGGATTGGGTTGCCATTTCCTTCTCCAGAGGAACCTCCAGATCTAAGAATCAAACCCATATATCCTGCCTGAACTACCTGGGAACCCAATACTTTATCTAATAGAGGATATGCTAAATGCGAAGAAATATACGTTGGGGAAAAGGTCAAATACATGTGTAGTAGATGACAAAACCAGAAATACTACAGCCATTCTTTTCTGCACTGTATGAAAATTCTGTGTTTCTAGCGGAGATTTATTTAGGTCTGCTTTCAGGCAGGAATGAAGTCTCTAAAGAATCCGTATTGTATTGTTTAGGAAATCTAATCTGAAAACCTTTCCATGAAAACTAATAAATGCAAGCTTAGCTCCAAGTGGCTAAAACAATTTAGTAATGAGTTTGATGTCTCCCTTGAATATAAGAGAGAAAAATCCACGGACTAGGAGAGTTCAGTGCCTCACAAATAATGGAGCACTATTCCTGGGGGATTTATGGCAAAAACAAGTTTTAGAGAGGTTAGAAGAGCATGGTGAGGGCTTCCCCTGGTGGTCCAGTGGGTAAGGACACCGCCTTGCAGTGCAAGGGGCACCAATTGGATCCCTGGCCTGGGAAGATCCCACATGCCACGGAGCAGCTGGACCGATGCGTCCAATTACCGAACCAGAGCTCTGGCGCGCATGCGCCCAGAGGCGGCACTCTGCGGCAACAGAGGCCACCGCGATGGGAAGCTCACAGGAGCCAAAGAACAAAGACGGCTGAAAATAGAGAAATGAAAGACCAATAGAAGTGGCCTGCCCATCCTCCTCCCTCCCCACCCCACCCCCCAAAAGATAAATAAATTCAAAAAAATAAATGTTTAAAAAAAAAAAAAAAAGAACATGATGAGCTGCGAGGTCAGGCATTTCCTTAGACCACTGTGAGCAGACTTGCTTTCTAGGATAAGAAGAGTTCAAAAAAGATTCATTAGAAGACTGTGATTAGTGTGTAGTAAGCTATATACAGGTTTTCCCAGTAAGTATATTGGCTTGGGCTTAGATTTGTGATGTACGTCAGGGCCCAGTGGCAGCCTCTGTTTGGTGGGTCCTAATACACAGATTTACTTTGTCACTAGTAATTATGAGAAGAACTAGCACTTTTCGAGTGGTTACTATTACATAGATACATTTCTAAGCACTTTGTATATATGTATTGACTCCTTTAATACTCATATAAACTAGTATCTGTTATTTTTCCCAAAACTACATTTGAAGAAATGGAGATGTAATGAGGCTAAATAACATGCCCAAAGTCACACAATAATAATGGAGACGCCAATAGTTAAGCCAGTATCCCTTTTTTTAGCAGTCATGCTCTCATTCAGGGCTACCATAGTTTAAGTTTTAAGAATATGGACTTTATAATCAGAAGTATGTCATTCGAGTAATGGTTCTAACAGCTTAGTAGATATGTGATCTTAAGCTAGTCATTTACCTTCTCCAAATTTGTTTTCTTATTTATTTGTTTCTTATTTATGAAAGAACGGCAATAGACACATTTGCCTGCCAAGGCAGCATTTAGCACAATGTCTTTCAATTAGGAAATACTCAAACAATAATAACTACTGTCATTGCCACTGTATCATGATCTTGTGCTTGTTTGCAAGTAGCAGAAAGTCTAAATTAAACTGACATAAACAATAACTACAAGTAGTTGGCTTATGTAGCTGAAAAGTGCAATGTAAGGTGGACTCCAGGCAAGGGTTAGAGCAATGTGGCCTAGGACTCAGGATTTTCCCAACACTCTTTTCTTATGGAGAAACAACTTTATTTAAAGGTTAGATTCCTTCATGGTCCCGGGATGGTGGCAGATAATGAAAGTATTGGCTTCTTTCTGTTTAGAGTGACAGTGCTTTTCCTCTGTCAAATAAATTTTGGGAAAGGAAATTCTGGGATTTACATGGTTCAGAATAACTGTGGTCAAGAATCAAAGGAAACAGGAGATTGCCATGAGACAATTGCCAATATCCGGGATATTGCTCACTGGGGAAAGATGAATGGAGCAGAAGCTGGTGTATGACAGTCATAGCTCTTTCGAGAAGTCAATACCACCCAAACTTTATGCTTTAGATACAGTGAAAAAAAGGGTGAGTCTCCCAAGGAACCTCTGGATGCTATTGGAAGACAATGATGTTGGATAGACAATCAATGAATTTTCACTAAAAAATAGCATAATGTCTTTATGTTTTTGTTTTTCATATAAATATCTCTGTAACAGGTATTCATTGCTGATGTTTCTGTTTTGTACAATTGGTTGCATGGAACAAACCATAACTGGTAGTGGGGGATGGGGAGTCACGTAGTTCCAAAGTCCCACCTCTCAGCCTTGTATCTGTTTTGGCATAGGCATAGCAAAATCAGAGGGATTTTGTAAAATTTTTGTGGGCTCTAGTTGCTTCATTTTTTTTAAACAAATTCTGAAAACTGTTTGATGAAGATCCCTTATTTATATTGAAATCTGTTTAAAGCTGTTTTCACCCTAGATCTAAGCAAATGTCCCTGACAGAAGGCATTTGTGCTCCCTAGCCATGCTATACACTTCTTTTTTTTTTTTTTAATAGTCACCTACAGAGTCTGCATGAATGCATTTTTTCCCTCCTTATTGAATTTAGAAATGTTTCAACATTTGGGAAACTATCTGTGAAATAAATTGTTAAATTTGTCCTATCATTTAATGAAATGCACAAACAATAATAACTACTGTCATTGCCACTGTATCATGATCTTGTGCTTGTTTGCAAGTAGCAGAAAGTCTAAATTAAACTGACATAAACAATAACTACAAGTAGTTGGCTTATGTAGCTGAAAAGTGCAATGTAAGGTGGACTCCAGGCAAGGGTTAGAGCAATGTGGCCTAGGACTCAGGATTTTCCCAACACTCTTTTCTTATGGAGAAACAACTTTATTTAAAGGTTAGATTCCTTCATGGTCCCGGGATGGTGGCAGATAATGAAAGTATTGGCTTCTTTCTGTTTAGAGTGACAGTGCTTTTCCTCTGTCAAATAAATTTTGGGAAAGGAAATTCTGGGATTTACATGGTTCAGAATAACTGTGGTCAAGAATCAAAGGAAACAGGAGATTGCCATGAGACAATTGCCAATATCCGGGATATTGCTCACTGGGGAAAGATGAATGGAGCAGAAGCTGGTGTATGACAGTCATAGCTCTTTCGAGAAGTCAATACCACCCAAACTTTATGCTTTAGATACAGTGAAAAAAAGGGTGAGTCTCCCAAGGAACCTCTGGATGCTATTGGAAGACAATGATGTTGGATAGACAATCAATGAATTTTCACTAAAAAATAGCATAATGTCTTTATGTTTTTGTTTTTCATATAAATATCTCTGTAACAGGTATTCATTGCTGATGTTTCTGTTTTGTACAATTGGTTGCATGGAACAAACCATAACTGGTAGTGGGGGATGGGGAGTCACGTAGTTCCAAAGTCCCACCTCTCAGCCTTGTATCTGTTTTGGCATAGGCATAGCAAAATCAGAGGGATTTTGTAAAATTTTTGTGGGCTCTAGTTGCTTCATTTTTTTTAAACAAATTCTGAAAACTGTTTGATGAAGATCCCTTATTTATATTGAAATCTGTTTAAAGCTGTTTTCACCCTAGATCTAAGCAAATGTCCCTGACAGAAGGCATTTGTGCTCCCTAGCCATGCTATACACTTCTTTTTTTTTTTTTTAATAGTCACCTACAGAGTCTGCATGAATGCATTTTTTCCCTCCTTATTGAATTTAGAAATGTTTCAACATTTGGGAAACTATCTGTGAAATAAATTGTTAAATTTGTCCTATCATTTAATGAAAACACACTCATTTTCAGCTTAGCAATACTAAGATGGGATCACATTTTGAAATTCTGAGAGTTTGTTCTCAAAGTGCTTAATTGAGCCAGATGCACAGAGAATATACTTAATGTCAATTTATTTTACTTAAAGAGGTATATTTGGATTACATAAAATGATTGGAAACATAGCATCCTAGTAAAACTTACAGGCTATATATAACCCAGTTATATGGCAAGTATCCAGTAGTAACATATGGTCGTGAGAGATGGATAGTAAAGATGGCTCAGTGCCAAAGAATTGATGTTTTCAAATTGTGGTGTTGGAGAAGACCTTACAGTCCCTTGGACAAAAAAGAGATCAAACCAGTCATTCCTAAAGGAAAGCAACCCTAATATTCATTGGAAGAACTGGTGCTGATGCTGCAGCTCTAATACTTTGACCACTTGATATGAAGATCCATCTCACTGGAAAAAACTCTGATTCTGGGAAAGATTGAAGGGAGGAGGATAAAGGCATGACAGAGAATGAAATACCTGGATAGCATCACTGAAGCAATGAACATGAATTTGAGCAAACTCTGAGAGATAGTGAAGGACAGGGAAGCCTGGTGTGCTACAGTTCATGAGGTCACAAAACAATGATTCACCCTCAGCCACCCACCCTCTCCTACCTCCCAGAATATTGTGCTGGTGTAACTGAGCTCCTTTGTAAATTTGAAAAATTATCTTGTTAACAAAAGCCTTGAATTCAAATGTCAACTCTATCCATTCTACTTGTGTGATATGAATTCACCTTGATTACCCTTGAAACTCAATATTGCTGTCTGTAATTCAAAGAAATTAAAAATAAAACAACCTTGTCTCTCCTACAACTCAAAATTTCATGTCTTCAATTTCAATCTAAAGTAATTTAGTCCTCCCAAGAGAATGTTGAAAATGAGCTCTATTGAATTTACAACAAATATATATAGCAACAGATTTTTTGTTCTGTGTTTACAATTCATTAGATCAAATGTTCACAATAAAAGTCTTTTAAACTTCCCATAAATAATATCTTGCTATACTTCTGAAATATTAAAAATTCTAAATTTACTTCTTGTATGACAATCTTGCTCTAAAAATAAAATGCTTCACTCTTCCCTTGTTAAATTCACACATCAAATTTTGTCATGGTTAAAAATATCTATCTGATGAATGTAAAATATGAGACTTCCCCACTCTTGTCTTATCTCATTCTTATCAGGGCAGGAATTTATCTTTTATTTCTTCATTCAGCCAATGCTTGTTTAGAATCTACTGTAGGCTAAAATCAGGCTACAGCCTGGACAAATTGAAATGCTTCAAGCTAGATGCTGTAATGTCTCCTGCAAGGCATATCTTTGCACTTACTGAACTAACAATCACCTTTTGGTTATATAAGACTGATTTAGAAGAGAAAACACTCTCATTTATATACCTAAGGTTTCCAATGAAAAGCAAGCTGAAAAATTGATTCCTACTGCACATACACACATAGACTAAAACATTTTACCAATAAAATCTACCTCTTGTTTCTCTATGCTTCAATATTCAGAGAAGAAACCGTGCAGGCATGCAAGAGAGAAATGCGCTTCTGTCCTTTTATCAGAGGATCTGAAGATAGACAGATTGAAATGCATCAGTTTCCACTAACCAGTAGATGGTGCTTTTGGTAATAAATTTATAAGGATACTTGAATATCCTTTCTCTAGATTTTTAAAAAAAATTTTTTAGATTTTATTTTTTTAAATAAAACTAACAAGAAGTGAGAGAAGGTAATATTTTGCCATGACATAAAAGTCATATTTTTTGTTGTTATATTAATGCAAGTCCTTACAAAAGTCAGAACAGTTTTTTTCAATATTCTCATCAGGTCTCTGTCAAAATATGAACGATGAAATGTCAAAGCAGCTAAAATTCATATTTCTTATAACCCAATGATTTATTTAAATGTTGAATGTTTATAAAGTTGGATTAGTCTAACTACCAGTATAACTCCAAATATAAGGATACTCACACGTACTGCTTTAACTTATTCTGACTTGGTAACATTTTTATGTGTGTACATAATATTTTTCAATATTAAAAATTTAAATGGTGTGTATAGGAAAAATTACCATAAAGTTAAGATTTTTGATCTGTTAAGCTATATTGGCATTTGTTCTTGTCATGTTTTATTTGTCATATTTCTTTGGTTGTGACCTTTATATCAACCTAAATGTCTTATGCTCTTCTAATATTGGCTACCACATTTTAAATAAATAAATGGCATCTCAATATATCAAGGGACTCTACTTTTTAGCTTAGGTTGGGAAGAGTGACTTCCAATAATAAGAGTAACAGTAAAATTTAAAATAGTAATAACATTTCAATTTTCTTTTTTTTTTTAAGGTTATTATTTATTTGGTTGCACAGGGTCTTAGTTGTGGGAGGCAGGAACATTAGTTGCAGCATGTGAACTCTTTGTTGCAGCACATAGGATCTGGTTTCCCAGCCAGGGATCAAACCCTGGCCACCAGGATTGGCAGCTTGGAATCTTAGCCACTGGACTGCTACGGAAGGCCCCATTTCAATTTTTTTATTCCCATTCTTTATATTTTCTTTGAGTTTGGAGAAACACTTTTGAAAATCATTTCTTAACAACTTTCATATAAAATATATATAGGTATTAATTATATTAATCACGTTGTATTTTACATCTCTAGTACTTAGAACTGACAGTTTGTGCTTTCAGTTTATTTTATTCACTGCCCAACTGACCAAATTAGACATCTCTCTAAATTAAATATCAAATACTTTTCTTTAATATATATAATTATGAATATAGCTTTTAGCATCGCTAAAAATTAATATCAAAACAACAGTCAAAACACCAAAAATTAGTATCAAAACATCATTTAAACATGCTTAAATTCACACAGTTCATGGTAAACTGAACTATGTTTATATAGATATCAGATAACGTTACAGAGATTTCACTCTGGAAGATAGATGCATCCCTGTTTTCATTATTATTGTTATTATTCTTTATTTTAAGGTTTTACAGAGTTTTGTTGTTGACAGACATGTATGCTCCCAGATCAGTCATATGCATATCCATGGTCCCCAGCCCCCTAGCTCCCCACATCCCATCCCTCCAGACCATTGCCCCAAGCCATTGTAAGCACTCCTATTCCCTTAGCACAATGACACTAGCTATCTTTTCCACACATAGCAGTATAGGTTTCCATGTTACTCCCTCCATGCTTCCCCCTCCCTATTTCTTCCCCATAATGTCCCTATGTCTATGCTCTGTCTGTTTTTCCATGAGTTCCCTGCGTGTGTTTTCAAGACCGTTCCTACTAGATTCCATATATGTGTGTTAGTATACTGTGTTTGTCTTTCTTTTTTTGACTTACTTCACTTTTTATGATAGGTTCTAGAGCCAGTCACTTCATTAGGACTGAGTCTTCTGCTGCGGGGGCCTTCCGCAGAAAGGGAAGGCAGCGGGATTACCCCCGGCTGAACTGGGAGATCTCGGAGAGAGGCGAGCCTTGCTGCGGTGCCCCCTCCAGCCCGCCGGTGCAAGCCAGGGACAATCAGACATGGCAGGGGTTCTGTGAGAGTAGTTCCGCTTTATTAGTGTAGATCTACAGCTTTTATAGGCAAGTGAAGGGGGTTTTGCACAGGACTTCCGATAGATTACACCAACCAAGATAAAGGTCAAGCAATCATTCACGAGCACAGAAACCAGGGGAACCAATCAGAAATTTTGACCATCAATTAACAATTCAGATCACGCCCTGTCTCTTCCTGTAGGCGCCATCTTACCTGCAAACTGCAAACATGTGCTTAAGCTTCTTTAAACAATGTGCTTAAGCTTCCTTTCACTCCCACGCCCCTTCATGTTGGCGCCATCTTAGCTCCAAGCTGAAACAATGTGCTTAAGCTTCCTTATGCTTGCAACGGTCCGCTTTCAATTCAGAGCCCCACATTCTGCACTTCATTTAACAGCTGAGTAGTATTCCATTGTGTATATGTACCAGGGCTTCTGTATCCATTCATACATCGATGGAAATCTAGGCTGTTTCCATGTTCTGGCTCTTGAATAGAGAGCTGCAATGAGCATTGGGGTACAGGTGCTTCTTTCAGTTTTGATTTCAACAGGATGCAAGCCTAAGAGTGGAATTGCTGGGTCGTAGGGTGCTCCTATTTTTAGCTTTTAAAGAAATTTCCATACTGTCTTCCATAGAGGCTGTATCAATTGACATTCCCACAAGCAATGCAAGAGGGTTCCCTTTTCTCCGCACCCTCTCCAGCATTTATTGTCTGCAGATTTTTTGATGATGGCCATACTGACAGGTGTGAGGTGGTATCTCATTGTGGTTTTAATTTGCATTTCTCTAATAATAAGCGAGGTTGAGCATCACTTCATGTGCTTTTGGGCCATCTGTATATGTGTGTTAGTATACTGTGTTTGTCTTTCTTTTTTTGACTTACTTCACTTTTTATGATAGGTTCTAGAGCCAGTCACTTCATTAGGACTGAGTCTTCTGCTGCGGGGGCCTTCCGCAGAAAGGGAAGGCAGCGGGATTACCCCCGGCTGAACTGGGAGATCTCGGAGAGAGGCGAGCCTTGCTGCGGTGCCCCCTCCAGCCCGCCGGTGCAAGCCAGGGACAATCAGACATGGCAGGGGTTCTGTGAGAGTAGTTCCGCTTTATTAGTGTAGATCTACAGCTTTTATAGGCAAGTGAAGGGGGTTTTGCACAGGACTTCCGATAGATTACACCAACCAAGATAAAGGTCAAGCAATCATTCACGAGCACAGAAACCAGGGGAACCAATCAGAAATTTTGACCATCAATTAACAATTCAGATCACGCCCTGTCTCTTCCTGTAGGCGCCATCTTACCTGCAAACTGCAAACATGTGCTTAAGCTTCTTTAAACAATGTGCTTAAGCTTCCTTTCACTCCCACGCCCCTTCATGTTGGCGCCATCTTAGCTCCAAGCTGAAACAATGTGCTTAAGCTTCCTTATGCTTGCAACGGTCCGCTTTCAATTCAGAGCCCCACATTCTGCACTTCATTTAACAGCTGAGTAGTATTCCATTGTGTATATGTACCAGGGCTTCTGTATCCATTCATACATCGATGGAAATCTAGGCTGTTTCCATGTTCTGGCTCTTGAATAGAGAGCTGCAATGAGCATTGGGGTACAGGTGCTTCTTTCAGTTTTGATTTCAACAGGATGCAAGCCTAAGAGTGGAATTGCTGGGTCGTAGGGTGCTCCTATTTTTAGCTTTTAAAGAAATTTCCATACTGTCTTCCATAGAGGCTGTATCAATTGACATTCCCACAAGCAATGCAAGAGGGTTCCCTTTTCTCCGCACCCTCTCCAGCATTTATTGTCTGCAGATTTTTTGATGATGGCCATACTGACAGGTGTGAGGTGGTATCTCATTGTGGTTTTAATTTGCATTTCTCTAATAATAAGCGAGGTTGAGCATCACTTCATGTGCTTTTGGGCCATCTGTATATCCTCTTTGGAGAGGCGTCTCTTTAGATCTTTTTCCCATTTTTTTGATTGGGTTGTTCATTTTCCCTGTGCTGAGTTGCCTGAGTTGCTTGTAGATTTTGGAGATTAATTCTCTGTCTGTTGTTTCATTTGCTATGATTTTCTCCCACTCTGTGGGGTGTCTGTTGAGCTTTTTTGTAATTTCTTTTGCTATACAAAAGCTTTTAAGTTTCATGAGGTCCCACGTGTTCACTTTTCTTTTCAGTTCCGCTATTCTAGTAGGTGGGTCAGAGAAGATCTTGCTTTGATTGATGTTTTTGAGGGTTTTGCCTATATTCTCCTCTAAGAGTTTGATGTTTTCTGGTCTTACATTTAGTGCTTTAATCTATTTTGAGTTGACCTTTGTGCATGGTGTCAGGGAATGTTCCAACTCCATTTTTCTGCATGGAGCTGTCCAATTTTCTCCGCACCACTTGTTGACGGGGCTGTCTTTGTCCCATTTTATAGTTTCTCCTCCTTTGTCAAAAATAAGGTACCCATAGGTGCGTGGGTTTCTCTCTGGGTTCTCAGTCTTGTTCCATTGGTCTATAGTTCTGTTTTTGTTCCAGTACCATACTGTCTTGATGACTGTTGCTTTGTAGTAGAGTGTGAAGTTGAGGCTCATTCCTCCAGCTCCATTTTTCTTTCTCAGGATTGCTTTGGCTCTTCGAGGTCTTGTGTGTTTCCATATGAACTGCATTATTCTTTGGTCTAGTTCTGTGAAAAATGTCGATGGTAGTTGGATAGGTATTGCATTGAATCTGAAAATGATATTTGGTAGCATGGTCATTTTCACAATATGGATTCTTCCGACCCAGGAACATGGAATATCTCTCCATCTCTTTAAGTCTTCTTTAATTTCTTGCATGATTATCTTGTAATTTTCTGTGTACAGTTGCTTTGTTTCTTTGGATAGGTTTATTCCTATGTATTTGATTCATTTGGTTGCAATGGTGAAGGGGACTGCCTCTTTGATTTCATTTTCTGATTTTCCATTGTTTGTGTCTAGGAATGCCAGTGATTCCTGTGTGTTGACTGTATCCTGCGACTTTGCTGAATTCGTTGATTAGCTCTAGTAGCTTTGTAAAAGTGTCTTTGGGATTTTCTATGTATAGTATCATGTCGTCTCAAAAAGAGAGAGCTTGACTTCTTCCTTTCCAATCTGGATTCCTTTGATTTCTTTCTCTTCTCTTATTGCTGTTGCTAGGACTTCCAGGACTATGTTGAATAGTAGTGGTGAAAGTGGACACCCCTGTCTTGTTCCTGATCTTAGAGGGAATGCTTTCAGTTTTTCACCATTGAGGATAATGTTCGTTGCAGGCTTCTCATATATGGCCTATAATATGTTGAGATAGGTTCCTTCTATGCCCATTTTGTGAAGAGTTTTTATCATGAATGTATGTTGTACTTTGTCGAAGGCTTTTTCTGCATCTATTGAGATGATCATGTGATTTCTGTCTCTCAGTTTGTTAATATGGTGTATCACATTGATTGATTTGTGGATGTGGAAGAATCCTTGCATGCCTGGGATGAACCCGACTTGATGATGATGTATGAGTTTTTTTTTCTGTCGTTGAATTCTGTTTGCCAGGATTTTGTTGAGGATCTTGGCATCTAAGTTCATCAGGGAAATTGGCCTGTGGCTTTCCTTTTTTGTGTTGTCTTTGCCTGGTTTGGGTATCAGGGTGATGGTGGCCTCGTAGAATGTGTTTGGAAGTTTTCCTTCCTGTGCAATTGTGTGAAAGAGTCTTAGAAGGACAGGCATTAGCTCTTCTTTAAATGTTTGGTAGAATTCGGCTGTGAAGCCATGTGGTCCTGGGCTTTTATTTTTGGGTAGATTTTTAATCACAGATTCGATTTCTGAGCTTGTGATTGGGTTGTTCAAAGTTTCTGTTTCTTCCTGGCTCAGTCTTGGGAGATTGATCTTCCCCAAGAAACTGTCCATTTCTTCCAGGCTGTCCAGTTTGTTGCCATAGAGTTGCTCATAATAGTCCCTTAGAATCCTTTGGATTTCTGAATCATCTGTTGTAACCTCTCCTTTTTCGTTTTTGATTTTTTTGATCTGCTTCTTCTCTCTCTTTTTCTAACTGAGTCTGGCCAGAGGCTTGTCAATTTTGTTTACCTTTTCAAAGAACCAGCTCTTTGTTTTATTTATCCGTACTATAGTTTCTTTCATTTCTTTCTCATTTCTTTCTGCTCTAGTCTTTATAGTTTCTCTTCTTCTGCTGGTTTAGGGATGTTTTTGTTCTTCTTTTTCCAATTGTTTTAAGCGGAGAGTTAAGTCATCTAAGTCATATTTTCCTAGTTTCCTGAGGTGGGATTATATTGCTATAAATTTCCCGCTTAGCACTGCTTTTGCGGTATCCCATAGGTTTTGCACGGTCGTATGTTCATTGTCATTTTCTTCTAGGACTTTTTAAAATTCTCCTTTGATTTCCTCAGTAATCAGTTGGTTTTTTAGGTATGTGTTGTTTAATCGCCGTGTGTTTGTATTTTGAGCGGTTTTTTCCCTGTAGTTGATCTCTAGTCTCATTGCATTGTGGTCTGAGAAGATGGTTGATATAATTTCAGTTTTCTTGAACTGACTGAGGTTTGATTTGTGGCCCAAGATGTGGTCTATCCTGGAGAATGTTCCGTGAGTACTTGAGAAGAAAGTGTATTCTTCTGCTTTTGGGTGGAACGTCCTAAAGATATCGATGAGGTCCATCTTTTCTAGTGTGGCATTTAAGGCTTGTGTTTCTTTATTAATTTTCTGTTTGGATGATCTGTCCATTGGTGTGAGAGGAGTGTGAAAGACTCCTACTATTACTGTGTTATTGTTGGTATTGAGGTGCCCCTGTGTTGGGTGCGTAGATATTCATGACTGTTATGTCTTCCTCTTGGATGGATCCCTTAATCATGATGTAGTGACCTGCCTTGTCTCTTAGAATCTTCTTTACTTTAAAATCTATTTTGTCCGATACGAGGATTGCTATTCCAGCTTTCTTTTGATTTCCATTTGCATGGAATATCTTTTTCCAGCCTCTCACTTTCAGTCTATGGGTGTCTCTAGGTCTGAAGTGGGTCTCTTGTAAACAGCATATATATGGGTCATGTTTCTTGATCCATTCAGCCAACCTGTGTCGTTTGGTTGGAGCTTTTAGTCCATTTACATTCAAAGTAAGTATTGATACAAATGTTCCTATTGTTATCTTCTTAGAAGTTTGGCGTTTGATTTGTAGGATTTCTTCTACTCTTGTATTTATTGGCTATATCAGGCCGTTTAACACTTGTTGTAGGGCTGGTTTTGTGGTACGGAATTCTTTTAGTTTTTGTCTATCTGAGAAGCTTTTGACTTCTCCGTCGATTCTGAATGAGATTCTTGCCGGGTAGAGAATTCTTGGTTGGAGGTTATTCTCTTTTAGCCATTTAAATGTGTCTGCCATTCTCTTCTGGCCTGCAGGGTTTCTGTTGAGAGATCCGCAGTTAGACGTATGGAATTTCCTTTATATGTTATTTGTTGTTTGCTCCTGGCTGCTTTTAGTAATCAGTTGGTTTTTTAGGTATGTGTTGAATGCGTTTTGTATTTTGAGCGGTTTTTTCCCTGTAGTTGATCTCTAGTCTCATTGCATTGTGGTCTGAGAAGATGGTTGATATAATTTCAGTTTTCTTGAACTGACTGAGGTTTGATTTGTGGCCCAAGATGTGGTCTATCCTGGAGAATGTTCCGTGAGTACTTGAGAAGAAAGTGTATTCTTCTGCTTTTGGGTGGAACGTCCTAAAGATATCGATGAGGTCCATCTTTTCTAGTGTGGCATTTAAGGCTTGTGTTTCTTTATTAATTTTCTGTTTGGATGATCTGTCCATTGGTGTGAGAGGAGTGTGAAAGACTCCTACTATTACTGTGTTATTGTTGGTATTGAGGTGCCCCTGTGTTGGGTGCGTAGATATTCATGACTGTTATGTCTTCCTCTTGGATGGATCCCTTAATCATGATGTAGTGACCTGCCTTGTCTCTTAGAATCTTCTTTACTTTAAAATCTATTTTGTCCGATACGAGGATTGCTATTCCAGCTTTCTTTTGATTTCCATTTGCATGGAATATCTTTTTCCAGCCTCTCACTTTCAGTCTATGGGTGTCTCTAGGTCTGAAGTGGGTCTCTTGTAAACAGCATATATATGGGTCATGTTTCTTGATCCATTCAGCCAACCTGTGTCGTTTGGTTGGAGCTTTTAGTCCATTTACATTCAAAGTAAGTATTGATACAAATGTTCCTATTGTTATCTTCTTAGAAGTTTGGCGTTTGATTTGTAGGATTTCTTCTACTCTTGTATTTATTGGCTATATCAGGCCGTTTAACACTTGTTGTAGGGCTGGTTTTGTGGTACGGAATTCTTTTAGTTTTTGTCTATCTGAGAAGCTTTTGACTTCTCCGTCGATTCTGAATGAGATTCTTGCCGGGTAGAGAATTCTTGGTTGGAGGCTATTCTCTTTAGCCATTTAAATGTGTCTGCCATTCTCTTCTGGCCTGCAGGGTTTCTGTTGAGAGATCCGCAGTTAGACGTATGGAATTTCCTTTATATGTTATTTGTTGTTTGCTCCTGGCTGCTTTTAGTAATCTGTCTTTATATTTAGTCTACGTTAGCTTGATTAGAATGTGCCTTGGTGCATTTCTTCTGGAGTTTATCCTGTATGGAACTCTTTGTGCTTCTTGGACGTGGTTCACTATTTCCTTTCCCATTCTGGGGAAGTTTTCCACTATAACCTCTTCAAGAATTTTTTCGTAACCTTTCTTTCCCTCTTCTTCCTCTGGAACTCCTATAATTCTTTTGTTGGTGCATTTGTATTGTCCCATGCGTCTCTGAGGCTATCCTCAGTTCTTTTAATTCTTTTGTCTTTGTTCTGTTCCTCACCATGTATTTCCACCATTCTGTCTTCCAGCTCACTTATCCGTTCTTCAGCCTCTGATACTCTACTGTTGAGACCTTCTATAGTATTTTTGAGTTCAGCAATTGAGTTGGTGGTCTCTATTTGCTTATTTTTCATTTCTTGCATGTTTCTTCTCAATGCACTAATTTCCTCTAATATTCTGGTTTTGGTGTTTTGCATCCTCATTAGTATAGCTTTTCTGAATTCTCTTTCAAGTAATTTGTCTATCTCCTCCTCTGTCAGTTGAAGCTGTGATTCTCCAGCTTGGTCCTTCATTTGTGCAGTGTTTCTCTGTCGTTTCATTATTAGGTTAGGTTTTGTTTCTTTGTGGGTGTCTGTGTGTACGGAGTTCTTTTCCCCACCAGGCTTCTTGGTTGAATTTTCCCTTCCTTTAGGTTTCTGTCCTTCTAGAAGGGTTCAGTGGTTTGTGTCTTGGGTGGTGTTAGGTCTTGTTTACAGATGAACAGTCTCTAGTGTTGTATGTTCTTTGATAGTGTGGAGTCTTGGAATCAGGGCTTCTAGTCCGAGGATCCTTGGTTTGATGTTTGGTCTCGGGGTTGAGGCTCTATGTCTGGTTTGCTATGGTGTTCCTTGATATTAGTTCAAATACTAGTATCTGAGGAGTAAGAGGTATGTCCCTAATGGGTGACAGTCATAAAAGCATGCAGATATTTTCTAACATAGTCATAAGATATACATACATACACAGCAATAACCACATCTAACCAGTCTTACAGTGACAAAGCATAGGAAATTTTTCTGGCAAACAATGCAATCAGAGATGGTACTTGCCGTTAAGCTCTGAATTAATTAAAATAGTGCCTGGAAAAATAGATCTTTGGTATGGTCCTGGCTTGGATTATTTCACTGAAAGCAATTTTTAGCTAAGACATGTGTTGGGGATGAGGAAGAGGAGAGTGAATGGGTAATGAGAAGGAATAGAGTCAAATTGGAAGGAGTTTATAGGGTTATGTATCCAAGATTAGTGTGTTGTATTGTTTAGTGCAGCTGGAAGAGAATAGTGGAGACAGGAAGGTAGGAAATTTTATCTAGGGGGCAGTGATAGATAGGAGAAAGTTTTACATTTAGAACATAGAAGGAGGAAGGAGTGGGAAAGATGATAGAAAATTAGAAGTTCAAAAATTAAAATTAAAAAAAGAATTAATAATTAAAAATTTTAAAAAAGAAATTAAAAATTAAAAAGGGAAGAGAAACTTAGTAAGAAGAGACAAAAGAGAAAAAAAAAAAAAAAAAAAACCCTAAACCTGACCGATCAAACGAATAAACAAAACCGTCTGCAACAGATAAACAAAAAAGCTAAATACTGTCCCTGGTTTTTATCCTCTCATCTGTCTGGTGGAAGCCAATCTGCTCTCGATGGTGTTGTCTTGATGATGTAGCCTTTCCCTTATGGCACCAGTCTGCAAGCTCAGGTGCTGGCCTGGATGGCGGGCTGATCCCTGTCCATTGGGTGGGGGACCGTGGTGTGCACACAATCCCGTGTTGGAAGGGGGCGTCCTGGCTCTGCCACGCTTAGCCTCTGATACCTGCCCTTCTCCTGGCTTGCTCCACTGCGGGTGTAGCTATGGGGGTGCACAGCGTCCTCAGCCACTGGTGCGCGCGCACTGCCGGTTATGCCTCCAAGTCCCAAAGACAGGCACAAGCTTCCCCGTCTGGTTCGAGCTCTGTCCCTGATCAGCAATCTGTGGGCTACTTCCCCTTCAGCCAGTCCCCCACTAGGAGTGTTTGAACTCACCAGGTGCCAGGCAGAAAGTCACGATTTTCGCTCGGCCGAGCGGCGCGATTTTCACACTGGGCGCTCCCTCCCTGCTCCAGGTCGCTAGGCAGCACTCCAATAGCGTTCTGTCTGGCCCTGCTCCAGTATCCTATCTTCGCAGTGTCTTAATTTCTGCCGGTGATCCGGGCAGATTCTTGGAATTTCCCCCTGATTACTGCCCTCTCTCCCCCGAGCCTCTGCTTAGCCCCCCTTTTAGGACACTTGCTGGCGCGCTCTCCGTCAGTGCAGTCCGGTGTGGGTGTTAGGATATAGGATTCTTAGAACCGTAACTCCGGGATAGTTCTGGCTGTTCACTCTTCTACTCTTGCGGACCTATGGAATTCTTCTGTCATCTAGCGGCTGGTTTGTTGGTGGTGGTTCATTTCTTGATTAGTTCTGGTGATTCTGTTGGGAAGCTGGTGAAATCTTCCCCTCATTCCTCTGCCATTTTGCCGCCCCTCAGCCCTGTGTTTTTTTGTTGCTGTTTATTTGTATCATAATTTAGATTCGCTTTCAGCTTAGTGGAAAAAATGTTGATGCTTATAGTTTGACATTTGAAAAACGAGGAGTTAACCTCTAAGAGCACAGTTAATTTTTATTATGATAATTTTCAATCAGGCAGCATAGGCATAAATATGAATTATTCAATCTGAACATTTTGGCATAGTGACTAAGAGTTATTTATATTGTTGTTTCAAGAATATAACCTACTCTGAAGAACAAGGATAAAATAAGTTCAGATAATACCATTTCCTTATGTTGAGATGTGGTGTTGTTCTTACCCAAAATCTGTAATTTTAATCTACTCTTGAGAAAATATCGCATTAGCCAAGATTGAGGGACATTTCACAAAATAAATGACAGTAGTCATCAAAATGGTCAGAATCATAAGGGAAAGGAATCTTAAGGAATGATCACACATGAGGAACCTAGGAAGTGACATTTATGAGCAGATTAGAAGGTTGAACTGGCTTCTGGACCTGAAAACTAACATAGGTAGGAAAACTGACAAGTTTTAAAGAATATCTGTACAATTAAAATATTGTATTAATGTAATTTCCTAGCCTTTATTATTATTCTATGGCCTTAAAAACTGTTAACAGTAGAGAAATCTGCGTGGAAGTATAAAGGCACTTTGTACTAGTTTTGAAATTTTTCTATAAGTCTGACATCATTTCAAAATTAAAAATAAAGAATAAGCAGATGGGTGTACAAATAATCCACAAAGCTTAGAATTTTACAGAAGTCTGTCAGATTTACTTTAGCTTTTTAAAAAATCTTTATAATAGTGTTGCTTTAAATGAGAGTTGGTAAAATGGAGTGTTATCAACCTTAAGAACTTACTCATTATAAGATTATAATTATCATTATATCAAAGCAAACAGTATATATGCCACATAAATAAATTGATACTGCCTGTTCCTTTACCTAAATTTGATTAGCTATCCTATTTCAAGCGAAAATTATATTAAGTAATGAGTTTATTAGATTTCCAACCTGGGCCTTGAAAAGGGTAGTTATATTTTCCAGGTGTCATTTTAATTTTCAGCTCAAGATAATGTGACTTGCAGAAGTTGTATGGAAGTCTGGTTCTGAATTTGCTTCTCTGTGGTGTTTTTCAGTTCATAAATGTATAGCTTGAGTTTCCTGTGTATCTCTCCGGGAGTCATATGTAATACTTGAACAATGTCATTTATGTTAAAATACTTACCATATAAATATGCTTTAAATTGAATTGAGTGTTAGACATTTAAATGAAAATGTTGATTTGGTGAGGGAAACAGTAATAGAGTTATGGTGGTGAGTTAGACACTAAGTCATGTCCAACTTTTGCTACCTGATGGACTATAGCTTGACAGATTCCTCTGACCATGGGATTTTCCAAGCAAGAAGCCTGGAGTGGGTTGCCATTTACCTTTCCAAATATAATTATAACTGTAGTTAAATTATAATATGCTGGTTTTAGCTATCTTGAGTAAATAAAATCCTCCGTATAAGTCTTTATATAGTGAGTCCATGTTATTTTTATGCTTTATCCTTGTGGAGAACAGAAATAAAGTCACATGTATTTTTTAAAAGTCCAACAGAATTAATGACCTTCCAGCCTCCTACTGCTTCTCACTTCATCACTGGACTGTCAGTACTGACTGGTGACTTAGTGAATCTCTGAAAACAATACATAGCAATATTTAATTTTAACAATACCCTTTAGCAACTAAAAGAAGAAAATATATAAGGAAAAAATGTCTATTTGGCATATGAGACAGTCTCACAAATATAAAAATATAGAAGCTATTATCTTAATTGGAACATAACACAATTTACTAAAGGCCTATGTAAAGGAGTTAATGGGAGTTCATGGGACGATAAGTCAAGAACACTAAAAGAAAGCAGTCAAGAATATCTAAAAAGAAGACATCAAGTGGTATACAGATATTTATTTATTTTAATTTCTTAAGAAAAAAATGACCTAAAGTAAAATCTTGTTTTTTACTAGTAGTTGAATACCAAAGCTCACAAATTTGATGATTTTTACACATAAGCAATTAGTTTGAAATGGCACAAAACTGTAAAAAGATGATTGCCACAATGAAGGTTTTTGAATTATGTGTTTTAATGGTGGCTAGCTCCTTGAAAAGGGTAACGTTAACCAATAATGTGACTTGCAGAAGTTGTATGGAAGTCTGGTTCTGAATTTGCTTCTCTGTGGTGTTTTTCAGTTCATAAATGTATAGCTTGAGTTTCCTGTGTATCTCTCCGGGAGTCATATGTAATACTTGAACAATGTCATTTATGTTAAAATACTTACCATATAAATATGCTTTAAATTGAATTGAGTGTTAGACATTTAAATGAAAATGTTGATTTGGTGAGGGAAACAGTAATAGAGTTATGGTGGTGAGTTAGACACTAAGTCATGTCCAACTTTTGCTACCTGATGGACTATAGCTTGACAGATTCCTCTGACCATGGGATTTTCCAAGCAAGAAGCCTGGAGTGGGTTGCCATTTACCTTTCCAAATATAATTATAACTGTAGTTAAATTATAATATGCTGGTTTTAGCTATCTTGAGTAAATAAAATCCTCCGTATAAGTCTTTATATAGTGAGTCCATGTTATTTTTATGCTTTATCCTTGTGGAGAACAGAAATAAAGTCACATGTATTTTTTAAAAGTCCAACAGAATTAATGACCTTCCAGCCTCCTACTGCTTCTCACTTCATCACTGGACTGTCAGTACTGACTGGTGACTTAGTGAATCTCTGAAAACAATACATAGCAATATTTAATTTTAACAATACCCTTTAGCAACTAAAAGAAGAAAATATATAAGGAAAAAATGTCTATTTGGCATATGAGACAGTCTCACAAATATAAAAATATAGAAGCTATTATCTTAATTGGAACATAACACAATTTACTAAAGGCCTATGTAAAGGAGTTAATGGGAGTTCATGGGACGATAAGTCAAGAACACTAAAAGAAAGCAGTCAAGAATATCTAAAAAGAAGACATCAAGTGGTATACAGATATTTATTTATTTTAATTTCTTAAGAAAAAAATGACCTAAAGTAAAATCTTGTTTTTTACTAGTAGTTGAATACCAAAGCTCACAAATTTGATGATTTTTACACATAAGCAATTAGTTTGAAATGGCACAAAACTGTAAAAAGATGATTGCCACAATGAAGGTTTTTGAATTATGTGTTTTAGATGGTGGGCTAGCTCCCTTGATTGAGAATGTATATATTATAATATATAACATTAGTTTTTTTTCACTTCACATTGATCACAAAGTTTTTCCCAAACTATAAAAAGTTTTTAAACATGACTGTAAGCATTTATATTCATTCCCTTGCATAGTTTTATAATGCTTTATTTATCTTCTATAATTGGTTTCTTCAAGGTTGGTTCCAATAATAAAAATGCCAATATAATGCTATTAGAAATAGAAATGAAAGCATAAGTATTGACTAATATTTACTGATGTTGAACTGTTTTTTAACCTTATAAGCAGAATCACCAGAACAATTCAAATGTTTAAATATTTAATGTTATATTACCCTCCAGATATATAATAGCAATTTATGCTTTTGGCCTTGGCATATGAGAATATGTGATTTGTCAAACATTTGCCAACTCTGTAGAAACATTTTTTAAAAAAAATTATGCCACTTTGATTGCTAGAAACTATTTTACCATTTCAAAGTACATTAAAAAATTACAATTGACATTAAACATTTAAGCGTTCATTGGTAGATTATTTTTCTAATTGCCTATTTATAACCTTAGACTACCTTATTTCTAACCTTAACTGAGCACCTCCTATGTATCATTCTGTATAGCACTTTTGTGCGTGTTCAGTGGTTTCCAATTCTGTGGCCCCACAGATTGCCTCAGTCCATGAGATCTTTCAGTTAAGAATACTGGTATGGGATGCCATTTCCTCCTCCTGGCAATCTTCTGGATCCAAGAATCGAACCTGAGTCTCCTGTATCTAGTGCATTGGCAGGCAGATTCTTGACCATGGAGCCACATAGGAAGCATGAGTAACACTTTGCATTTTGTGTTCTCTCCTTTAAACCTAACAATCATCTTGTTTGAGAGGTGTTATGAATTCCTCTTTACAAATTGAGAAGTGAAGTGTAACCACTAAATGTGTCCCAAGTTATAGATCAAGCAGTAAAAATCCAGCAATATTTCTTGATGTTTTCGTGCCAAAGAGAAGTTTCTTGGATCCTTTGGCATAGCAATTAGTTTGAAATGGCACAAAACTGTAAAAAGATGATTGCCACAATGAAGGTTTTTGAATTATGTGTTTTAGATGGTGGGCTAGCTCCCTTGATTGAGAATGTATATATTATAATATATAACATTAGTTTTTTTTCACTTCACATTGATCACAAAGTTTTTCCCAAACTATAAAAAGTTTTTAAACATGACTGTAAGCATTTATATTCATTCCCTTGCATAGTTTTATAATGCTTTATTTATCTTCTATAATTGGTTTCTTCAAGGTTGGTTCCAATAATAAAAATGCCAATATAATGCTATTAGAAATAGAAATGAAAGCATAAGTATTGACTAATATTTACTGATGTTGAACTGTTTTTTAACCTTATAAGCAGAATCACCAGAACAATTCAAATGTTTAAATATTTAATGTTATATTACCCTCCAGATATATAATAGCAATTTATGCTTTTGGCCTTGGCATATGAGAATATGTGATTTGTCAAACATTTGCCAACTCTGTAGAAACATTTTTTAAAAAAAATTATGCCACTTTGATTGCTAGAAACTATTTTACCATTTCAAAGTACATTAAAAAAATTACAATTGACATTAAACATTTAAGCGTTCATTGGTAGATTATTTTTCTAATTGCCTATTTATAACCTTAGACTACCTTATTTCTAACCTTAACTGAGCACCTCCTATGTATCATTCTGTATAGCACTTTTGTGCGTGTTCAGTGGTTTCCAATTCTGTGGCCCCACAGATTGCCTCAGTCCATGAGATCTTTCAGTTAAGAATACTGGTATGGGATGCCATTTCCTCCTCCTGGCAATCTTCTGGATCCAAGAATCGAACCTGAGTCTCCTGTATCTAGTGCATTGGCAGGCAGATTCTTGACCATGGAGCCACATAGGAAGCATGAGTAACACTTTGCATTTTGTGTTCTCTCCTTTAAACCTAACAATCATCTTGTTTGAGAGGTGTTATGAATTCCTCTTTACAAATTGAGAAGTGAAGTGTAACCACTAAATGTGTCCCAAGTTATAGATCAAGCAGTAAAAATCCAGCAATATTTCTTGATGTTTTCGTGCCAAAGAGAAGTTTCTTGGATCCTTGAGAAAGACAATTCTGGCTTATGAAACTTGTAGGAGGCTTTGGATAGAAAAAAAGATTTACAGTTGCATTGCCTTCACAATTCAATCAGTCTCAAAATGGGAAGTTAGAGGCCTAAAGTCAGAAAGAAGATTGTCTAAAGTTCAGCGAATCTAAACTTTAAGTCTGCATTAATCACTCAAATAACTGTTGATACTCAAAAAAACCTAACTTCTATTAGTCATAATGATGACAAATAATTTTCAACATCTGTATTTCACTTTATAATTCAGTAAATTTTACAGCACTAGTGATTTATATTTGTTATGAAAAAATAAGAAACAACTGAGTGGCAAGAAACTATATTTGGATTAGTTACTTACATGTGTTATGCAGATCAGGTTAGTTGCCTACTTTTTATAATTGACAATGAATTTAAAAATTGTTCTTCATAAATAAAAGCACTTTAGAATATCATTCTAAATTTCTATTTGACACATTACAGCTTAAGCAAACTCCTACTCTTTCATATAGATTGCTTGCAACAGTATAAACATGTATACATGCCATACATTACTCTGGGGGAAAAAAAATTTTTTTGCACAATAATACAGATGGTCCCCAACTTACAATATTTTGACTTTGTGGCAATACAAAAGTAATATTCATTCAGTAGAAATTGAGCCTTAAAGTTTCATCTTTTCCTGGGCTAATTATATGCAATATCTTGCCCTCTCATGATGCTGGGCAGCTACAGTGACCTACAGGTAGATAGATCACAGTCAGTCACATTGTCCTGAGTTTGAACAAATGATGCACTTACGAACACTGTGGACCTAACAACACAGTTTTTCCCTTTCGGTACATGTATCAATAAACTATATGAGATATTCAACAGTTTATTGTAAAATAGGTTTTATGTTAAAGGATTTTACCCAACTGTAGGTTAATGCAAATATTTTAAGAACCTTCTAGATGGGCTAGGCTAAGGTATGCCATACTGTAGCTTTGTGTATTCAGGGCATTCTCCTAAATTAAATCCTACTAAATGCTACTTTCATTTAGGATAGATTATTGGGACATAACCCAATGGGTTAGTTGAGGAAGATCTATAATAAATTGTTATTATTATTATACAGTGCATATTGTATTTTCTAAGTACTTTATACTTAATCCTCTGTACAGTTTTCACCTCTGTATTTCAGACAAGAAAATCAAAGAGATGCTAACTTATTCCCCTAGCTAGTAAATGCTCTTGCAAAATAACTTTTAATTGATGATCTCCCAAACAGAGAGCATATCACATTTAGTTAGAAATATGTTATTGAAAAGAAGCAACTATTTTATGGTCTTATTCTTAGAAAATTATTATACATATATGTATAACATTTATAAAACACTATAAACCAAGATTTGAACAGTGTTTACCTCTATTTTATAGGATGAATTTCTTTTCTTTTTTTTGTTAGTTAATATTTAAGATTGCATTACATTGATGATGTTTTTGTTGTTGCTGTTTACTCACTACTTTGTGTTTGATTCTTTTGTCATCCCATGGACTGTAGCCTGCCAGACTCCTCTATCCATGGGATTTCTGAAACAAGAATATTAGAGTGGGTTGCCATTTCCTTCTCCAGGGGATCTTCCCAGCCCAGGGATTGAAACTACATCTCCTACAATGGCAGGCAAATTCTTTATTACTGAGCCACCAGGGTAGTCCCAAGGAAAAAATACCTAAAATATGAGAAATATTGTAATTATAGAAACCTCTATTACAGTTTTAGTGTTCTATTGTCCAAGGAAACAAAATCAGTAAAAATTTAGACTATAAATTTGGTCTGACTATAAATAAACCTGATCCTAAATGTGTGAAAATTAATTTCCCACAACTATCTGAAATGTCCATGCCTTCCAAAAATCACCTATTTGACCACAGAGGATGACATGCTGCATTACCAACAGAAATAGCAAAGAAACTTTGGTTCAAAATTGAAAATATCAGTTCCGACTGTAATAATTTTTATTTCACTTTACTGCAAACTTCTGTAACAAAAAATAACAAACTTTTGTTCTAAGAGGAGTGTAATAATTTATTAGTAGTAAAATATTTTGATTTTGAGTGGAGCATAGCTTCCTAAGGAATTTGGATATTACTTGATAATCTTTAGGGAATTGTTTAAGTTTAAGTGTATTTTATGAATTCAAAGAGAACTGTATTGACATTGTTCCAGAAAGAACAATATCAACAGTGTGTGGGATAAGCCAAAATGAAGGAGAGACGGGAATAAGGAGAAACCACACCTATGATCAGGATCAGTAAATAAACAAGAGGCATCTTGTGTGCTAAATTCTTCAAGAAGATGAAAGGGAATATGGGACAAAAGAACAGCAGGAAAGATGATCATGGATGCCAGGATGAAAAGAAAAGTTAGAGAGGGATATCACAGTAACTGATATCACCAGGAAGCTGTTTAATCACTGGTGGTTGATTTTGACTTAAAAAGTCTGTAAATCCACCACTATAATTTGGATGAGATTTTTCTAACAATGGACGGAAATTAAACCACCTACAGAGACAGTGCCTACTTTCCATATAATTTATAAATTCTAGTTTTATGTATGCACCTTGTCTTTCTCAAGAGCTCTCGCCTTCATTTCCAGAACTCTAATAATTAAAGATTCTTTGTACTGACTCATCTGAGCTTATTCATGTGACTTCAACATCTTCTCAAAATTCTCTCTTAACATTGGATAACTCTATTTAAAGGGCCATAACAAATCTCTATGCTAGTCTTTGAGTTATTTGATTTAGTGTCTGATTCATTTTGTTTCTCCTTTTTTCAGAGTAGGTCAAGCTTATTAGATTATGTATTTCCATTTATTTAGGTACGAGTTTAGAAAGGACTTAAGGTTTAGACCGTATTATGAACGCGTATATATGTGTATATGTGAGTTTATGTGTGTGTAGCTGTGTGTGCACGTTAAGAACCACATAGGTAATAATGTAGAGTACAAATAACTTGAAATATGTTTTGTAAATCATAGCAAATAAACAAGATTACTTGTATATTATCTAACAAAAAAATACTTAAATTGAGAAGTATTTCTGTCTTTAAATTTTAGATTTCTAGGTTGAACTTCAAAGTGGCTAATTGAAGCTGTGCACAGTGATCTAAATTTAGCTGATAATGCCCACACACAAAAATCACATCTACATAATTGTGTCGGTGACTTGTTAATGGGATTTAATAACAGCATTTTTCACAAACTGAAACAATCACAGTCCATAGAGGTTGAAACACAGCATGAATAAGCAGGTTGGTTTCACATCATTAGGAAGATTTAAGTGATACCTAATTAACTCTGAGGAATTATGTACTTCTGTAGAATAGACTACAGTATTAAGAAATAAATAAGAGAAATTCATATTAATAACAGAAATATGTGGGCAGTGAAATGGACTGAAGTCAAATAGTCTTTTAACAAATGCATCACATGTTTCAATAGCTTGAGTTTCCAAGGTGGGGATTTGAGGTAACAGTGGAGTTATGGGAACTCACCAACACTCTGACAGTGAGGGGTGATAAAAAAGCAAAATATACTGTGTTTGCTGGTCATTTGTGAAATATATAGAGAAAAAGGAAATTCAGAGTACAATGTCCTTTGCATGGATTGACCCATTCATTCAAAATGACCAAGGCTAAGAGTAGAAGAAAATTTACTTACATTTCTCCAGATGACTCAGTATTTTGTTAGACTCTCTTTAAATTTTGTCATCACATTTTTTAGCAAAGTCAGAATCTCAATAGGAGTGCCCCGTTTGGAATTTGTTTGTCTGTCTGACGTCAGCATTGAGCCTACAATCAAAAACTCATCTTCCCTTCCTAAGTGTTTTTTTCATTCAAGCTTATTAGATTATGTATTTCCATTTATTTAGGTACGAGTTTAGAAAGGACTTAAGGTTTAGACCGTATTATGAACGCGTATATATGTGTATATGTGAGTTTATGTGTGTGTAGCTGTGTGTGCACGTTAAGAACCACATAGGTAATAATGTAGAGTACAAATAACTTGAAATATGTTTTGTAAATCATAGCAAATAAACAAGATTACTTGTATATTATCTAACAAAAAAATACTTAAATTGAGAAGTATTTCTGTCTTTAAATTTTAGATTTCTAGGTTGAACTTCAAAGTGGCTAATTGAAGCTGTGCACAGTGATCTAAATTTAGCTGATAATGCCCACACACAAAAATCACATCTACATAATTGTGTCGGTGACTTGTTAATGGGATTTAATAACAGCATTTTTCACAAACTGAAACAATCACAGTCCATAGAGGTTGAAACACAGCATGAATAAGCAGGTTGGTTTCACATCATTAGGAAGATTTAAGTGATACCTAATTAACTCTGAGGAATTATGTACTTCTGTAGAATAGACTACAGTATTAAGAAATAAATAAGAGAAATTCATATTAATAACAGAAATATGTGGGCAGTGAAATGGACTGAAGTCAAATAGTCTTTTAACAAATGCATCACATGTTTCAATAGCTTGAGTTTCCAAGGTGGGGATTTGAGGTAACAGTGGAGTTATGGGAACTCACCAACACTCTGACAGTGAGGGGTGATAAAAAAGCAAAATATACTGTGTTTGCTGGTCATTTGTGAAATATATAGAGAAAAAGGAAATTCAGAGTACAATGTCCTTTGCATGGATTGACCCATTCATTCAAAATGACCAAGGCTAAGAGTAGAAGAAAATTTACTTACATTTCTCCAGATGACTCAGTATTTTGTTAGACTCTCTTTAAATTTTGTCATCACATTTTTTAGCAAAGTCAGAATCTCAATAGGAGTGCCCCGTTTGGAATTTGTTTGTCTGTCTGACGTCAGCATTGAGCCTACAATCAAAAACTCATCTTCCCTTCCTAAGTGTTTTTTTCATTCATGCTTACTGTTTCCAGTGACTTTACATTGGCGACTCATTGTGACCTAACAAATAAACCTCACACTGGTCATGATTTACTTAACCAATACATAATACACACAGTCCTTGATACATGCCACCTACTGTGCCATTTTTATTGGACCATTTAATTGTGAAAATAACCTTATGGGGAAGATAGGCATAATATAATTGCCTACTCTCTAAGGATAAGCAAACAGGGCTTGAAATTTGCTGAATTTTACCCAGCCAGGAAGTAGAAAACAATTCCAATTATTCTGACTCCAGAGATCATGCTCTAAACCTGGGTACTTTATTTTCTTCCATATAAACACTCACCCTTTGGTGCTCTATATGAAGTAATTCATTCTGAATCCTCCCTTACCCAGCCCTCACCAGATTTCATCTGTATTTTTCCTGGTAGTCAGCAGAAACTGGCAGAGTTTTAGTAAAGCAAATATAGAGAAAACATTTTTTAAAAAAGATTAAGGCTTTTATATTTCATCAAATTTCTCACCCCTTAATTTGTTAATCTTGAGCACAAATCTTGGGCAAGATCTGTTTATCTCGATTTGTAGTTGCATTTGAATTCAATTCAGTTTTTACCAAAAGCCTTAGTACCTTCAAATAATTGGGGGATATTCTTTGACAGTATTTGCAAACTTTTACTGAATAATGCAAAATAACTTTTCAATCAAAGGTTTAAATTCATACTGAAAATAAAAACTATTAATTATTAGAGATTTTTCAAATATATTATTTCATTATTCCCTTACAAATAAGAGTCTATATTAGTTTAGACAGACTCAACATAATTTAAATAAATATATATATTTATAAATATAAATAAAACATATATATATATATATATATGCAATCCACACTGCAATGATTATTATTCCCAATGAACCAAAGTTTACAGTCATTAAAAATGTAATAAATCTCAGAAGTCTAGCATAGTATTGACATATTGATTTTACTTGTCTGATCTCCTTGCTTGTAGTAGCTACTGGGCTCTTCCTTCAAGAAAATTCTTTGCTGCCACATCAGACAATAGCCTTGTGACAGATGTTCCATGTTTGATTGAAGGAGCACAGAGGAAAATAACAGTCTCTCCATGTTTGTGAGACCACAGTTGAAAATGAACAGTTCTCCCCTTCCAGACTATTGCTATGAAACTCATAGAACCTTGACATAATTTGCAGCCTCCCCTGCACTGAATGAAACCTATGTAGTACTTGAGAATGTCAGGCTCCACAGTACTGAAACACAAGAAGGGTTTGTTTTCCTTTTCTAAAAATTCAACTGTTAGAACCAATGATTGTACAACCCATGATCAAAAAAAAAAAAAAAGTCTCAAAAGTTTTGCTCATTTTCTTTTAAAAAAAATTTTTGGGGTGTTATATATGTGATTCTTTTATAGAAAAAAGTTAAAAATAGATGACAAAATGGAAGTCACCAGTAATCCTTTCTAATAACTATAACCATCACTAACATGATAAATATATCCTTCCTATAAACTCGGAAATGAACACACACACACACAAACACACATATATATTTTTAAGTATAAAAAACTGTTCAGCATACATAGCTTCATAATTTCTTTTTCACTTAATATTATCTTACAAAAATGTTTCTGTGTTCATAAATATACCTCTGTCAACCTAAAATAATATTCACAAACTAAAAGTTAAGAGTTATGCTTTATTCAGTGGTAATGTGTAGACTACAAACCCAGGAGACAGTGTCTCAAATAACCCTGAGAAAACTGCTCTGAGGTAATGGGAGGAGACAGGTTATATAGAAGTTTTACAATAAAGCCCAGATAGTCTGAACATCAAAATATTATTGTTAATTAAAAAAAAAAATAAAGTTACTGAATTTAGAACTTTCCCTTGTATGGGAAAATGCAAGACTCTGGGTTAACTGAAATCATTCCTTTCATAAGCATTTCAGCTCTTTGCACCCAGTATCCTGTGTTTTTCACTTCCTAATTTCACCTAAGGAGTGACTACACTCTAATGGCTTCTAGACTGCAGGTATTTTTCTGCCTCCAGAGTGGCCTTTGGAAAATGTAATAAATCTCAGAAGTCTAGCATAGTATTGACATATTGATTTTACTTGTCTGATCTCCTTGCTTGTAGTAGCTACTGGGCTCTTCCTTCAAGAAAATTCTTTGCTGCCACATCAGACAATAGCCTTGTGACAGATGTTCCATGTTTGATTGAAGGAGCACAGAGGAAAATAACAGTCTCTCCATGTTTGTGAGACCACAGTTGAAAATGAACAGTTCTCCCCTTCCAGACTATTGCTATGAAACTCATAGAACCTTGACATAATTTGCAGCCTCCCCTGCACTGAATGAAACCTATGTAGTACTTGAGAATGTCAGGCTCCACAGTACTGAAACACAAGAAGGGTTTGTTTTCCTTTTCTAAAAATTCAACTGTTAGAACCAATGATTGTACAACCCATGATCAAAAAAAAAAAAAAAGTCTCAAAAGTTTTGCTCATTTTCTTTTAAAAAAAATTTTTGGTGTGTTATATATGTGATTCTTTTATAGAAAAAATTTAAAAATAGATGACAAAATGGAAGTCACCAGTAATCCTTTCTAATAACTATAACCATCACTAACATGATAAATATATCCTTCCTATAAACTCGGAAATGAACACACACACACACAAACACACATATATATTTTTAAGTATAAAAAACTGTTCAGCATACATAGCTTCATAATTTCTTTTTCACTTAATATTATCTTACAAAAATGTTTCTGTGTTCATAAATATACCTCTGTCAACCTAAAATAATATTCACAAACTAAAAGTTAAGAGTTATGCTTTATTCAGTGGTAATGTGTAGACTACAAACCCAGGAGACAGTGTCTCAAATAACCCTGAGAAAACTGCTCTGAGGTAATGGGAGGAGACAGGTTATATAGAAGTTTTACAATAAAGCCCAGATAGTCTGAACATCAAAATATTATTGTTAATTAAAAAAAAAAATAAAGTTACTGAATTTAGAACTTTCCCTTGTATGGGAAAATGCAAGACTCTGGGTTAACTGAAATCATTCCTTTCATAAGCATTTCAGCTCTTTGCACCCAGTATCCTGTGTTTTTCACTTCCTAATTTCACCTAAGGAGTGACTACACTCTAATGGCTTCTAGACTGCAGGTATTTTTCTGCCTCCAGAGTGGCCTTTGGGCTAACAAGCTCACAACAGAGGGAGGGTTGCAATCACTGATGACTGTTACATTCTTGTGTACTGATATTGCTGTTCAGTCACTCAGTCATGTCTAAGTCTTTGCAACCTCATTGCCTGGAGCTTCACTTTCAGCATTGGTCTTTCCAATGAATGTTCAGGGTTGATTTTCCTTAGGACTGAATGGTATAGAAGACAATGTTTCATTTCTCATCTCTTTTCTACCAGGAACAATAAAAACTTTCTGTAAACAACAATATAAAAATATTTTAGATTTTGCTAACTAAATGATGTCTGTTGCAACTATTCAACAGCGCCATTATAGCTTAAAAACAGCCGTAACTGATAGCTACATAAATCCGTATGTGTTTATTAAGGCATCTTCAGTGGCTCAGCAGTAAAAAGTCCACCTGCAATGCAGGAGCTTCAGCAAATGCTGGTTTGATCCCTGGGTTAGGAAAATATCCTTAAGGAGGGCATGTCAATCCACTCCAGTGTTCTTGCTTGGAGTATCCCAGGAACAGAGGAACCTTGCTGACTTCAGTCCACTGGGTCGCAAAGAGTCAGACACAACTGAAGTGACTTGGCACACACACACAGGCATGTTTAATTGCAATAAAGCTTTATTTAAAAAACCAAAAAATGTACCAGAATTGATCGGTGGTTCATAATTGCACATTTGTGACCTACACTATTATTTTAGCATTGGCAGAAGTTGCCATGAAATGGATGTGGTGTGGGTTTTTTTAAGCCATGGGATATGTGCTTTCAGCCTTCTGTTATTATAAAAGCTACTGCACTGCCCAGCATTCCACTGCAGGTATGTCTATCAGTGCTGTGATTAGCATCCCTGAGAGCTAGCTTTCCTACCAATTAATAGCTTCTCCAGCCTGATAGAATTTGCAGGCCTTCTGCTTCCCAACCGGAGGGCCTCTGTGAACTTTGGAACTTCTCCACTATGCTTTATTTAGTGTGTCCACAGCAAGGTTAATTACAAGACAATATTTGATGGATGTGCTTGTTTAATATGTTCATATCTGGACCTCAAGACATTACACAAAATTTTTATCATTTGGGTGGTTTATTAGCATAGCTTGGAAGATCAGTGAAGTTTTCACATTTACCAAGTCTGAAGAAAAGGAAAGAGAGCGTGAAACTTTGGTCATTATTGCCCTTCCTTAGAGACACATCCAGTTGATTTTTCAAGACACGTAACCATTGTAATGTCATTTAAAAGTGTGTTACTTGAAAAAAAAAAAAGTGTGTTACTTGAACTGTACTTCAGTTTCTAGCTCTCTGAATTGGAAATAGCAAACAAAGAATAATCATTAAACGTTGTTATATTTACCATATTCATTCTTATACAAATGTATACCTTTGTTTCATTTTATGTATCTTTTTGCTTGCTTTTGTAGTCCTGTATCATTAATGCCAGAAGATTCAGAATTTGAAGTTAGACTCTTTCTGTGATTTTACACATATGGTTAGGTACTTATTTATTTATTTTGAGTCAGTGTCTATCCATTCTACTTAGTGCTTAACCCAGATCCAAAATGCCAGAATAAAGCATAATTTGATAGAGTCTACCGCAAAAAATGATATTATGCACTTGTTGACTGACAAAATTGCACAATCTTTTCAGTGGACTTTGTAAGGACTGCAGTTTGGTAGATAGCCTACCAGATAACTCTGAAGAACCGCTCTAAAGGTAAAAGCTGGGATTTATATGAGTTTTTGCAACAAAAACCAGGTAGTCAGAACATAGCTCAAATGGTAAGAGTCTGCTTGCAACGCGAGAGGCCTACGTTTGATCCCTGGATCAGGGAGATACTCTGGAGAAGGAAATGGAAACCCACTCACATATTCTTGCCTGGAGAATGTCAAAAACAGGAGAGCCTTGTGGGTAATAGTCCATGGAGTTTCAAACAGTTGGACATGACAGAGTGACTAACACATACGTGCATGCAAAGATGCAAACGTATGGGCTCTCTAAAAATTATTCCTTTGATATGCACCTTCCTCCACTAGTGTGAAGGCCTTATTTCCTAGAAAAGAAGTGAAATATACTGTAATATACCTTTCTGGAAGAGAAGGATTTTATCACTGCGCTATTGTTTCTTGACTGTTCTTATTAGTTTCTTCATTGCCTTCCTTCCCTGACAAGTAACTGATTAAATTTGGCCTTTGGAACTCTGGGAAGGTCAAGGAGTGTGAATGAAGCATATTTCCTACAAATAAGAAATGGTCAGTGAGGTGGGGAGGGGCACAGAAATTATTTGTACCTGAGAGATCCTGTTCTATTTCAAATTTGTACTGCATTTTATTATTAATATAAGAAGCACTCCATTTAAGATCAAATATTTCATTATAGGCATTCACGCTTTTCAACCTTTTCCTAATACAGAAGCAAATAATGGGCTAAAATTATATATATTTCAGTATGTGTAATAGCAGTGACATATGTATATACATATATGATTGAAATATTACATTTTAAAAATAAGTACAAATTGTAAATATTGTATCACATACAGAAAAAAAAGTGTCTTGTTGATAAGTGAAATCTGAGGTTGAGATACTTGGTGAATAGATATAATAAGAAAAGCACAGCTAAATAATCAAAAAGTATTTATATATTTCAGAGAAAATTCCAAGTTTGCTCACTAACTCATCTATATTTTTTCTATACAATTTTAATATCCAAAGTAGACATCAAAAATATAAAAAAACTGAGTATAGCTACTATTTTAGAAGCTAAATTAAAATGACAGATAAATTTTAATTTTGTTTTTTAAATGATTGAGAATGCTGTAACTTTTATCATCCCACCTGGAATTTACTGCTTGGCATCTGATTTTCTTCTATTTTGTTATTTTATAACCTGATTGAGGAATCAAAAAATAAAATTGAAAAGTGGGTCACATGTATTGAACTATTTTCCAAATGTAGTTGTTTCTCATATTCTAAATCTGGATAGGTAACTTCATCACAGGAATTTGCATTAAAATGATCTCTAATTGGCCTTAGGTTAACTGTTTTGGGGAGGAGAGGAGAAAAGAGACAGTAAGAACTGGGCTCTCTAAAAATTATTCCTTTGATATGCACCTTCCTCCACTAGTGTGAAGGCCTTATTTCCTAGAAAAGAAGTGAAATATACTGTAATATACCTTTCTGGAAGAGAAGGATTTTATCACTGCGCTATTGTTTCTTGACTGTTCTTATTAGTTTCTTCATTGCCTTCCTTCCCTGACAAGTAACTGATTAAATTTGGCCTTTGGAACTCTGGGAAGGTCAAGGAGTGTGAATGAAGCATATTTCCTACAAATAAGAAATGGTCAGTGAGGTGGGGAGGGGCACAGAAATTATTTGTACCTGAGAGATCCTGTTCTATTTCAAATTTGTACTGCATTTTATTATTAATATAAGAAGCACTCCATTTAAGATCAAATATTTCATTATAGGCATTCACGCTTTTCAACCTTTTCCTAATACAGAAGCAAATAATGGGCTAAAATTATATATATTTCAGTATGTGTAATAGCAGTGACATATGTATATACATATATGATTGAAATATTACATTTTAAAAATAAGTACAAATTGTAAATATTGTATCACATACAGAAAAAAAAGTGTCTTGTTGATAAGTGAAATCTGAGGTTGAGATACTTGGTGAATAGATATAATAAGAAAAGCACAGCTAAATAATCAAAAAGTATTTATATATTTCAGAGAAAATTCCAAGTTTGCTCACTAACTCATCTATATTTTTTCTATACAATTTTAATATCCAAAGTAGACATCAAAAATATAAAAAAACTGAGTATAGCTACTATTTTAGAAGCTAAATTAAAATGACAGATAAATTTTAATTTTGTTTTTTAAATGATTGAGAATGCTGTAACTTTTATCATCCCACCTGGAATTTACTGCTTGGCATCTGATTTTCTTCTATTTTGTTATTTTATAACCTGATTGAGGAATCAAAAAATAAAATTGAAAAGTGGGTCACATGTATTGAACTATTTTCCAAATGTAGTTGTTTCTCATATTCTAAATCTGGATAGGTAACTTCATCACAGGAATTTGCATTAAAATGATCTCTAATTGGCCTTAGGTTAACTGTTTTGGGGAGGAGAGGAGAAAAGAGACAGTAAGAATTTATCAGCTGCAAAAGCTGAAGAAAGTCACATTTGCATACCATTTTGGGACATTCCTGTTCCCAAGGCCACAGGTGCAACTTAATGGAAACTTTTGAGTTTAAGATTTTGCAACAGAAAGCCCATCAGTAAAATCTAAAAAAGGAGGTTACACACCATTCTAGTGTGAGTTATTGAACCTACAACATGTGTGACATATCAGATGCTGCAGGACTCGAAAGGGCACAGATTCTGACCTCTGTTATTAGCTAATAGACTACGAAGGCAATACATATTAAAATTCTTTTTGAAAACTCATAACTTTAACCTGGCAATTTCGCTTAAAATAATTTGTCTATATAATAGAAAAAAATGCAGCATTAATAATAAATTTGAAAAAGAAACAAACAAACAAAAAAAAACCAAAAAAAATCTGAACCTAATTCATATATATCCAAATATCTGGGATTGAATAAACAAATTATTATGTATCCAAGTAATGTGCAATATGCAGTCTTTAAAAAAATAGGTAGGGCTTCCCTTGTGGCCCAGTGGGTAAGGACACTGCCTTGCAGTGCAAGAGGTACCAGTTCAATCCCTGGTCTGGGAAGATCCCATGTGCCGCAGAGCAGCTGGACCGATGTGTCCAATTACTGAGCCGGAGCTCTGGAGTGCATTCACCAAGAGCTGGTGCTGTGCGACAACAGAGGTAACTGCGATGGGAGCCTCACATGGGCTAAAGAACAAAGATGGATGAAAAAATAGATAAACAAAAGACCAATAGAAGTGTCCCGCCTGCCTCTCTCCCTTCCCAGCCCCTCTCCCACACACAAAAAAAGAAAATAGGTAGAAATGTAGTCATCTAGTCATAAGTATAAATGAAAAAAACAGATTTTAAAGGATATGATCCTTTCTGTACACACACACACACATGCACATACGTTTATTTTGTCTTATCTAAATGTTCAGAATAAAAATATTGAATCAGTGGCAATAATCATTTATATATTTTTTGGAAGCATAGAATGTACAGGGCTCTTATTTTATTATAAGAACTTAAAAGAGATAATCCTGCTATACTATCTAAGGATATCATTTTGCTTGATTTTGAGAAAATAAAACATCACCCTTTTTTTCCATTAAAATTTTAGAGTATTATATGAAAACATCATCTGCCAACTTGTAGTAGAACAGCAAAGCAATGATTTTAAGAGCTCAGCAATAATGCATGACTGTGCAATGAAAATTTTAAAACATGTACTGACTTTTAGAGCTATATCTGTCGAATATTAAATACCTGAAATTTCTGGTGCCTAAAGCACTTCATTTAGCATAATGTATATAAACTTTGGAGCTATATTCAGGCATCAGTTTTAATAAGTCAAGTGCAAGGTTGGGAGGAAGTTTACTGCATAATATTTTGTTTTAAAATCATTTATTATGGAACTATCCATAATGAATCCTTGTAAGATATGTGAAGTTTGAGAAAAGGTTCTAAATGGAGTTAGTTTTTGAGCACTTTGAGAATAGAAATTAAGCTCAAACATGGTTTTAAACATATTTTTAAGAAAACGATATTGTTTACAATTCAATTTTTTTGTAGTATATATGTAGGATGTGCAGTTATAATATTAAAAAATAGAATTTTGACAAGGGTAAATAAAATAGCCTTATTCACATATCAATGTTAATGTCACTGTCATTGTCAGAGATATAAAAATTAAGTTTTTTAAACAGTGACTGGATTTATTTTCTTGGGCTCCAAAATCACTGGGTACAGTAATGGGAGCTTTGAAATTAAAAGATGCGTGCTTCTTGGAAGAAAAACTATGAAAAACCTAGAGAGTGTGCTAAATAGCAGAGACATTACTTTGCCAACAATAATCTATATAATCAAAACAATACTTTTTCCAGTAGTCATGTATGGATGTGAGAGTTGGACCATAAACAAGGTTGAGTTCTGAAGAACTGATGCTTTCAAACTGTGATGCTAGAGAAGACTCTTGAGGTCACTTAGACACAAGGAGATCAAACCAGTCAATCCTAAAGAAAATCAACCCTGAAATGGAAGGACTGATGCTGAAGCTGAAACTCCAATACATTGACCACCTGGTGAAAAGAGCCAACTCACTGGATAAGACTCTGATGTTGGGAAAGACTGAATGCAGGAGAAGTGGCGATGACAGGAGGAGAAATGAGATGGTTGGATGGCATCACTGATCCAATGGACGTGCGTTTGAGCAATTCTGGGAGATAGTGAAGGACAGGGAAAGTTGCTTTGCTGCAATGCATAGGGTGGCCCAGATATGAATATGACTGAGCAACTGAACAACAAAACAATTCATATATAAGGCAATGAAGAAAACTAAACAAGTGATGTTATACTAGTGTTGAATTAGCTAGTTCTGAGTTTAAAGCAGTAATTAATACTCTCAACTTTCTAAGTTTTGTGTGTCTCTTTTTAAGTTTAGTTAATTTTGCTGGGTGTTATCACAGATTGATGGACATTCACAGTGTTCCTTCTTTTCATATGCATGCATGACATGATGCATGAAGAATTATGCAAGAATATGAAGAATTAATTCACAATGAATGAATAAAATTATTGGTTAATTTAGACAATGTAATTGCTTATATGTTATGTGGGGATTTAAAAACACATTTTAATAAAATTTGACATGCCATCTTAAGAAGATTTGGAGTTGGAAAGGTATTCATTTGCATCCTAGTCATAGCATGAATTATATAACATAAGATAGTCATTAATCACTCTGAAGCTAGTACTGTTGTTGTTCAGTTCCTCAGTCATGTCTGATTCTTTGCCTACCCAAGGGCTTCAGCACAACATGCTTCCCTGTCCTTCACTATCTCTTAGAGCTTGCTCAAACTCATGTTCATTGAGTCGATAATTCTATCCAACCATCTTATCCTCTGTGGTCTATTTCTCCCCCTGCTTTCAATCTTTCCCACCAACAGGGGCTTTTCCAATGAGTTGGCTCTTCAAATCAGGTAGCCAGAAAACTGGAGCTTCAGCTTCAATATGAATCCTTCCAATGAATACTCAGGTTTGATTTCCACTAGGATTGACTGATTTGAGCTCCATGCAGTCCAAGGAACTCTCAAGAGTCTTCTGCAGTACCACAATTTAAAAGCACCATTTCTAAAGTGTTCAGCCATCTGTATGTTCAAATTCTCATGTCAATACATGTCTACTGTAAAGACCATATGTGCTGTGCTTAGTTGTGTTCAACTCTTTACAAATCCATGGATTGTAGCCCAGCAGGCTCCTCTGTCCATGGGGATTCTCCAGGCAAGAATACTGGAGTGTTGTGCCAAGCACCCCCTCCCTTGGATCTTCCCAACACCAGCAAGAACCCAGGTCTTATGCATTGCAGGAAGATTCTTTACCATTGCAGCCACCAGGGAAGCCATAGCTTTCACTATAGAGACTTGTCAGCAAAGTAACACTTCTGTTTTTTTTTTTCTTTCCTTCTTTCTTTTCTTTTGTTAACTTTTATTTTACTTTTAACTTTTACAGAGTTTTGTTGTTTACAGATATGCATGTTCCCAGATTAGCCATATGTATATCCTCCCCTTCCCACCCCTCCCGACCTTCACACAGCACCCCTGAAGGATCTCCTTTTCTCACAGAGCAATGACTATAGCTATTTTCTTCACTTATGATATCATACAGGACTTCATGCTACTTCCTTTATGCCTCCCACACTCTGGCCCTTCCCCACAATGTCTATATGTCCACTGTCCCTGTGTCTCTTTCTGTTGCTTCACTGAGTGTACCATCATCACCATCCTACTAGATTCCATATATATGTGTTAATATATTGTATTTGTCCTTCTCTTTCTGACTGACTTCACTTTTGATGATACGTTCTAGATTCAACCACCTTATTAGAAATGATTCTTATGCATTTCTCTTTACAGCTGTGTAGTATTCCATTGTATATATGTACCAGGGCTTTTTTATCCATTCGTTCATCGATGGGCATCTAGCTCCCTTCCATATTCTAGTTATTGTATAGAGAGCTGCAATGAACATTGTGGTACAGGTGCTTCTTTCAGATTTGATTTCATCAGGGTATAAGCCTAATAGTGGGATTGCTGGGTCTTATGGTGCTTCTATTTTTAGTTTTTTAAGAAATCTCCAGAATGCCTTCCATAGAGGCTGTATCAATTTACACTCCCACCAGCAATGCACAAGTGTTCCCTTTTCTCCATACCCTCTCCAGCATTTATTGTCTATTTGTTGCTGATGGTCATTCTGACGAGTGTGAGGTGATATCTCATTGTAGTTTTGATTTGCATTTCTCTAATTATAAGTGAAGTTGAACATCATTTCACGTGTTTGGGGGCCATCTGTATATCCTCTAGAGAGGTGTCTGTTTAGGTCCATTTCCCATTTTTTCATTAGATTGTTCATTTTCCGGTGCTGAGTTGTCTGAGTTGCTTCTAGATTTCAGAAATTAATTCTTTGTCTGTTGTTTCATTTGCTTTGATTTTCTCCCATTCTGTGGGTTATCTGTTTAGCTTTATTTTAATTTCCTTTACTGTACAGAAGCGTTTAAGTTTCATTAGGTCCCACATGTTCATTTTTCTTTTTAGTTCCGCTATTTTAGTAGGTGGGTCAGGGAAGATTTTGCTTTGATTTATGTCCTTGAGTGTTTTGCCTATATTCTCCTCTAAGAGTTTTAGGGTTTCTGGTCTTACATTTAGGTCTTTAATCCATTTTGAGTTGATCTTTGTAAATGGTGTCAGGGAATGTTCCAACTTCACTTTTTTGCATGTAACTGTCCAATTTTCCCAGCACCATTTGTTGAGGAGGCTGTCTTTGCCTCATTTTATGTTTGCCTCCTTTGTCAAAAATTAGGTACCCATAGGTGCGTGGGTTTATCTCTGGGTTCTCTATCTTGTTCCATTGATCTATATTTCTGTTTTGGGGCCAGTACCATATTGTCTTGATAACTGTTGCTTTGTAGTAGAGACTGAAGTTGGGGAGGCTGATCCCTCCAGTTCCATTCTTCTTCCTCAGGATTGCGTTGGCTATTCAGGGTCTTTTGTGTTTCCATATGAACTGTGTTATTCTTTGGTCTAGTTCTGTGAAGAATGTCATTGGTAGTTTGATAGGGATCGCATTGAATCTATAGATGACATTTGGTGGTATGGTCATTTTCACACTATTGATTCTTCCGACCCAGGATCATGGAATACCTCTCCATCTGTTTAAGTCTTCTTTAATGTCTCTCATGAGTGTTTTGCAAATTTCAGTATATGGTTCTTTTCTTTCCTTGGGTAGGTTTATTCCTAGATATTTGATTCTTTTGGTTGCAATGGTGTAGGGAATTGCCTGTTTTATTTTTTTTTCTGATTATTCATTGTTTGTGTCTAGGAATGCCAGTGATTTCTGTGTGTTGACTTTGTATTCTGCGACTTTGCTGAATTTGCTGCTTAACTCTAGCAGTTTTGTGATAGTGTCTTTGGGATTTTCTATGTATAATATGTCATCTGCAAATAGAGAGAGTTTGACTTCTTCCTTTCCAATCTGGATTCCTTTGATTTCTTTCTCTTCTCTTATTGCCATTGCTAGAACTTCCAGGACTATGTTGAATAGTAGTGATGAAAGTGGACACCCCTGTCTTGTTCCTGATCTTAGAGGGAATGCTTTCAGTTTTTCACCGTTGAGGATAATGTTCGCTGTGGGCTTCTCATACATGGCTTTCACTGTGTTGAGTTTTTGCCCATTTCCTGAAGAGTTTTGATCATAAATGGATGCTGTACTTTGTCAAAGGCTTTTTCTGCATCTATTGAGATGATCATGTGATTTATGTCCTTGAGTGTTTTGCCTATATTCTCCTCTAAGAGTTTTAGGGTTTCTGGTCTTACATTTAGGTCTTTAATCCATTTTGAGTTGATCTTTGTAAATGGTGTCAGGGAATGTTCCAACTTCACTTTTTTGCATGTAACTGTCCAATTTTCCCAGCACCATTTGTTGAGGAGGCTGTCTTTGCCTCATTTTATGTTTGCCTCCTTTGTCAAAAATTAGGTACCCATAGGTGCGTGGGTTTATCTCTGGGTTCTCTATCTTGTTCCATTGATCTATATTTCTGTTTTGGGGCCAGTACCATATTGTCTTGATAACTGTTGCTTTGTAGTAGAGACTGAAGTTGGGGAGGCTGATCCCTCCAGTTCCATTCTTCTTCCTCAGGATTGCGTTGGCTATTCAGGGTCTTTTGTGTTTCCATATGAACTGTGTTATTCTTTGGTCTAGTTCTGTGAAGAATGTCATTGGTAGTTTGATAGGGATCGCATTGAATCTATAGATGACATTTGGTGGTATGGTCATTTTCACACTATTGATTCTTCCGACCCAGGATCATGGAATACCTCTCCATCTGTTTAAGTCTTCTTTAATGTCTCTCATGAGTGTTTTGCAAATTTCAGTATATGGTTCTTTTCTTTCCTTGGGTAGGTTTATTCCTAGATATTTGATTCTTTTGGTTGCAATGGTGTAGGGAATTGCCTGTTTTATTTTTTTTTCTGATTATTCATTGTTTGTGTCTAGGAATGCCAGTGATTTCTGTGTGTTGACTTTGTATTCTGCGACTTTGCTGAATTTGCTGCTTAACTCTAGCAGTTTTGTGATAGTGTCTTTGGGATTTTCTATGTATAATATGTCATCTGCAAATAGAGAGAGTTTGACTTCTTCCTTTCCAATCTGGATTCCTTTGATTTCTTTCTCTTCTCTTATTGCCATTGCTAGAACTTCCAGGACTATGTTGAATAGTAGTGATGAAAGTGGACACCCCTGTCTTGTTCCTGATCTTAGAGGGAATGCTTTCAGTTTTTCACCGTTGAGGATAATGTTCGCTGTGGGCTTCTCATACATGGCTTTCACTGTGTTGAGATAGGTTCCTTCTATGCCCATTTCCTGAAGAGTTTTGATCATAAATGGATGCTGTACTTTGTCGAAGGCTTTTTCTGCATCTATTGAGATGATCATGTGATTTTTGTCTCTCAATTTGTTGATCTGGTGTGCCACATTGATTGATTTGTGGATATTGAAGAATCCTTGCATGCCTGGGATGAACCCGACTTGATGATGATGTATGAGCCTTTTGATGTGTTGTTGCATTCTATTTGCTAGGATTTTGTTGAGAATTTTAGCATCTAGATTCATCAGTGAAATTGGCCGATAATTTTGTGTGTGTGTGTGTTGTCTTTGTCTGGCTTTGGTACCAGGGTGATGGTGGCCTCATAAAATGTGTTTGGAAGTTTTCCTTACTGTGCAATTTTTTCAAAGAGTTTTAGAAGGACAGACATTAGCTCTTCTTTAAATGTTTGGTAGAATTCGACTGTGAAGCCATCTGTCCATGGGCTTTTCATTTTGGGTAGGTTTTTCATCACAAATTCGATTTTTGAGCTTGTGATTGGGTTGTTCAAAGTTTCTGTTTCTTCCTGGCTCAGTCTTGGGAGATTGATCTTCCCCAAGAAACTGTCCATTTCTTCCAGGTTGTCCAGTGTGTTGCCATAGAGTTGCTCATAATAGGCTCTTTGAATCCTTTGGATTTCTGAATCATCTGTTGTAATCTCTCCTTTTTCATTTTTGATTTTGTTGATCTGGTTATTGTTTCTTTTTTTCATGATGAGTGTGGACAGTGGTCTGTCGATTTTATTTATCTTTTCGAAGAACCATCTTTTTCTTTTATTTATCTTTACTATTGTTTCTTTCGTTTCTTTTTCATTTATTTCTGCTCTGATCTTTATGATTTCCCTTCTTCTGCTGGCCTTGGGGTGTTTTTATTCTTCTTTCTCCAGTTGTTTTAAGCGTAAGGTTAGGTCGTCTGTTTGAGATTTTCCTAGTTTCTTGAGGTGGGATTGAATGGCTATAAACTTCCCTCCTGCTTTTGCAGTATCCCATAGGTTTTTCACTGTCATATGTTCATTGTCGTTTTCTTCTAGGAATTGTTTTATTTCTCCTTTGATTTCCTCAATGATCAGTTGGTTTTTTAGGTACGTGTTTTTTAATCTACATGTGTTTGTGTTTTTAGCGGTTTTTTTCCTGTAGTTGATCTCTAATCTCACTGCATTGTGGTCCAAGAAGATGGTTGATAGAATTTCACTTTTCTTGAATTGACTGAGGTTTGATCTGTGACCGAAGATGTGGTCTATCCTGGAGAAGGTTCCATTAGCACTTGAGAAGAAAGTGCATTCTGCTTTTGGATGGAAAGTCCTAAAGATATCAATGAGGTCCATGTCTTTTAGTGTGGCATTTAAGCCTTGTGTTTCTTTATTAATTTTCTGTTTGGATGACCTGTCTATTGGTGTGAGAGGAGTGTTAAAGTCTCCTACTATGATTGTGCTAGTGTCGATGTCTTCTTTTATGTCTGAAAGTGTTCATCTTATGTATTGGGGTGCTCCTGCATTGGGTGCATAGATATTTATGATTGTTATGTCTTCTTCTTGGATTGATCCCTTGATCATGATGTAGTGTCCTGCCTTGTCTCTTCTAATCTTCTTTATTTTGAGGTCTATTTTGTCTGATATGAGGATTGCTACTCCAGCTTTCTTTTGATCTCCATTTGCATGGAATATCTTTTTCCATCCTCTCACTTTCAGTCTATGAGTGTTTCTAGGTCTGAAGTGAGTTCCTGTAGACAGCATATGTATGGGTCGTGTTTTTTAATCCATTCAAACACTCTGTGTCTTTTGGTTGAGGCATTTAGTCCATTTATATTCAAAATCATTATTGATACAAGTGATCCTATTGTCATCTTCTTAGATGTTATGATGGCTTTGTTTTTGGATCTTCTTCTCCTCTTATACTTGTTGTCTATATAAGTCCCTTTAACACTTATAAGCCTGGTTTGGTGTGACTAAATTCTTTTAATATTTACTTCTTTGAAAAGTTTTTGATTTCTCCATCAATTTTCAATGAGATCCTTGCAGGGTAGAGGATTCTTGGGTGCAGATTATTCTCTTTTAACCATTGAAATATGTCCTGCCATTGCCTTCTGGCCTGCAGAGTTTCTGTTGAAAGATCAGCTGTTAAACGGATGGGTTTTCCCTTGTATGTCACTCGTTGTTTTTCCCTTGCTGCTTTGAGAATTCTGTCCTTGTGCTTAATTTGTGTTAGCTTCATTAATATGTGTCTTGGTGTCTTTCTTATCGAGTTGATTCTGTATGGTACTCTTTGTGCTTCTTGGACTTGATTGACTATTTCTTTTCCCATGGTGGGGAAATTTTCAACTATAATCTCTTCAAAAATTTTCTCATAGTCTTTCTTTTTTTCTTCTTCTTCTGGAACCCCTATAATTAGAATATTGGTGAGTTTGATAATATCCAAGAGGTCTCTGAGGCTATCCTCTGCTCTTTTCATTCTTTGAGCTAGATTGTGTTTTAAAGCAGTTACTTCCACCATTCTATCTTCCAGCTCACTTATCCGGTCTTCTGTCTCAGATACTCTGTTCTTGATTCCTTCAACAGTGTTTTTAAGTTCAGTAATTGAGTTGTTGGTCTCTGTTACTTTTTTTGTAAGTTCTTGTATTTCTTTATTCAGTGTGTTAGTTATGTTTTGCAATTTCTCTAAAATTCTGTTTTCTGTGTTTTTGATCATCTTTACTATCATTCTTCTGAAATCATTTTCAGAAAGTTTGTCTAAATTCTCTTCATTGATTTGATCTTGTGTGTTTGTAGATTGTTCCTTCACTTCTGTGGTATTTCTCTGCTGTTTCATTGTTATTATTAATTTTTTAACTGACACTGTTTGTGATTTCCTTTTCCCAGACTTTGAGTGATGTCTGTTGGTGTTTGTTGTTTGGATGCGGCTTCTCATTCTGGGTGATGCTGGTGATTGGGTGATGTCAGGACTTGCATACAAGTGATTGCCTTTGTTGGCGTTCTCACTTGTATACTGCTTTCTAGTGTTAGGCATTCTCTAGTATCGTAGAGTGTTGGAGTCAGTGCTCCCTCCCTAAAGCCCCGGGGCTTGTTGCCTGACCAGGGAATGAAGATTTCATGGCTGGTTTGCTATGGCATTAAATGATATTAAAACATATATAAGAGATTGAGAAGCAAAAGGTCTTGAGGATGCCTTGCAGGGTAGAGGATTCTTGGGTGCAGATTATTCTCTTTTAACCATTGAAATATGTCCTGCCATTGCCTTCTGGCCTGCAGAGTTTCTGTTGAAAGATCAGCTGTTAAACGGATGGGTTTTCCCTTGTATGTCACTCGTTGTTTTTCCCTTGCTGCTTTGAGAATTCTGTCCTTGTGCTTAATTTGTGTTAGCTTCATTAATATGTGTCTTGGTGTCTTTCTTATCGAGTTGATTCTGTATGGTACTCTTTGTGCTTCTTGGACTTGATTGACTATTTCTTTTCCCATGGTGGGGAAATTTTCAACTATAATCTCTTCAAAAATTTTCTCATAGTCTTTCTTTTTTTCTTCTTCTTCTGGAACCCCTATAATTAGAATATTGGTGAGTTTGATAATATCCAAGAGGTCTCTGAGGCTATCCTCTGCTCTTTTCATTCTTTGAGCTAGATTGTGTTTTAAAGCAGTTACTTCCACCATTCTATCTTCCAGCTCACTTATCCGGTCTTCTGTCTCAGATACTCTGTTCTTGATTCCTTCAACAGTGTTTTTAAGTTCAGTAATTGAGTTGTTGGTCTCTGTTACTTTTTTTGTAAGTTCTTGTATTTCTTTATTCAGTGTGTTAGTTATGTTTTGCAATTTCTCTAAAATTCTGTTTTCTGTGTTTTGATCATCTTTACTATCATTCTTCTGAAATCATTTTCAGAAAGTTTGTCTAAATTCTCTTCATTGATTTGATCTTGTGTGTTTGTAGATTGTTCCTTCACTTCTGTGGTATTTCTCTGCTGTTTCATTGTTATTATTAATTTTTTAACTGACACTGTTTGTGATTTCCTTTTCCCAGACTTTGAGTGATGTCTGTTGGTGTTTGTTGTTTGGATGCGGCTTCTCATTCTGGGTGATGCTGGTGATTGGGTGATGTCAGGACTTGCATACAAGTGATTGCCTTTGTTGGCGTTCTCACTTGTATACTGCTTTCTAGTGTTAGGCATTCTCTAGTATCGTAGAGTGTTGGAGTCAGTGCTCCCTCCCTAAAGCCCCGGGGCTTGTTGCCTGACCAGGGAATGAAGATTTCATGGCTGGTTTGCTATGGCATTAAATGATATTAAAACATATATAAGAGATTGAGAAGCAAAAGGTATACCTTTGACAAATGGCAATTAAAACATTATGCAAATACTATCTATCAAATTGAATTATACACACAATCATATACTGCCACAGCATAACCCAAACATTCCAAGAAAAAATACAGTACAATACCTTTGCACAGCGAATAGAGAAAACCAAGAATGATATCTACTGGTTAATAATCAAATTAATTAGAGCACAAATTGGAGAATAATGTTGGAGCAGGGTCACCATTGGGGATAAGGCAATGAGGACAGAACAGACTAAGAAATATGGTGGGAAAAGGGAAAAAGAGAAAGAGAGGATAGAAGACAATGTTAGAATAATACTGCAAATTTAAATATAGAGAGATAAAGATTTGTATGTATTAGAGTTTAGTGTCATAGGAAAGGAGCATCAGAGAAAGCAAAGAATTATAGAGAAAGTAGTAGTACAAATTAAAAAATTTTTAAATTAAAGCAGAGATAAGTATATAGTAAAATATAGAAAAACCAAACAAAAATAATAAAAACAAAACAAAAAAAAATAAACAAAACCCCCACAGAACATTAAAAGACCAATGTGGAACCAAAAGTTTATACCAAAATAAAATGTGTGGTTTATAAGGAAAAAGAAAAAAAAATATGTAAACTTGAATATATTTATTCTTACTGATAAGCTTAGTAGCTTCAATAGGATCCAGTGAATAAAATGAACACATCGACATTCACACACCCAAAAATAAAAAAAAAAAAAAAAAAAAAAAAACAGCGAGGGGGGTACTGAGTGGGTTTGGAAAAAAGAGAAAAAAACAATTGAAACAGAACAAAACAAAACAAGGCATTAAAAAAGAATAAGGAATAAAATGAAATTTTAAAAATCCAAGAGTAACTCCAGCTTCAGACAAAACATGAAAATAGTGTTTATGTTCTTCTGTCTCTTGCTGACTCTTCAGGAATTATCAGTCTTTTTCTTGCCTCTGTCAGTGGTTGGATCTGAAGACCTCTTTGATTGCTTATTTATTTCAGCTTATTCTAGAACTAAAAGGCCCGCCCAGGCTGGCCCTGGGAGTTTCTTAATCCAAATCCCTTTTCTTACTGGCTGGAGCTAAATTCCCTCCCTGTAGCTTGACCAGCAGCCCTGTAGTTTGACCAGCAGTCAAACTAAAGTAGGGAAAATGACGTCTCTCTCACAAAGGATTTATTCCCACACGCTCTATGGGAAGCACTTCTGCAGTGACCCCGACCCTGCTGCAGGCCACCGTCAACCCCCGCCATCATGAGAGACATCAGATTACTCAGAGGTGAGTCTGGCTCAGTCTCATGCAAGATTGCTATTCCCCTCTCCCAGATCACAGTGCGCGCAGAGTTTCCAGTCCTCCTGGGCGGCTCTATGATGGGGTTATTGGTAACTTCCTCCAAAGGGAACTGAGTGTCGTCCTTCTGAGGACTATTTAAGGGCACTTCTAGTTCAACGGGGCACTTGGACCCTCCAAAGCAGGTCTGGCTCAGTCCCTTGTGGGCGTCACTGCTGCTTTCCTAGGTCTTGATCTGCAACAGGCTTTGCACCTTTGGCCCACCCAGCCTCTCTGGCGGGTATGAGGTTTGATTTCTCAAAGCGCGACTGTGCCCTTCCTACCATCTTTTTGTGGCTTCTCCTTTGTTCTTCGATATGGGGTATCCTTTTTATGATCAGATCCAACCTCCTCCTGTTGATGGTTTTTCAGGAACTCGTTGCAATTCAGGCGATTTTTCAGGAGAGATGAGTGCAAGTCCTTCTATGCTGCCATCTTAGCTCCACCCTCTTTTTTTTTTTTTTTTAAGACATTAAATTTTCTTTTACAGCTTCATGCCATGAGCTCTTTTTTATTTAGTCATTATTTTCATTAATATTTATTCTTTGGCATCCCATTGCAGTGCACTGGTTCTGGGCACATGTGCTCCAGAATGCTGGCTCATAATTGGACACACCAGGCCAGATACTCTAGAACACGTGGGATCTTCCAGGCCAGGGATCGAACCCATGCCCCTTGCACTACAAGGTGGACTCTTCACCCACTAGACCACTAGGGAAGCCCATGTCTCTGCTTTTTAATACACTGTCTAGGTTTGCCATAGCTTTTCTTCTAATTAGCAAGTGTCTTTTGAATTCATGGCTGTAGTAACCATATACAGTGATTTAGGGGCCCAAGAAAATGCAATCTGTCACTATTTCCATTGGTTCCTCACCAATTTACCAGGAATTAATAGGACTGGATGCCATGATCTTGGTTTCTTGAATGCTGAGTTTTAGGCTAACTTTTTCACTCTCCTCTTTCACCTTCATCAAAAGGCTGTTTAGTTCTTCTTTGCTTTCTGCCATAGCAATGGTTCATTTGCATATCTGAGATTATTAATATTTCTCCCCACAACTCTGATTGCAATTTGTGCTTTATCCAGGCTGACATTCTGTATGGAAACCCCACTTATAAGTTAAATAACCAAGGTTACAATGCACTGTCTTGATGTGCTCCTTTCCCAATTTGGAACAAGTCTGTTGTCCCATGTCCAATTCTAACTGTTACTTCTTGACCTGCGTACAGATTTCTCAGGAGGCAGGTAAGGTAGTCTGATATTCCCATTTCTTTAAGAATCTTCCACGGTTTGTTGTGATCCAAACAGCCAAAGAATTTTAGCATAGTCAATGAAGCAGAAGTTGATATTTGTCTGAAATTCTCTTGCTCTTTCTATGATCCAACAGATGTTGGCTATTTGATCCAGCTTGTACATTTGGAAGTTTCTGGTTCACGTTCTATTGAAGCTTAGCTTGGGGGATTTGAAGCATGACCTTGCTAGTACATGAAATTAATGTAATGGTATGATAATTTGAACATTCTTTGACACTGCTTTTCTTCGGAATTGGAGTGAAAAATGATGTTTTCCTGTCCTCTGGCCACTGCTGAGTTTTCTAGATTTGGTTGCATATTCAGTGTAGCATTTCAACAGGATCATCTTTTAGTATTTGAAATAGCTTAGTTGGAATTCCATAGTCTGCATGAACTTTGCTCATAATGATTCTTCCTAAGGCCCACTTGAATTCATACTCCAGGATGTCTGGTTCTAGGCAAGTGATCACACCATCCTGACTATGTGGGTCATTAAGATATTCCTTGTGTATTTCTTCTGTGTATTTTTTCCAGCTTCTGCTTCTGCTTAATTTTTTCTGCTTCTGTTAGGTCCCTACCATTTCTGTTCTTTATTGTGACCATCTTTGCATAAAATATTCCCTTGGGGTCTCTGATTTTTTTGAAAAAATATTTAGTCTTTCCCATTGTGTTGTATCCCTCTATTTCTTTGCATTGTTCATTTAAGAATGTTTTCTTGGACTTCCCTGGTGGTCCAGTGGGTAAAGACACTGTCTTACAGTGCAAGGGTTGCTGGTTGGATCCCTGGCTGGGGAAGATTCCATGTGCTGCAGAGTATCTGGACTGATGTGTCCAACTACTGAGCCAGAGCTCTGGAGTGCGTGTGCCCAGAGCCAGTGCTCTGTGACGAGAGCGGCCACTGTGACGGGAGGCCCACACAGGCCAATGAACAAAGATGGATGAAAATAAATAAACGAAAGACCAATAGAAGTGGCCAAAAAAAGAAAAAAAAACATGGAAAAAAAATAAAAGGTTTTCTTATCTTTCCTTGCTATTCTTTGGAACTCTACATTTAGATGACTATATCTTTCCTTTCCTCCTGTGTCCTTTGATTCTCTTCTTTTCTCAGCTATTTGTAATACCACTTCACCTAGTTTACATATATGTAAAATAGAAGCAATAATGACAGTTCTTCAAATAATAATTTAAAGAAAAAATGAGATAATGCCAGAATGTCAGGTTAGCATTGAGCACTTAGTAGTTGTCCAGTATGTGGTTATTACTACTTCCTTGCCACTGAACTCTACACTTCTTCCTCCGAATTTATTCACTCTTCAGAATTCCTTTTACTCATTCAACAAGTTGTTTTTTTTTTTGAATGAGTAAAATACTATACTGAATATGCTAGCAAATTTAGAAAACTTAGCACTATAGAAAGAGGTGTTGAAGTTCAAGTGGTAAGGGATTCAAAGCACTAGCTTGTTTGTGATAAAGTCTGAGCCACAGTCAGATTCTGCTAATGACAATGTGCATACTTGCTCTGTTTCATCACTTTTCTTTCTTTCTTATCAAAATAAGATAGATATAAGTCTTTGTCTTCTTTGGAATGTTACTTACAACCTTAAACTCTATTAAAGTTTGCTCGTTTCAGCCAAATTTACCAATCAACTTGGTGTAGCAATAATTACACTGTCCTAGAGAAGAGTAAAGGACTCTGGGGTCTCTGATTTTGAAAATATTTAGTCTTTCCCATTGTGTTGTATCCTCTATTTCTTTGCATTGTTCATTTAAGAATGTTTTCTTGGACTTCCCTGGTGGTCCAGTGGGTAAAGACACTGTCTTACAGTGCAAGGGTTGCTGGTTGGATCCCTGGCTGGGGAAGATTCCATGTGCTGCAGAGTATCTGGACTGATGTGTCCAACTACTGAGCCAGAGCTCTGGAGTGCGTGTGCCCAGAGCCAGTGCTCTGTGACGAGAGCGGCCACTGTGACGGGAGGCCCACACAGGCCAATGAACAAAGATGGATGAAAATAAATAAACGAAAGACCAATAGAAGTGGCCAAAAAAAGAAAAAAAAACATGGAAAAAAAATAAAAGGTTTTCTTATCTTTCCTTGCTATTCTTTGGAACTCTACATTTAGATGACTATATCTTTCCTTTCCTCCTGTGTCCTTTGATTCTCTTCTTTTCTCAGCTATTTGTAATACCACTTCACCTAGTTTACATATATGTAAAATAGAAGCAATAATGACAGTTCTTCAAATAATAATTTAAAGAAAAAATGAGATAATGCCAGAATGTCAGGTTAGCATTGAGCACTTAGTAGTTGTCCAGTATGTGGTTATTACTACTTCCTTGCCACTGAACTCTACACTTCTTCCTCCGAATTTATTCACTCTTCAGAATTCCTTTTACTCATTCAACAAGTTGTTTTTTTTTTTGAATGAGTAAAATACTATACTGAATATGCTAGCAAATTTAGAAAACTTAGCACTATAGAAAGAGGTGTTGAAGTTCAAGTGGTAAGGGATTCAAAGCACTAGCTTGTTTGTGATAAAGTCTGAGCCACAGTCAGATTCTGCTAATGACAATGTGCATACTTGCTCTGTTTCATCACTTTTCTTTCTTTCTTATCAAAATAAGATAGATATAAGTCTTTGTCTTCTTTGGAATGTTACTTACAACCTTAAACTCTATTAAAGTTTGCTCGTTTCAGCCAAATTTACCAATCAACTTGGTGTAGCAATAATTACACTGTCCTAGAGAAGAGTAAAGGACTCTGTAGTTAGAGCAAGTGATTAAAAATTTCAGTTTTATATTTTAGAAAAAATTTCCTGGAGAAGGTAAATTACAGAAGGGTCAGAAAGGATATATAGCATTGCTGTTACCCAGGAAAAGAAAAAACTCTTCAGGCCTTGTCAACTGAAAAATCAAAAACAACCTAAAAGTTGCAATTTTGGGTATTGTTTGAGGGCCTTGTTGAAGACTACAGCCCAGATACCTGTGAAGAACTGTTCTAAAAAAGTAAAAAAGTCAGGATATTTAGGAGTTTTGTTGAATAAAAAAAAAAAGATTGAGTATCAAAAGATTACTGCTAATTATAAAAAGCATTACAAACAAACAAAGTCAAGTTCCTGATTTTAGTGCTTTTCTTTGCATGAGAAGATTCAAGAATGTGGACTATTGAAAATAATTCCTTTCGTTTGCATCTTAACTCTTTAGAACTGATATCTTATTTTATTCTAAATTCCCCTGAAGGCACACTTAGGGATCACTACAGGGTCTCAGGACTTGAAGGTTGACAGTACTTGTTTCTTTTTTTATCAGAAAGTCCAGCAAACTTGTTTGTTGACTGAAATGGTCAGCAGACAACCTTTATTTATTACTATTATTTTTTGTTTAGGCCATAACCAGGTAAACTATGCTCAGCTATGTTCAACTCTTTGCAACCCCATGAACTATAGCCTGCCAGGCTCTCTGTCCATGGAATTTTCCAGGCAAGAATACTGGAGTGGGTTGCCATTTCTTACTCCAGGGTGTCTTCCAGACCCAAGGATCTAACCTATGTCTGTTATATCTCTTCACTGACTGGTGAATTCTTTACCACTAACACTACATAGGCTAGCATATATACCCTAACCTACTTAGAACCTAGCTACTACAGCCTGCTGTTCAGATTTGTTTTCCCATTTTATCCTCCCTACCCTGCCCCCGACATGCATAGTGGTTTCAACCAAAAACTAGATTATGTTAACACAGACTTTATTGCCCTAACATTAACTCCACAGAAAGTGTCCCTGTCTCCTCCCTTTCCTAACAACTCTCTGGAAGTAGCTTCCTGAGATTCATTTAACAGACCCTGGAAATGGTGTCTGTAGAAACATGTCCCTCAGAACTCCTTCAAATATTTTACTGAGTTTATTGGAGTGGTTTTTACATATTCTTGCCAAGATAAGTCCCCTCTACTCTTATAAGAGTTTCTAAAGGATGATACAGATTAGAGTAAGAATGAGGAAATATTATGGTAAACACCCCCTTTCTCTCATAAAATAAGGACTGTGATCATTATTATTATTATTTGTTTTATTTAATCCTCATAACAACAATGATTGGCAATTCTGACTTTAAATTGAAACAATGTACCCCAGATTGGGACTTGAACCCATGTGGCCAGGGCATCAATCTGGCCAAACCACATAGTCTTTTTTGTTTTGTTTTGTTTTTCAAATTTTTTTATATATTTATCTTTTGGCGGTGGGGTGGGGAGGGAGGGGGATGCGCGGACCACTTCTATTGGTCTTTCATTTCTCTATTTTCAGCCGTCTTTGTTCTTTGGCTCCTGTGAGTCTCCCATCGCGGTGGCCTCTGTTGTCGCAGAGTGCCGCCTCTGGGCGCATGCGCGCCAGAGCTCTGGTTTGGTAATTGGACGCATCGGTCCAGCTGCTCCGTGGCATGTGGGATCTTCCCAGGCCAGGGATCGAATTGGTGCCCCTTGCACTGCAAGGCGGTGTCCTTACCCACTGGACCACCAGGGGAACCCCCCTCATAATCTTTTAACTGAGATCGCACACATCGGTTCAGGACTTAATAAAGCTCAGATTCTTTATGTCTCATTGCAGAAAGAATTCAGTGAGAGCCAGAATAATAGGTAAGAAGTGCAATTATTTAGAGAGAAACACACTCCATAGATGGCATGGACCATCCAGAAGGTAAGTGTGGCCCTGAAGTATGGTTTGTTTTTACAGTCTTGGCAATTTCATAGGCTAACAAGTGGGATGGTTATTCCAACTATCTGGGGGAAAGGGTGGGGATTTCCAGGAAATGGTCCACAGCCCACTTTTTGGTCTCTGTTGGCCTCAGAAATGTCACCATGCCTGTGGGTGTGTCATTTAGCTAGTTTATATGTTACAAAGGATGTATGCTGAGTCTTGAAGTCCAGTGAAAATGAACTAGCCCCTCATCTTGGACCTAGTTTGTTCTTATCAGTTTAAGTTGTCCCTCTTTTATGACAACAGTTTATATTGTCCTCCTGTCCTCCAAACAGTTTATGTTTGTGCCCTGTCCTCTTCTCTTCTATTTGAAAACTCCACAAATTCCTTTTCCGTTCTATTGCAAAGGCCATAGAGGAAATCTTGAATCCCACTATTAATGCTATTGAGAGCCATTTGCAAAAAAAGTCAACATATTCAGTGATTAAAAATAAATGTATATTTAATAGAAAAAGCATTTTAAATTCTAAAATGAAGGATAGATTTAGCTACTATTTCTTAAAATGATAAGAGCTGTAAATGATCTTAAAGATGCCACATTGAAGCAAGACTGAATAGCATTTTGGCACAATTCTGTATTTTTATATTAGATTTTATATCCTATTACTTCAAATTTAGAATTCACTCTATATTATTTCTGATGAAAATTTTATGGCCCTGATGCAATTTTTCAGTGATGACTAGAAGAACATGCCTGTTTTTCTCTATTCGTATATTGCTCCTCTGATGCATGGAAAATGATCCCATTTCTGCTTAGCTTCCTTTTCTACTTAGATAACTTTGAAACTATGTCTAAGATATTTTAAATCATCTTACCTGTTCTCATTTCTGGTGAGTCTTCTATAACTTTCATTCTGTGAGGTGCTGCTAGGCAATGCCTTAACTATCCTTCATTCCTTATGATTCCTTAGCTTCTCTATGTTACAAAATAAGTTGTGAGTAGAGGTCACAGACACACAATATGCCATTTCTACCCCATGTTTGAATCTCTCTTGATCTAAAAATAACCAAGTTTAATATAAAGAGAATGGAATACTATTTGTTTTAAGTTTCATTAGCAAAAATTCTACCTAACAGTTCAAGACTAGGGGGAATATAATATCTTGAGTGGACTGTCAGCTGCCTCCTGCGTTTCTCTGTGTCTCATGGGGCAGCATAAAAATGATTGGTAATTACAATACAAATCTCAGAGGGAATTAATTTGATAGTTTCAGCAATAGTTTTTTAAATTTTTATAAAGTTATGTTAATAAAAGAATTTCTGTGGTAATTTGTGCAATGTTATATTTTGTTAGCAGTTATAACTACTTAATATAATCTATGCAAACTAATGACATAAAAAAGCTTTCTGAGACATATACTATTTCAGGGCAAAACCTCATGAAATATTATTCTTATTTATGAAATATTTTCTGATAAGATTTTATCTAGTAATATCTAATTAAAATTTAATAGTAATTTATTTCTTTGTAATATTTTAATTAAAATTGACAACAGTTTATATTGTCCTCCTGTCCTCCAAACAGTTTATGTTTGTGCCCTGTCCTCTTCTCTTCTATTTGAAAACTCCACAAATTCCTTTTCCGTTCTATTGCAAAGGCCATAGAGGAAATCTTGAATCCCACTATTAATGCTATTGAGAGCCATTTGCAAAAAAAGTCAACATATTCAGTGATTAAAAATAAATGTATATTTAATAGAAAAAGCATTTTAAATTCTAAAATGAAGGATAGATTTAGCTACTATTTCTTAAAATGATAAGAGCTGTAAATGATCTTAAAGATGCCACATTGAAGCAAGACTGAATAGCATTTTGGCACAATTCTGTATTTTTATATTAGATTTTATATCCTATTACTTCAAATTTAGAATTCACTCTATATTATTTCTGATGAAAATTTTATGGCCCTGATGCAATTTTTCAGTGATGACTAGAAGAACATGCCTGTTTTTCTCTATTCGTATATTGCTCCTCTGATGCATGGAAAATGATCCCATTTCTGCTTAGCTTCCTTTTTCTACTTAGATAACTTTGAAACTATGTCTAAGATATTTTAAATCATCTTACCTGTTCTCATTTCTGGTGAGTCTTCTATAACTTTCATTCTGTGAGGTGCTGCTAGGCAATGCCTTAACTATCCTTCATTCCTTATGATTCCTTAGCTTCTCTATGTTACAAAATAAGTTGTGAGTAGAGGTCACAGACACACAATATGCCATTTCTACCCCATGTTTGAATCTCTCTTGATCTAAAAATAACCAAGTTTAATATAAAGAGAATGGAATACTATTTGTTTTAAGTTTCATTAGCAAAAATTCTACCTAACAGTTCAAGACTAGGGGGAATATAATATCTTGAGTGGACTGTCAGCTGCCTCCTGCGTTTCTCTGTGTCTCATGGGGCAGCATAAAAATGATTGGTAATTACAATACAAATCTCAGAGGGAATTAATTTGATAGTTTCAGCAATAGTTTTTTAAATTTTTATAAAGTTATGTTAATAAAAGAATTTCTGTGGTAATTTGTGCAATGTTATATTTTGTTAGCAGTTATAACTACTTAATATAATCTATGCAAACTAATGACATAAAAAAGCTTTCTGAGACATATACTATTTCAGGGCAAAACCTCATGAAATATTATTCTTATTTATGAAATATTTTCTGATAAGATTTTATCTAGTAATATCTAATTAAAATTTAATAGTAATTTATTTCTTTAGCTATGGCATATGGTTCAAATTTAACTACTTTAAAGTAAATAAATTTAGAATCAGAATTATCAACATTCAATTGTTATATAATTTCAGAGAACAAGAATCATATATCTCCTACAAACCTGTTTGAATATATAAAGCTAAAAAGAAAAGTACTCTTAAAAAGAAGTATCTATTTCAGAGTATATTAAATATGTGTAGATTGATCTTTTTTCAAAAGGTTTATATCTTCTCTGTAAACCTTACACAAACCAAAAATTTAAATTAGCTTTAAAAATCACATAGTCTTGGGCTTCCCCTGGTGGTCCAGCAGGTAAGGACACTGCCTTGCACTGCAAGGGGCGCCAGTTCGATCCCTGGCCTGGGAAGATCCCACGTGCCACGGAGCGGCTGGACTGATGTGTCCAATTACTGAGCCGGAGCTCTGGTGCGCATGCGCCCAGAGCCGGCACTCTGCGAAGACAGAGGCCACCGCGATGGGAGGCCCACAAGAGCCGAAGAACAAAGATGGATGAAAATAGAGAAATGAAAGACCAATAGAAGTGGCCCGCCCATCCCCCTCCCTCCCCACCCCACACCCCCAAAAAGATAAATAAATAAAATAAATGTTAAAAAAAAAAAAAATCACATAGCCTTGTATGTATGGCCAAGTATTCTGTTTAAAAGCAGAAGGAAAAAAAAGAAAAAGTCTATCTATTTAGAGTTGTTTAACATGATTTTCAGTTTACTGAAACTGCATTTTGATTATTATTTACATTTTTTTCAGTATAATACGTATTACAATTTTAAAGATGAAGTCATAGAAAACTCAGACTATCACACAATGCAAATTGATATGCTAAACAGATAGATAAGGATAACTGATAAACATGAAATGAACATATGAATGGGCACATTATACCTCTAAAATCCTTCTGTAAGGAGGAATAGCTAATAAATGAATACATGTGCATTCTATATTTGATTTATGTATAGCAGCAGTAGCTACCAAATATTGACCACTTGATGCCCAAAGCTCAGTCTCTGTGCACCAATGCCAAGTCAAATCTTGGAGACAGAGTTGTCAGTGAAGTGAAAAAGGATAACTTTATTGTTTTGCCAGGAAAAGCAGAACGAAATGGGCTCCTGCCCCGAAAAACTATGTATCCTAACCTGGGAGGATATGATGAGGAGTTTTATAACAATAATTCAAGGGTAAGAGTGGCTAACAAAATTAGGATGTGTTTTGAAGTTTCAGGTGCTCAGTCTCAATGTTGGTGAGCTTCTCTGAACCTTTTAATCTTGTCTCAGGTGGTTTTCTGCTTCTCCTCCCTTGATTAACAACTGTTCACATTTGACCTTTGGAATTAAAGGAAGAGCAGGAAGACTAGGGACTTGCCTACAGAAACAACAGAAGAAAGGCTTCTTTGCCCAGAACAAGCACAGGGTCCTCGTTGGTTTCATACTAATTTTGTGATAGAAACTGTATAGAATGGTATGTATAATTATTATAATTTATTCATTACTTCACCTTACCTGTCTCCTGAGAAACATGTATGCAAGGTCAAGAAGCAATGGTTAGAACCATACATGGAACAAAGGATTAGTTCCAGATTGAGAAAGGAATACATCAAGGTTATTATATTGTCAGCCCACATACTTAGCTTCTATGTAGTGTGCATTATACAAAATGTCTGGCTGAATGAGGATCGAGTTGGAATCAAGATTCCCAGGAAAAATATTAATAAGCTCAGATATGCAGATGACACCACTCTCATGACAGAAATCTAAAAAGAACTAAAGAACCTCTTAATGAGGTTGAAATAAGAATGAAAAAGCTCTCTTAAAACTCAGCATGCGGGGACTTTCCCTGGTGATCCAGTGGCTAAGACTTTGAGCTCCCAATGCGGGGGCCTGAATTTGATCCTTGGTCAGGGAACTAGATCCCATATGCCTCAACTAAAACCCAATGCAAATAAATAAAAATAATAAGTGTATTTTAAAAAACCCCTCAACATTCACTACACTAAGATCACGGCATGCAGTCCCATCATTTAATGGTAGATAGATGGGGCGGGAAAAAGTGAAAAGAGTGACATATTTTCTTTTCTTGAGCTCCAATATCAATGTGAAATGAGACTGCAGTCAAGAAATCAAAAGACACTTGCTCCTTGGAATAAAAGTCATAGCAAACCTAGCATGTGTGTGTGTGTGTGTGTTGGGTCGCTTCAGTCGTTTCAGACTCTTTGTGTCTCTATGCAGTTTAGCTGGCCAGACTCCTCTGTCCGTGGAATTCTCCAGGCAAAAATATGGTAGAGGGTTGCCACGCCTTCTGCCAGGGGATTTTCCCTACTAGGGATTAAGCCCACATCCTCTTTATTTCCAGCATTGGCAGACAGGTTCTTTGCCAGTAATGTCACTTTGAATGTTAAAAGAGAGATACCGCTTTGCCAGCAAAGGTCCATATAGTCAAAAATTGTGTTTTCCCAGTGGTCATGTACAGAAGTGAGAGTTGGAAAATGCAGAAGGCTGAGTGCTAAAGAATGGACGATTTCAAAGTGTGGCGCTGGAGAAGACTCTTGAGAGTCCCTTGCACTGCAAGGAAATCAAGTCAATTCTAAAGAAAATCAATCCTGACTATTCATTAGAAGGACTGGCACTGAAGCTGAAGCTCCAATACTCTGCCACCTTGTGCAAAGAGCCAACTCATTGGAAAAGTCTCTGATTTGGGGAAAAACTGAAGGGAAAAAGAATAGGGTGTGGCAGTGGATGATATGGCTAGAGCATCACTGACTCAATGGATATGAATTTGATCAAACTTCTAAAGGGAGCCAGGAAAATATTAATAAGCTCAGATATGCAGATGACACCACTCTCATGACAGAAATCTAAAAAGAACTAAAGAACCTCTTAATGAGGTTGAAATAAGAATGAAAAAGCTCTCTTAAAACTCAGCATGCGGGGACTTTCCCTGGTGATCCAGTGGCTAAGACTTTGAGCTCCCAATGCGGGGGCCTGAATTTGATCCTTGGTCAGGGAACTAGATCCCATATGCCTCAACTAAAACCCAATGCAAATAAATAAAAATAATAAGTGTATTTTAAAAAACCCCTCAACATTCACTACACTAAGATCACGGCATGCAGTCCCATCATTTAATGGTAGATAGATGGGGCGGGAAAAAGTGAAAAGAGTGACATATTTTCTTTTCTTGAGCTCCAATATCAATGTGAAATGAGACTGCAGTCAAGAAATCAAAAGACACTTGCTCCTTGGAATAAAAGTCATAGCAAACCTAGCATGTGTGTGTGTGTGTGTGTTGGGTCGCTTCAGTCGTTTCAGACTCTTTGTGTCTCTATGCAGTTTAGCTGGCCAGACTCCTCTGTCCGTGGAATTCTCCAGGCAAAAATATGGTAGAGGGTTGCCACGCCTTCTGCCAGGGGATTTTCCCTACTAGGGATTAAGCCCACATCCTCTTTATTTCCAGCATTGGCAGACAGGTTCTTTGCCAGTAATGTCACTTTGAATGTTAAAAGAGAGATACCGCTTTGCCAGCAAAGGTCCATATAGTCAAAAATTGTGTTTTCCCAGTGGTCATGTACAGAAGTGAGAGTTGGAAAATGCAGAAGGCTGAGTGCTAAAGAATGGACGATTTCAAAGTGTGGCGCTGGAGAAGACTCTTGAGAGTCCCTTGCACTGCAAGGAAATCAAGTCAATTCTAAAGAAAATCAATCCTGACTATTCATTAGAAGGACTGGCACTGAAGCTGAAGCTCCAATACTCTGCCACCTTGTGCAAAGAGCCAACTCATTGGAAAAGTCTCTGATTTGGGGAAAAACTGAAGGGAAAAAGAATAGGGTGTGGCAGTGGATGATATGGCTAGAGCATCACTGACTCAATGGATATGAATTTGATCAAACTCTAGGAGATGGTGGAGGACAAGGGAGACTACACATGGGTGTGCTACAGCCCATGGATCACAATGAATCAGACATGACTTAGTTACTTATTATAGACTTTATGTTACAGTTGAAGAATTGAGTCACATATTAAGCAAATTACTGCACAATTGCCCAACATATCTTTGGTAGAACTTGGCACTAATCATAAATTGTAATACTGAATTGTGTGAACACTCAAGTATGTTGCCCTCTATCTTTTATATAAAATACTTTTATAATCTAACCAAAGTTCAAAATATTTCTATTTTTCACCTAAGAATATCACCAAAAGTTTAGCTCAACTCTTCCAGGTATGAGAACTATTATGATTAAATAAAATAACTTGTGCGTAATCATTTCTATAAATAAGATATAAAATAACCCCCATTTTCTAGAATATCTCATTTTTATGTACTCAGATTTCATGGGCCTCAAACAAACATAAAAAAATCATGGTCATATCATGTCCTCTCAGTTGGTGACAATGTATTTTTATGCATCCATGTATCTGTCAACATATTTTCTTTGAAAGGTTAAAGTATTTCTTTGCAGTAAATTATAATTGATAAACATCTCTACATTTCTACCCATGTTTTAGAGACTCAGTGTATTTTATGATGAAAAATGTGATAGTTTTACTTAGACAGGCTTTTATTTTTCCACACTTGATTTTAGAAATAGATGCCTAAAAGTAGCAAATATTCTGCTATTACATGAAATGGAAACAATATTCCAATACATTTAGTCATGAGACTGATTCTCATTTTATTTTTTGAAACTGAATTTTGAAGTTTATTGCTTAGTTCAGAAACTTTCTTTGTATTGTTCCAAAGTTAAAAGTAATTATATCACCATTCATAATGTGGTAATGAAGAAAACATAATTGTGAGATATGTATGTATTTTCCTTATCAACAAAGCCTCTCTGCATTATTGCAAGCAACCATGTAGAGTGTCACATGAAAAATTTAATGGCTAGGACTATATTTGTTTTCTTACTTTGCACTTCAGCTAAATTGAATATTTTTCTCTATTTCATTCAAAGAAGAATATTTTTATTGGAAAAGTCTCTGATTTGGGGAAAAACTGAAGGGAAAAAGAATAGGGTGTGGCAGTGGATGATATGGCTAGAGCATCACTGACTCAATGGATATGAATTTGATCAAACTCTAGGAGATGGTGGAGGACAAGGGAGACTACACATGGGTGTGCTACAGCCCATGGATCACAATGAATCAGACATGACTTAGTTACTTATTATAGACTTTATGTTACAGTTGAAGAATTGAGTCACATATTAAGCAAATTACTGCACAATTGCCCAACATATCTTTGGTAGAACTTGGCACTAATCATAAATTGTAATACTGAATTGTGTGAACACTCAAGTATGTTGCCCTCTATCTTTTATATAAAATACTTTTATAATCTAACCAAAGTTCAAAATATTTCTATTTTTCACCTAAGAATATCACCAAAAGTTTAGCTCAACTCTTCCAGGTATGAGAACTATTATGATTAAATAAAATAACTTGTGCGTAATCATTTCTATAAATAAGATATAAAATAACCCCCATTTTCTAGAATATCTCATTTTTATGTACTCAGATTTCATGGGCCTCAAACAAACATAAAAAATCATGGTCATATCATGTCCTCTCAGTTGGTGACAATGTATTTTTATGCATCCATGTATCTGTCAACATATTTTCTTTGAAAGGTTAAAGTATTTCTTTGCAGTAAATTATAATTGATAAACATCTCTACATTTCTACCCATGTTTTAGAGACTCAGTGTATTTTATGATGAAAAATGTGATAGTTTTACTTAGACAGGCTTTTATTTTTCCACACTTGATTTTAGAAATAGATGCCTAAAAGTAGCAAATATTCTGCTATTACATGAAATGGAAACAATATTCCAATACATTTAGTCATGAGACTGATTCTCATTTTATTTTTTGAAACTGAATTTTGAAGTTTATTGCTTAGTTCAGAAACTTTCTTTGTATTGTTCCAAAGTTAAAAGTAATTATATCACCATTCATAATGTGGTAATGAAGAAAACATAATTGTGAGATATGTATGTATTTTCCTTATCAACAAAGCCTCTCTGCATTATTGCAAGCAACCATGTAGAGTGTCACATGAAAAATTTAATGGCTAGGACTATATTTGTTTTCTTACTTTGCACTTCAGCTAAATTGAATATTTTTCTCTATTTCATTCAAAGAAGAATATTTTTATACATTATATGAATATTTATGTGTAAAGTTTTTTAATATATTTTTATGCCCCATCTTTTATACATTTTAGAAGAAATATTAAGTATTCTCATAGACTTTGAAATTAACAAGTATTTATTAGGTTACATTTATGAGTAGTAAATTATAAGATAATTTTAAATGTTCCCCCCAAAATTCCCTTTTCTATTTTAAAAAATGGATACAACAACGGCATTGTTTTTATTCAGTCTCTTTTTTCTCTGGAATGATAGCAGCAGGACACTTTCTGATGAAGACAAGATTAATTAATCAACTGTAAATGTCCTAACATTAAATTGTAGATAGAACTGCTTAATGCATTCTTGATTCATTATTTTGATTCATCAGCTATCATAAGGGTTTTCAGCTTTGGTTTTGTATACAAAGCAATTCTAGAATTTTTAGAAAGTATCTCTTATTGGATTTCAACATTTGTGATATTAAATCTGGAGTGGAATCTTGGAATTGATTTTAAAATTTCCTTTAGTGTTTCTCCTAGGAAATAATTTTGAAATCACCTTTCTTTCTTAGATTATCTTCGCTTGAGAATAGATCCACAGAGAACACGAGGTGATATTACCCCTGGTGACTGATCTTGTCTATCTATCTTGGATTATTCAAAGGAAGAATTTACTCTCTTTTTATAAGTTTCCTACAGATCACATGTTCATTTATCATACTTAGTGACCAAGGGTTCTGTAGAATAGAAATTTAAACCATATTAACTGATTTGAGGAAGTATTTAAGATTTATTATTATTATTTTTAAATTTAAAGAAGAAGCATCAGCACTTCATTATCTATCTAAGTGGGTAAGCCTTTGACCACATAATCTTGTGTCAGTCCAAAAGTAGCATTATAATCAGAAGGCATTGTTAGTTTAAATAACTTAGAGAACCTAAATTTAGTGAACTAAGTGCACGAGGTTCACCATGAGGGAAAAGTCCTGGACTTCCCTGGTAGGTCAGCGGTGAATAGTTTGCCTGCCAATTCAGGAGACACTGATTCAATCCCTGATCTGGGAAAATCCCACATGCTGCAGAGCAACTAAGCATGTGAGCCAGAGCTATTGAAGCCTTTGTGCCTTAGAGCCCAAGTTCCACAACAAGAGAAGTCCCCACAACAAGAGACCTGCTCACCTCAAATAGAGAGTGGCCCCCCTCTCCCTGCGACTAGAGAAAAGCCTTCAGCAGCAGTGAAAACCCAGAATAGCCAAAAATAAATAAATAAAAATTTGAAAAAGTTATTTCATTATATTATTATTAATTTATTTAAAAATTTCATTATCTCGTTTCTATTATAAAGCAAAACAATTCTGAGAGTCCTTGGTATGATTGCTTTCAGGGTTAGCATCTAGCAGTCTCTTAAAAAGACTAAAGGCAACCTTGGTAGTTGAAGAACCCCTAGATATAAATAGACCAAAAAATAAACCAGGCTTACTTAATCCCCAGTCCCAAAGTGTGGAAAAGAGAAGCAAGCCTTAACTAGTTCTTTTTTTTTCTTTTTCAAAGCGATTTTTTCATGAGGTAGGATGGTGGGGGGAGGAGAGGGGCGGGCAGGCCACTTCTATTGGTCTTTCATTTATCGATTTTCATCCATCTTTGTTCTTTGGCCTATGTGGGCTTCAGTGGCCTCTGTCGTCGCAGAGCACCAGCTCTGGGTGCATGCGCTGTAGAGTTCTGGCTCGGTAATTGGACACATCATTCCAGCTGCTCCACAGCATGTCGGATCTTCCCAGGTCAGGGATCAAACTGGTGCCTCTTGCACTGCAAGGAGGTGTCCTTATCCACTGGACCACCAGGGAAGCCCCGCCTTAACTAGTTCTTGCGTGAGTAGAGTCCCTAGGATCAACTTACTAACATCTGTTGGTAATTTTTTATTCCCTCTATCTTTCACTGTATAAGTAGTGCCACTAGATAGAAATCATTAACCTCATCAGGTATACAGTTTGTGGTGACTAGAATAAATGGAATTATCTCTGTAAATCAAATAATCAGTCTCATCTTATCAAATTTTTTTTTAAAGATTTATTTATTTATTTATTTATTTGGGCGGGGGTCAGGTTGGGGAGGGAGGGGAGCAGGCGGGCCACTTCTATTGGTCTTTGGTTTCTCTATGTTCATCCGTCTTTGTTCTTTGGCTCCTGTGGGCCTCCCATCGCAGTGGCGTCTGTCGTTGCAGAGCACTGGCTCTGGGCACATGTGCTCCAGAGCTCTGGCTCGGTAATTGGACACATCAGTCCAGCCGCTCCACAGCATGTGGGATCTTCCCAGGCCAGGGATCAAACTGGTGCCTCTTGCACTGCCAGGAGGTGTCCTTATCCACTGGACCACCAGGGAAGCCCCGCCTTAACTAGTTCTTGCGTGAGTAGAGTCCCTAGGATCAACTTACTAACATCTGTTGGTAATTTTTTATTCCCTCTATCTTTCACTGTATAAGTAGTGCCACTAGATAGAAATCATTAACCTCATCAGGTATACAGTTTGTGGTGACTAGAATAAATGGAATTATCTCTGTAAATCAAATAATCAGTCTCATCTTATCAAATTTTTTTTTAAAGATTTATTTATTTATTTATTTATTTGGGCGGGGGTCAGGTTGGGGAGGGAGGGGAGCAGGCGGGCCACTTCTATTGGTCTTTGGTTTCTCTATGTTCATCCGTCTTTGTTCTTTGGCTCCTGTGGGCCTCCCATCGCAGTGGCGTCTGTCGTTGCAGAGCACTGGCTCTGGGCACATGTGCTCCAGAGCTCTGGCTCGGTAATTGGACACATCAGTCCAGCCGCTCCGCGGCACGTGGGATCTTCCCAGGCCAGGGCTCGAACCAGCGCCCCTTGTACTGCAAGGCGGTGTCCTTACCCACTGGACCACCAGGGGAAGCCCTCATCTTATCAAATTTTTAACACACCCAAGTAGGTCAAACTGCAGATCCTTTTTATTTACTACGATGTAAAACTCATAAAAGTGAGACTTTTTTAAATAATAAAAGATAGAAAGAGTTTCTGCAACCTCCTTAAGGCATCTAATATATTTGAAGAAAATCTCTAGATAGAAACAAAAGAAATAGGTGGGGGGTGAAAAACAGCAAGATTTATTAATGTCAGAATACCAGAATACTATCAGAATCTATATTCATTACCTAATGGAGCTGTGATGAAAACTTGGGGACATTGAATTTTCCTGTGCTGATTCCAGGTTTTAACTCATGAAACAGGAAGAGAGACCTGGAGAAGATCCTTAAAGCACTTCGAAGGAACCAGTTCTGCCAAATCTTGATCTTCTAGCATCCAGAACTCTTAGAAAGTAAATTTGGGTGGCTTAAGTCACCCAGTCTGTGGTACTTGTTATAGTAGCCCTAGCAAATTAATCCAATGATAGCAAAATTGGATAATTGAATATCTTAATTTATCAATATTATTGGAAAAGAGGAATCTGTCTGAACCTCTCAATGTGTGGTGGAAAGTACTATTCAACACATAACGTCCTAACTAACTCTTTAAATAATGTAGATTTTAAAGTTTTTTAAAACTATATAACTTAGTTGGAAAAATTATAAGTAGCAGAAAGTTTTCTGATTAAAAAAACATAAGCTTTCTTTTTAGGGATTTTTTTTTAGGGAAAACAATTGCTAAAAAATAAGTTACTTCTATATTTAATACAAGAGGCTACTGAAGGTATGTTCTTAATATGTAAAGCAAATCACATTTGCTTTAAACACATAAAAGAAAAACAATATTTTTAGTTCTGGAAGTAGTTTATTAAATTTGTAACAAATGACAGTAATATAGGTATAGTGCCTTGGCTAGAAACATTAGTGTTATTACAAATACATAAAGTTGAAATAAGATGATTTTGATCACCTGCAGTCATTTTATGTCTATACATTTTCATGGCCAAAAAACATACTTTAATTGCAACCCAGAAATGTGACTTAAGTGGAGCAGAGTGATTAAATATAGAAAAAGATTCATATACAATATAGCATTTTGATTTTTACAGTTTTAAAATATAGATGATGTTAAAATATAAATCTCATGTGCATTACCCACTGCAGCTGAGCTCAATTCTTTTCTAGTGTCATTTCAAGTTCCCTGTTGCCATAGTTGCTGCTAAGAAAATACATTTTTCTAAAAGATTTATAAATAATGATTGCAATGTTTTTAGCTCTTTGTACCGAAATACAATATCTGTTGCTTCTGAGAAGAATATAAATCCAAGCACAAGGGAGCCATTCAGGTCACACTTGAGTCTTGTTACAAGTAGGGTAAGAAAAGTGTCTCACTGGTATCCATTAATGTGTACTCTCCTGCTCACTTAAAAGATAAATTCCATGTACTTAGATTCAGAAGGCGTATATAAGACTGTCTTTAAGTTTTATATATGCTTCTGTTACTCCAACATCATGTCAAACAGAAAAGGGTTGCGTTTATTAACCCCTCTCTTTTCTAGCATTACTTTCATCATTCTTCTAAATGCTAAATTAAAGTATTTAATTCATATGAACACGTTTTGCCAAATGTGTGCATTCTAAATGTCTCTGAAAATTAGGCAAGTTCTAATTTTTAAAACTATATAACTTAGTTGGAAAAATTATAAGTAGCAGAAAGTTTTCTGATTAAAAAAACATAAGCTTTCTTTTTAGGGATTTTTTTTTAGGGAAAACAATTGCTAAAAAATAAGTTACTTCTATATTTAATACAAGAGGCTACTGAAGGTATGTTCTTAATATGTAAAGCAAATCACATTTGCTTTAAACACATAAAAGAAAAACAATATTTTTAGTTCTGGAAGTAGTTTATTAAATTTGTAACAAATGACAGTAATATAGGTATAGTGCCTTGGCTAGAAACATTAGTGTTATTACAAATACATAAAGTTGAAATAAGATGATTTTGATCACCTGCAGTCATTTTATGTCTATACATTTTCATGGCCAAAAAACATACTTTAATTGCAACCCAGAAATGTGACTTAAGTGGAGCAGAGTGATTAAATATAGAAAAAGATTCATATACAATATAGCATTTTGATTTTTACAGTTTTAAAATATAGATGATGTTAAAATATAAATCTCATGTGCATTACCCACTGCAGCTGAGCTCAATTCTTTTCTAGTGTCATTTCAAGTTCCCTGTTGCCATAGTTGCTGCTAAGAAAATACATTTTTCTAAAAGATTTATAAATAATGATTGCAATGTTTTTAGCTCTTTGTACCGAAATACAATATCTGTTGCTTCTGAGAAGAATATAAATCCAAGCACAAGGGAGCCATTCAGGTCACACTTGAGTCTTGTTACAAGTAGGGTAAGAAAAGTGTCTCACTGGTATCCATTAATGTGTACTCTCCTGCTCACTTAAAAGATAAATTCCATGTACTTAGATTCAGAAGGCGTATATAAGACTGTCTTTAAGTTTTATATATGCTTCTGTTACTCCAACATCATGTCAAACAGAAAAGGGTTGCGTTTATTAACCCCTCTCTTTTCTAGCATTACTTTCATCATTCTTCTAAATGCTAAATTAAAGTATTTAATTCATATGAACACGTTTTGCCAAATGTGTGCATTCTAAATGTCTCTGAAAATTAGGCAAGTTCTAATTTTTAAATATAACAAGGAATCACAGTTATGCATATTTGATAAACTGATTTTCATTATATCTCTTGATATGATGAAAATTAACATTCAAAGGCTATTTTCTCTCCATTCACCCAAATCAGCCACTATTTACTAACTGAATAATTGTTTGCTATTCCACATATAGTGTATGCTATCTGAAAGAGAAAATGTACCAACAGACAAAACCCAGAAAACAAAGGATGATGACAAAAATAACATAAATGTCTATCATTGAGGAATAAGAAAAAATCAAATGTTTCTGATACACACACACACACACACACAGACACACACACACACACAAATACACATATCTGATTTACATATCAGCAGTATACACACACTGATTTCATGGCTAGTCTATATTGCAGCAGCAATTCCATGGGTTGAAAAACAAATGTTTACTCCTTTCTCACATTTATATTCAGCTCTATTTAATGGAAAAGTTTGCTGTCTGAGACTCAAGAACCTCTGAGATGGCAGAAGTTCCAGTTGTATGACATCTTCACTTCATGAGGTTTCAGGGTTTTCCAAGGGTTTCCCTGGTAACTCAGTTGGTAAAGAAGCCACCTGCATTGCAGGAGATGAGATGCAGTTTTGATCCAAGGGTCAGGAGGATTCTCTGGAGAACCAACTCCAGTACTCTTGCCAGGGAAATCCAATGGACAGAGGATCCTGGTGGGCTGCAGTCCATGGTGTTGCAAGAGCTGGACATGATTTACCCACTAAATCATCACCATGACAGGAGAAGAGAAGGCTGCAGGCTCCCATACCAGCAATTAAATGCTTTTGCATTAGTACATTACCCACAGTTGGACAAATCACTTTAACTAATAGCAGATATCCCTTCCTACTGAGCAAATGTTTAGCCTTAGAAAGATCAACCCACTATGTTCTGCATGATTAATCTTACTCTTCTTGCTTATTCTTTCTTTTTTATGTCTTACTTTAATCTTGATCAATATGATCCCAGTAATAATGTTACCATTTTTATGTTACCTATATTATCATTTTAGTGGTTTTCTGATTTTCCATTATATGGATTTCTGAAAAAAAAAATTGTTCTACTTTATCCATTCACCCAACTTCCCTATTTTTTCTGTTAATGGGTCAAATGATTGGTACATGATATGTCTAATGAATCAGTTTAAAATGCTCCTTCTGGTCTTGTGTATGTTTTCATATGGCATACCCTAAGTTCTCAACAAATGTTTACTCTCATTAATTATTTTGGTCATAATCACTGCTTGTTCTCATTTGAGTTTTATTTTTAGCATATATGGTGAAAGTTCTTCAATTTCTCCTTTGAGTTATTTCCCTCCTGATTTTTCATTTGGTACTACTTCTCCAAATTGTCATAATTTCCAACAGTCCCATGCACGATAATACGAAAAGGAAAGAAATTGAGTATACAAGCTCATAGTGCACTCACAGTGTAAATTTTTTAGTGTGAATTTTTTAAATAATAATTTTCCCTTTGACAAGATGTGGTATATTTTAAAAGCATACTGGACTTACAAACGATAGGCATTTAGTTTCCAATTCTGCTAATAACTAGGGATATGTTTTAAAGAAATAATCTATGGGATTTAAATTTTTATTATACCAATCAAATAAATGGGTGAATAACAAAATTGGTTAAGATGAATTATAAATAGAACAATGTATACCATGGGAGAATATATAATGAACCTTCAATACAGGTTTGTTAATATTCTTCTTTTCTCTCAATTTTCTTTTATCTGAAATTCTAAAGCACACAGACTGTTGTTAAATATTCATATGTGAATAGTGCTATATGGCTTTTAAGTTTTTGATCTTTACTGACAAGCATATAAGTAAATTTATTGGAAGTAAATAATATATACTTTTTACATTTATACAGGAAATTCTAATTTTTAGACTTTTTAGAAATTTCTTTCTTTATTTTAAAGTTTCTACAGAGTTTTGTTGTTCACAGACATATATGTTCCCATATCAGTCATATGCATATGCCTGGTCCCCTCCCCCTCTCCAAGTCCCTCCCTCCTCTGCCATCCCACACCTCCAGGCTGTTGCACCAAGCCATTGTAAGTACTCCTATTCCTTAGCGCAAAGACAGTAGCTACCTTTACCCCCCCCCCTTTATGTTCCTTATATCATTTTAGTGGTTTTCTGATTTTCCATTATATGGATTTCTGAAAAAAAAAATTGTTCTACTTTATCCATTCACCCAACTTCCCTATTTTTCTGTTAATGGGTCAAATGATTGGTACATGATATGTCTAATGAATCAGTTTAAAATGCTCCTTCTGGTCTTGTGTATGTTTTCATATGGCATACCCTAAGTTCTCAACAAATGTTTACTCTCATTAATTATTTTGGTCATAATCACTGCTTGTTCTCATTTGAGTTTTATTTTTAGCATATATGGTGAAAGTTCTTCAATTTCTCCTTTGAGTTATTTCCCTCCTGATTTTTCATTTGGTACTACTTCTCCAAATTGTCATAATTTCCAACAGTCCCATGCACGATAATACGAAAAGGAAAGAAATTGAGTATACAAGCTCATAGTGCACTCACAGTGTAAATTTTTTAGTGTGAATTTTTTAAATAATAATTTTCCCTTTGACAAGATGTGGTATATTTTAAAAGCATACTGGACTTACAAACGATAGGCATTTAGTTTCCAATTCTGCTAATAACTAGGGATATGTTTTAAAGAAATAATCTATGGGATTTAAATTTTTATTATACCAATCAAATAAATGGGTGAATAACAAAATTGGTTAAGATGAATTATAAATAGAACAATGTATACCATGGGAGAATATATAATGAACCTTCAATACAGGTTTGTTAATATTCTTCTTTTCTCTCAATTTTCTTTTATCTGAAATTCTAAAGCACACAGACTGTTGTTAAATATTCATATGTGAATAGTGCTATATGGCTTTTAAGTTTTTGATCTTTACTGACAAGCATATAAGTAAATTTATTGGAAGTAAATAATATATACTTTTTACATTTATACAGGAAATTCTAATTTTTAGACTTTTTAGAAATTTCTTTCTTTATTTTAAAGTTTCTACAGAGTTTTGTTGTTCACAGACATATATGTTCCCATATCAGTCATATGCATATGCCTGGTCCCCTCCCCCTCTCCAAGTCCCTCCCTCCTCTGCCATCCCACACCTCCAGGCTGTTGCACCAAGCCATTGTAAGTACTCCTATTCCCTTAGCGCAAAGACAGTAGCTATCTTTTTCACACATGATAGTATAGAATTCCATGCTCCTCCCTCTATGCCTCCCACCCACTGTTCATTCCCCACGATGCCCATATGTCTATTCTCTGTCTGTTTTTCCATGAGTTTACTGCTTGTGTTACCATTACCCTTTTACTAGATTCCATATATATATGTATATATATATATACATATATATATATATGTGTGTGTGTGTGTGTGTGTGTGTGTTAGTATACTATACTTTTCTTTCTCTTTTTGACTTACTTCACTTTTTATGATAGGTTCTAGCTTTGGTTTTGTTTTTTCTTTTGAACAAACTTTATTTTTAGAACAGTTTAAGGTTTACAAAAAAGTAGATAGTACTGAGCATTTCCATATAACCTGTACCCAATTTTCTCTATTATTAGCTTCTTATCCTAGTATGGTACATAGTTTATTACTAATTATCAACATTGATACATTAATATTAACTAAAATTCATACTTTATTTAGACTTTCTTAGCTTTCACCTAATGTTCTTTTTCTGTTCCAGGGTCCCATTCAAGACAGCACATTACATGTAGTCATCATGTGTTAATTTAGCTTCTCTCGTATTTGCTTTTCAAAGCAAAATCGAAGCTCCTCCATGGCTCCTGGTAAATTAATTTCCTCTGCTTCCAATCTTTGCTTCCTGTCCCCATGTGCAATGAAAAGTTTGATTTTTCTGCCAAGATTTTTTGTAGGATTAGAAAATAATGGGAACAAATAACAGTCTAACACTCAAAAATCCAGTGCACTAGGGATTCTCTGATGGTGCAGTGGGTAAAGAGTCCACCTTGCAGTAAAAGAGGCACCAGTTCAATCCCTGGCCCAGAAAGATCCCAAGTGCTGAAGAGCAGCTGGACCGAGGTGTTCAGAGGCTGTGCACTGCAATGACAGAGGCCACTGCAATGGGAGGTCCACACATGCCAAAGAATAAAAGATGGAGGAAAGTAAATACATTTAAAAATAAAAAGAGGCCAAAAAAAGAAAATCTTTAAAACATAAATCCAGAGCACTAATGGCCCAAGAATATGCCTTTTTATTTGCCTCCCACCCACTGTTCAAATTCCCTACCGAAATAGCTATCTTTTTCACACATGATAGTATAGAATTCCATGCTCCTCCCTCTATGCCTCCCACCCACTGTTCATTCCCCACGATGCCCATATGTCTATTCTCTGTCTGTTTTTCCATGAGTTTACTGCTTGTGTTACCATTACCCTTTTACTAGATTCCATATATATATGTATATATATATATACATATATATATATATGTGTGTGTGTGTGTGTGTGTGTGTTAGTATACTATACTTTTCTTTCTCTTTTTGACTTACTTCACTTTTTATGATAGGTTCTAGCTTTGGTTTTGTTTTTTCTTTTGAACAAACTTTATTTTTAGAACAGTTTAAGGTTTACAAAAAAGTAGATAGTACTGAGCATTTCCATATAACCTGTACCCAATTTTCTCTATTATTAGCTTCTTATCCTAGTATGGTACATAGTTTATTACTAATTATCAACATTGATACATTAATATTAACTAAAATTCATACTTTATTTAGACTTTCTTAGCTTTCACCTAATGTTCTTTTTCTGTTCCAGGGTCCCATTCAAGACAGCACATTACATGTAGTCATCATGTGTTAATTTAGCTTCTCTCGTATTTGCTTTTCAAAGCAAAATCGAAGCTCCTCCATGGCTCCTGGTAAATTAATTTCCTCTGCTTCCAATCTTTGCTTCCTGTCCCCATGTGCAATGAAAAGTTTGATTTTTCTGCCAAGATTTTTTGTAGGATTAGAAAATAATGGGAACAAATAACAGTCTAACACTCAAAAATCCAGTGCACTAGGGATTCTCTGATGGTGCAGTGGGTAAAGAGTCCACCTTGCAGTAAAAGAGGCACCAGTTCAATCCCTGGCCCAGAAAGATCCCAAGTGCTGAAGAGCAGCTGGACCGAGGTGTTCAGAGGCTGTGCACTGCAATGACAGAGGCCACTGCAATGGGAGGTCCACACATGCCAAAGAATAAAAGATGGAGGAAAGTAAATACATTTAAAAAAACAGTAAAAAAAGAGGCCAAAAAAAGAAAATCTTTAAAACATAAATCCAGAGCACTAATGTTACACACATAGCTCACAAAATTTATATAACAATCCAATGAGGTAACCAATATGAAGCCTGCAGAAACTTCATTTATTTTTTGATAGAAGAAGCATACTTTCTTGCTGTGTTTTGTATTACGAGTTTCTTTTTTAACTCAAATTTAGCTAAGGAAATATAGAATATTTGGCCAGGTTTCTGAACATATACAAGTCTGTATAATATATAAACTCTCTTGGCATTCCACTTTCTCTTTTGTCATTTGCCCTATCCCATGATACCTGGAATATCAAAACTCATTTTAATTGAGAGAAGGACAGAATCTGTTTTATATAATGTGGATGCAAGTCAAAAGATAAATTGAAATGAGAAGATAGAAGTTAACAATGATTCTTTTTTATATTATTTCAGCTTATAATAGCTTCGTTCCAGAATTTTTGTGTTATGAAAAAATAATTTTCTCATTTTTGTCATACTAGTCAATTGCATTACTGCTGCTATTAACTAAAAATCCTAGGTGACATTCTAAAGTAAGTCTTGACATAAGGCCTGGTACAGGTACTTTCATATCGTTAGTAGATACTATTGTGAAGACATCAACCAGTTCAGAAAATTAAAGCTACTAAAATATAAAGCCTCAGACTATATTAAATTAATTTTCCTTAATAAGTAGCATTTACACTAAATGTATTTGAACAATAAGAACAAAGTGAGTCATCAACCACTTCCCCATACATATCACAAAAAGAAAAGCTGCTATCTCCAGGACAATAGTAACTCACAGGCCAAAATACAGGATAATAGAAAAAAACAGTACTTCAAAAGGAAAACAGAAACTGAACAATGCATATCACCTAGGAACAATTATTGCAGCCATGAACAAATAATTTTAAATAAACATAATAAATATATTTAACTAGAAGAAGGAAAGTATTACCTGGTTAGATATGAATGAAATGAACACGGTGGGAGAGGTGAAATGTGAAATAAGAATAGTTAAAAATAAATTTGTGAATTGAATGATCATACTGAGATAAAATTCATAGAAGATGTTGAGAATAGAGTGATCTAGAAAACAAAAGAAAATTTAAGTTTAGAGAAAGACAAGCATAAATATCCCAATTATATGGATATCCTACAGAGAAAAATAGAATAGTAAAAATAGCTTTAATGGAGTAAAAATTTCCCGCATTCTAATAAATTTTATAGTTCTTAGACTAAATGGTCCATAGAGTACCTGCTACATGAAAGAACAAAAAGCTTAACCTAAATATATAGTAAAACTTGATTAGGAATGCTGCCTGCTCGGTCACTTCAGTCTTGTCTGACTCTTTTGAAACACTATGGACCATAGCCCACCAGACTCCTCTCTATCCATGGGATTCTCCAGTCAAGAATACTGGAATCAGTTGCTGTGTCCCTCCTCCAGAGGATCTTCCAGATCCAGAGATGAAATCTGTTTCTCTTAAGTCTCCTGTATTGGGAGGCAGGCTTTATACCAACTAGAACCACCTGGAAAGTCCAAACTTGAATATACTGATTATTAAAATATATATATTTTTTACCATACAATATAATTGGTTATAGCCCTCCCCAATAACCTCCCCTTTGTTTTCATTATCTATGAATCTGTTTCATTTTGCTATGCTTGTGTCTTTATTTATTTTAGATTCCACACAATCTTGAATAAGGCTGGGCACCATCCCAACCTTATTCAGTGGAATAGAATATGAAACTATCCATGGACTAGGATAGCAAAAAAAGGTCAGGTAATCCAGCAGTAATGCATTCTCTCTTGAAGGGTGTCTTAAGTTGAGACAGAAAGATGATCGTGGGGAAAGTAAGGCTCAGATATAGTTCAGGAAGCACATGGAGCATGGAAGAACAAAAATCACAAGAACTATAAGCAACTGAATATAGCTAAAACATTTTAAAAATCCTGAAACTGTAGGCAAAGCAAGGAAACAAAAGGATAGAATTATAAGTAGGGCAATATTGTGAAGGGACTTAGGTTGTAATCCTAGAGTTTGGACTTTGAAAGTGATGAGACATCCTTGGTTATTAGATGAAACATCTGAGTAAAATTGTCAAATACATTTTAACTTCTATTAAATAAATACTATATGATGACTAGGAAAGATATAACCTAGTAGGTACTCCTATTGATGATATTAACATCGACATTTGGATAGACTGGACTTCCCTGATGGCTCAGGTGATGAAGAATTTGTGTGCAATGCAGGATATCTGGGTTTAATCCCTGGCTCAGGAAGATTCCCTGGAAAAGGGAAATGGCTGCTTACTCCATTATTCTTGCCTGGAGAATTCCATGGACAGAGGAGCCTAGTGGGTTCTCTAGTACAATTTGTAGACTTTCTACTCCTTTGATATAAATTTTATAGTTCTTAGACTAACTGGTCCATAGAGTACCTGCTACATGAAAGAACAAAAAGCTTAACCTAAATATATAGTAAAACTTGATTAGGAATGCTGCCTGCTCGGTCACTTCAGTCTTGTCTGACTCTTTTGAAACACTATGGACCATAGCCCACCAGACTCCTCTCTATCCATGGGATTCTCCAGTCAAGAATACTGGAATCAGTTGCTGTGTCCCTCCTCCAGAGGATCTTCCAGATCCAGAGATGAAATCTGTTTCTCTTAAGTCTCCTGTATTGGGAGGCAGGCTTTATACCAACTAGAACCACCTGGAAAGTCCAAACTTGAATATACTGATTATTAAAATATATATATTTTTTACCATACAATATAATTGGTTATAGCCCTCCCCAATAACCTCCCCTTTGTTTTCATTATCTATGAATCTGTTTCATTTTGCTATGCTTGTGTCTTTATTTATTTTAGATTCCACACAATCTTGAATAAGGCTGGGCACCATCCCAACCTTATTCAGTGGAATAGAATATGAAACTATCCATGGACTAGGATAGCAAAAAAAGGTCAGGTAATCCAGCAGTAATGCATTCTCTCTTGAAGGGTGTCTTAAGTTGAGACAGAAAGATGATCGTGGGGAAAGTAAGGCTCAGATATAGTTCAGGAAGCACATGGAGCATGGAAGAACAAAAATCACAAGAACTATAAGCAACTGAATATAGCTAAAACATTTTAAAAATCCTGAAACTGTAGGCAAAGCAAGGAAACAAAAGGATAGAATTATAAGTAGGGCAATATTGTGAAGGGACTTAGGTTGTAATCCTAGAGTTTGGACTTTGAAAGTGATGAGACATCCTTGGTTATTAGATGAAACATCTGAGTAAAATTGTCAAATACATTTTAACTTCTATTAAATAAATACTATATGATGACTAGGAAAGATATAACCTAGTAGGTACTCCTATTGATGATATTAACATCGACATTTGGATAGACTGGACTTCCCTGATGGCTCAGGTGATGAAGAATTTGTGTGCAATGCAGGATATCTGGGTTTAATCCCTGGCTCAGGAAGATTCCCTGGAAAAGGGAAATGGCTGCTTACTCCATTATTCTTGCCTGGAGAATTCCATGGACAGAGGAGCCTAGTGGGTTCTCTGTAGTCCACAGGATCTTAAAAAGTCAGACAGGATTAAGTGACCAAAACTTCCACTTTTTCACTTTGTATATCAGTTCCACCATATCTAATGAGTCAGACAGATTTTCCTTCTTTTATGTTTTCATTAATTTTCACTTATTTTAGTTCTTTAGTTTATTTTAGTTTATTTTAGTACTTTATAAAGTACTTTATAAAGTATAAAGTATACTTTATAAAGTATATAAAGTATATAAAGTATAAAGTATAAGTAAAATAAACTTTAGTTTATTTTAGTACTTTAGTTCAAGTATTTAAGGATAAACATTAAAAATTTAGCAGAGTAAAGTCAATAGATGGAGAAGCGAAACCCTTCTTAATATTATGATAAGGTAACAGTTCCTCCTGGATAACTGTCATGAGTCTTCCATGAGGTACTAAGAACTAAATCAATTGCAAAAAACTGACCAAAAGAAAGCATGAAGAACACTATCTTGAGAAATATTAACACGGCAGAAATGATGAATAATGTGTTTTTTCATATTAAACAAAGACTCATCTCAGATTTTAAACATTGAGATGTTACTATCTTCAACAAATAGAAACAAAAATCTTTCATGTATATATATATATTTATATATATATTTAATTTGGCCTCTTTTATTGGTCCTTTATTTATTAATTTTCATCCATCTTAATTCTCTGGCCTGTGTGCACCTCCAGTCTCCAGAACACTGGCTCATAATCGGACACACAGGTCCAGCCGCTCCACAGAATGTGGGATCTTTCCACACCAGGGATAGAACTGGTGCCCCTTGCACTGCAAGGTGGGACTCTTTACCCACTGGACTACTAGGGAAGCCCAATAACAAAAATAGTATCATGTACTTATTACATTTGGAATTCATGGCTTATGAAACTCAATTAACATGACTACTTCAGAGACATAGGCCTGAGCACAAGCCCCAAAGTGTAAGGCATCAGTAGCAGCATAGATTAGCCTCCAAAGAACAATTTCTAAAATACAAAAACATATCTTTGTGGTATTGTATGTGTTATTATAGGCATGAGATAAAATAACAGTTTTCTGTGTGTGTTTGTTTGGTCAACTTTAAATTAGGAAACCCATGGTTAATATAAAGGATAATCAGTTAGGATAGTGCCTCCAAGGATAATGGTAAGTAATCATGTAGCATATAACGCAAGCATGGAAGTCTCAATCCAAGCATTAATGCGTAGTTAATGAAGGGTGTAATCACTTAACCAATCACTTTCATGTTCACAATTTAGAAATATAGGGGCTATAAATCCATTATCTTTCTCATTTTCTTTTTGAAAGCAAAAAGACCAATTTTATATTTGAGCCTAAATTAGAGCATGCTATTGTGACAAGGAGAAAAAAAAAAAAAAGAACTGAATAAGAAAGAAAGGAAGTAAAAAAATATGAATAATGCTACCTATCAGTGCACATATCTGTCCAGGTCATGTGTAGACCATTGGTTTTAATAATAATAAAAAAATACAACTACACACACAAGGTTGTGATCCTTGTAATCATTTTGGATAGCTTTCTGTGATTGCAGTTTTCTTTCTGGAGGCTTGGGACTGCTGGTCTTCCTTCCTCTGTCTGCCTCTTATAGGTGAGGATAAGAGACTTTTGCAAGCTTCCTGATAGGAGAGACTGGCTGTGGGGAAAACTGGGTCTTGCTGTGGTGAGCATGACCATGCTCTGTAAATCTTTAATTCAATTGTCTGCCGATGGATGTGGTTGTACTCCCTCCCTGTTAGCTGTTTGGCCTGAAGCTACCCAGTCCTTGACTCTTCATGGTTTACAGTAGTGTTAGTGGTGACCTCCAAAAGGACTTATGCCAACAGGTATCTCCCTCGACTGCTGCTGACAGGACCCTGATCCCTTGGTCAGACAACTGCTGACAACCGCCTCCACACTCAAACAGTCATGCAGATCTTATTCAGTCTTTAATGGGGTCACTGCTCCTTTCCGGTGAGTACTGGTATGCACAAGCCACTGTTTGTGCCCTCCAGGAGTTTCTGTTTTGCCCAGGGTTGTGGAAGTAGTGTAATCAAATCCTGATATTCTTCAAATTCAGATTATCTGTAGATTCCCAGTTCCTTTGCTGAGTCCCCAGGTTAGGAATTCTGATGTGGGGCCTATAACCTTCACAACAAAGGGATTTTAAGGGACCCTTTTTGGTTGTTATTTTTTTGGTTCTGCAATTTGTAGGGTCACCGCTGCACTTTAAATTGGGAAAAGTCAATCCCAATAACGCAAGCATGGAAGTCTCAATCCAAGCATTAATGCGTAGTTAATGAAGGGTGTAATCACTTAACCAATCACTTTCATGTTCACAATTTAGAAATATAGGGGCTATAAATCCATTATCTTTCTCATTTTCTTTTTGAAAGCAAAAAGACCAATTTTATATTTGAGCCTAAATTAGAGCATGCTATTGTGACAAGGAGAAAAAAAAAAAAAAGAACTGAATAAGAAAGAAAGGAAGTAAAAAAATATGAATAATGCTACCTATCAGTGCACATATCTGTCCAGGTCATGTGTAGACCATTGGTTTTAATAATAATAAAAAAATACAACTACACACACAAGGTTGTGATCCTTGTAATCATTTTGGATAGCTTTCTGTGATTGCAGTTTTCTTTCTGGAGGCTTGGGACTGCTGGTCTTCCTTCCTCTGTCTGCCTCTTATAGGTGAGGATAAGAGACTTTTGCAAGCTTCCTGATAGGAGAGACTGGCTGTGGGGAAAACTGGGTCTTGCTGTGGTGAGCATGACCATGCTCTGTAAATCTTTAATTCAATTGTCTGCCGATGGATGTGGTTGTACTCCCTCCCTGTTAGCTGTTTGGCCTGAAGCTACCCAGTCCTTGACTCTTCATGGTTTACAGTAGTGTTAGTGGTGACCTCCAAAAGGACTTATGCCAACAGGTATCTCCCTCGACTGCTGCTGACAGGACCCTGATCCCTTGGTCAGACAACTGCTGACAACCGCCTCCACACTCAAACAGTCATGCAGATCTTATTCAGTCTTTAATGGGGTCACTGCTCCTTTCCGGTGAGTACTGGTATGCACAAGCCACTGTTTGTGCCCTCCAGGAGTTTCTGTTTTGCCCAGGGTTGTGGAAGTAGTGTAATCAAATCCTGATATTCTTCAAATTCAGATTATCTGTAGATTCCCAGTTCCTTTGCTGAGTCCCCAGGTTAGGAATTCTGATGTGGGGCCTATAACCTTCACAACAGTATGAAGACTTTTTTGGTTGTATTGTTCTGCAATTTGTGGGTCACCTGCCCAGAATATGGGATTTGATTTTAACATGATTGCACCCCTCCTACCATCTAATTGTGGCTTCTCCTTTGTCCTTGGAAATGGGGTATCTTTTACTTTTGGTAGGCTCTAATGTCCTTCTGTTATTGGTTCTTCAATACCTAGCTATATTTTTTGTGTTCTCACCAGCAAAGATGCGTTCATGTCCTTTTCAGCTCTGCCATCTTGAGCTCGTAGATGAACTATGAGCCATGAGTCATGCCATGAAGGGCCACCCAAGAGAGATGGGCCATGGTGGAGATTTCTGACAAAACTTGGTCCACTGTAGAAGAGAATGGCAAATCATTCCAGTATTCTAGTCTCAAGAATCCCATGAATAGGTGTGAAAAGGGGAAAAAGATATGACACCAGGAAAAGAATCCCCAGGTAGGTAGGTGTCCTAAATGCTACTGGGGAAGAGTAGAGAAATAGCTCCAGAAAGAATGAAAAGGCTGAAACAAAGTGGAAACTGTGCTTAGCTGTGGGTATGTTCAACGGTGAAAGTAAAGTTTAATGATGCAAAGAACGATATTGCATAGGAACCTGGATTAAGTAAATTGGATGTAGTCAAGTAGGAAATGGCAAGAGTAAACATCACTGTTTTAAGAATCAGCGAATTAAAAAGGATGAGAATGGGTAAGCTTAATTCAGTTGACCATTACATCTATTACTGTGGGCAAGAATCCCTTAGAATAAATGGAGTAGCCCTCATATTCAACAAAAGATTCCAAAATGCTGTGCTTGGGTGAAACCTCAAAATGAGAGGATGATCTTCATTTGTTTCCAAGGCAAACTGTTCAACATACTGCCAAAGAAACTGAATTTTAACAGTTCTATGGACTAAAACATTAGTCATGCAGATCTTATTCAGTCTTTAATGGGGTCACTGCTCCTTTCCGGTGAGTACTGGTATGCACAAGCCACTGTTTGTGCCCTCCAGGAGTTTCTGTTTTGCCCAGGGTTGTGGAAGTAGTGTAATCAAATCCTGATATTCTTCAAATTCAGATTATCTGTAGATTCCCAGTTCCTTTGCTGAGTCCCCAGGTTAGGAATTCTGATGTGGGGCCTATAACCTTCACAACAGTATGAAGACTTTTTTGGTTGTATTGTTCTGCAATTTGTGGGTCACCTGCCCAGAATATGGGATTTGATTTTAACATGATTGCACCCCTCCTACCATCTAATTGTGGCTTCTCCTTTGTCCTTGGAAATGGGGTATCTTTTACTTTTGGTAGGCTCTAATGTCCTTCTGTTATTGGTTCTTCAATACCTAGCTATATTTTTTGTGTTCTCACCAGCAAAGATGCGTTCATGTCCTTTTCAGCTCTGCCATCTTGAGCTCGTAGATGAACTATGAGCCATGAGTCATGCCATGAAGGGCCACCCAAGAGAGATGGGCCATGGTGGAGATTTCTGACAAAACTTGGTCCACTGTAGAAGAGAATGGCAAATCATTCCAGTATTCTAGTCTCAAGAATCCCATGAATAGGTGTGAAAAGGAAAAAAAGATATGACACCAGGAAAAGAATCCCCAGGTAGGTAGGTGTCCTAAATGCTACTGGGGAAGAGTAGAGAAATAGCTCCAGAAAGAATGAAAAGGCTGAAACAAAGTGGAAACTGTGCTTAGCTGTGGGTATGTTCAACGGTGAAAGTAAAGTTTAATGATGCAAAGAACGATATTGCATAGGAACCTGGATTAAGTAAATTGGATGTAGTCAAGTAGGAAATGGCAAGAGTAAACATCACTGTTTTAAGAATCAGCGAATTAAAAAGGATGAGAATGGGTAAGCTTAATTCAGTTGACCATTACATCTATTACTGTGGGCAAGAATCCCTTAGAATAAATGGAGTAGCCCTCATATTCAACAAAAGATTCCAAAATGCTGTGCTTGGGTGAAACCTCAAAAATGAGAGGATGATCTTCATTTGTTTCCAAGGCAAACTGTTCAACATACTGCCAAAGAAACTGAATTTTAACAGTTCTATGAAGACCTACAAGACATTCTAGAACTAGCACCAAAAAAAATGTATTTTCATCATAGGGAACTGTAATGAAAAAGAAAGAAGTCAAGAAATACCTGAAGTAAAAGGCAAGTTTGGTCATGGAATACAAGTGAAGCAGGCCAAAGGCTAAAGGAGTTTTGTCAAGAGAACACACTGGTCATATCAAAGACTCTTTTCCAACATCAGAAGATATGAATCTACACAGGTACATCACCAGATGGTTAGTATTGGAATCAAATTGACTTTGTTCTCTAAAGCCAATGAGGAAGAAGCTCTATACAGTCAGCATAGTCAAAAGCGTTAGCATAGTCAATGAAGTATACAAGTTTCAGTTAGTATCATTTACCTCTATAACTGTGAAAATTCTTAAACATTTCTTTGGTTATACTTTTTCCCTTTTGTTTAATGAGTATTTTTATAAAAGCTGGTCTAGGCTAAATTAGGAACTACTATTAAGAAACTAATTTAAAATGGAAATGCACTCCTTAACTTCTGTTTGTCCTAAGTATCACTGTGTGTTTTCTACAACATAATTTTCTTTTTCACTAGAAGATTTTCCCTACATATATAGTATTGTTGGTGGTGATTTACAGTGAAGGAAAACTTCCAATTGAGTGAAAAAAGCATTTGCATCTTATAAAATTAAGCTAGCAGATCCTTAAAGGCCAAAATGTTAGTTAACATTTGATATGTTTTTAATCAATTATAAATTATTTTGGGAAGTAGATTAAAAGTATAATGATTAATAATTAAAATTTTCTTCTAATAGCTTTTTTCAAAAATTAAAAACTGTTTTAAGAATCAGCGAATTAAAAAGGATGAGAATGGGTAAGCTTAATTCAGTTGACCATTACATCTATTACTGTGGGCAAGAATCCCTTAGAATAAATGGAGTAGCCCTCATATTCAACAAAAGATTCCAAAATGCTGTGCTTGGGTGAAACCTCAAAAATGAGAGGATGATCTTCATTTGTTTCCAAGGCAAACTGTTCAACATACTGCCAAAGAAACTGAATTTTAACAGTTCTATGAAGACCTACAAGACATTCTAGAACTAGCACCAAAAAAAATGTATTTTCATCATAGGGAACTGTAATGAAAAAGAAAGAAGTCAAGAAATACCTGAAGTAAAAGGCAAGTTTGGTCATGGAATACAAGTGAAGCAGGCCAAAGGCTAAAGGAGTTTTGTCAAGAGAACACACTGGTCATATCAAAGACTCTTTTCCAACATCAGAAGATATGAATCTACACAGGTACATCACCAGATGGTTAGTATTGGAATCAAATTGACTTTGTTCTCTAAAGCCAATGAGGAAGAAGCTCTATACAGTCAGCATAGTCAAAAGCGTTAGCATAGTCAATGAAGTATACAAGTTTCAGTTAGTATCATTTACCTCTATAACTGTGAAAATTCTTAAACATTTCTTTGGTTATACTTTTTCCCTTTTGTTTAATGAGTATTTTTATAAAAGCTGGTCTAGGCTAAATTAGGAACTACTATTAAGAAACTAATTTAAAATGGAAATGCACTCCTTAACTTCTGTTTGTCCTAAGTATCACTGTGTGTTTTCTACAACATAATTTTCTTTTTCACTAGAAGATTTTCCCTACATATATAGTATTGTTGGTGGTGATTTACAGTGAAGGAAAACTTCCAATTGAGTGAAAAAAGCATTTGCATCTTATAAAATTAAGCTAGCAGATCCTTAAAGGCCAAAATGTTAGTTAACATTTGATATGTTTTTAATCAATTATAAATTATTTTGGGAAGTAGATTAAAAGTATAATGATTAATAATTAAAATTTTCTTCTAATAGCTATTTTCACAATAAATATCATTTAAATGGCATAGAATGCTTTATGAATGTAAACTTTGTCTATTTTGTATTTTGTATATTTAAAAATGCACTTTCATTTTACTGTTTGTTCATTAAGTATGAAGAGTAGTCTTAATATCTTCAAATTATGGATTTTAATCTGTATACTCAAACTGTTTGTAAGATTAAAGCAGTTCTTCCAGACAATCCATCCAGTGCATTCTTTCAGCTCTGTAAATAGCCATAAACATACAAGTTTATAGTATATAGGATTTCCAAGGTCTGTTAGATTAAAATTGACAATCTAAATAAACCTAGGAGGCAATTATCAAACAGAAAGCATTTAATTGTTATCAAAGAAGTGCAATTCCTGGCACATAGAGTAGATTCAGATATAGCCCAAACATAGTTCTCTTAGGGATTAAAAAGTAAGGTCTTTTAAAGTCAAATATGGGACATTTCACTATGAAGAATTTTAATTAGAGTTGGAAGTAGAAGCTAGTCCTGACTAAAGAAAATTGAGTGCTAAGACTGTCATTCCATTCCCATTTAAGTCACCATAGAGCACTGAGTAGAGTTTTCATTGCTATACAGTAAGTTGTCATTAATTACATATTTTATAAATTGTGAGTATATGTTAGTCTCAATTTGCCAATTCAACCCATTCCTCCTCCCCATCTTGGTATCCTTAAGTTTGTTCCTTACATTTGTGTCTCTATTTCTGCTTTGCAAATAAGTTCATTGGTACCATTTTTATAGATTCTACAAAACATTAATTTTCTTTTTCAATTTTTTTAAAAAGAAGATTTTCCCTACATATATAGTATTGTTGGTGGTGATTTACAGTGAAGGAAAACTTCCAATTGAGTGAAAAAAGCATTTGCATCTTATAAAATTAAGCTAGCAGATCCTTAAAGGCCAAAATGTTAGTTAACATTTGATATGTTTTTAATCAATTATAAATTATTTTGGGAAGTAGATTAAAAGTATAATGATTAATAATTAAAATTTTCTTCTAATAGCTATTTTCACAATAAATATCATTTAAATGGCATAGAATGCTTTATGAATGTAAACTTTGTCTATTTTGTATTTTGTATATTTAAAAATGCACTTTCATTTTACTGTTTGTTCATTAAGTATGAAGAGTAGTCTTAATATCTTCAAATTATGGATTTTAATCTGTATACTCAAACTGTTTGTAAGATTAAAGCAGTTCTTCCAGACAATCCATCCAGTGCATTCTTTCAGCTCTGTAAATAGCCATAAACATACAAGTTTATAGTATATAGGATTTCCAAGGTCTGTTAGATTAAAATTGACAATCTAAATAAACCTAGGAGGCAATTATCAAACAGAAAGCATTTAATTGTTATCAAAGAAGTGCAATTCCTGGCACATAGAGTAGATTCAGATATAGCCCAAACATAGTTCTCTTAGGGATTAAAAAGTAAGGTCTTTTAAAGTCAAATATGGGACATTTCACTATGAAGAATTTTAATTAGAGTTGGAAGTAGAAGCTAGTCCTGACTAAAGAAAATTGAGTGCTAAGACTGTCATTCCATTCCCATTTAAGTCACCATAGAGCACTGAGTAGAGTTTTCATTGCTATACAGTAAGTTGTCATTAATTACATATTTTATAAATTGTGAGTATATGTTAGTCTCAATTTGCCAATTCAACCCATTCCTCCTCCCCATCTTGGTATCCTTAAGTTTGTTCCTTACATTTGTGTCTCTATTTCTGCTTTGCAAATAAGTTCATTGGTACCATTTTTATAGATCCAACAAATATACAATATTTAATTTTCTCTATCTAACTTCACTCTGTATGAAAGTTGCTAGTCCCATCCACATCTGCCAATGACTTTAATTTATTCCTATTTATGAGTGATTAATATTCCATTGTATATATATATATATGTACCAATTCTTTATCCATTCCTCTGCTGATGGACATTTAGGTTACTTCCATGTCATTTGTACTGCAGATAGTGCTGCAGTGAATATTGGGTACATGCATACTAATTTTAAATTATGAATTTCTCCAGTTATGTGCCCAGAAGTGAAATTAATGGGCCATATGATATTTTTATTTTATTTTTATTCTTTTGAGAAATCTCCATACTGTTCTCCTTAGTGGCAGTACCAATTTACATCTCCACTAACAGTATAGGAGGGTGCCCTTTTCATTTACTGTTTATAGACTTTTTGATGGCAGCCATTTTAACCTGTCAGGTAGTAGTTTTAATTTATACTTCCTCTAGTAATTAATGATAGAGAGAATATTTTTCATATTTTTGAGCCCTTTGTATTTCTTCAAAGAAATGTGTATTCAGATCTTTCTCCATTCACTTTTGATTGGGTTGTTATTTACTGATACTGTATAAGTTGCTTGTATATTTTAGAGATTAACCTCTTGCCAGATGTTTCTTTTGCAAACATTTTCTCCTTTCTGAAGGTTTTTGTTGTTGTTTTGTATATGGTTTTATTTGTTGTGTAAAAGTTTCAGTACATTTAATTAAATCACATTTGTTTATTTTATTTCTTTTAAAGTCAAATATGGGACATTTCACTATGAAGAATTTTAATTAGAGTTGGAAGTAGAAGCTAGTCCTGACTAAAGAAAATTGAGTGCTAAGACTGTCATTCCATTCCCATTTAAGTCACCATAGAGCACTGAGTAGAGTTTTCATTGCTATACAGTAAGTTGTCATTAATTACATATTTTATAAATTGTGAGTATATGTTAGTCTCAATTTGCCAATTCAACCCATTCCTCCTCCCCATCTTGGTATCCTTAAGTTTGTTCCTTACATTTGTGTCTCTATTTCTGCTTTGCAAATAAGTTCATTGGTACCATTTTTATAGATCCAACAAATATACAATATTTAATTTTCTCTATCTAACTTCACTCTGTATGAAAGTTGCTAGTCCCATCCACATCTGCCAATGACTTTAATTTATTCCTATTTATGAGTGATTAATATTCCATTGTATATATATATATATGTACCAATTCTTTATCCATTCCTCTGCTGATGGACATTTAGGTTACTTCCATGTCATTTGTACTGCAGATAGTGCTGCAGTGAATATTGGGTACATGCATACTAATTTTAAATTATGAATTTCTCCAGTTATGTGCCCAGAAGTGAAATTAATGGGCCATATGATATTTTTATTTTATTTTTATTCTTTTGAGAAATCTCCATACTGTTCTCCTTAGTGGCAGTACCAATTTACATCTCCACTAACAGTATAGGAGGGTGCCCTTTTCATTTACTGTTTATAGACTTTTTGATGGCAGCCATTTTAACCTGTCAGGTAGTAGTTTTAATTTATACTTCCTCTAGTAATTAATGATAGAGAGAATATTTTTCATATTTTTGAGCCCTTTGTATTTCTTCAAAGAAATGTGTATTCAGATCTTTCTCCATTCACTTTTGATTGGGTTGTTATTTACTGATACTGTATAAGTTGCTTGTATATTTTAGAGATTAACCTCTTGCCAGATGTTTCTTTTGCAAACATTTTCTCCTTTCTGAAGGTTTTTGTTGTTGTTGTTTTGTATATGGTTTTATTTGTTGTGTAAAAGTTTCAGTACATTTAATTAAATCACATTTGTTTATTTTTTATTTCATTTTTCTTAGGAAGAGAATCAAAAAAGATTATGTTGTAATTTATGTCAAAGAGTGCTCTGCCTATGTTTTCCTCTTGAAACTTTACAATGTCTAGCTTTACATTAAGATCTTTGACCAATTTTGAGTTTATAGTTGTGTGTGGTATTAATGAAAGTCACTCAGTTATATCTAACTCTTTGTGACCCCCATGGATGAGTCATGGAATTTTCCAGGCAAGAATACGAGAGAGGGTAGTCCTTCCTTTCTCCAGGGGATTTTCCCATGTCAGGAGTCAAACTGGCATTGCATTGCAATGCAGGCAGAGTCTTTACCAGCTCAGTTACCAGGTAAACCCTTGTCTTTCTCTTCTCTAGAGGATCTCCCCAAACCAGGGATCAAACCCAGGCCTCCCGCATTGCAGGTGGATTTTTCACTGTCTGAGCCACCAAGGAATCCTAATTCTAATTTAATTATTTTATGGTAACTCCAGTTTTCCCAGCATTGCATATTGGAAAGAGTGTCTTTTCTCCTTTGTATACTCTTGCCTCCTTTCTCATAAATTAGGTGACTGTAGGTTTGTGGGTTGATCGCTGAGTTTTCTCTCTTATCCCATTGATCTATCCTTCGTTTTTGTGCCAGTAAAATATTGTGTTGATGACTGTGACTTTATATTACAGTATGAAGTCAAGGAGCCTGATTTCTCCAGCTCCAATTTTTCTTTCTCATGATTGTTTTGGGTATTCAGGTTTTTTTGTATTTCCATACAAATTTTGATTTCTTCTTTAGTTCTAATTCTGTGAATACTACCATTGGTCATGAGATGGGGACTGAATTCAGTCTGTAGTTTGCTTTGGGTAGTACAGATATTTTCACCATATTTATTCCTCCAATTCAGAAGCATGGTATATCTCTCCATCTATTTGAGTCATCTTTAATTTCTTTCATCAGTATCTTAGAGTTTTCTGACTATAAGTTTTTTGCCTTCTTAGGGAGATTTATTTCTGTGTGTTTTGTTGTCGTTGTTGCTGATGCTTTGGTAAATAGGATTGCTTCCTTAACTTCTCTGTCTGATATTTCACTGTTAGCATATAGGAATGCAAGAGATTTCTGTGCATTAATTTTATATCCTACAACTTTAGCAAATTCATTGATTAACTCTAGTGATTTTCTGGTAGCATCTGCCTATGTTTTCCTCTTGAAACTTTACAATGTCTAGCTTTACATTAAGATCTTTGACCAATTTTGAGTTTATAGTTGTGTGTGGTATTAATGAAAGTCACTCAGTTATATCTAACTCTTTGTGACCCCCATGGATGAGTCATGGAATTTTCCAGGCAAGAATACGAGAGAGGGTAGTCCTTCCTTTCTCCAGGGGATTTTCCCATGTCAGGAGTCAAACTGGCATTGCATTGCAATGCAGGCAGAGTCTTTACCAGCTCAGTTACCAGGTAAACCCTTGTCTTTCTCTTCTCTAGAGGATCTCCCCAAACCAGGGATCAAACCCAGGCCTCCCGCATTGCAGGTGGATTTTTCACTGTCTGAGCCACCAAGGAATCCTAATTCTAATTTAATTATTTTATGGTAACTCCAGTTTTCCCAGCATTGCATATTGGAAAGAGTGTCTTTTCTCCTTTGTATACTCTTGCCTCCTTTCTCATAAATTAGGTGACTGTAGGTTTGTGGGTTGATCGCTGAGTTTTCTCTCTTATCCCATTGATCTATCCTTCGTTTTTGTGCCAGTAAAATATTGTGTTGATGACTGTGACTTTATATTACAGTATGAAGTCAAGGAGCCTGATTTCTCCAGCTCCAATTTTTCTTTCTCATGATTGTTTTGGGTATTCAGGTTTTTTTGTATTTCCATACAAATTTTGATTTCTTCTTTAGTTCTAATTCTGTGAATACTACCATTGGTCATGAGATGGGGACTGAATTCAGTCTGTAGTTTGCTTTGGGTAGTACAGATATTTTCACCATATTTATTCCTCCAATTCAGAAGCATGGTATATCTCTCCATCTATTTGAGTCATCTTTAATTTCTTTCATCAGTATCTTAGAGTTTTCTGACTATAAGTTTTTTGCCTTCTTAGGGAGATTTATTTCTGTGTGTTTTGTTGTCGTTGTTGCTGATGCTTTGGTAAATAGGATTGCTTCCTTAACTTCTCTGTCTGATATTTCACTGTTAGCATATAGGAATGCAAGAGATTTCTGTGCATTAATTTTATATCCTACAACTTTAGCAAATTCATTGATTAACTCTAGTGATTTTCTGGTAGCATCTTCAAAATTTTTTATGTATAGAATCATGTAATCTGCAAACAGTGAAAGTTGTACTTCTTTTCCAATTTGGATTCCATTCATTTCCTTTTCTTCTCTGATTGCCTCATATGGGACATCCAAAACTATGTTGAGTAATATTAGTAAGAGTGAACATCCCTGGCTTGTTTCTAATCTTAGAGGTAATGCTGTCAGTTTTCCACCATTGAGAGTGATATTTGCTGTGGGTTTGTCATATTGGCCTTTATTATGTTGAGTTAGGTTCACTCTATACACACTTTCTGGAGAGTTTTATTCATATATGAGTGTGGAAATTTGTTAAAAGCTTTTCCTGCATCTATTGAGGTTATCATATGTTTTATTCTATAATTTGTTGACATGGCATACACATTGATTAATTTCCAAATATTGAAGAATCTTTGCATCCCTGGGATAAATTCCACTTGAATATGAAGCATAATCCTTTTAATATGTTGTTGGATTCTGTTTGCTAGTATTTTGCTGACGATTTTTGTCTCTGGGTTCATTAAAGACATTGACCTGTATTTTCTTTTTTTTAATTTTGTGATTTCTTTTTCTGTTTTTTTTTTTTTTTTTTGTCTAGGTGATGGTAGCATTGTTGAATGACTTAGGAGTATTCTTCCATATGTGATTTTTCTGAATGAATTGAAAAAAGATGGGTATTAGCTCTCCTCTAAGTATTTTATAACATTTACCTGTGAAGCCATTAGGTCCTGGACTTTTGTTTTTTGGAAGATTTTAAAATCACAGATTCAATTTCATTACTTGTTAATTGTCTGTTCATATTTTCTATTTCTTCCTGGTTCAGTCTTAGAAAGTTTTGTCTTTCTAAGAAATTTTCCATTTCTTCTACGTTGTCCATTTTATTGGCATATCATTGTTTATAGTATTCACTTATGACTGTTTATATTTCTGCAGTGTTTTTATTAACTTCTTTTTTTTTTCATTTCTAGTTTTATTAAGTCCTCTCTCTTTTTGTCTTGATAAGACTGGCTAAAACTTTATCAATTTTGTTTATTGTCTCAAAGAACCAGGTTTTAGTTTCACTAATTTTTGCTATAGTTTCTTCATTTCTATTTCATTTATTTCTGCTCTGATCTTTGTGATTGCTTTTCTTCTACTAATTTTAGGTTTTGTTTGTTCTTTTTTCTCTGGTTGCTTTAAGTGTGAATTAATGTTATTTTTTCTTGATTCTTGAAGTGAAGTTGCTTTACTATAAAATTCCCTCTTAGAACTACTTTTGGTGCATCTAATAGGATTTGGGTCATGATGTTTTGTTGTCATTTGTTTCTAGGTCTTTTTTAAATTTCTTCTTTGATTTCTTCAGTGATTCAGTGTTTCTTTAGTAATATGCTATTTTTTAAAAAAAAATTTGGGGCACTTTTTTTTTTTTTTTAATTGGTCTTTCATTTTTATTTTAGCTTCATCCATCTTTGTTCCTTGGCCTGCGTGGGTCTCCCATTGCAGTCGCCTCTCTTGTCACAGAGCACCAGATCTGGGTGAATGTGCCCCAGAGCTCTGGCTTGGTAAGTGGACACATCAGTCCAGCTGCTTCGCGGCATGTCAGACTTTCCCAGGCCAGGGATCGAACTGGCACCCCTTGCACTGCAAGGCCATGTTCTTACCCACTGGACCACCAGGGAAGCCCAGTAATATGTTATTTAACCTCCCTGTGTTTGTGGGGTGTTTTTAAAGACATACTCTTTTTTTTTTTTTTTTGATTGTAGTGGGTCTTCATCGCTGCACACAGGCTTTCCATAGTTGCAGCAAGCAGGGACTTACTCTTTGTTGCTCTAGGCAGTCTTCTCATTGGTGTCTTTTCTTGTAGCAGAGCACAAGCTCTAAGTGCACAACTTCAGTAGCTGTAGCTTGTGGGCTCATTAGTTACACTTTGCAGATTCCATAGTGCAGCTTGCAGTCTCAAGAGCAGGCTCAGTAGTTGTGGTGCATGAGATTAGTATTCTTGTTTCATGGAATGTGGAATCTTCTTGGGCCAGGGATTTAAATAGTGTCCCTTTCATTTTAAGGAGAAATGATTCTTAACCACTTTTGTTTTTTACACTTATTTTATGGTAATTGATTTCTAATCTCAATGCATTGTGGTCAAGAAAGATTTGATGTAACCTCAGTTATATCAAGTTTACAAAGGCTTGATTTGTGATCCAAGATGTAGTCTACCATATCTTGGTCCAGAACTCAAGAAGAATGTTCATTCTCTTGCTTTGGGATGGAATGTCCTATAAGTGTTAGTTTAGTTTATCTGCTTTTTAAGACTTGTGTGTTTTATTAATTTTCTCTCTAGATGATCTGTCCATTGATATTAATGAGGTATTGAATTCTACACACTATTGCTGGGTTACTGTTAGTTTGTCATTTTATGACTGTTATAATTATCATTATTCATTGAGATGCTCCTATGTTGGGTATATAAATATCTTTCAATAGTTATATCATCTTGAATTGATCTCTTGTTCAATATGTAGTGCCCTTGCTTATCTTTTTAAATAATCTTTATTTTAAAGTTGGTTTGGTTTTATATGAAGTATTTGAAGTCTTGCTATTTCAAAATTATTTTGATTTCCTTTTGCATGGAATATTTTTCCATCTCTTAATCTAAATGTGTACCTAGGTCTAAAGCAGGTCTCTTGTAGACAGCATAGATTTGAGTCTTATTCTGCCAGTGTATATGTTTTTGTGGGAATATTTAATCCATTTAAATTTAAGGTATTTGTTTATTTTAGGTTGTACTGGGTCTTCACTGCTGAGTAGACTTCTCTCTGGTTGTAGTAAGTATGAGCTACTCTCTAGCTGTAGAGTGCAGACTTCTCATTGTGGTATCTTCTCCTGTTGCAGAGCACAAGCTGTAGAGCTCTCAGGCTTCAGTACTTGAAGATTCCAGGCTCTAGAGTGGAGGTTCAATGGTTGTGGTACACATGCTTAGTTGGTCTATGGCATGTGGGGTCTTCTTGCACCAGGGGTCAAACCCATATCTCCTGTATTGACAGGTGGATTCTTTGCCATGTAGCCACCCGAGAAGCCCTGATGTACTGATATGTTATTGTTGAAATATTAGTATTCTTGTTTCATGGAATGTGGAATCTTCTTGGGCCAGGGATTTAAATAGTGTCCCTTTCATTTTAAGGAGAAATGATTCTTAACCACTTTTGTTTTTTACACTTATTTTATGGTAATTGATTTCTAATCTCAATGCATTGTGGTCAAGAAAGATTTGATGTAACCTCAGTTATATCAAGTTTACAAAGGCTTGATTTGTGATCCAAGATGTAGTCTACCATATCTTGGTCCAGAACTCAAGAAGAATGTTCATTCTCTTGCTTTGGGATGGAATGTCCTATAAGTGTTAGTTTAGTTTATCTGCTTTTTAAGACTTGTGTGTTTTATTAATTTTCTCTCTAGATGATCTGTCCATTGATATTAATGAGGTATTGAATTCTACACACTATTGCTGGGTTACTGTTAGTTTGTCATTTTATGACTGTTATAATTATCATTATTCATTGAGATGCTCCTATGTTGGGTATATAAATATCTTTCAATAGTTATATCATCTTGAATTGATCTCTTGTTCAATATGTAGTGCCCTTGCTTATCTTTTTAAATAATCTTTATTTTAAAGTTGGTTTGGTTTTATATGAAGTATTTGAAGTCTTGCTATTTCAAAATTATTTTGATTTCCTTTTGCATGGAATATTTTTCCATCTCTTAATCTAAATGTGTACCTAGGTCTAAAGCAGGTCTCTTGTAGACAGCATAGATTTGAGTCTTATTCTGCCAGTGTATATGTTTTTGTGGGAATATTTAATCCATTTAAATTTAAGGTATTTGTTTATTTTAGGTTGTACTGGGTCTTCACTGCTGAGTAGACTTCTCTCTGGTTGTAGTAAGTATGAGCTACTCTCTAGCTGTAGAGTGCAGACTTCTCATTGTGGTATCTTCTCCTGTTGCAGAGCACAAGCTGTAGAGCTCTCAGGCTTCAGTACTTGAAGATTCCAGGCTCTAGAGTGGAGGTTCAATGGTTGTGGTACACATGCTTAGTTGGTCTATGGCATGTGGGGTCTTCTTGCACCAGGGGTCAAACCCATATCTCCTGTATTGACAGGTGGATTCTTTGCCATGTAGCCACCCGAGAAGCCCTGATGTAGTTACTGATATGTATATTGTTGTTGATATTTACTTAATTGTTTTCAGTAGAAAGCCGTCCAAAGTGAACACTGCAAAGATTTAGAGGGAAAAAAATAGAATGGGAAGGACTAGTGATCTCATCAAGAAAATTAGAGATTTCAAGGGAACATTTCATGCAAAGATAGGCACAATAAAGAACAAAAATGGTATGGACCTAACAGAAGCAGAACATAGTAAGAAAAGGTGGCAAAAATACACAGAAGAACTGTTAGGAAAAGATCTTAATGACCTGGATAATCATGATGGTGTGATCATTCACCTAGAGCCAGACATGCAGGAGTGAGAAGTCAAGTGGGCCTGAGGGAGCATCAGTACAAACAAAACTAGTGGAGGTGATGAAATTCCAGCTAAGCTATTTGAAATACTAAAAGTTAATGCTGTTAAAGTGCTACACTCAATATGCCAGCAAATTTAGAAAGCTCAGCAAGGACCACACGACTAGAAAAGATCAGTTTTCATTCCAATCCCAAAAGAGAACAATGTCAAAGAATGTTCAAACTATGGCACAATTTCCCTGATTTTACATGCTAGCAAAGTAATGCTCAAAATCTTCCAAGCTAGTCTTCAACAGTATGTGAACTGAGAACTTATAAATGTACAAGCTGGATTTAGAAAAGTCAGAGGAACCAGAGATCAAATTGCCAACACCCGTTGCTTCACAAAAAGAGCAAGGGAATTCCAGAGAAACACCTGCTTCACTGATTACACTAAAATCTTTGACTGTGCGGATCACAACAAGCTATGGAAATTCTGAAAGAGATGGAGATGCTAGAGCACCTTACCTGCCTTCTGTGAAACTTGTATGCAGGAAAAACGGAAACAATACTGGGTCTCTAGAGTGAGGTTCAATGGTTTGTGGTCCCCAGAGAAAGGGCTTCAGGCTTCAGTACTTGAAGATTCCAGGCTCTAGAGTGGAGGTTCAATGGTTGTGGTACACATGCTTAGTTGGTCTATGGCATGTGGGGTCTTCTTGCACCAGGGGTCAAACCCATATCTCCTGTATTGACAGGTGGATTCTTTGCCATGTAGCCACCCGAGAAGCCCTGATGTAGTTACTGATATGTATATTGTTGTTGATATTTACTTAATTGTTTTCAGTAGAAAGCCGTCCAAAGTGAACACTGCAAAGATTTAGAGGGAAAAAAATAGAATGGGAAGGACTAGTGATCTCATCAAGAAAATTAGAGATTTCAAGGGAACATTTCATGCAAAGATAGGCACAATAAAGAACAAAAATGGTATGGACCTAACAGAAGCAGAACATAGTAAGAAAAGGTGGCAAAAATACACAGAAGAACTGTTAGGAAAAGATCTTAATGACCTGGATAATCATGATGGTGTGATCATTCACCTAGAGCCAGACATGCAGGAGTGAGAAGTCAAGTGGGCCTGAGGGAGCATCAGTACAAACAAAACTAGTGGAGGTGATGAAATTCCAGCTAAGCTATTTGAAATACTAAAAGTTAATGCTGTTAAAGTGCTACACTCAATATGCCAGCAAATTTAGAAAGCTCAGCAAGGACCACACGACTAGAAAAGATCAGTTTTCATTCCAATCCCAAAAGAGAACAATGTCAAAGAATGTTCAAACTATGGCACAATTTCCCTGATTTTACATGCTAGCAAAGTAATGCTCAAAATCTTCCAAGCTAGTCTTCAACAGTATGTGAACTGAGAACTTATAAATGTACAAGCTGGATTTAGAAAAGTCAGAGGAACCAGAGATCAAATTGCCAACACCCGTTGCTTCACAAAAAGAGCAAGGGAATTCCAGAGAAACACCTGCTTCACTGATTACACTAAAATCTTTGACTGTGCGGATCACAACAAGCTATGGAAATTCTGAAAGAGATGGAGATGCTAGAGCACCTTACCTGCCTTCTGTGAAACTTGTATGCAGGAAAAGAAACAACCATTAGAACTGGGCATGGAACAACGGACTGGTCTCAGATTGAGAAAGGAGCACATCAAGTTATATATCGTCATCTTGCTTATTTAACTTATATGCAGACTACATCATGCAAAATGCCAGTCCAGATGAAGCACAAGCTGGAATCAAGATTTCAGGAAGAAATATCAATAACCTCAGGCATGCAGATAACGCCAACCTTATGGGAGAAAGCAAAGAGGAACTAAAATGCCTCTTGATGAAGGTGAAAGAGGAATGAAAAAGCTGGCCTAAATCTAAACATTAAAAAAAAAAAGGTCATGGCTTCAAGTACCATTGCTTCATGGCAAATATATGGACAAACAATGGAAACAGTGACAGACTTTATTTTCATGGGCTCCAAAATCACTGTGGATGGTGATTGCAGCCATAAAAAAAGAAAAAGACACCTGATACTTGGAAGAAAAGCAATGAGAAACCTAGATAGCACTTTAAATGGCAGAGACTGTATAGAAAAAACTATGATTTTTCCAGTAGTCATGCATGGATGTTAGAGTTGACCGTAAAGAAGGACAAACAATTGATATCTTCAAACTGTGGTGTTAGAGAAGACTGTTGGAGACTCTTGTGCTGCAAAGAGATCAAACCAGTCAATCCAAAGGAAATGCACCCTGAATACTCATTGGAAGGACTCACAGTTAAGCTGAAGTTCCAACACTTTGGCTACCTGATGTGAAGAGACAACACATTGGAAAAGACCCTGATGCTGGGAAAAATGGAAAGCAGTAGGAGAAGTGTATGACAGAGAAGGAGATGGTTCCCTGATTTTACATGCTACATTTCAAATCTTCCAAGCTAGTCTTCAACAGTATGTGAACTGAGAACTTATAAATGTACAAGCTGGATTTAGAAAAGTCAGAGGAACCAGAGATCAAATTGCCAACACCCGTTGCTTCACAAAAAGAGCAAGGGAATTCCAGAGAAACACCTGCTTCACTGATTACACTAAAATCTTTGACTGTGCGGATCACAACAAGCTATGGAAATTCTGAAAGAGATGGAGATGCTAGAGCACCTTACCTGCCTTCTGTGAAACTTGTATGCAGGAAAAGAAACAACCATTAGAACTGGGCATGGAACAACGGACTGGTCTCAGATTGAGAAAGGAGCACATCAAGTTATATATCGTCATCTTGCTTATTTAACTTATATGCAGACTACATCATGCAAAATGCCAGTCCAGATGAAGCACAAGCTGGAATCAAGATTTCAGGAAGAAATATCAATAACCTCAGGCATGCAGATAACGCCAACCTTATGGGAGAAAGCAAAGAGGAACTAAAATGCCTCTTGATGAAGGTGAAAGAGGAATGAAAAAGCTGGCCTAAATCTAAACATTAAAAAAAAAAAGGTCATGGCTTCAAGTACCATTGCTTCATGGCAAATATATGGACAAACAATGGAAACAGTGACAGACTTTATTTTCATGGGCTCCAAAATCACTGTGGATGGTGATTGCAGCCATAAAAAAAGAAAAAGACACCTGATACTTGGAAGAAAAGCAATGAGAAACCTAGATAGCACTTTAAATGGCAGAGACTGTATAGAAAAAACTATGATTTTTCCAGTAGTCATGCATGGATGTTAGAGTTGACCGTAAAGAAGGACAAACAATTGATATCTTCAAACTGTGGTGTTAGAGAAGACTGTTGGAGACTCTTGTGCTGCAAAGAGATCAAACCAGTCAATCCAAAGGAAATGCACCCTGAATACTCATTGGAAGGACTCACAGTTAAGCTGAAGTTCCAACACTTTGGCTACCTGATGTGAAGAGACAACACATTGGAAAAGACCCTGATGCTGGGAAAAATGGAAAGCAGTAGGAGAAGTGTATGACAGAGAAGGAGATGGTTGGATGGCATCACTAGCTCAATGGACATGAGTCTGCCCAAACTCTGGGAAACAATGAAAGACAGACAAGCCTGTGGTACTGCAGTACAATGGGTCAAAAAGAACTGGTCACAACTGAGTGACTGAATTGACTTTCTTCCTATTCTTTTTTATTCTTTTCTCTTGCTTTTGACACCTACAGAAGTTATTTTAGCCTTTGTAACACTGGTCGTGTGGTTCTGAATTCTCAGCTTTGCTTGTCTGTAAAGCTTTTAATTTCTTCAATCTGAATGAAAGCCTTGCTGGATAGAAGACTCTTTGTTATAGACTTTTCTCTTTGATCACTTTAGGTATATCTTGCCATTCCCTTCTGTCCTGCATAAATTCTGCTTGAAAGTCAGTTGCTAACTTTATGAGGATTCGCTCATATGTTTTTTGTTTCTTTTCCCTTCTTTTTTAATATGTCATCTTTATATTTAATTTTTGTTAGTTTGATTAATATGTATCTTGCTGTGTTTCTCTTGGGTTTATCCTGTGTGAGACTCTCTGTGCTTTCTGGACTTGGGTGACTATTTCCTTTCCCATGTTAGGGAAATTTTCAGCTGTCATCTGTTCAAATATTTTCTCAGGCACTTTCTGTCCTTATCTGAAATCCTTATGAGTTGAATGTTGGTGTGATAAATGTTTTCAGAAGTCTATGTGACTCTTCTCATTCTTTTTTCTTTATTCTGTTATGTGGCTGAAATTTCCACCATTCTCCCTTCCAGATCATTTATCTGTTCTTCTGCCTGTTATTTGATTATTGATTCCTTCTGGTGCATTTTCATTTCCTGTATTCATCTCTGTTTATTTGTTTTTTTATTTTACTAGGTCTTCGTGAAACTTTTCTTGTATCTCTTCAATCTGTGCTTTCATTCTGTTTCTAAGTTCTTGAGTTATCTTTATCATAATTACTCTGAATTTTTTTTCAGGTGGATTGTTTATCACTTCTTCATTTAGTTGTTCTTGTAAGTTTTAATTTTGATCCTTTACTTGCAACATAAATCTTTTTCATCTCATTTTTCAAACTTACTTTATTTGTAGTCTCCTTTACACAGGCAGTAGAATTTCAATTCCTCTTGCCTCTAGAGTTTTCGCCTTGGTGGATGAGGTTGGTCCAGAGTCTTGTGATGCTGTCCCCTTCAGAGGAGACTTGATTGGTGCTATGGTGATCCCAGCCTACCATAGATATTGAACAGGGCTTCCACTTCACTCTGTGTTTGTCACTGCCCTGTCAGGAGTCAAGTCTACTCCCAACTTGGTGGAGTATATGACCCCAGATCTCTCCCTCAACTTTGATTCTGATCTGTAGTGCAAAGTAAATAGGATTGTAGCACTCTCATCTGGAGGAAAGTTACTGAGTTTTCCTCCATTGTAGCTGTTGGCCTGTGAGTGTGCTTTGTTGTGTTCTCTTTTACCTGTTACATGAAATAACAATGCACACCTTTGTTTTCATCCTGCTGATTAATATTGATAAATTTTTTTCTTGCTGTGAGGATTCGCTCATATGTTTTTTGTTTCTTTTCCCTTCTTTTTTAATATGTCATCTTTATATTTAATTTTTGTTAGTTTGATTAATATGTATCTTGCTGTGTTTCTCTTGGGTTTATCCTGTGTGAGACTCTCTGTGCTTTCTGGACTTGGGTGACTATTTCCTTTCCCATGTTAGGGAAATTTTCAGCTGTCATCTGTTCAAATATTTTCTCAGGCACTTTCTGTCCTTATCTGAAATCCTTATGAGTTGAATGTTGGTGTGATAAATGTTTTCAGAAGTCTATGTGACTCTTCTCATTCTTTTTTCTTTATTCTGTTATGTGGCTGAAATTTCCACCATTCTCCCTTCCAGATCATTTATCTGTTCTTCTGCCTGTTATTTGATTATTGATTCCTTCTGGTGCATTTTCATTTCCTGTATTCATCTCTGTTTATTTGTTTTTTTAATTCTTCTAGGTCTTCGTGAAACTTTTCTTGTATCTCTTCAATCTGTGCTTTCATTCTGTTTCTAAGTTCTTGAGTTATCTTTATCATAATTACTCTGAATTTTTTTTCAGGTGGATTGTTTATCACTTCTTCATTTAGTTGTTCTTGTAAGTTTTAATTTTGATCCTTTACTTGCAACATAAATCTTTTTCATCTCATTTTTCAAACTTACTTTATTTGTAGTCTCCTTTACACAGGCAGTAGAATTTCAATTCCTCTTGCCTCTAGAGTTTTCGCCTTGGTGGATGAGGTTGGTCCAGAGTCTTGTGATGCTGTCCCCTTCAGAGGAGACTTGATTGGTGCTATGGTGATCCCAGCCTACCATAGATATTGAACAGGGCTTCCACTTCACTCTGTGTTTGTCACTGCCCTGTCAGGAGTCAAGTCTACTCCCAACTTGGTGGAGTATATGACCCCAGATCTCTCCCTCAACTTTGATTCTGATCTGTAGTGCAAAGTAAATAGGATTGTAGCACTCTCATCTGGAGGAAAGTTACTGAGTTTTCCTCCATTGTAGCTGTTGGCCTGTGAGTGTGCTTTGTTGTGTTCTCTTTTACCTGTTACATGAAATAACAATGCACACCTTTGTTTTCACTGCTCTTTGTCCCACCTAAACTGTGGGTATGGTAACAATTGACCCTGGTGACACACAGGAGTTGCTTTCACCAGTCACCTGGCACAGGTACACTGAGATTAGGTCTCAGTACTGCAGCAGTCCTGTACCTGGATCCACTGTGGGAGCTACGGAGATAGCTCTGTCTCTGGTTTGTCCTTATCCCCATGTGTATATGCCCACAGAATCTAAAGCTGCTACAGCCAGATCCACCTCAGCTGCCAAAACACTTGCACCTTTGAATGTTTTGTAGGCAATGGATTTATGCAACCATTAGCAGAGGTTAACTTAACAGTTTGTGCAGTCGCAAGGAATGATTTCAGCTATTCTCCCTCAATCACATAGGCCCCAGTTCTTAGCTGTGGTTTCTGATCTTCTACTGAGTAAATTTCCTGGTGAGAGAAACTATCTGTGCCCTCCTAGGTTAGCAGGGTGGGTTTTGGCACTCACTGGCAGATTTCCTAGTATCAAGAGCTTTCAACAAGCTCCCAGGACAATGGGGAAGTTTCAAGCATCTGCTGATATATTTCTTAGTGGTGAGAGTTATCCATACCATCTCGGACATCAGGGCAGGCACTGGCACTTGCTGGGGGATTTCCCACTAATGACAGCTATTCACACCCCTCCAGGACAATGACAAGAGTTCTAGGAAAACTGATGGATTTCTGAGGAACAGAAGAATTTCTGCATCTTTCTGGATCAGTGGTGGTGGTTTGTTCCTGTTGGTGAAATTGCTAGTGGCTGGATCTGTCTGAGCCCTTCCTGATCAGTATAGTCTGGGGAGCTGTATGCACTCTCCTAGAATAGAATGGGCTGCTTTGGGGACCCAGTTTGTGGAATTGCTAGTGGCTATACCTGTCCATGCCCTTTCTTGTAAATAAGGGCAGGGCCTGGTGTCAACTTCCAGTCCTGGAAGAGGCACCTACCCTGGAGCCTAAGATAATGGTGATGATTCAAGCCTGCTCCAGAGCTCTTACAGGCAGGCATGTGTTACCAGGGAGCCCTCACAGGGATAGCCCATAGCTCTTACGATGGTGCCACTCTTCTCATACCTCTTCAAATAACTGTGCCTTCTCTTTCTGGTGAGCCCAAGCTTCTTACTAATGTACCCTCAATTGTCATGGCCTTCATTCTTCAAGCTATTTCTGCATTTAGCCCTGGTCCTTTCTCTGGGACCAGGCTTCCTAGGTTGAGCTCAGAACCTGACCCACACCCTCACCAACAGATGAGTATCTCAGATTGGGGAGCAAAAGATGGCAGTGCTGACCCTCTGTGCAGGTAACTCTCCATTTTGCCTTCCACAAACTGGATGCTGTTCTACCCTTTTAAGGCTAAAAACTTCCTCATCTGTCTGGTCTGATTTCTATGCTAGTGAGGAACCTTGCCAAGGAACAGGAACATTTCCTCCTTCACTACTTTCTCATTAGGCTCAGGTCCCATCCTGATACATTCTTTCTCTTTTTCCTTTTGTCCTACCTGGTTACAAGGAGGTTTCATTGTCTTTGTGCAGGTCTGAGGTTTTCTGTCAAAGCTCAGAAACTGTTCTTTGTGAATCATTTCACCTGAAGATGTATTTTCAATGTTTCTGTGGAAGTAGGTGAACTCTGCTTCCTACTCCTTTGCCACCTTGATCCCCAACAATTACTTTAAACTCATTAATAAATTAGCTCCTCTTACTGAAAGTTGAAAGTATTCTCATCACCTTTTAAAGTTAATTTGTGCTAAAACGCTCAAAGATATGTCCTGAAGCCAAAAACCCTTCTTTGCGTGTCCCCCACCCCCACCACCATTTCAGGACAGTAAAAAGGACAGGGAAAAGTACAAAATGCTGTTTTTTAGCCTAGCTTTGCAGCTATCAGAGGTTTACATCATTTGACCTTTAGTTAAATACTCTGAGCCTCCAGGAATAAAGACTCTACCGTAGCATTAAGTATTATTGCTCTTATCTTCATCATCTAAATACAATCTTTAAACTACTTAAGATTCACCTCTCACTGTTGAACTCTTTTTTTAATACCTCTGTAATTGTAAAAAGGACTTTGATGACATTATTAAGGTTTCTTCAGCTTCTGAGAGAATTGCCTGTTTAGTAGCAGATAAGTAGACTTCAAGAACTATTGAGATTATTAACATTCAGTTTCCTATGATTTCTACATTTTCTCATTTATTTACAATTCATATCTTCTTCACTACTATGAAATCATGCAAGCAAATACCAGGTTAATGTAGAAGGGAGACAGGATGATTTAGGAAACAAATTCCATTTTGAACTCCATCATTAGAATAAGGTCTTGAGAAAAGTTCCTTAATTATCTGTCAAATGGAGTTGGGGGAGCTATAATACCAGAGAACACCTGAGTTAGAATATTGAGATTATTTAAAATGTGTTTAATGTCTCCTATGTATCTAATAATCTTTTCAATGATTTGCTGACACTTAAGAGTAAATGTATCACCTGTCCATGTGGAATTTTAAATATAATTTATTTTCTTTTTAAATTATTAATATTTGTTTACATAAGAAAAATAATTGCATAGAGAAAATAAAACGTAATTATGCACCGGTTTAGATAAGTTTGAACTTTTAGTACATGCTGTCATCTGGCTCTAACTCATATTAATAGAATATTATTTTCTGAGACAATGAATGCACTATGAGAATTATCATTAAAAGACTAAGTGTGCATATTTGATATATCAACTACTATAAGTGCACATCCTTCATATGTGAAACTCAGCACAAGGAAAGACTTTGAGAATAAGTAGCCCTTATTTATTAACTCCCAAATGAGAAATGAGTTTTACTTGTGGCATGAAAAAAGGAATATGGTAACACTATTTTAAAATTCGCCAGTGGACAATATTTTTAGGTATTCAGGTATAACATAAGAAAAAAGTGATTTATTAAATACAGGAAAACAAAACAAAACATCAAAGAGCTTAGGGTTTCCTTGGTAGCTCAGTAATAAAGAGTTCCCCTGCCAATGCAGGAGACACGGATTAGATCCCTGATCCAGGAATATCACATATGCTGCAGAGCAACTAAGTCTGAGCCACAACTATTGAGCTTGTTCTCTAGAGCCTCGGAGCCGCAACTATGGAGCTCATGTGCGGCAACTACTGAAGCCTCTGTGCCCTAGAGCTCGAGTTCCACAACAAGGGAAATCACCCCAAAAAGAAGTCTGTTCACCTCAACTAGAGAGTAATCCCCACTCCTTGCAACTAGAGAAGAGTCTGCAGCAGCAGTGAAAGTCCAGAATAGCCACAAAAAAAAAAAGTATAAAAATAGGTTAAAAACTGTTGAATCTGCCACCTTCATTTTATTTTTAATTATTTTATAAAACATTAAGGAAATCAAAGAACTGACACAATCTAGGAATTCAAACTTTCTGTTAGGTAACTCCTTCTATACTTCACTTTTTCTGTGATTTTGTTTGCATGCATGCCTAAACATGCTTACATAAGTGAAGGCTTGTGTCTCACCCATTAGCTTAAATCTGTCTATCATCGAAAGGCTGAAACTGTTTGGATATATATAACACATACCATTTCTGTCATGCTATTTTTTTTTTCTCGTGAGAATTAGGCAGTTAGGAAAAGCTGCAAATTGATAGACCTCCTATACAAATCAAAAGTGAAATCAGTCCCTTCTTTTAAGTAAAAAAAACGTAATTATGCACCGGTTTAGATAAGTTTGAACTTTTAGTACATGCTGTCATCTGGCTCTAACTCATATTAATAGAATATTATTTTCTGAGACAATGAATGCACTATGAGAATTATCATTAAAAGACTAAGTGTGCATATTTGATATATCAACTACTATAAGTGCACATCCTTCATATGTGAAACTCAGCACAAGGAAAGACTTTGAGAATAAGTAGCCCTTATTTATTAACTCCCAAATGAGAAATGAGTTTTACTTGTGGCATGAAAAAAGGAATATGGTAACACTATTTTAAAATTCGCCAGTGGACAATATTTTTAGGTATTCAGGTATAACATAAGAAAAAAGTGATTTATTAAATACAGGAAAACAAAACAAAACATCAAAGAGCTTAGGGTTTCCTTGGTAGCTCAGTAATAAAGAGTTCCCCTGCCAATGCAGGAGACACGGATTAGATCCCTGATCCAGGAATATCACATATGCTGCAGAGCAACTAAGTCTGAGCCACAACTATTGAGCTTGTTCTCTAGAGCCTCGGAGCCGCAACTATGGAGCTCATGTGCGGCAACTACTGAAGCCTCTGTGCCCTAGAGCTCGAGTTCCACAACAAGGGAAATCACCCCAAAAAGAAGTCTGTTCACCTCAACTAGAGAGTAATCCCCACTCCTTGCAACTAGAGAAGAGTCTGCAGCAGCAGTGAAAGTCCAGAATAGCCACAAAAAAAAAAAAAGTATAAAAATAGGTTAAAAACTGTTGAATCTGCCACCTTCATTTTATTTTTAATTATTTTATAAAACATTAAGGAAATCAAAGAACTGACACAATCTAGGAATTCAAACTTTCTGTTAGGTAACTCCTTCTATACTTCACTTTTTCTGTGATTTTGTTTGCATGCATGCCTAAACATGCTTACATAAGTGAAGGCTTGTGTCTCACCCATTAGCTTAAATCTGTCTATCATCGAAAGGCTGAAACTGTTTGGATATATATAACACATACCATTTCTGTCATGCTATTTTTTTTTTCTCGTGAGAATTAGGCAGTTAGGAAAAGCTGCAAATTGATAGACCTCCTATACAAATCAAAAGTGAAATCAGTCCCTTCTTTTACCATGAAAACTGAGCCGCTTAAGAAGCTGATGTATGAAATTTTTTCAATTTCCCCTCTACTTTAAGATTTCAAACTTACTAACAAATAGATGTGGAAAAAGTGAAATCGGTGACAAATATTTTCTTAGGCTCCAAAGTCACTGAAAACAGTGACTTCACCCACAAAATTAAAAGACATTTGTCCCTTGCAAGAAAAGCTATGAGAAGCTCAGACAGTGTATTAAAAAACAGAGGCATCATTTTGCTGACAAAGGTCCCTATGGTCAAAGGTATGGTTTTTGCAGTCATCATGTTTGAATGTGAGAGTTGGACCATAAAGAAGGTCAAGCACCAAAGAAGTTGTGCTTTCAATCTGTGGTGCTGGAGAAGACTCTTGAAAGTACTTTGGACAGTAGGGAGATCAAATTAGTTAATCCTAAAGGAAATCAAGCCTGAATATTTATTGGCAGGACAGATGCTAAAGCTTAAGCCTCAGTACTTTAGTCACCTGATGTAAAGAGCTGTCTCACTGAAAAAGTCTCTGATACTGGGAAAGATTGAGGGCAGGAGATGAAGGGGGCAACAGAGGATGAGATGGTTGGATGGCATCACTAACTCAATGGACATGAATTTGACCAAATTCTAGGAGACAATGGACAGGGACGCCTGGTGTGCTTCAGTTCATGGGCTCACAAAGATTTGCATGTGACTTAATAAGTGATCAGTGAACAAGAAGTAGATAAATGGTGACTCACAGTTCTTCAGTAGATGTTTGGAGATAGAAAGCATAGAAGGTACTTGTCGTTGTTCAGGTACTGGTATAGTGCAAATGGTGACACACTGAAGTTCCAGTTAAGAGTAAAATCTACAATGTAAGATTGTATACATAATGGAAAACATCATGGATATCTCTCAAAAAATTAAAAATAAAATTAAATGTACACCTATGGCTGATTCAGGTGGTTGTGTAGCAGTAAACAATAAAACACGGTAAAAAAAAAATTAAAAAAAAATTAAAAATAAAAGTACCATATGATCAAGCAAATCAACTTCATGTTTTTTATCAAAAATAATTTAAAGTAGAATTTTGAATAGATGGATTTCCCATGCAGCTCCGAAGAAAAATAATTCACCTGCAATGCAGGAGTCACAGGTCTGATCCTTGGGTCAGGATCTTCAGAAAAAAAGAAATGGCAGCCCACTGCATTATTCTTGCCTGGGAAATTTCATGGACAGAAGAGCGAAGCAGGCTACCACCCATGGAATTGTATAAGTTGAATACAACTTAGCAAGTAGACAACAACAACTTGAATAGATAGCTGTACTCACACCCTCTTTGAAGCCTTATTCACAATAACCAAAACCGCCCATGGAATTGTATAAGTTGAATACAACTTAGCAAGTAGACAACAGCAACTTGAATAGATAGCTGTACTCACACCCTCTTTGAAGCCTTATTCACAATAACCAAAACCTAAAAATGGTACGTGTCCTTCGGTGAAAGAATGACAAAGAAAATATGGTGTATGTATGCAACAGAATTTTATTCAGCCATGAAAATGAAAGAAATCCTGCCATTTGCAAGACATAGGAAAAACTTGAGGATATTATGAAAGTTAAATAAATCAGACAGAGGAGAAGAAGTACTACATAGTGTTTACATATGTGTAGAATATTAAAAGGCTAAACTCATATAGACGGTGAAAAAATGAGTGTTAGTCACTCAGTCACATCTGACTCTTTGCATGAACGACAGCCCACCAGGCTCCTCTGTCCCTGGAATAGTAGATTAGTGGCTATCTAGTAGTTTTCTAAAGTAGTCAAGCTCTGAAAGCAAAGTGTAGATCCATGGTTGCCAGGGGGAATGGGAAGGAGAATCGGAGAACTGCTGTTTAAGAGCTTAAATGTTCAGACATACAAGATTAAAACAGATCCTAACAGATCCTAAAGAACTGCTTGCAACATTGTTCATATAGTTGACAGAACTGTAAGAACTACATGCAAGAACTTAAGAGGCTAGATATCATATCTCAGGTTAATGACATTTAAAAGAAAATTTGAGATATACTTGAAAGTGATTAATGTGCTTCAGAAAATTTCTGATTTAGAGCTTCAGAACTTTAGTTAGACAGCTTGAAAACCCTAGTTTTAAAAATAATTTAAAGTAGAATTTTGAATAGATGGATTTCCCATGCAGCTCGAAGAAAAATAATTCACCTGCAATGCAGGAGTCACAGGTCTGATCCTTGGGTCAGGATCTTCAGAAAAAAAGAAATGGCAGCCCACTGCATTATTCTTGCCTGGGAAATTTCATGGACAGAAGAGCGAAGCAGGCTACCACCCATGGAATTGTATAAGTTGAATACAACTTAGCAAGTAGACAACAACAACTTGAATAGATAGCTGTACTCACACCCTCTTTGAAGCCTTATTCACAATAACCAAAACCGCCCATGGAATTGTATAAGTTGAATACAACTTAGCAAGTAGACAACAGCAACTTGAATAGATAGCTGTACTCACACCCTCTTTGAAGCCTTATTCACAATAACCAAAACCTAAAAATGGTACGTGTCCTTCGGTGAAAGAATGACAAAGAAAATATGGTGTATGTATGCAACAGAATTTTATTCAGCCATGAAAATGAAAGAAATCCTGCCATTTGCAAGACATAGGAAAAACTTGAGGATATTATGAAAGTTAAATAAATCAGACAGAGGAGAAGAAGTACTACATAGTGTTTACATATGTGTAGAATATTAAAAGGCTAAACTCATATAGACGGTGAAAAAATGAGTGTTAGTCACTCAGTCACATCTGACTCTTTGCATGAACGACAGCCCACCAGGCTCCTCTGTCCCTGGAATAGTAGATTAGTGGCTATCTAGTAGTTTTCTAAAGTAGTCAAGCTCTGAAAGCAAAGTGTAGATCCATGGTTGCCAGGGGGAATGGGAAGGAGAATCGGAGAACTGCTGTTTAAGAGCTTAAATGTTCAGACATACAAGATTAAAACAGATCCTAACAGATCCTAAAGAACTGCTTGCAACATTGTTCATATAGTTGACAGAACTGTAAGAACTACATGCAAGAACTTAAGAGGCTAGATATCATATCTCAGGTTAATGACATTTAAAAGAAAATTTGAGATATACTTGAAAGTGATTAATGTGCTTCAGAAAATTTCTGATTTAGAGCTTCAGAACTTTTGCCAGATGAATAGACAGCTTGAAAACTGGGAGGCCCCAGTTACAGAAGTTTATCTGATAGCTAACTTTCTCATAAAAAAATAGTTCTAATCAATATATTTAAACATTAAAAGATCTAGAAATTATAAATGCTGGAAACACTGTTGTACTCTCTGGAAATCATAGATATTATGAAATCTGGAAACCTGAGAATGACCTTTCCCAGACTGAAACTGTTTATAAACTTTCACAGTATTTTATATCACAGGAAATACTAATCATAGGTTTCTTGAATGAAGTAACTTGGAAAGGAGTGCAGCATTGGACAAAAATTAGCCAAATGAGGTTGACATTGCTTTCAGATGAAATTCTTGAACTGATTTACAAAGAAACTATCAGTGATTACATGAAAGAATGAATACTTACTGCCCAGTGACACTATGGGTTCACACAAACAGTCATCCCAGATTATTTCAATTCTTCTTTTAGTATGGTTAGTACTTTAATAGATCTGGGGATATTAGAGGTATTGCAGATAGGGTCTGGACTTCAGCCAAGCATTTGACAAGACTTCTAATGCTTTCCTTGTTGACAGGATAAAATGAGCTGGATTTAAGAGCAATTTCTGTTTGAAAAAATGTTATGGCAATGTATAAATAATTTTAAAATGTTAAACCAATAATATTTATTTATAATTATTTGTAGAAGCCATTATTATGTATTTTATACATATATAATCAAGTATTCTTTAACCTCTCATTATCTATTAAATAAATGCATCCTTCAAATTAGAAAACCAAAAGCAAAGAAAGTTCAGTGCTTTGTATTATATTCAAGTCTTGTGGACTGTAACTGCTGTTGTTTAGTTGCTAAGTCATGTCAGACTCTTTGCAGTCCCCATGGACTGTAACCCACCAGCTCCTTTGCCCATGGGATTTCCCAGGCAAGAATACTGGAGTGGATTGCCATTTATTTCTTGGGTATTGTAACTGGAAAAGCATAATTTTAACCCAGTTTAAGTGTGACTTCAGTGTCATACCATTAATGACTGTGTGGTAACAGTTTGAATTGTTATATATTTTCACGAAATTACAGCAGTGAAACTATAGAAGACACATTCATCAGCTTTCACATAATCTGTATTTGAAATGTTTTGGATGATATAATTAACATTAGAATGTGCCTCCTTGAATTAAAGTTTTCCATGGTCATGGCAACAAATTCCCATAAACTTAATGCCTTCAGACACCACCAATGTATTATCTTACAGTTCTATAGGTCTAAAGTTCCACGTAGGTCTCAGTGGTCTAAAATTAAGGTGTCAGCAAAGATACTTTCCCTCTTGAGGCTCTAGCATTGAGTCTCTTTTCTTGCCTTTTCCAGCTTCTATAGCCCACCTAAATTCTTTGACTTGTGGCCCCATTACATTTCCAAACCAGCAATATCACATTTCTCTGTGTCTGTCTCCCATAGTTAAACATTCTTGACTCTCTTTCCTTTTTCTCTTTTATTTTACAGACCTAAACAGTATTTATGATTGTTACACTGGGTTCACCCAAACAATCTAGGATATTCTTCCCATTTTAATATCAGGTGATTAACAATCCTAATTCCATCTGCAAACGTAAACCCCTGTGCCGCATAACCTACCACAATCATATATTCTGGAGATTAGGAGGATGTAGATGTTTTGGGGTTGACCATTGTTCTGTTTAATACATTCTTGTGAATAATTTTCTACAGGGTTTCTATTTGGTGGGCATTATGTTTTTCTTCTCACAACAACATGCATGAAGTTCCTAGTGCAATTCTAGTTTAATATATCCTGCTTACAAACTTTTATTCTCTCTTCTTTACTATATAGATAATATTCAACCAATTTAGTGATGTAAATGTCAGTAATGCTCTGAAAATTAAGAGTTAATGAAACTGGGTGATGAATATATGGAACGTTTTTCTATATTAGTCCACTTTTGTGTACACTTAAACTTTTTAATAATAAAAGGTTAATATATGCTCAGAGACTTTATTGGACTATAATAGTTATATAGGAACAATCTATTAATAAACATGGATACAATTGTAGTACTAAAATAGTAAAATTTTTGTGTAGAACAAGAGATCAAGTGTTCCACAGTATATTATGAGTAAACAATCTTTGGCTTATGATATCCACTTTTTAAATTGGAAATGTGGACAAACTGGAAAAATTCATATGAGAATGCTTGACATCATGCATGGCTAGAAATCTACATTGAGAAGGAAATGGCAAGCCACTCCAGTATTCTTTCTTGGAAAAATCTATGGACAGAGAACGCTGGCAAGTTACATTGGCTTAATGCCTTCAGACACCACCAATGTATTATCTTACAGTTCTATAGGTCTAAAGTTCCACGTAGGTCTCAGTGGTCTAAAATTAAGGTGTCAGCAAAGATACTTTCCCTCTTGAGGCTCTAGCATTGAGTCTCTTTTCTTGCCTTTTCCAGCTTCTATAGCCCACCTAAATTCTTTGACTTGTGGCCCCATTACATTTCCAAACCAGCAATATCACATTTCTCTGTGTCTGTCTCCCATAGTTAAACATTCTTGACTCTCTTTCCTTTTTCTCTTTTATTTTACAGACCTAAACAGTATTTATGATTGTTACACTGGGTTCACCCAAACAATCTAGGATATTCTTCCCATTTTAATATCAGGTGATTAACAATCCTAATTCCATCTGCAAACGTAAACCCCTGTGCCGCATAACCTACCACAATCATATATTCTGGAGATTAGGAGGATGTAGATGTTTTGGGGTTGACCATTGTTCTGTTTAATACATTCTTGTGAATAATTTTCTACAGGGTTTCTATTTGGTGGGCATTATGTTTTTCTTCTCACAACAACATGCATGAAGTTCCTAGTGCAATTCTAGTTTAATATATCCTGCTTACAAACTTTTATTCTCTCTTCTTTACTATATAGATAATATTCAACCAATTTAGTGATGTAAATGTCAGTAATGCTCTGAAAATTAAGAGTTAATGAAACTGGGTGATGAATATATGGAACGTTTTTCTATATTAGTCCACTTTTGTGTACACTTAAACTTTTTAATAATAAAAGGTTAATATATGCTCAGAGACTTTATTGGACTATAATAGTTATATAGGAACAATCTATTAATAAACATGGATACAATTGTAGTACTAAAATAGTAAAATTTTTGTGTAGAACAAGAGATCAAGTGTTCCACAGTATATTATGAGTAAACAATCTTTGGCTTATGATATCCACTTTTTAAATTGGAAATGTGGACAAACTGGAAAAATTCATATGAGAATGCTTGACATCATGCATGGCTAGAAATCTACATTGGAGAAGGAAATGGCAAGCCACTCCAGTATTCTTTCTTGGAAAAATCTATGGACAGAGAACGCTGGCAAGTTACAGTCCTTGGGCATATATACCCCAGGGCTTTCCTGATGACTCAGTGGTGAGAAATCTGCGTGCAATGCAGGAGACCCAGGCTGCAACCCTGGGTTGGGAAGAGTGGAAGACAACTCATTCTAATGTTCTTGCCTGGAGAATTCCAGCCATGGAGTAGCCTGATGGGCTCCAGTCCATGGGGTCACATCGAGTTGGACATGACTGAAGTGACAAAGCAGCACCAGCAGTAATCTACATAAACTTGGTTGAAGAAATATTTAGCTTGATAAAAAAATATTTGTTGGTGTTCAATTGCTCAGCCATGTCAGACTATTTGTAATCCAATAGATGACAGCATGCCAGGCTTCCCTGTCTTTCACCATCTCCTGGAACTTGCTGAAACTCATGTCCACTGAGTCAATGATGCCATCCAAACATTTTAATCTCTTTTACCCTGGAACTTGCTGAAACTCATGTCCATTGAGTCAATGATGCCATCCAAACATTTTAATCTCTTTTATCCCCTTCTCCTTTTGACTTCTATTTTTTACAGCATAAAGCTATTTTCCAATAAGTCATCTCTTTGTATCAGATGGCCAAAGTATTAGAGCTTCAGCTTCAGCATCAGTCCTTCTAATGAATATGCAGGGTTGATTTCCTTTAGGATTGATTGATTTGACCTCCTTGCAACCCAGGCAACTCTCAAGACTCTTATCTAACACCACAATTGAAAGTAATCAATTCTTCAGAGTTCAGATTTCTTTATGGTCCAACTCTCCTATTCATAATAACTACTGGAAAAACCATAGATTTCAATATGTGGACTTTTGTCAGCAAAGTGATGTCTCCGTTTTCTCCTATCCGGTCTAGGTTTGTCATAACTTTTGTACACTTAAACTTTAGAAGAACTTTATTGGACTATAATAGTTATATAGGAACAATCTATTAATAAACATGGATACAATTGTAGTACTAAAATAGTAAAATTTTTGTGTAGAACAAGAGATCAAGTGTTCCACAGTATATTATGAGTAAACAATCTTTGGCTTATGATATCCACTTTTTAAATTGGAAATGTGGACAAACTGGAAAAATTCATATGAGAATGCTTGACATCATGCATGGCTAGAAATCTACATTGGAGAAGGAAATGGCAAGCCACTCCAGTATTCTTTCTTGGAAAAATCTATGGACAGAGAACGCTGGCAAGTTACAGTCCTTGGGCATATATACCCCAGGGCTTTCCTGATGACTCAGTGGTGAGAAATCTGCGTGCAATGCAGGAGACCCAGGCTGCAACCCTGGGTTGGGAAGAGTGGAAGACAACTCATTCTAATGTTCTTGCCTGGAGAATTCCAGCCATGGAGTAGCCTGATGGGCTCCAGTCCATGGGGTCACATCGAGTTGGACATGACTGAAGTGACAAAGCAGCACCAGCAGTAATCTACATAAACTTGGTTGAAGAAATATTTAGCTTGATAAAAAAATATTTGTTGGTGTTCAATTGCTCAGCCATGTCAGACTATTTGTAATCCAATAGATGACAGCATGCCAGGCTTCCCTGTCTTTCACCATCTCCTGGAACTTGCTGAAACTCATGTCCACTGAGTCAATGATGCCATCCAAACATTTTAATCTCTTTTACCCTGGAACTTGCTGAAACTCATGTCCATTGAGTCAATGATGCCATCCAAACATTTTAATCTCTTTTATCCCCTTCTCCTTTTGACTTCTATTTTTCACAGCATAAAGCTATTTTCCAATAAGTCATCTCTTTGTATCAGATGGCCAAAGTATTAGAGCTTCAGCTTCAGCATCAGTCCTTCTAATGAATATGCAGGGTTGATTTCCTTTAGGATTGATTGATTTGACCTCCTTGCAACCCAGGCAACTCTCAAGACTCTTATCTAACACCACAATTGAAAGTAATCAATTCTTCAGAGTTCAGATTTCTTTATGGTCCAACTCTCCTATTCATAATAACTACTGGAAAAACCATAGATTTCAATATGTGGACTTTTGTCAGCAAAGTGATGTCTCTGTTTTTTATTATGCGGTCTAGGTTTGTCATAACTTTTCTTCCAAGGAGCAAGTGCCAAATATTTAAAGACTATTAAGGTAAAACAGAAATTGATTTATTTCCCCTAGTCATTGATAAGACCAATATTATTAGTAGATCTAAGGAAAGAGTTTTGATATCTATATAATTTAAGTTATCCAAAGATGAAAGAGCTATTTTAAATGACCTTTAGCTGGATCCCATGAAAAGAATCCAAGCAATAGCTTGTTTGTTATATTTCAAAGTTTTGCAGTTTCTTCTAACCTGAACCTAAAATTTGATAATGCATGAAACATTGACTCTTTTAGTTTCTAATAATCTCTAAAAGTCTGCATCACATACTACTTGATTTTCTAGTTTTACAGTCATAGTTGGCTATTATATTCACACTACAGTGTTTGGTCAAGACAAGTGAAATCTCATTGCCTTAAAGTCAAGTTGCAAAGGGCATAGTATGGATCTTACTTGACTGACAGCATTGGAATTTATACTCCTATAAGTATTAAAATACCAAGCCAAAATTATGATAGGGAAAACTTTACACTTGTCAAACGGTATTAAGCCAGAAATTGGTGAAGTGCATGCTGAATGCACTACCTCTTAGCCTGACTGGTGATGTTAGGTATTGTGTGGGGGGAATCTATATCCTGCATGTGTGTCTGTGTCTTTCTTCTTCAGCTGTGTTGGTATTACTGTCCCCTTGCCTCCCTGTAGACATATCTTGAAACTCATACTTTTGGCTTTTACTTTTCTTGGTAAATGTATCTTTATGCAATTTAGGTAAAATCTTTTTTAAAAAAGACATTTAGTGCTCTACCACTGTGATTTTTCAAGGCAGTCTCAGTTTATTGCTATGAGATGCTTGATGATTGAAAAACATGTTTCAAATATGCCAATCAAGCATGCAGACATACATATGGTGAATTTTTAAGTTTCTTCCAGCTGTCATAGGATAGTTTTATGTGCAAAGGAGATACTTTTTATTTAATAGTGTTTAAATTCTTCATTTATATATAAATTTAATACATTGTTGTCAGGTATAGTCTCTTTTGATCATCATAAGCAGTGTTAAAAAAGAAAGGTGTCATGAGGAAACTGAGAACTAAGTATTTTTGCTCAAGGTCACATTCCTGGTTAAAGGTCAGAGGGGCTTTAGAGATGCACCTACTATATACCACACTCATCCTGCTAGACAGGAGGCAAATCTGGCTTTGAACTTTGGACTTCTAATTTTAAGTTCAGTGTTCTTTTCACTGTGCCATGTGACCTTTCCAAGTAAAATACCACAGCTTTTCAACATGATAATTAGCTTTCAGTGTGATTTTGGGGTTTTCACTGAGACTTCCAAGGGAGATAGGGAGAAAGAGAGAGAAATCCCCAGTGGAATATTGTAGTTAACCCTAGTAAATCAGTTTATTGACATACAGATCAGTTTTTGTCTGCATCACATACTACTTGATTTTCTAGTTTTACAGTCATAGTTGGCTATTATATTCACACTACAGTGTTTGGTCAAGACAAGTGAAATCTCATTGCCTTAAAGTCAAGTTGCAAAGGGCATAGTATGGATCTTACTTGACTGACAGCATTGGAATTTATACTCCTATAAGTATTAAAATACCAAGCCAAAATTATGATAGGGAAAACTTTACACTTGTCAAACGGTATTAAGCCAGAAATTGGTGAAGTGCATGCTGAATGCACTACCTCTTAGCCTGACTGGTGATGTTAGGTATTGTGTGGGGGGAATCTATATCCTGCATGTGTGTCTGTGTCTTTCTTCTTCAGCTGTGTTGGTATTACTGTCCCCTTGCCTCCCTGTAGACATATCTTGAAACTCATACTTTTGGCTTTTACTTTTCTTGGTAAATGTATCTTTATGCAATTTAGGTAAAATCTTTTTTAAAAAAGACATTTAGTGCTCTACCACTGTGATTTTTCAAGGCAGTCTCAGTTTATTGCTATGAGATGCTTGATGATTGAAAACATGTTTCAAATATGCCAATCAAGCATGCAGACATACATATGGTGAATTTTTAAGTTTCTTCCAGCTGTCATAGGATAGTTTTATGTGCAAAGGAGATACTTTTTATTTAATAGTGTTTAAATTCTTCATTTATATATAAATTTAATACATTGTTGTCAGGTATAGTCTCTTTTGATCATCATAAGCAGTGTTAAAAAAGAAAGGTGTCATGAGGAAACTGAGAACTAAGTATTTTTGCTCAAGGTCACATTCCTGGTTAAAGGTCAGAGGGGCTTTAGAGATGCACCTACTATATACCACACTCATCCTGCTAGACAGGAGGCAAATCTGGCTTTGAACTTTGGACTTCTAATTTTAAGTTCAGTGTTCTTTTCACTGTGCCATGTGACCTTTCCAAGTAAAATACCACAGCTTTTCAACATGATAATTAGCTTTCAGTGTGATTTTGGGGTTTTCACTGAGACTTCCAAGGGAGATAGGGAGAAAGAGAGAGAAATCCCCAGTGGAATATTGTAGTTAACCCTAGTAAATGAATTTGATTTATTTTTCTTACTTATCTAATCAGTGTTGGAATTAATCTGAAATGAATAGCTACAGTTTTCTCATCTTCAGTTTGCCATATAGCACTACTTTAAAAATTACTCAGTGACATTTTAGAGTAAATATGACATGCAAATGTAAATGTAATTACACTAGTCATATATGGTGTGAGTCATTTGTAAAGTTCACTATGAATGAACTATACTGAACAGAATCCATTTGTCACTTAAGAAAATGAGATCATCTGCTTTTGCATATGGAGGAATTTAACAGTGCATTAAACCTAGTCTAAGCCAGAAAATGTCCAAATTAACATTACCCAAAGGATTGGGTTCAAATAATCTAACCATAAGTGTTTATTCCTTTCCTGATGAAGACTGATAGAGAAAAGGAATGGAAAATATGAAGAATATGTGTATAACTTTAATTTTTTGTGTGTTTGAATGGTACCTATAAAAAGACAAAGGGATATCTCTTCTGTTTAACCTCTTCATTATTCTATGTCTTTATATTATACATTTTCATCATATATAAGTTCTAATTTTCTGTGCAATAATATAAAATCATCAAGACAATGATCCTCTTTGTGATATAACTGACCAGATCAAAGAGAAATAGACCAAGCTAATAATGAAGTGAAACAAAATATTTTTTCATTGTTATCTATGCATGCTAAGTCATTTCTGTCATGTCTGACTCTTTGTAACACTATGGACTGTAGCCATGGGATTCTTCAGGCAAGAATACTGGAGTGGGTGGTTGTGCCCTCCTCCAGGGAATCTTCCCAACTTAGAACTTGAACCTGCCTATCTTAGGATTCCTGCATTGGCAGGCAGGTCCTCTACAACTATCGCCACCTGGGCGATAAATGGTTTTGTAAATGGTTTTGAATATCTTTTCCATAAAGTGAAATTATGTAACGATGAGATATATACTACATTCTACAAAATTATTTCAAAATATACATTTTGAATTGTTCCTTCTGCCCTGCCATCCATTTTATAGTGGTAAGTCACTGTGCTTATGTAGTACTTTTTAAAGAATAAACATCCTAAAGCACAGAATATTGACAGAAGGTGTCAAGTCATTATTTTAAGAACAAAGCACAATAAGGCAACTGAGATAACTAACCACACCTCATCCTCTATCCCTAAACTCTAAATTTGGTCTCTTCTCCTCATGATGTTTGCTTGATCTTGTTCAGTTTTCTCTCATCCTTTAACAAAGAGAGCTCTCCCATCTTCTTATTCCTAGAAGAAAAGGGTTATTTCAATTCTCCACATTTCTCCTGCTTCTAAGATTTTTCCTTCTATAAGCTATTCCAGCATTCAGTGTTTAGAAAACAATAAACACATACATGTATGTATGTATGTATGTATAGATACACACACACACACACTCACACACACACATGCACACACACATATATACACGCATATATATATAGACACACACATGCATACTGAATTTTATAATACAGACCTTGAGGATTGGTTCCAGAATTCCCTGAGATTCGTTCCAAATTCCACAGATGCTCAGGTATCTTATATAAAAATGACAAAATATTTTCATATAACCTGTGCACATCTTCCCATGTATTTTACTTTAAATCATCTCTAGATTACTTATAATAGAAAATATAGTGTAAATACTATATAAATAGTTGCTCTGTAACAAATTCAAATTTTGCTATTTGCAACTTTTTGAGTTTTTTCAGTTATTTTTGATCTGTGGTGGGTTCAATTCAAAGACATGGAATCTGCAGATATGGAGGACATCCTGTAATTATATACCTACATGCACTTCTAACAACAAGAATTCTTCTTCCTTCCCTCCTTCCTTTCTTCTTTTCTGCTTTTGCCTCTGCCTCATTCCTTCTTTCCCTCCTTCCTTTTTTCTAGTTTTTAAAATGCTATATGTTTTTATAGTGTAGTGCTTCTTTGAGACTCTGAAATAGTTAGTTTGGCAGATTTTCAGTAAATAAAAAAAAGTGCATAAAACCACTGGCTTGTTTTTAATGATTAGAATTAAAATTTAATGATAAGAAGTAGTTAAGGAGACATTTGACATTTTTTTTGTACTTTGGTTGTTTTGCCTGTACCCCATATATTTAAGTCAATAAACTTTTCTCTACTCAATATCTTAACCCAATTTTTGAAAACCAGTTATTTCCTGAAGCCTCAGAAAGAAGAAGATTGTTATCTTAAGTATGGAGAACTCCAATGAAAGCTCATACTAAAAGCTGAAAATATGCAATCATTTTTTCCATGGCAAAATCTCCAAGGAAATCTTTCATTATCTTATGTATCCTGTAATTTGTCTCTATTGTTATATATATGTTATCTGTCTCTTTGATTCCATATCAAGTTAACTTTGAGGGTCCTGAAAATTTCTAGCGTCTGTATTTAATAGAAATTTACAAGTTATGCACTGTTAACTAAAAAAAAAAGACAGACAACTTGAGAGTTGTGTGCTAAGTTTTATTGGGACATAATTAGGATTGCAACCTGGGAGGCAGCATCTCAGATGAATCTTAGAGATGGCTCCAAAGATGCAGCAGGAGGAAAATCAATATATAAGGGTTTTGGTGAAGAGGACATCGTATTAAACAAAGGATTTACAAAGGGTTTTTATTTTACAAAGGGTTTCTGTTACTCAGGAGAATCTGAAGTCATCACAGAACAATTTAGTGCTTTTTAGGTGTGAGGAGATGCAGGGATTGAGATAATAAAATCTGTTCTTAAAAGCATATACCTATCTAAAGACCTTCCCCACTGGATTGCTTGGAGCACAGAGTGCCTCATTCTCCTTCAGGGGGTGTTGAAAGTCAGCAGCTCCCAACAGCACAGCATTCAGTCTCTGCAGAGGCAGATGGCAAATGCCCTTGTTGTCCAGTCATTGGCAATGTAATTGGTAAATGCTAATTTGTAGTTGACACACTCAGGTGAGCAAAGTTGAGGTCCAGGGCATGGAGAAATGCACAGATGCCAAGAGGCCTATGCCTTCGTACAGAGCTGCTGAAGCAGGCAAGAAATAACAATAGTCCTTAAAGCTCTACTACTAAGCCCCTTGAATCAATCTGTATGCTCCTGGCAGATTTTCAGTAAATAAAAAAAAGTGCATAAAACCACTGGCTTGTTTTTAATGATTAGAATTAAAATTTAATGATAAGAAGTAGTTAAGGAGACATTTGACATTTTTTTTGTACTTTGGTTGTTTTGCCTGTACCCCATATATTTAAGTCAATAAACTTTTCTCTACTCAATATCTTAACCCAATTTTTGAAAACCAGTTATTTCCTGAAGCCTCAGAAAGAAGAAGATTGTTATCTTAAGTATGGAGAACTCCAATGAAAGCTCATACTAAAAGCTGAAAATATGCAATCATTTTTTCCATGGCAAAATCTCCAAGGAAATCTTTCATTATCTTATGTATCCTGTAATTTGTCTCTATTGTTATATATATGTTATCTGTCTCTTTGATTCCATATCAAGTTAACTTTGAGGGTCCTGAAAATTTCTAGCGTCTGTATTTAATAGAAATTTACAAGTTATGCACTGTTAACTAAAAAAAAAAGACAGACAACTTGAGAGTTGTGTGCTAAGTTTTATTGGGACATAATTAGGATTGCAACCTGGGAGGCAGCATCTCAGATGAATCTTAGAGATGGCTCCAAAGATGCAGCAGGAGGAAAATCAATATATAAGGGTTTTGGTGAAGGGGAAATAGTATTAAACAAAGGATTTACAAAGGGTTTTTATTTTACAAAGGGTTTCTGTTACTCAGGAGAATCTGAAGTCATCACAGAACAATTTAGTGCTTTTTAGGTGTGAGGAGATGCAGGGATTGAGATAATAAAATCTGTGCCTAAAAGCATTTACCTATCTAAAGACCTGGCCCACAGGATTTCTTGGAGCACAGAGTGACTAGCACCACCCTGATTTCCTTCAGGGGGTGTTGAAAGTCAGCAGCTCCCAACAGCACAGCGTTCAGTCTCTGCAGAGGCAGATGGCAAATGCCCTTGTTGTCCAGTCACCAGCAATGTAATTGGTAAATGCTAATTTGTAGTTGACACACTCAGGTGAGCAAAGTTGAGGTCCAGGGCATGGAGAAATGCACAGATGCCAAGAGGCCTATGCCTTCGTACAGAGCTGCTGAAGCAGGCAAGAAATAACAATAGTCCTTAAAGCTCTACTACTAAGCCCCTTGAATCAATCTGTATGCTCCTGATTTGATTTTCTGGAGTATTTTTGCATAGCAACATAAGCTGCAGAGTATTTTTACCTGATGATCAGTTATATTTTAAATTATAGAAGAACATTTACTGAGCTTCTATTGATTGCATCAGGCTACATTTGGTTCTATAAGACATCAACAAATATTAATTTAGTGCCAGTTATGAAGCAGACTAATCAATGCCTTGGAGGGAGAGGAGAATCAAAACATTATAAAATATCAGTCACTTTACAGGATTTTGTAATCTGTCTTAAAAGTTGTAGAGAAATTTCTGCAGAGAGGGACAATGCAAATCAGTGTAGGTGGGTACTAAATGTGTGGAAGTTTTAAGGGAAGAGATTATTTATAGGCAGCCAGAGCTTATGCATATGCCAGGATGGGTTTATATGATACACAGCAACCATTTTAATTCCCACTCGCTTCCTTTCCTCTCACATATTTTTCTTTTAAAACGCAAACTTTGGCTTCTGGATAGATTATAATTTCCATCACTAAAAGGATTTCAGTGTTGCTGCATATTTCTCCTCATAACTGTCCTCAGTGACCCTCACAAAGCCTGATGCAATGTTACCCATGGTTAAGTGAATGCAACCCATACTCAGTGAAAGTCACCAAACTCTTGCTACTTTTTTTTTCCTTCCCAACCACACACTCATCAAGTTGTCTAGATCATGGAATTTTAGGCAAAAAGGAACTATGTAATGACAGTTGTTTTTTGTTAACTAGTCTATGGCTCCCTTTGCTGTTCTTTTTATTCTTCAGTTGTTGTATACAACTCTCTGCAGTTATATACTCAGGGTTTTCAAATGCTTTTAAATTGTGGTGCTGGAGAAAACTCTTGAGAGTCTCTTGTAACAAAACAGTCAATTGGAAACTTAAATCTTTGAAAGTCAGCAGCTCCCAACAGCACAGCGTTCAGTCTCTGCAGAGGCAGATGGCAAATGCCCTTGTTGTCCAGTCACCAGCAATGTAATTGGTAAATGCTAATTTGTAGTTGACACACTCAGGTGAGCAAAGTTGAGGTCCAGGGCATGGAGAAATGCACAGATGCCAAGAGGCCTATGCCTTCGTACAGAGCTGCTGAAGCAGGCAAGAAATAACAATAGTCCTTAAAGCTCTACTACTAAGCCCCTTGAATCAATCTGTATGCTCCTGATTTGATTTTCTGGAGTATTTTTGCATAGCAACATAAGCTGCAGAGTATTTTTACCTGATGATCAGTTATATTTTAAATTATAGAAGAACATTTACTGAGCTTCTATTGATTGCATCAGGCTACATTTGGTTCTATAAGACATCAACAAATATTAATTTAGTGCCAGTTATGAAGCAGACTAATCAATGCCTTGGAGGGAGAGGAGAATCAAAACATTATAAAATATCAGTCACTTTACAGGATTTTGTAATCTGTCTTAAAAGTTGTAGAGAAATTTCTGCAGAGAGGGACAATGCAAATCAGTGTAGGTGGGTACTAAATGTGTGGAAGTTTTAAGGGAAGAGATTATTTATAGGCAGCCAGAGCTTATGCATATGCCAGGATGGGTTTATATGATACACAGCAACCATTTTAATTCCCACTCGCTTCCTTTCCTCTCACATATTTTTCTTTTAAAACGCAAACTTTGGCTTCTGGATAGATTATAATTTCCATCACTAAAAGGATTTCAGTGTTGCTGCATATTTCTCCTCATAACTGTCCTCAGTGACCCTCACAAAGCCTGATGCAATGTTACCCATGGTTAAGTGAATGCAACCCATACTCAGTGAAAGTCACCAAACTCTTGCTACTTTTTTTTTCCTTCCCAACCACACACTCATCAAGTTGTCTAGATCATGGAATTTTAGGCAAAAAGGAACTATGTAATGACAGTTGTTTTTTGTTAACTAGTCTATGGCTCCCTTTGCTGTTCTTTTTATTCTTCAGTTGTTGTATACAACTCTCTGCAGTTATATACTCAGGGTTTTCAAATGCTTTTAAATTGTGGTGCTGGAGAAAACTCTTGAGAGTCTCTTGTACAGACAGGAAATCAAAGCAGTCAATCCTAAAGGAAATAAACATTGAATATTCATTTGAAGGACTGATGCTAAAGGTGAAACTCCAATACTTTGGCCTCCTGATGTAAAAAACCAACACATTGGAAAAGACCCTGATGCTGGTAAAGATTGAAGGCAGAAGGAGAACAGGATGAGATGGTTGGATGGAATTATCAACACGATGAACATGAGTTTGAGAAATTTCCAGGAGATAGTAAAGGACAGGGAGCCCGTTCTCGCTGCAACTCCTGGGGAGCCCATCCTCACTGTAGTTCATGGGGTCACAGAGTGAGACAAACTTAGAGACTGAACAGCAGCACCTGAGGGCTTTGGCAGATGTTATAAATGGGTCATTATATTAAAACTACAAAAGCTAATTTTAAGAAAATAACATAACCAAAATACCCTAAAATAATGCATTTAGTAGAATAGTTATAGTAGGTAATTTTTGCCAAAATCTTTTGACAGATTGTAATTTTGGTTCATTAATGTCACTTGGAAATTATTGATTGAATATCTAAATTTTGTTTTTAATACACTAGAAAATAAACCACAGAACTGTAAAATATTTCCTAATGCCAACTTGAAAGCATTTTTGTTGATTCTTAAAAAAAAATACCATCCATAAATAATATGGATAGTTAAGTGAGTACATTTATCATCCAGACATCATGACCTTTATTGCACTTGTGGTTTCTTCATGCTGCTCTGCAATCTGAGATATTTTCCACAGGTACACATACAACAGGAAGCCAAAACCACATTTAAAATCACCAAATGAACATTTAAAGTCTGGGATTACATCTTTATCCCTTTGTGATAAATTTTTTTTCCTTCCCAACCACACACTCATCAAGTTGTCTAGATCATGGAATTTTAGGCAAAAAGGAACTATGTAATGACAGTTGTTTTTTGTTAACTAGTCTATGGCTCCCTTTGCTGTTCTTTTTATTCTTCAGTTGTTGTATACAACTCTCTGCAGTTATATACTCAGGGTTTTCAAATGCTTTTAAATTGTGGTGCTGGAGAAAACTCTTGAGAGTCTCTTGTACAGACAGGAAATCAAAGCAGTCAATCCTAAAGGAAATAAACATTGAATATTCATTTGAAGGACTGATGCTAAAGGTGAAACTCCAATACTTTGGCCTCCTGATGTAAAAAACCAACACATTGGAAAAGACCCTGATGCTGGTAAAGATTGAAGGCAGAAGGAGAACAGGATGAGATGGTTGGATGGAATTATCAACACGATGAACATGAGTTTGAGAAATTTCCAGGAGATAGTAAAGGACAGGGAGCCGTTCTCGCTGCAACTCCTGGGGAGCCCATCCTCACTGTAGTTCATGGGGTCACAGAGTGAGACAAACTTAGAGACTGAACAGCAGCACCTGAGGGCTTTGGCAGATGTTATAAATGGGTCATTATATTAAAACTACAAAAGCTAATTTTAAGAAAATAACATAACCAAAATACCCTAAAATAATGCATTTAGTAGAATAGTTATAGTAGGTAATTTTTGCCAAAATCTTTTGACAGATTGTAATTTTGGTTCATTAATGTCACTTGGAAATTATTGATTGAATATCTAAATTTTGTTTTTAATACACTAGAAAATAAACCACAGAACTGTAAAATATTTCCTAATGCCAACTTGAAAGCATTTTTGTTGATTCTTAAAAAAAAATACCATCCATAAATAATATGGATAGTTAAGTGAGTACATTTATCATCCAGACATCATGACCTTTATTGCACTTGTGGTTTCTTCATGCTGCTCTGCAATCTGAGATATTTTCCACAGGTACACATACAACAGGAAGCCAAAACCACATTTAAAATCACCAAATGAACATTAAAAGTCTGGGATTACATCTTATCTGGATTCTCATTAACCTTTTTGTGATAAATTATTTGATCTTCTAATTATTTAGAAGGGGCAACAGAAAACTTTGCTTGATTGCCAAAAAGCTTCATCGTTTTGTGTTCACATGAAAGAAAGAGAAAAGACAAAAGAGAACAAGAGTATGAAAGCTTTGAAAAAATTTTTAAAAAGCACTATTTCTCCAGAGTGAATATAAATGCTGCCAGAATAATTGAAATAATGAGGCTCAAGCATTGTTAGCCTCTATTTTCAGGAGACAAACACACACACAAAAAAACACATATTTTGTGAGGGTCATTTCCTAAGAATTTACTTATTACTGAAATAGGTAAGAAGTAGACATCTTGTATTTACATTATCAATAAGGAAAAATAGTGCTGGTTTCAGAGCTTTAGGATTTATATGGTCATATATTTTATAAAATCAATGAATGATATATGTAATCAGCAGTTTAAGAATCTCAAAGTTTTATCTATTTCTAAATGCCTTCTGATATCAAAAGCAAAACAGAAAACCACCAAAAAAAAAAAAAGCTTAAAAATTCCTACTGCTTATTTTATATGCTGGTCTTGTTATTTTGTTTCTAAAGAGAATACATAAAATTAGAACAATATATTTTGCATTTTATCCCTTTTAGACATTTTAAAAAGCTTACATTTAATTGTCTAGAATGTCTTAATTCACTGTTCATCTTACACTCCCACCTGAAATGACTCCCACCTGAAATCTACATAAACCACAGGTTATATATGTCAGTGAAGATACTGTCCCCATGAGGCTGAATATTAAAACATATGCTTCCTTTTTCTAAATTCATATCACAATAAAAATAGAGATTAGTAACAAACATTGTCATAGTGATTACCATTTTAGTGTAATAGACAATACAACATAAAGACGTGTTTTCTTCAGAGTTCACTACATAACACAGCCTAAACTCTTCAAAGTAAAAGAGATGCTCTGAAAATTATCAGACTTATATTTAATTAATGCAGTTTTCACATTAATAACATTATCTATTTAACACATCCATTACACATCTTCAGTGTTAATTTAGACAGAAAAAAATGTAACAACTTCAAAAGGAAATCTTCCATTAAACTAAGAATATTGACTTTAATGGATGTCCCAAATAGACATGGAAATTAACAGGATGAAAACACAAGTTGATTAAAAGTGGTTCCATTATAAATTGTTACACCACATAGAATGAAAATATTAAGATGGAATTCACTAAAAAATAAGTGCCATCTAAATCTCTACATATGACTTTAAAAACTGTCAAATCATAGACTCTTATGTAAAAATATGACTTTCTGAACAAATCTGTATCTTGCAAAAAAAATTATATTTAGAAGGCTTATTTCTTTTTGATGGTCAAAGAGTTGGAAGTAGGAATCAGCACTTTTGTTTAATCACATCATTTCAAAGAAACTCATTACCTTCTCAGGACAGGCATGGTAAACTGCTGCTTCTTTTCTTTCTCTCTTTCTCCCGTTTCTACATTCCACATTCACGAATAGCTATTATTGTGTTCATTATATTGCTTGTAATCCCTTTGAATGATTAATTCATTCTTTTGGACCTTAAAATATGTATATTTTTTGATCCTATTAAAGTGCCAGTTGGGCTTCTCTGGTGACTCAGATGGTAAAGAATCTGCCTGCAATGTGGGGGATCCAGGTTCAATTCCTGGGTCAGGAAAATCCCCTGGAGAAGGGAATGTCCACCTACTCCAGTATTCTTGCCTGGAGAATGCCCTGGATAGAGGATCCTAGCAGGCCACAGTCCACAGGTTTGCAAAACGTGAGTCAACTGAGTGTCTAACACATACGAAATTCCAATATCCTGTCTTCAAGGAACAAGCTCAATAGAAGCCCCAGGTATCAAGGATTATCCAACTGAGGGGCCAGGGATGGGATAGAGAGAAGCAAAGCAAAGAGAGAACAAGTACAGTATAGGACCTGGGGTGGAGAAACCAAACTTCATAGAGTGAAAAGGAAAGGTGAGTACAACAGCTATTCCTTCTTTTCTATAATATGTGTAGCTCAGTAATTTAACTGATAACCTTTTTTTTAATCCACTGATTCATCCATTCAAGCTGTTTTATTATATGCTTACAATCACATTGGCCTTGTGTAGGCACAAAAACTATAAAAATAAGTATAACAGAGTCCCAGTTCAGTCTAATAAGGCCTGTACTATCATAAGTGAAGAAAATAGCTCTAGTCATTGCTCTGTGAGAAACGGGGATCCTTTAGGGGTGCTGTGTGATGGTCGGGAGGGGAGGGAAGGGGGGGATATACATATGACTAATCTGAGAACATACATATCTGTAAACAACAAAACTCTGTAAAAGTTAAAAGTAAAATAAAGGTTATATAAAAAAAAAGATGCATATTATTATATTTAATGAATTTTAAATTGCTAATTTATAGCACATTTAATGATGGTTTTCCCCCATACAGGGCACTGACTATAAGTTGTCAGAAAACATACTATTTTCAACTAGTTATCTAGTTGAAGAAGAGAGAAAACTAACTGTAAATCCTCACAAACTCTATATACTGTGTCATGCATTGATAAATGTATGGAGAAAATAAAAACATAATGGAGGGAATGATAACTATTCTTATTGAAAATAGGGGAGGATGGTTGTGGTAGTTTTCCAAAGAGAACTACAACATAAGCCCTGATGAAGGAGGACCAAAAATTAACCAGGGAGGGAACTCTAGAGACGTCACTTGGCAAATGAGCATAGCAAGTATAATGGCTTAGAGGTGTTATTTTTAACACTACATCAAATTGGAATTATATTTTTCATTGGAAAACTAAAACTGTGTCTTTTTTGGAAGACAATAAAGAAAGGGCAACCTTATTTTCACAGCAGTCGTTCTGGATAGACTTCAGTCTAAATAATATTCTTTTTCAACTTGAAAAAAATACAAAAGAATGTAATTTCACAATCTTTCTTGGCAAATAGAGAGCAAGACCTATTACCTTTATTTTAATTTTCTCCCAATTAAGTCCTAACTTTTTGATTTTCTACCTCATTTTCTAAGTTTTCCTTTCTTTCTTAAAATTACTGACCCAAGTATATAACTTAGTACAATAGAGGCTGTTACTTCTTTTCTATAATATGTGTAGCTCAGTAATTTAACTGATAACCTTTTTTTTAATCCACTGATTCATCCATTCAAGCTGTTTTATTATATGCTTACAATCACATTGGCCTTGTGTAGGCACAAAAACTATAAAAATAAGTATAACAGAGTCCCAGTTCAGTCTAATAAGGCCTGTACTATCATAAGTGAAGAAAATAGCTCTAGTCATTGCTCTGTGAGAAACGGGGATCCTTTAGGGGTGCTGTGTGATGGTCGGGAGGGGAGGGAAGGGGGGGATATACATATGACTAATCTGAGAACATACATATCTGTAAACAACAAAACTCTGTAAAAGTTAAAAGTAAAATAAAGGTTATATAAAAAAAAAGATGCATATTATTATATTTAATGAATTTTAAATTGCTAATTTATAGCACATTTAATGATGGTTTTCCCCCATACAGGGCACTGACTATAAGTTGTCAGAAAACATACTATTTTCAACTAGTTATCTAGTTGAAGAAGAGAGAAAACTAACTGTAAATCCTCACAAACTCTATATACTGTGTCATGCATTGATAAATGTATGGAGAAAATAAAAACATAATGGAGGGAATGATAACTATTCTTATTGAAAATAGGGGAGGATGGTTGTGGTAGTTTTCCAAAGAGAACTACAACATAAGCCCTGATGAAGGAGGACCAAAAATTAACCAGGGAGGGAACTCTAGAGACGTCACTTGGCAAATGAGCATAGCAAGTATAATGGCTTAGAGGTGTTATTTTTAACACTACATCAAATTGGAATTATATTTTTCATTGGAAAACTAAAACTGTGTCTTTTTTGGAAGACAATAAAGAAAGGGCAACCTTATTTTCACAGCAGTCGTTCTGGATAGACTTCAGTCTAAATAATATTCTTTTTCAACTTGAAAAAAATACAAAAGAATGTAATTTCACAATCTTTCTTGGCAAATAGAGAGCAAGACCTATTACCTTTATTTTAATTTTCTCCCAATTAAGTCCTAACTTTTTGATTTTCTACCTCATTTTTCTAAGTTTTCCCTTTCTTTCTTAAAATTACTGACCCAAGTATATAACTTAGTACAATAGAGGCTGTTACTTCTGCCCACGCCTCTGTAGAAGGATGCAGATGAATAAGTGCTTCCTTATCAGTCAATCCAGACATTTGCCCCCAGTTCAGATATTAGGTCATCTACATTAGTATATCTCTGTGGCCAGATGACCTGAACCTGGGTGTTTCTCAACAGTTACAGGTAGGAAAGGCACAGCTAAATAGGTGTTTAGAGCATGATCTTCCTTGAAGTTCTGATGATATTTAGTAACCAAGCAACAAAATTCAGAATTTAAGGAATCAAAGGTTCAGGAATTTAACTCAAGTTTTTTCCCATTTGTCACTGTTCCCAAAGATAAACACTGAACTATTCAGTCTCTTTTATTATTTCATTTTTATTAAGCATTATACAAAATTTTACATAAAAGTGGTGCAAGACAAGCACAGATTGAATAAAATGTACTTTGAAAGAAAAATACATTAATGGAATAAAAAGCTTAACAAAGGTCCTTGTTTACAATTGAGCTCTGTATCATCATGCTCCATATATCAAGCATAGTTTTGTCTCATTAAGTGATTGTCAGCAATTGGATATTTGATTTTCATAAATGACACTGACAGAATGTCCAGCAGACACTTAGATTCAATGTTTCATATAATGACATGTAATCTATTGTCTTACTTATATCAGTGAATGCTTGTCATTAACAGTATAGCATGCTAACTGGCATCCTTTATCTTGATGTTTCACCACCATTTCATCTCTAGGTTTAACTCATTCACAGTAAGCTTGTAATATTTATTGCCATCATTTTATGTGCCATCACTCTTGATCAATTATAAGTCAGTATGACCAGGTCCAGGGCCTCCTGTTTTGCAAACTCTGGATAGAAATGTAATCGACTAAAAAAATCACGCAAATATATAAAACACACTGCAATAGTTGGTTTAAACGATAAACATAGGGAGGAAGCTGTGAGAGCTTATTATAAGAAAGGGGAATCTACACATAGGGGAAGATGAAGCATCAGAAAAGATGCCCGAGAAGAAATAAAACTTGACCTAAAATATGGAAAATATAAGAGAATGAGAGGAGGAAAATAATTGCAAATGAAAAAATCAGCATGTGGAAAAGTTTAGCTGTAGAATACATCAGAATTACCTGGAGGGCTTGTTAAAGCACACATTTCTGAGCCCCATCTTGTGATTCAGTAGGCCTGGTTTAGTGTACAAAAATTTATACAACACACATTTCTGACAAGTTATCAGGTGATGCTGCTGTTGATTCTCTAGAGATCATACTTTGAGAACCACTGGAGTAGAGTAATTGAGGGAAGGTCATTATGGCTAGTCCATTGTGATGAAGGAACAAAGGATGGAGGAGACAGAAATGTAGACAGAAGACAGATGAATTAAACTTTTGTAAGATTTTTTTTTTCATAGCTTAAAAAGAGTTAGGATACCTTAGTGGACCTAGAGCAAGTAACAGATTTGATCACCTTTGTCTTTTGAAAAGATTACTGGCTTTATACTATTCAGCAGGAGTTGGAAGGAAGGTTAACAGAATGTGTGGTGGAAGAGGGGCTGGGAGCTTATTCTGGAAGTTCAGAGGACAGCAATGGCAGGCTACAGGAGTAACAATGCAGATATTGACAGAGATACAAGAGATATCTGGGAGGGAAAATCAATAAGACATGGTAATAAATTCAGCATAAGAGTATTGGAGAGGCACAAGTCAACATAGTCTCGAGTAATCTATTGTCTTACTTATATCAGTGAATGCTTGTCATCTTGATGTAATGTCACCACCATTTCATCTCTAGGTTTAACTCATTCACAGTAAGCTTGTAATATTTATTGCCATCATTTTATGTGCCATCACTCTTGATCAATTATAAGTCAGTATGACCAGGTCCAGGGCCTCCTGTTTTGCAAACTCTGGATAGAAATGTAATCGACTAAAAAAATCACGCAAATATATAAAACACACTGCAATAGTTGGTTTAAACGATAAACATAGGGAGGAAGCTGTGAGAGCTTATTATAAGAAAGGGGAATCTACACATAGGGGAAGATGAAGCATCAGAAAAGATGCCCGAGAAGAAATAAAACTTGACCTAAAATATGGAAAATATAAGAGAATGAGAGGAGGAAAATAATTGCAAATGAAAAAATCAGCATGTGGAAAAGTTTAGCTGTAGAATACATCAGAATTACCTGGAGGGCTTGTTAAAGCACACATTTCTGAGCCCCATCTTGTGATTCAGTAGGCCTGGTTTAGTGTACAAAAATTTATACAACACACATTTCTGACAAGTTATCAGGTGATGCTGCTGTTGATTCTCTAGAGATCATACTTTGAGAACCACTGGAGTAGAGTAATTGAGGGAAGGTCATTATGGCTAGTCCATTGTGATGAAGGAACAAAGGATGGAGGAGACAGAAATGTAGACAGAAGACAGATGAATTAAACTTTTGTAAGATTTTTTTTTTCATAGCTTAAAAAGAGTTAGGATACCTTAGTGGACCTAGAGCAAGTAACAGATTTGATCACCTTTGTCTTTTGAAAAGATTACTGGCTTTATACTATTCAGCAGGAGTTGGAAGGAAGGTTAACAGAATGTGTGGTGGAAGAGGGGCTGGGAGCTTATTCTGGAAGTTCAGAGGACAGCAATGGCAGGCTACAGGAGTAACAATGCAGATATTGACAGAGATACAAGAGATATCTGGGAGGGAAAATCAATAAGACATGGTAATAAATTCAGCATAAGAGTATTGGAGAGGCACAAGTCAACATAGTCTCGAGAAACCTATCTTCTAATGTCATGATGGTAATTTTTGGTACCATCTAGGGAAAAATATATCTGGAAGAGTGCTAGGTTGGAGGTGGAGGTGATGAAAGGAACAGTAGAATTAGGATATTAATTTTCTTAGTAGAAATGTCAAAAGGGTATTTGGTTATCTTCTGACCTGGAGGGCAGGTGAAAAGTACCTGTCCAAAGTACAAATTTGAAAGTCATTGACCTACTGATAGATTTGAAGTTTTGTGTACGAATCAAACAACCTAAGATTAAGGTATGCAATGAGAACATGAAAAAGTCTAGAAGTGAGTTTAAGAAGATAAAGCTTGACAGAAAAATAAAAGGCAATAAAGCAAGTTGAGACGTTGTAGGAGGAAAAAATAAAGTTGCTGTTCAGATGTCTAGTCCTTTAAATATGGATATTGTGTATGTAGTATTGCTTCCTACTTCTGAAGGTGTTTAGGATCCTTTATTTAATATCAAGGCTCTGATTTTTTACCATCATCTACTGAATTTTCTGTATCTTTTTAAATTGTTATTTTTTAAAAAAATCTAATTGTCTAGTAGTATATAGTCTAAACTAGGATATTTTTATACTTGAAAGTGGTGCTACCAATAAATATGTTGGAAAAAACAGTTCTAAACAAGATTGAGAGGGTTAAACCAGAATATATGGCCTCTCTACTTAAATTATATATTAGATTTTCTGGATCAATAGTTTAAATTTTCTGCTTTATGCACTTTTATTTTCAATTATTTCTGAGGAGTTTCTTTGAGAACAATTAAATCATTAAAAAGTTCATTGAAAGAGTTAAATTGGACAATCTTTTTCTGGTAGTTTTTCTGTACAGAGATCTGGAGGAAAATAAGGTATGACATTTCTTAGGTAGGGACCCCTCCTTCCTCCAAATATCCTTTTTCAGTGGATTTGCTTGTTTGTTTTCTCTGAATAGTTAGCACTTTACTGAGCAATCTTTGGGCTTCCAACCTTTTATTCATGGAGTACATTGGGAAAGGAGGGAAAAATCTCTGAGCTCAGTATGTCAACTTCACTTATGCCAAGTTTCGGTCTGATGCTGGACCTGGTGTCCTCCACATCCAGAAACTCTGTAGGTCTATTGATCTATAAAATTGTCCCCTTGCTTCCTGGTATCAGAAGAATTAGGTCTTTCAGTATGGTTTTACTCTCCCCACTTTCCAATATAATTCTATCTGGACCCTCTCAGTAGACGGGTCCAGACAGAATCAGAACTTCTGTTATCAATGTTTTTGTTATCAGAACTTCCTCCATATATCCTTAGAATGCCATTTCCTCCACTCTACTAAATCATTTATCACTCATTTATTACTTTTTATTTTACAAAACTATTTAAATATTATCTTGGTCCTGAGGACTGCTTATAGTTTGACATTTAAATTTTATTCCACTTAAAATTAATTCTGTAACACAACATTAGAAAAGATTCTTCATTTTCTTTCTGGTAAAATGATCATTTGTTCTAATATAACTATTTGTCCATTATTTTCCTTTTACTTTGTAATTCTAAATTTTCATAGACTAAAGATTTATCTTTATTTCTTTGAGCTTAAAAAGCCTTTTCTCAAGGTCTCACATGTATTAAAGGAAATAAATTACATATAAAACTATAGAGCGCATCAATTTGATCCTGTTACTAACAACAGATATTACTGTACTGTTTCCTTCTCAAATATTTTAGACTTGTAAAATATGACTTTATAAATATGCTAAGTGAATAGAAAGTAGAAGGACGCATTACATTTTATATCATTATGTCATTTGTTCTCTGTTGTATTAAGCAGAATCTCTTTTATTTTTCCTTTTCTTAACATATGATGACATGGCTTCCCTTTTCATTTCAAGACTTTCTCAACTTATAAAAGTCATTCACTGTGACTTCTCTTGGTGAATGGCTCATTTTATTTTCCAAGACCCTGTTTTATCATCTTTGAAAACAAATAAAAATGACATTTCTAAACACTCCACTGAAACAAATTAGATTTATTCTGAAGAGTTCAGTGAAGAGTATTTTGAATGAAATCCATAATGGACCTTTTAATTAAATGAATATAGTCATTTCATAGAGGCAGTTCTTGTTAACAGAACAGTACTGAGATGATCGTTTTGTTCTAATTGTGCTGTGTGTTTATATAAGGGAGCTCATTTTAGGGTTGGTTTGAATAGCTTTATAGATGGTTGTGTCTTGAGGCCTAGTGCACATATGAAAAGTAAATATTATTGCTTTCCCAAAGACAGTAGTCAAGTAGTCTAAGTAAAAACAAAACAGTCTACCAGTAATTTGCTGTTATTTTATTTGTGTTTGACAAATTAGATTTCATATATTGCCTTTCTTATTTTTTTTTAAAGATTTATTTATTTATTTATTTTTGGGTGGGGTTCGGGTTGGGGAGGGAGGGGAGCAGGCGGGCCACTTCTATTGGTCTTTCGTTTCTCTCTGTTCATCTGTCTTTGTTCTTTGGCTCCTGTGGGCCTCCCATCGCGGTGGCGTCTGTTGCTGCAGAGCGCTGGCTCTGGGCGCATGCGCTCCAGAGCTCCGGCTCGGTAATTGGACGCATCAGTCCAGCCGCTCCATGGCACGTGGGATCTTCCCAGGCCAGGGCTCGAACCGGTGCCCCCTTTCACTGCAAGGCGGTGCCCTTACCCACTGGACCACTAGGAGAAGCCCTATATTGTCTTTCATTAAATACTTGGCTTTCATTTTATTTGTTTACCTTCAGTTATGTGTCTTTAGAATGTATCTTTTGGACCACTAGGAGAACCCTTTCATTTTGAATCATATAAAACTATAGAGCATCAATTTGACTAACAACAGATATTACTGTACTGTTTCCTTCTCAAATATTTTAGACTTGTAAAATATGACTTTATAAATATGCTAAGTGAATAGAAAGTAGAAGGACGCATTACATTTTATATCATTATGTCATTTGTTCTCTGTTGTATTAAGCAGAATCTCTTTTATTTTTCCTTTTCTTAACATATGATGACATGGCTTCCCTTTTCATTTCAAGACTTTCTCAACTTATAAAAGTCATTCACTGTGACTTCTCTTGGTGAATGGCTCATTTTATTTTCCAAGACCCTGTTTTATCATCTTTGAAAACAAATAAAAATGACATTTCTAAACACTCCACTGAAACAAATTAGATTTATTCTGAAGAGTTCAGTGAAGAGTATTTTGAATGAAATCCATAATGGACCTTTTAATTAAATGAATATAGTCATTTCATAGAGGCAGTTCTTGTTAACAGAACAGTACTGAGATGATCGTTTTGTTCTAATTGTGCTGTGTGTTTATATAAGGGAGCTCATTTTAGGGTTGGTTTGAATAGCTTTATAGATGGTTGTGTCTTGAGGCCTAGTGCACATATGAAAAGTAAATATTATTGCTTTCCCAAAGACAGTAGTCAAGTAGTCTAAGTAAAAACAAAACAGTCTACCAGTAATTTGCTGTTATTTTATTTGTGTTTGACAAATTAGATTTCATATATTGCCTTTCTTATTTTTTTTTAAAGATTTATTTATTTATTTATTTTTGGGTGGGGTTCGGGTTGGGGAGGGAGGGGAGCAGGCGGGCCACTTCTATTGGTCTTTCGTTTCTCTCTGTTCATCTGTCTTTGTTCTTTGGCTCCTGTGGGCCTCCCATCGCGGTGGCGTCTGTTGCTGCAGAGCGCTGGCTCTGGGCGCATGCGCTCCAGAGCTCCGGCTCGGTAATTGGACGCATCAGTCCAGCCGCTCCATGGCACGTGGGATCTTCCCAGGCCAGGGCTCGAACCGGTGCCCCTTGCACTGCAAGGCGGTGCCCTTACCCACTGGACCACTAGGAGAAGCCCTATATTGTCTTTCATTAAATACTTGGCTTTCATTTTATTTGTTTACCTTCAGTTATGTGTCTTTAGAATGTATCTCTAAAAATTTATATGTTGAAACCTGAACCCTTCATGTGTATGGATTTGGAGATGAGCCTCTAAGGATATAATTAAGGTTAAATGGGGTCAGAAAAGTACAGTGATATGACAGAGGTAGCATCCTTATTAAAAGAGAGCTCTCTTCTCTCCACATTAATGAGAGGCCATGTAAGATGGAAAATGTTGTGATCTGCAAACCAGGAGGAGAATCCTCACAACCATACCTGATATCAGAATTCTGATGTTTAGAACTATGAGAAAATAAATTTTTGTTGTGTAAGCCACCTAGTCTGTGGTATTTTTATGACAGCCTGAGCAGATTAATATAGCTTCCTTTCTGTAATTATAAAGTATTAATATTCTGAGTAGCCATGAATGTGTGTATGTAAGTCTTGAGTGACATTTCATAGAAAAGTGTTCAAGGAAAATGAACCTAATATATCTTTCTACAGGTTAATCTTCACTATCTGAAGTTCTCCCTTTATATAGATACTCTGAGGACAAGGTACTAAGAAACACTGGAGCATTCTCTAAGTGGTGAATGAGATTTCAGGAAAGAATTATTGAGGTCTAAATGTGCATGTGCAAGTGACTTCTTTCTACAGGACACAGTATAAAATGGTGGAGCAAAGAGTAACTTTATGGTGGTGAGGGAAATCTAAAAAGCACTACTTCAGGCAGGTAATTGCCTTTCTTATTTTTTTAAAGATTTATTTATTTTTTTATTTTGGGTGGGTTTCGGGTTGGGGAGGGAGGGGAGCAGGCGGGCCACTTCTATTGGTCTTTCGTTTCTCTCTGTTCATCTGTCTTTGTTCTTTGGCTCCTGTGGGCCTCCCATCGCGGTGGCGTCTGTTGCTGCAGAGCGCTGGCTCTGGGCGCATGCGCTCCAGAGCTCCGGCTCGGTAATTGGACGCATCAGTCCAGCCGCTCCATGGCACGTGGGATCTTCCCAGGCCAGGGCTCGAACCGGTGCCCCTTGCACTGCAAGGCGGTGCCCTTACCCACTGGACCACTAGGAGAAGCCCTATATTGTCTTTCATTAAATACTTGGCTTTCATTTTATTTGTTTACCTTCAGTTATGTGTCTTTAGAATGTATCTCTAAAAATTTATATGTTGAAACCTGAACCCTTCATGTGTATGGATTTGGAGATGAGCCTCTAAGGATATAATTAAGGTTAAATGGGGTCAGAAAAGTACAGTGATATGACAGAGGTAGCATCCTTATTAAAAGAGAGCTCTCTTCTCTCCACATTAATGAGAGGCCATGTAAGATGGAAAATGTTGTGATCTGCAAACCAGGAGGAGAATCCTCACAACCATACCTGATATCAGAATTCTGATGTTTAGAACTATGAGAAAATAAATTTTTGTTGTGTAAGCCACCTAGTCTGTGGTATTTTTATGACAGCCTGAGCAGATTAATATAGCTTCCTTTCTGTAATTATAAAGTATTAATATTCTGAGTAGCCATGAATGTGTGTATGTAAGTCTTGAGTGACATTTCATAGAAAAGTGTTCAAGGAAAATGAACCTAATATATCTTTCTACAGGTTAATCTTCACTATCTGAAGTTCTCCCTTTATATAGATACTCTGAGGACAAGGTACTAAGAAACACTGGAGCATTCTCTAAGTGGTGAATGAGATTTCAGGAAAGAATTATTGAGGTCTAAATGTGCATGTGCAAGTGACTTCTTTCTACAGGACACAGTATAAAATGGTGGAGCAAAGAGTAACTTTATGGTGGTGAGGGAAATCTAAAAAGCACTACTTCAGGCAGGTAATTAAGGATGAAATGATCAATGATAAGTCATTTTAATAGTATGTGCTCTTGGTGTGATGTGATATTCCTGCCCCAATTCCATAACCATAGTCTGTGAGAAAATATCAGACAAATTCAAACTGAATGATAGTCTACAGAATGCCTGATGAATATTCCTCAAAACTGCAAATATCATCCAAAGCAAGGAAACTCTGAAACTATCATAGTCTAGCAGAGTGTCAGCAGATGTGAGAAATGTATGACACGGTATTCTAGATGGGATGTTGGAACAGGGAAAAGGATATTATTTAAAACATAAAGAAATGGAAATAGAATATGAATCTTTAAAAATAAAGTATTAATGGTGACTTATTAGTTATGATAATGGTTCCATTCTAATGTAAGATGTTAACAATCAGAGAAACTGGCTAAAGGAATATGAAACTGAAGAATACTGAAATTTTTCAGTAAATCTGAAAGCCCTTGAAAATAAAGTTTACATTAAAACATTAAATATATGAAATGGAAGTTGTTTGTGTAATTGATTTTACTTAAAGTCTATAAGATGAGAAGATCAGGACAGGAAACGTCTCTCAGAGGATCAGTGATTCTAATGCTGTTAGAAACTGTTTACATGCTCATTGATCTGCTCTGCATCATAGGATTTTGTACCCAGCATCATGTGTATTATTCTGGAGAGTCTGGGCTTGTATATATTTTAAATGTGGATTAAAGTGATCTACACATGAGAATGACATGTGATCATTCTGATGTGTCATTTCCAGTTTTGACACCAAGTGGATCTACTTACTCATGGACTAAGGCTAATAGAAATTTTGCCTAACAGCACCAACTTAAGCAAGATTTCCAGGTTTGCCAGAAAAAGGAAAGGTATTCTGTATATACATTTTTACTATCTTTGTTCAGAAATGATGAAATGATGCATGTTACTTTTCTCAGATTTTAATTTGTCATATGGCAGTTGTCAGCTGCAAGGAGACTGGAAAATGAATGGAATAAATGGAATATTTGGTGAGCAGTAAACTTACAACTCATTTTTATTTCCTCATTCTTAGCCGCTCCTTGCCTTACTTTTTTTTTTTTTTTTTTTTTTTTTGCCACTTCTATTGATCTTTCATTCATTTATCTTTGTTCTTGGCCTGTGTGGCCCTCCTGTTGCAGTGGCCTTTCTCGTCACAGGGCACTGGCTCTGGGTGCATGCACTCCAGAGCTCCTGCTCGGTAGTTGGACACATCAGTCCAGCCGCTCCATGGCATGTGGGATCTTCTCAGGCCAGGGATGGAGCCAGTGCCCCTTGCACTGCAAGGTGGTGCCTTTACCCCACTGGACCACCAAGGAAACCCCTTGCCTTACTTTCATCCAATATCTTTACTTTTTAAATTAGTACTCTTAAAATAATTGAGAACTCATCATGAACACTGCTTAGTCTTCAATACTCACAATGATCTCAGCTCACCCTTTAGAGCAAGTGGAAACCCCAATTACATGCCAGTTTTCCACCATTTCCTATTGGCTAAACACAAAACTCATGCTACCTCCAATCCATGCTTGTGTATAACTTATCAATGGAAATAAGAAACATGGAATGAGTATATGTGCAAATATAAGAGATGATTAAAGTTATCACCTAGTGATGGGGAAAAGTACAAATTGCTCTATGGTTCATCTTCTGAAATCATTGCTATAAGATTGTCTCCAATTTAGTGTCATAAATTAGCATAAGGTCCCCAAGTGCATTTTGATCAGTTTTGGTGAGGCTTTATTTTTATAAGGAAATTATATTCTTGCCTTCTAAATTGGATAATTATAATTCTAAAAACCTACACAGAAATGTAAATGCCCAATTGCCTATGAAAATTACAATTTATTGCAATGTGACTTGCATTTATTCCATCTCTGACTATAAGTTTAGTTGAGTTAAATTTTGTATCTTGTATCTTAAATTTTGTATCTTAAGCTCCATTTTGTATTTTCTTAATAGCATCAAAAACAGAACAATAACAAATTAGAATCTCTTTTATAATATGGTAGTTAATGACTAGTATAAACACATTTGGCAAATTTTGACAACAAATGGTTTGAGATCTAAATGTTTCCATCTATTTGCATAGTGTTGTGTTATAAAAATAAAACAAAACAAAAAACTACCCTACAGTTATTCACTTCTGTAAAATACTATTCTTAACCCTAATATATAGACTATAGTGTATTCTATGCTGAAAGCAACCAATCACACACACACACACACACACACACACACACACACACACACACATTTCTTGGCAGTTGCAATTTCTTTAATAATAGGTTAAGTGTTAGGAAAAATCTAATGTAGGATATTTGAAAGGAACTTTCATATACACTTATGTTCTGTTCATGTTTTTGATCTCTTCAGCCTCTTTTGTGCAATTTCAGATGAGCATATTCTTTACCTTCATAACCTGTTCTGTGACCCATGACATTGTAAAGCTGAATAGAAATTTGCTTCTCTGTAAAAATCAACCAGACTTTCCAGAATCTCTTCATATAGAATTTTCTGCTACTAGTAAGAAAAGGAGCCCTATGATCTATTAGGCTGATCTTTTGTTAATTTACATCTTAAACCTTCTGACACTTAGATTTTGCTTGCTTTACCATTCTCCAAGTAGAATGCCCTCTCTTTTCTATGTTTTTCTTTTGATTCAAAATAATTAACTGAAGAGTTGTGACTCTATTTTGACCTACAAGGGATATTGATATGGGCTGTTATATTGAACTTCATTGTTCATCAAACCTGTAGGTGTTCTACATGGAAGGGTTGAAAAGTCAACTGATTACATTGACATTGAAAAAATTATTTCCTCTCAGTCTTGCAAATGATGTAGAAACATGTATTAAAACTTGCTCTATGGTTCATCTTCTGAAATCATTGCTATAAGATTGTCTCCAATTTAGTGTCATAAATTAGCATAAGGTCCCCAAGTGCATTTTGATCAGTTTTGGTGAGGCTTTATTTTTATAAGGAAATTATATTCTTGCCTTCTAAATTGGATAATTATAATTCTAAAAACCTACACAGAAATGTAAATGCCCAATTGCCTATGAAAATTACAATTTATTGCAATGTGACTTGCATTTATTCCATCTCTGACTATAAGTTTAGTTGAGTTAAATTTTGTATCTTGTATCTTAAATTTTGTATCTTAAGCTCCATTTTGTATTTTCTTAATAGCATCAAAAACAGAACAATAACAAATTAGAATCTCTTTTATAATATGGTAGTTAATGACTAGTATAAACACATTTGGCAAATTTTGACAACAAATGGTTTGAGATCTAAATGTTTCCATCTATTTGCATAGTGTTGTGTTATAAAAACAAAACAAAACAAAAAACTACCCTACAGTTATTCACTTCTGTAAAATACTATTCTTAACCCTAATATATAGACTATAGTGTATTCTATGCTGAAAGCAACCAATCACACACACACACACACACACACACACACACACACACACACACACATTTCTTGGCAGTTGCAATTTCTTTAATAATAGGTTAAGTGTTAGGAAAAATCTAATGTAGGATATTTGAAAGGAACTTTCATATACACTTATGTTCTGTTCATGTTTTTGATCTCTTCAGCCTCTTTTGTGCAATTTCAGATGAGCATATTCTTTACCTTCATAACCTGTTCTGTGACCCATGACATTGTAAAGCTGAATAGAAATTTGCTTCTCTGTAAAAATCAACCAGACTTTCCAGAATCTCTTCATATAGAATTTTCTGCTACTAGTAAGAAAAGGAGCCCTATGATCTATTAGGCTGATCTTTTGTTAATTTACATCTTAAACCTTCTGACACTTAGATTTTGCTTGCTTTACCATTCTCCAATTTGAATGCTCTCTCTTTTCTATGTTTTTCTTTTGATTCAAAATAATTAACTGAAGAGTTGTGACTCTATTTTGACCTACAAGGGATATTGATATGGGCTGTTATATTGAACTTCATTGTTCATCAAACCTGTAGGTGTTCTACATGGAAGGGTTGAAAAGTCAACTGATTACATTGACATTGAAAAAATTATTTCCTCTCAGTCTTGCAAATGATGTAGAAACATGTATTAAAACTTGGTACATATCAGACATTCAGTGTACCATGCGCATTTTCTCAATATTCATCTCTTTTTAATAGCAGTATTAATCCTGAGTGCTTTACAAGTATTTGAGGCATGTTTTTTTTTTAAGACATTAAATAACTCATTCAATGTCACATAGTTAGTTAATGTTGAGAACCAGGATTTGATGAAAACTGTAGGTTTTCGAATTTATTTATTTTCATTTTTCCCAGCATCAGGGTCTTTTCCAGGTCAACCTGTTACATCAGGTGGCAAAAGTATTTGAGCTTCAGCTTCAGTTTTAGCATCAGCCCTTCCAGTGAATATTCAAGATTGATTTCCTTGATTGATTTCCTTGCAGTCCAAGGAACTCTCGAGAGTCTTCTCCAACACCACAGTTTAAGGACACCAATTCTGCAGTGTTCAGCCTTCTTTATGGTCCAACTCTCAAATCCATATATGACTACTGGGAAAATCATAATTTTGAGTATATGGACCTTTCTCACTGAAGTGATGGCTCTTTTTTTTTATTATTAAATTATTTAGTTTTTTAAAAATTTGTGCAGAGCTTTGTTGATCACAGACATATACGCTCCCATATCAATCATATGCATATCCATGGTCTCCTCCCCACTCCCAGTCCCCCGTCCCACCCCTCCATGCTATCGCACTGAGCCCTTGTAGGATCTCCTGTTCCCACAGCACAATGACAATAGCTATCTTTTTCACACACGATAGTATAGGTTTCCATGTTACTCTATGCCTCCCAACCACTGTTCATTCCCCCCACAATGTTTTTTTCCCCTGTGTGTGTTATCGTTATCCTCTATTCTTTATGTTAATTTTTTTTCTTCAGTTTCACCAAGGTTTTAAGAAAAGGAGCCCTATGATCTATTAGGCTGATCTTTTGTTAATTTACATCTTAAACCTTCTGACACTTAGATTTTGCTTGCTTTACCATTCTCCAAGTAGAATGCCCTCTCTTTCTATGTTTTCTTTTGATTCAAAATAATTAACTGAAGAGTTGTGACTCTATTTTGACCTACAAGGGATATTGATATGGGCTGTTATATTGAACTTCATTGTTCATCAAACCTGTAGGTGTTCTACATGGAAGGGTTGAAAAGTCAACTGATTACATTGACATTGAAAAAATTATTTCCTCTCAGTCTTGCAAATGATGTAGAAACATGTATTAAAACTTGGTACATATCAGACATTCAGTGTACCATGCGCATTTTCTCAATATTCATCTCTTTTTAATAGCAGTATTAATCCTGAGTGCTTTACAAGTATTTGAGGCATGTTTTTTTTTTAAGACATTAAATAACTCATTCAATGTCACATAGTTAGTTAATGTTGAGAACCAGGATTTGATGAAAACTGTAGGTTTTTCGAATTTATTTATTTTATTTTTCCCAGCATCAGGGTCTTTTCCAGGTCAACCTGTTACATCAGGTGGCAAAAGTATTTGAGCTTCAGCTTCAGTTTTAGCATCAGCCCTTCCAGTGAATATTCAAGATTGATTTCCTTGATTGATTTCCTTGCAGTCCAAGGAACTCTCGAGAGTCTTCTCCAACACCACAGTTTAAGGACACCAATTCTGCAGTGTTCAGCCTTCTTTATGGTCCAACTCTCAAATCCATATATGACTACTGGGAAAATCATAATTTTGAGTATATGGACCTTTCTCACTGAAGTGATGGCTCTTTTTTTTTATTATTAAATTATTTAGTTTTTTAAAAATTTGTGCAGAGCTTTGTTGATCACAGACATATACGCTCCCATATCAATCATATGCATATCCATGGTCTCCTCCCCACTCCCAGTCCCCCGTCCCACCCCTCCATGCTATCGCACTGAGCCCTTGTAGGATCTCCTGTTCCCACAGCACAATGACAATAGCTATCTTTTTCACACACGATAGTATAGGTTTCCATGTTACTCTATGCCTCCCAACCACTGTTCATTCCCCACAATGTCCATATGTCTATTCTTTATGTTAATTTTTCCATCAGTTCACTGTGTGTGTTATCGTTATCCTTTTACTAGATTTCATATATATGTATTAGTATACTGTACTTGTCTTTCTGTTTTTGAATTACTTCACTTTTTACGATAGGTTCTATATCCAGCCACGTCATTAGGACTGATTCTTCTCCATTTCTTTTAACAGCTGAGTAGTATTCCTTTGTATGTGTGTACCAGAGCTCCTTTATCCATTCATTCATTGATGGGCATCTAGGTTGCTTCTGTGTTCTAGCTATTGTATAGAGAGCTGCAATGAACATTGGGGTACAGGTGCTTCTTTCAGATTTGATTTCATCAGAGTATAAGCCTAATAGTGGGATTGTTGGGTCATATGGTGCTTCAAGTTTTAGTTTCTTAAGGAATCTCCATACTGTATTCCATAGTGGCTATATCAGTTTGCATTCCCACCAGCAATGCAAGAGGGTTCCCTTTTCTCTGAACCCTCTCCAGCATTTATTTTCTGTTGGTTTGTTGATGATGACCATTCTGACAGGTGTGAGGTGATATCTCATTGTAGGTTTGATTTGAGTTTCTCTAATAATAAGCGAGGTTGAGCATCATTTCCTGTGTTTTTTGACCATCTGTATATCCTGTTTGGAGAGGTGTCTGTTTAGGTCCTTTTTCCATTTTTTGACTGGGTTCTTCACTTTTCCAGTCTGAGCTACTTGTAGAATTTGGAAATTAATTTTTTTCTGTTATTTCATTTCCTATTATATTCTCCCATTCTGTGGACTGTCTGTTCAGCTTTTTTGTAGTTTCTTCTGCTGTACAAAAGTTTTTAAGTTTCATTAGGACCCACATGCTAATATTTGTTTTTAGTTCCTCTATTCTAGTAGTCAGGTCATGGAAGATCTTGCTTTAATATATGTCCTTGAGTGTTTTACCTATATTCTCCTCTAAGAGTTTGATGATTTCTGGTCTTACATTTAGGTCTTTAATCCGTTTTGAGTTAATCTTTATGTATGATGTCAAGGAATGTTCCAACTTCATTTTTTTGCATGTAGCTGTCCAATTTTTCCAGCACCATTTCTTGAAGTGGTTGCCTTTGTCCCATTTTAGATTTTCACCTCCTTTGTCAAAAAATAAGGTATCCATAGGTGTGTGGACCTATCTCTGAATTTTCTATCTTGTTCCAAGGGTCTATACTTCTGTTTTTGTGCCAGTACCATAGTGTCTTGATGACTGTTGCTTTGTAGTATAGTCTGACATTAGGGAGGCTGATTCCTCCAGGTCTGCTTTTTCTTTCTAAGGATTGCGTTGGCTATTCGGGGTCTTTTGTGTTTCCATGTGAACTATGTTATCCTTTGATCTAGTTCTGTGAAGAATATCATTAGTCATTTGATAGGGATCACATTGAATCTGCAGATGATACTTGGTACTATGGTCATTCTCACAAAACTGATTCTCCTGGACCAGGAACATGTAATATCTCTCCATCTCTTTAAGTCTTCTTTAATTTCTTTCATGAGAGTCTTGTAATTTTCTGTGTACAGTTCTCTTTTTTGTTTGGGTAGGTTATTTCTTAAATATATTATTCTCTTTGTTGCAATGGTGAAGGGGATTGTGTCTTTGACCTTCTTTTTCTGATTTTTCATTGTTTGTATATAGGAATGCAAGTGATTTCTGTGTATTGATTTTGTATCCCGCAACTCTGTTGAATTCATTGATTTGCTCTAGTAGCTTTGTAATAGTGTCTTTGGGGTTTTCAATGTATAATATTATGTTGTGTGCAAATAGACAGTGTTTTACTTCTTCTTTTCCAATCTGGATTCCTTTTATTTCTTGTTCTTCTCTTATGGCTGTTGCTAGAACTACCAGGAATATGTTGAACAATAGTGGTGAATGTGGACACCATTGTCTTGTTCCTGATCTTAGAGGGTAGGCTTTCAGTTTTTCACAATTGAGGATAATATTCACTGTGGGCTTCTCATAGATGGCTTTCACTATGTTGAGATAGGATGCTTCTATGCCCATTTTCTGAAGAGTTTTTTATCATAAATGGATGTTGTACTTTGCTGAAGGCCTTTTCTGCATCTATTGAGATTATTTTGTGATTTTTCTCTCTTAATCTATTGATATGGTGTATCATTGATTGATTTGCAGCTATTGAAGAATCCTTACATGCCTGGGATGACCCAAACTTGATCATGATGTATGAGTTTTTTGATGTGATATATATTTTTTTACTTCTTTATTTTAAAGATTTCACAGAGTTTTGTTGTTCACAGACATCTATGTTCCCAGATCAGTCATATGAATATCCCTGTTCGCCCCACCCACCCAGTTCCCCTCCTTGTACCCCTCCGGACCATCGCCCCAAGTGATTGTAGGCACTCCTATTCCCTTAGCACAATGACAATAGATATCTTTTCCACACGTGTCAGTATATGTTTCGATGTTACTTCCTCTATGTCTCCCTCTCACTGTTTGTTCTCCACAAAGTCCTTCTGTCTATTCTTTGTTCCATGAGTTCACTGCGTGTGTTATCATGACCATCTTACTAGATTCCATATATATGAGTTAGTATACTGTGCTTGTCTTTCTCTTTTTGACTTACTTCACTTTTTATGATAGGTTCTAGAGCTAGCCATCTCATTAGGACTGAGTCTTTTGCATTTCTTTTAACAGCTGAGTAGTACTTCATTGTATATATATACCAGAACTTCTGTACCATTCATTCATCAATGGACATCTAGGTTGCTTCCATGTTCTGGTTATTGTATAGAGAGCTGCAATGAACATTGGGGTACAGGTGCTTCTTTCAGTTTTGATTTCATCAGGATATAAGCCTAAGAGTGGGATTGCTGGGTCATAGGGTGCTTCTATTTTTAGTTTCTTAAGGAATCTGCAGACTGTCTTCCATAGAGGCTGTATCAATTGACATTCCCACCAGCAATGCAAGAGGGTTGCCTTTTCTCCACACCCTCATCAGCATTTATTACCTGTCGATTTCTGGATGATGGCCATTCTGACAGCTGTGAGGTGGTATTTCATTGTGGTTTTAATTTGCATTTCTCTAATAATAAGCAAGGTTGAACATAGTTTCATGTGCTCCTGGGCCATCTATATTTCCTCTTTGAAGAGGCGTCTCTTTAGATCTTTTTCCCATTTTTTTGATTGGATTGTTCGTTTTCCCTGTGCTGAGTTGCCTGAGTTGCTTGTAGATTTTGGAGATTAATTCTTTCTCTGTTGTTTCATTTGCTATGATTTTCTCCCACTCTGTGGGGTGTCTGTTGAACTTTTTTGTAATTTCTTTTGCTGTACAAAAGCTTTTATGCTTCATTAGGTCCCATGTGCTCATTTTTCTTTTACATTCCACTATTCTAGTAGGTGTGTCAGAGAAGATCTTGCTTTAATTTATGTCCTTGAGGGTTTTGCCTATATTCTCCTCTAAGAGTTTGATTGTTTGTGGACTTACATTTACGTCTTTAATCCATTTTGAGTTGAGCTTTGCATCAACTCAGAATGTGTATGGTGCCAGGGAATGTTCCTACTTCATTTTTTTGTATGGAGCTGTCCAATTTTTCCAGCACCACTTGTTGAAGAGGCTGTCTTTGTCCCATTTTATAGTTTCTCCTCCTTTGTCAAAAATAAGGTACCCATAGATGTGTGGGTTTATCTCTGGGTTCTCTATCTTGTTCCATTTGTCTATATTTCTGTTTTTGTGCGAGTATTGTACTGTCTTGATGACTGTTGCTTTGTAGTAGAGTCTGAAGTTAGGGAGGCTGATCCCTCCAGCTCCGTTTTTCTTTCCAAGGATTGTTTTGACTATTCGGGGTCTTTTGTGTTTCAATATGAAATGTAATATTGTTTGCTCTAGTTCTGTGAAAAATGTCAATGGTAGTTGGATAGGTATTGCATTGAATCTGTCGATGATATTTGGTAGTATGGTCATTTTCACAATATGGATTCTTCCGACCCAGGAACATGGAATATCTCTCCATCTCTTTAAGTCTTCTTTCTGCAGACTCTTCCATAGAGGCTGTATCAATTGACATTCCACCAGCAATGCAAGAGGGTTGCCTTTTCTCCACACCCTCATCAGCATTTATTACCTGTCGATTTCTGGATGATGGCCATTCTGACAGCTGTGAGGTGGTATTTCATTGTGGTTTTAATTTGCATTTCTCTAATAATAAGCAAGGTTGAACATAGTTTCATGTGCTCCTGGGCCATCTATATTTCCTCTTTGAAGAGGCGTCTCTTTAGATCTTTTTCCCATTTTTTTGATTGGATTGTTCGTTTTCCCTGTGCTGAGTTGCCTGAGTTGCTTGTAGATTTTGGAGATTAATTCTTTCTCTGTTGTTTCATTTGCTATGATTTTCTCCCACTCTGTGGGGTGTCTGTTGAACTTTTTTGTAATTTCTTTTGCTGTACAAAAGCTTTTATGCTTCATTAGGTCCCATGTGCTCATTTTTCTTTTACATTCCACTATTCTAGTAGGTGTGTCAGAGAAGATCTTGCTTTAATTTATGTCCTTGAGGGTTTTGCCTATATTCTCCTCTAAGAGTTTGATTGTTTGTGGACTTACATTTACGTCTTTAATCCATTTTGAGTTGAGCTTTGCATCAACTCAGAATGTGTATGGTGCCAGGGAATGTTCCTACTTCATTTTTTTGTATGGAGCTGTCCAATTTTTCCAGCACCACTTGTTGAAGAGGCTGTCTTTGTCCCATTTTATAGTTTCTCCTCCTTTGTCAAAAATAAGGTACCCATAGATGTGTGGGTTTATCTCTGGGTTCTCTATCTTGTTCCATTTGTCTATATTTCTGTTTTTGTGCGAGTATTGTACTGTCTTGATGACTGTTGCTTTGTAGTAGAGTCTGAAGTTAGGGAGGCTGATCCCTCCAGCTCCGTTTTTCTTTCCAAGGATTGTTTTGACTATTCGGGGTCTTTTGTGTTTCAATATGAAATGTAATATTGTTTGCTCTAGTTCTGTGAAAAATGTCAATGGTAGTTGGATAGGTATTGCATTGAATCTGTCGATGATATTTGGTAGTATGGTCATTTTCACAATATGGATTCTTCCGACCCAGGAACATGGAATATCTCTCCATCTCTTTAAGTCTTCTTTAATTTCTTTCATGAGTGTCTTGTAATTTTCTGTGTACAATTCTTTTGTTTCTTTGGGTAGGTTTATTCCTAGGTATTTTATTCTTTTGGTTGCAATGGTGAAGGGAATTGTCTTTTTGATTTCATTTTCTGATTTTTCATTGTTTGTGTATAGGAATGCCAGTGATTTCTGTGTGTTGACTTTGTATCCTGCAACTTTGCTGAATTCATTGATTAGCTCTAGTAGCTTTGTAACCATGCCTTTGGGGTTTTCCAATGTATAGCATCATGTTGTCTGCAAAAAGAGAAAGCTTGATTTCTTCCTTTCCAATCTGGATTCCTTTGATTTCTTTCTCTTCTCTTATTACTGTTGCTAGGACTTCCAGGACTATGTTGAATAGTAGTGGTGAAAGTGAACACCCCTGTCTTGTTCCTGATCTTAGAGGGAATGCTTTCAGTTTTTCACAGTTGAGAATAATGTTCGCTGCAGGCTTCTCATATATGGCCTATAATATGTTGAGATAGGTTCCTTCTATACCCATTTTCTGAAGAGTTTTTACCATAAATGGCTGTTGTACTTTATCGAAGGCTTTTTCTGCATCTATTGAGATGATCATGTGATTTTTGTCTCTCAATTTGTTAATATGGTTTATCACATTGATTTGCGAATATTGAAGAATCCTTGCATGCCTGGGATGAACCCGACTTGATCGTGATGTATGAGTTTTTTCATGTGTCGTTGAATTCTGTTTGCTAGGATTTTGTTGAGGATATCCCATAGATGTGTGGGTTTATCTCTGGGTTCTCTATCTTGTTCCATTTGTCTATATTTCTGTTTTGTGCGAGTATTGTACTGTCTTGATGACTGTTGCTTTGTAGTAGAGTCTGAAGTTAGGGAGGCTGATCCCTCCAGCTCCGTTTTTCTTTCCAAGGATTGTTTTGACTATTCGGGGTCTTTTGTGTTTCAATATGAAATGTAATATTGTTTGCTCTAGTTCTGTGAAAAATGTCAATGGTAGTTGGATAGGTATTGCATTGAATCTGTCGATGATATTTGGTAGTATGGTCATTTTCACAATATGGATTCTTCCGACCCAGGAACATGGAATATCTCTCCATCTCTTTAAGTCTTCTTTAATTTCTTTCATGAGTGTCTTGTAATTTTCTGTGTACAATTCTTTTGTTTCTTTGGGTAGGTTTATTCCTAGGTATTTTATTCTTTTGGTTGCAATGGTGAAGGGAATTGTCTTTTTGATTTCATTTTCTGATTTTTCATTGTTTGTGTATAGGAATGCCAGTGATTTCTGTGTGTTGACTTTGTATCCTGCAACTTTGCTGAATTCATTGATTAGCTCTAGTAGCTTTGTAACCATGCCTTTGGGGTTTTCCAATGTATAGCATCATGTTGTCTGCAAAAAGAGAAAGCTTGATTTCTTCCTTTCCAATCTGGATTCCTTTGATTTCTTTCTCTTCTCTTATTACTGTTGCTAGAACTTCCAGGACTATGTTGAATAGTAGTGGTGAAAGTGGACACCCTGGCTTGTTCCTGATCTTAGAGGGAATGCTTTCAGTTTTTCACCGTTGAGAATAATGTTCGCTGCAGGCTTCTCATATATGGCCTATAATATGTTGAGATAGGTTCCTTCTATACCCATTTTCTGAAGAGTTTTTACCATAAATGGCTGTTGTACTTTATCGAAGGCTTTTTCTGCATCTATTGAGATGATCATGTGATTTTTGTCTCTCAATTTGTTAATATGGTTTATCACATTGATTTGCGAATATTGAAGAATCCTTGCATGCCTGGGATGAACCCGACTTGATCGTGATGTATGAGTTTTTTCATGTGTCGTTGAATTCTGTTTGCTAGGATTTTGTTGAGGATCTTGGCATCTTAAGTTCATCAGTGAAATTGGCCTATAATTTTCCTTTTTTGTGTTGTCTTTGCCTGGTTTGGGTATCAGGGTGATGGTGACCTTGTAGAATGTTTTGGAAGTGTTCCTTCCTGTGCAATTTTTTGAAAGAGTTTTAGAAAGACAGGCATTAGATCTTCTTTAAATGTTTGGTAGAATTTCCCTGTGAAGCTATCTGGCCATGGGCTTTTATTTTTGGGTAGATTTTTAATCACAAATTCGATTTCTGAGCTTGTGATTGGGTTGTTCAAAGTTTCTGTTTCTTCCTGGCTCAGTCTTGGGAGATTAATCCTGTCCAAGAAACTGTCCATTTCTTCCAGGTTGTCCAGTTTGTTACCATAGAGTTGTTCATAATAGTCTCTTAGAATCCTTTGGATTTCTGCATCATCTGTTGTAATCTCTCCTTTTTCGTTTTTCATTTTGTTGATCTGGTTCTTCTCTCTCTTTTTCTTGATGAGTCTGGCCAGTGGCTTGTCAGTTTTGTTTACCTTTTCAAAGAACCAGCTTTTTGTTTAATTTATCCATTCTATAGTTTCTTTCATTTCTTTCTGATTTATTTCTGCTCTAGTCTTTATAATCTCTCTTCCTCTGCTGGCTTTGGGGTGTTCTTGTTCTTCTTTCTCCAATTGTTTTAAGCAGAGGGTTAGGTCATCTGCATCATATTTTCCTAGTTCCTTCAGGTGGGATTGTATTGCTATAAATTTTCCTCTTAACACTGCTTTTCCTGTATCCATAGGTATTGCACTGTCATGTGTTCATTCTCATTTTCTTCTAGGAATTGTTTAATTTCTCCTTTGATTTCCTCAGTGATCAGTTGGTTTTTTAGGTATATGTTTTTAACTCCATGTGCTTGTGTTTTTATTGGATTTTTTCCTGTAGTTGATCTCTAGTCTCATTGCATTGTGGTCCGAGAAGATGGTTGATATGATTTCAGTTTTCTTGAATGGACTGAGGTTTCATTTATGGCCCAAGATATGGTCTATTCTGGAGAATGTTCCGTGAGCACTTTAATGGCCGTCATCCACAAATTGACAGACAATAAATGCTGGAGAGGCTGCGGAGAAAAGGGAACACTCCTGCATTGCTGGTGGGAGTGCAAATTGATACAGCCTCTATGGAAGACAGTCTGGAGATTTCTTAAAAAACTAAAAATAGAAGCACCCTATGACCCAGCAATCCCACTCTTAGGCTTATACCCGATGAAATCAAATCTGAAAGAAGCACCTGTACCCCAATGTTCATTGCAGCTCTCTATACAATAGCTAGACCATGGAGGGAACCTAGATGCCCATCGACGAACGAATGGATCCAAAAGCTCTGGTACATATATACAATGGAATACTACACAGCTGTAAAGAGAAATGCAGAAGAATCAGCCCTAATGAGGTGGCTGGATCTAGAAGGTATCATCAAAAGTGAAGTCAGTCAGAAAGACAAGGACAAATACAGTATATTAACACATATATATGGAATCTAGTAGGATGGTGATGATGGCACACGCAGTGAAGCGACGGAAAGACAGACATGGACCATGGACATATGGACATTGTGGGGAAGGAACAGAAGGTGGGAGGTGTAAAGGAAGTAGCATGAATGCCTGTACTATCATAAGTGAAGAAAATAGCTCGTCATTGCTCTGTGAGAAAAGAGGATCCTTCAGGGGTGCTGTGTGATGGTTGGGAGGGGTGTGAAGGGGGGGATATACATATGACTAAGTAAGTCTCCTACTATTACTGTGGTATTATTGATTTCTTCTTTTAAGTCTGAAAGTATCTGTCTTATGTATTGAGGTGCCCCTGTGTTGGGTGCGTAGATATTCACGACTGTTATGTCTTCCTCTTGGATATAACCCTTAATCATGACGTAGTGACCTGCCTTGTCTCTTAGAATCTTCTTTACTTTAAAATCTATTTTATCTGATATGAGGATTGCTACTCCAGCTTTCTTTTGATTTCCATTTGCATGGAATATCTTTTTCCTGCCTCTCACTTTCAGTCTATGAGTGTCTATAGGTCTGAAGTGGGTCTCTTGTAAACAGCATATATATGGGTCATGTTTCTGAATCCATTCAGCCAGCCAGTGTCATTTGGTTGGAGCATTTAGTCCATTGACATTCAAAGTAATTATTGATATGAATGTTCCTATTGTCATCTTCTTGGAAGTTTGGGGTTTGGTTTGTAAGGCTTCTCCTACTCTTGTATTTATTGGCTCTATCAGGCCCTTTAACACTTCTTGTAGGACTGGTTTTGTGGTACAGAATTCTTTTAGTTTTTATCTATCTGTGAAGCTTTGGACTTCACCATCAATTCTGAATGAGATTCTTGCTGGGTAGAGAATTCTTGGTTGGAGGTTATTCTCTTTTAGCCATTTAAATGTGTCTTGCCATTCTCTTCTGGCCTGCAGGGCTTCTGTAGAAAGATCCGCAGTTAGATGTATGGGGTTTCCTTTATATGTTATTTGTTATTTTTCATAGCTGCTTTAAGTATTCTGCCCTCATATTTAGTTTGTGTTAGTTTGTTTAGACTGTTCCTCAGTGTGTTTCTTCTGGGGTTCATCCTGTATGGAACTCTTTGTGCTTCTTGGACATGGTTGACTATTTCCTTTCCCATGCTTGGGGAGTTTTGCACTATAACCTCTTCAAGAATTTTTTCATAGCCTTTCTTCCCCTCTTCCTCTGGAACTCCTATAATTCTAATGTTGGTGTGTTTGATATTGTCCCATAGGTCTCTCATGCTATCCTCAGTTCTTTTCATTCTTTCAGTTTAGTTGTGTTTTTCAGCACTTATTTCCACCATTCTGTCTTCCAGCTCACTTATCCGTTCTTCAGCCTCTGATACTCTACTGTTGAGACCTTCTATAGTATTTTTGAGTTCAGCAATTGAGTTGGTAGTCTCTATTTGCTTATTTTTCATTTCTTGCGTGTCTCTTCTCAATGCACTAATTTCCTCTAATATTCTGTTTTCAGTGTTTTGCATCCTCATTAGTATAGCTTTTCTAAATTTTCTTACAGATAATTTGTCTATCTCCTCCTCTGTCATTTGAAGTGGTGTTTCTCTAGCTTGGTCCTTCATTTCTGTTTGTCAAGAGTGTTTTGCATGGAATATCTTTTTCCTGCCTCTCACTTTCAGTCTATGAGTGTCTATAGGTCTGAAGTGGGTCTCTTGTAAACAGCATATATATGGGTCATGTTTCTGAATCCATTCAGCCAGCCAGTGTCATTTGGTTGGAGCATTTAGTCCATTGACATTCAAAGTAATTATTGATATGAATGTTCCTATTGTCATCTTCTTGGAAGTTTGGGGTTTGGTTTGTAAGGCTTCTCCTACTCTTGTATTTATTGGCTCTATCAGGCCCTTTAACACTTCTTGTAGGACTGGTTTTGTGGTACAGAATTCTTTTAGTTTTTATCTATCTGTGAAGCTTTGGACTTCACCATCAATTCTGAATGAGATTCTTGCTGGGTAGAGAATTCTTGGTTGGAGGTTATTCTCTTTTAGCCATTTAAATGTGTCTTGCCATTCTCTTCTGGCCTGCAGGGCTTCTGTAGAAAGATCCGCAGTTAGATGTATGGGGTTTCCTTTATATGTTATTTGTTATTTTTCATAGCTGCTTTAAGTATTCTGCCCTCATATTTAGTTTGTGTTAGTTTGTTTAGACTGTTCCTCAGTGTGTTTCTTCTGGGGTTCATCCTGTATGGAACTCTTTGTGCTTCTTGGACATGGTTGACTATTTCCTTTCCCATGCTTGGGGAGTTTTTCACTATAACCTCTTCAAGAATTTTTTCATAGCCTTTCTTCCCCTCTTCCTCTGGAACTCCTATAATTCTAATGTTGGTGTGTTTGATATTGTCCCATAGGTCTCTCATGCTATCCTCAGTTCTTTTCATTCTTTCAGTTTAGTTGTGTTTTTCAGCACTTATTTCCACCATTCTGTCTTCCAGCTCACTTATCCGTTCTTCAGCCTCTGATACTCTACTGTTGAGACCTTCTATAGTATTTTTGAGTTCAGCAATTGAGTTGGTAGTCTCTATTTGCTTATTTTTCATTTCTTGCGTGTCTCTTCTCAATGCACTAATTTCCTCTAATATTCTGTTTTCAGTGTTTTGCATCCTCATTAGTATAGCTTTTCTAAATTTTCTTACAGATAATTTGTCTATCTCCTCCTCTGTCATTTGAAGTGGTGTTTCTCTAGCTTGGTCCTTCATTTGTGCAGTGCTTCTCTGTCGTTTAATTATTAGGTTAATTTTTGATTTTTTTTGTGTGTTTGCGTGTATGGAGTTCTCTTTCCCCCACCAGACTTCTTGGTTGAATTCTCCCTTCCTTTGGGTTTCTGTCCTTCTATAAGTATCCAGTGGTTTGTAACTTCGATGGTGGTAGGTTTTGTTTACAGATGAATAATCTCTAATATTCTATGTTCTTTGATAGTGTGGGGTCTTGGAGTCAGGGCTTCCACTCCGAAGATCCTTGATTTGATGATGGGTCAGGGGGTGTATGTTCTATGTCTGGTTTGCTATGGTGTTCTGTGATATTAGTTCAAATACTAGCATCTGAGGAACAAGAGGTGCATCCCTGATGTGTGACAGTCATAAAATAATGCAGATGTTTTCTAACATAATCGTAAGATATGCATACATACACAGCAGTACCCACAACTGACCAGTTTTACAGAGATAAAGCACAGGAAATCTTTCTGGCAAATCATGCAATCAAAGATGATACTTGCCCATTAAGCTCTGCATTAATTAAAACATTGCCTGGAAAAATAGATCCTGGGCAATGTCCTGGCTTGGAAAATTGCAATGAGAGCAATTTTTAACTAGGACATGTGCTGGGAGGTGACTAAGAGGAGAGTGCATGGGTAATGAGAATGAATAGATTCATCTTGGAAGGATTTTATAGAGTTATGTAGCCAAGATTAGTGTGTTGTATTGTTTAGTGCAGCTGAGAGACAATAGTGGAGACAGGAAGATAGGAAATAATTTATCTAGAGGATATTGGTAGATAGGAAAAGATTTTACATTTAGAACATGGAGGGTGAAAGCAGTCGCAAAGAGGAAAGAGAAGTAGAGGTTTCCAAGAATTAAAATTTAAAAAAAATTACAATACAATAAAATAAAAGTCAAAAAAAGAAATTAACAATTAAAAAGGGCAGAAAAAACTCATGAGACCAAAAAACAAACAAACAAAAAAAAACACAAATAAACAAAACAAAGAACCAAAAGAAAAAAAAAAAAAAAAAACCAAAAAAACCCAGACATAACACACAAACAAACAAACCCCAAACCAGAACAATCAATCGAATAAGCAAATTAGTCCACAACAAATAAACAAGCAAAAAAAGCTAAATACTGTCCCTGTTTTTTATCTTCTCATCTGCCTGTTGGAAACCAATCTGCTCTTGATGGTGGTGTCTTGATGGCATAGTCTTTCCCTTACAGTGCCAGTTGCTATGGTTTCTGTTTTTGTTTTCAGCAAAATGAAGACTTCGCTGCGAGCTTGGGTGCTGGCCATGGCAGTAAGCTGATGCCTTTCTGTCAGGCGGGGGCCACGACACATGCAGTCCCGTGTTGGAGGGGGGTGTTCTGGCTCTACCACGCACCGGCCAGTAGTCTCCAATCCCTGCTTTTCCCCCGGCTTCCTCCGCTGCTACTGCAGCTCTAGGGGTGTGTGGGCTCCTCCACCACTGGCACACACACACACTACCTGTTACGTGTCCAAGTCCCAAAGGCGGCCGCGAGATTTCCCTTCCGGCTCGTGCCTGGCCCTGGTCAGCAACCCGTGGGCGACTTCGCCTCTCCATTCAGCAAGCCCTCCACTAGGAGTGGTAGAAATTAGGGTGACTTCCCCTCTCCATTCAGCAGACCCTCCAGTAGGAGTGGTTGAACTTACCCGTGGCGTGGCGGCACGGCTTCTTGGTCCGGCTGGACTTCTCAGTCCCTTGATGTGATATTGAATTCTGTTTGCTAGGATTTTATTGAGGATTTGGATATTCAAGTTCATCAGTGAAATTTGTCTCTCATTTTATTTTTTTGTGTTGCCCTTACAAGATTTTGGTATCAGGGTGATGGTAGCCTCATAGAATGTATTTGGAAGTGTTCCTTCCTGTGTAATTTTTTGGAAGAGTTTTAGAAGGACAAGCATTAACCCTTTTTTAAATGTTTGGTAGAAGTCACCTATGACGATATCTGTTCCTGGGTTTTTATTTTGGGGTAGCGCTTTAATTACAAATTTGATTTCTGAGCTTGCAGTTGGGTTGTTCATAGGTTCTATTTCTTCCTGGTTCAGTCTTGGAAGATTAATCTTTTCCAAGAACCTGTCCATTTCTTCCAGGCTGTCCAGTGTGTTGCCATATAGTTGTTCATAATAGTCTCTTAGAATCCTTTGGATTTCTGCATAGCCTGTTGTAATCTCTCCTTTTTCATTTTTGATTTTGGTGATCTGGTTCTTCTCTCTTTTTTTCTTGATGAGTCTGGCCAGTGGTTTGTTACTTTCGTTTATCTTGTTGAAGAACCAGCTTCTTGTTTCATTTATATTTACTATTGTTTCTTTTATTTCTTTTTCATTTATTTCTGCTCTGATTTTTATGATTTCTCTTCTTCTGCTGGCCTTGGGGTGTTTTGTTCTTCTTCTCCAATTGTTTTAAGTGGAGGGTTAGGTCATCTGCTTCATATTTTCCTAGTTTCTTGAGGTGGGATTGTATTGCTATAAATTTCCCTCTTAGAACTGCCTTTGCAGTATTCCATAGGTTTTGCACTGTCTTGTGTTCATTTTCATTTTCTTCTAAGATTTTTAAAAAATTTTTTTTCTTGATTTGGTCATTAATCACTTTGCTTTTCAGGTATGTGTTGTTTAATCTCCATGTGCTTGTGTTTTTAGCAGTTTTTTTTTTTTCTTTTTTTCCCTACAGTCGAGCTCTAGTCTCACTATATTGTGGTCAGAGAAGATGGTTGATGATTTCAGCTTTCTTGAATTGACTGAGATTTGATTTGTAGCCCAAGACGTGGTCTATTCTGGAGAATGTTCCATGAGCACTTGAGAAGAAAGTGTATTCTTCTGCTTTTGGATGGAAGGTCCTAAAGTTATCCATGAGGTCCATAGCTTCCAGTGTGGCATTTAAGACTTGTGTGTCTTGATTAATTTCCTGTTTTGATGATCTGTCCATTGGGGTGAGAGAAGTGTTTAAGTCTCCTACTATTACTGTGTTATTGACGGTTTCCTCTTTTATGTCTGAAAGTGTTTGTCTTATGTATTGGGATGCATCTGTGTTGGGTGCATAGATATTTATGACTGTTATGTCTTCCTCTTGGATCGATCCCTTGATCATTATGTAGTGACCTGCCTTGTCTCTTAGAATCTTCTTTACTTTAAAATCTATCTTGTCTGATATGAGGATTGCTACTCCAGCTTTCTTTTGAGTTCCATTTACAAGGAATATCTGTTTCCATCCGCTCACTTTCAGTCTAGGAGTGTCTCTAGATCTGAAGTGGGTCTCTTGTAAACAGCATATATATGGGTCTTGCTTCTGGATCCATCCAGCCAGCCTGTGTCTTTTGGTTGGGGCATTTAGTCCATTGATATTCAAAGTAATTATTGATATGAATGTTCCTATTGTCATCTTCTTCGATATTTGGGGTTTGATTTGTAGGACTTCTCCTACTCTTGTATTTATTGGCTATATCAGGCCTTTTAACATTTGTTGTAGGGTTGGTTTCGTGGTACAGAATTCTTTTTAGGTTTAGCTTGTCTGTGAAGCTTTTGAATTCTCCGACAATTCTGAATGAGATTCTTTTCAGGTAAAGAATTCTTGGCCTTAGGTTATTCTCTTTTAGCCATTTAAATGTGTCTTGCCATTCTCTTCTGGCCTGCAGGGTTTCTGTTGAAAGCTCAGCGGTAAAAAGTATGCGGTTTCCTTTATATGTTTGTTGTTTGTTCCTAACTGCTGTAAATATTCTCTTTTATTTAGTCCTTGTTAGCTTGATTAGAATCTGCGTCAGTGTATTTCTTCTGGGGGTTATCCTGTGTGGAACTTTGTGCTTCTTGGAATTGGTTGACTATTTCCTATGCCACGCTGGGAAGTTTTCAACTATAACCTCTTCAAGAATTTTTTCATAGCCTTTCTTCCCCTTCCCCTCTTGTTCTTCTGGGACTCCTATAATTCTAATGTTGATGATAGGTTTAGCTATCCATGAGCACTTGAGAAGAAAGTGTATTCTTCTGCTTTTGGATGGAAGGTCCTAAAGTTATCCATGAGGTCCATAGCTTCCAGTGTGGCATTTAAGACTTGTGTGTCTTGATTAATTTCCTGTTTTGATGATCTGTCCATTGGGGTGAGAGAAGTGTTTAAGTCTCCTACTATTACTGTGTTATTGACGGTTTCCTCTTTTATGTCTGAAAGTGTTTGTCTTATGTATTGGGATGCATCTGTGTTGGGTGCATAGATATTTATGACTGTTATGTCTTCCTCTTGGATCGATCCCTTGATCATTATGTAGTGACCTGCCTTGTCTCTTAGAATCTTCTTTACTTTAAAATCTATCTTGTCTGATATGAGGATTGCTACTCCAGCTTTCTTTTGAGTTCCATTTACAAGGAATATCTGTTTCCATCCGCTCACTTTCAGTCTAGGAGTGTCTCTAGATCTGAAGTGGGTCTCTTGTAAACAGCATATATATGGGTCTTGCTTCTGGATCCATCCAGCCAGCCTGTGTCTTTTGGTTGGGGCATTTAGTCCATTGATATTCAAAGTAATTATTGATATGAATGTTCCTATTGTCATCTTCTTCGATATTTGGGGTTTGATTTGTAGGACTTCTCCTACTCTTGTATTTATTGGCTATATCAGGCCTTTTAACATTTGTTGTAGGGTTGGTTTCGTGGTACAGAATTCTTTTTAGGTTTAGCTTGTCTGTGAAGCTTTTGAATTCTCCGACAATTCTGAATGAGATTCTTTTCAGGTAAAGAATTCTTGGCCTTAGGTTATTCTCTTTTAGCCATTTAAATGTGTCTTGCCATTCTCTTCTGGCCTGCAGGGTTTCTGTTGAAAGCTCAGCGGTAAAAAGTATGCGGTTTCCTTTATATGTTTGTTGTTTGTTCCTAACTGCTGTAAATATTCTCTTTTATTTAGTCCTTGTTAGCTTGATTAGAATCTGCGTCAGTGTATTTCTTCTGGGGGTTATCCTGTGTGGAACTTTGTGCTTCTTGGAATTGGTTGACTATTTCCTATGCCACGCTGGGAAGTTTTCAACTATAACCTCTTCAAGAATTTTTTCATAGCCTTTCTTCCCCTTCCCCTCTTGTTCTTCTGGGACTCCTATAATTCTAATGTTGATGTGTTTGTTATTGTCTCATAGGTCTCTGAGGCTATCCTCAGTTCTTTTGATTGTTTGTGCTTTGTTCTGTTCTTCAGCAGTTATTTCCCCCATTCTGTCTTCCAGCTCACTTATCCATTCTTCTGCCTCTTATACTCTACTGTTGAGTCCTTCTATAGTACTTTTAAATTCAGCAATTGAGTTGAAGAAGGAAGACCATGTGGAAACTAGGAAGAAGATGATAACCTACAAGCCAAGGAGAAAGACCTCAGAAGAAACCCTAAAACACCTTGATCTTTGACTTCTAGTATCCAGAATTATGAGGAAATAAATTTCTATTTAAGTCACTCCCCTACTCTACCCTTCCAAACAAATGAAAGTCAAAGATGCTTGTAGCTAAGATGTTGGCTACATATTTTTTTTGTCTTGTTCTCCTTATGGTAGCCTGTTTACTTTTAGTTTCTTTGATGGCTTTTTCCTTGGTAAATCAGTGTGCTTGTGCTTCATTGAATTTTCTGAAGGTTCATCACAGAGTTTGGGTTTATTTTGGTCTGAGTTGATTACATTCAAATAAGGTAGGAAGGAAAATGTGGTTCTGTCTCTATGTTAGTTACGTGACTAAAAGTTGCTTAGCAAATTATTCTCATTCTCATTTTACCTTATTTACTAGAAAAACAAATAAAATACTGGACCTCTTTGTCTGGTGAGTCCAGCTGCCCCCAAGTATAAGTTAGGAGCAATAAAAGCCGCACTGGATTCCTATTCTGTGCCATCTCTGGTGTCTGTGATCTTCCTCAAGGCCGTAGTTGGATCAAGACTTATACCTCCTATCTGCTCTAGCAGCTTCCTTATCTCTGATCTCCAATATCTGAAACAAGAATGCTTATTTGGGGGAACATGCTTCAATATTTGAGGCCTATGGTTTCTTGAAGTTTTTGAAAGATGGAAGTTTGTCCTTTTATTAGATCTAGTCCTTGCTGTGTTCTGTCTTATATAAAATTCTCAAAGTTTCTTGCATAGTCTTTTCTGTCTGAATATGTGTGAGAATATTGATTTTTTTTTAAATTGTATTTTAAACTAACTTAGTTATGTCTATAAGCATCCATGCCAGCCGACCAATAGAAAATCCAACCTCAGAAATTCTCATATTCTAACAACCAGTATGTGCTCAAATAACATGATCTTTAAAGAGGCAAATTCACATGGGGTTTTATTTAGTGCCACAACAGTGAGAAATTTGTCAAGGCACATCATATAAATGGAACTTAGAACCATTAGCAGTGAAAGCATACAGTGAATGAGTATAAAGACAGCGGATCAAAGCAGTTCTAAGTACCATCTCTATTTGTTGTATGGCATTGCATGCTCTGAAACTTTCCTTTGCCTCAGTTTTCTTTTTTCGTTTTTAAACTTCATAATGCAAATTCTAATAGTTGGTATAAAAGATTTTTGTTAAGATTAAATAAATGCAGGTGAAGTTCTCAAAGCAATGCTTGTACATAGCAAGCTCTACATGTAAATTTGAATTATGTTCCCTTGAGCTCTTGCCTTCTCCTCAGATGCGATGGCTTCCCAAAGACATCAATTAGTCAGCCTCTTATGCATTTTTGGATTTTTACATTCACAGAGTTTGGGTTTATTTTGGTCTGAGTTGATTACATTCAAATAAGGTAGGAAGGAAAATGTGGTTCTGTCTCTATGTTAGTTACGTGACTAAAAGTTGCTTAGCAAATTATTCTCATTCTCATTTTACCTTATTTACTAAAAAAACAAATAAAATACTGGACCTCTTTGTCTGGTGAGTCCAGCTGCCCCCAAGTATAAGTTAGGAGCAATAAAAGCCGCACTGGATTCCTATTCTGTGCCATCTCTGGTGTCTGTGATCTTCCTCAAGGCCGTAGTTGGATCAAGACTTATACCTCCTATCTGCTCTAGCAGCTTCCTTATCTCTGATCTCCAATATCTGAAACAAGAATGCTTATTTGGGGGAACATGCTTCAATATTTGAGGCCTATGGTTTCTTGAAGTTTTTGAAAGATGGAAGTTTGTCCTTTTATTAGATCTAGTCCTTGCTGTGTTCTGTCTTATATAAAATTCTCAAAGTTTCTTGCATAGTCTTTTCTGTCTGAATATGTGTGAGAATATTGATTTTTTTTTAAATTGTATTTTAAACTAACTTAGTTATGTCTATAAGCATCCATGCCAGCCGACCAATAGAAAATCCAACCTCAGAAATTCTCATATTCTAACAACCAGTATGTGCTCAAATAACATGATCTTTAAAGAGGCAAATTCACATGGGGTTTTATTTAGTGCCACAACAGTGAGAAATTTGTCAAGGCACATCATATAAATGGAACTTAGAACCATTAGCAGTGAAAGCATACAGTGAATGAGTATAAAGACAGCGGATCAAAGCAGTTCTAAGTACCATCTCTATTTGTTGTATGGCATTGCATGCTCTGAAACTTTCCTTTGCCTCAGTTTTCTTTTTTCGTTTTTAAACTTCATAATGCAAATTCTAATAGTTGGTATAAAAGATTTTTGTTAAGATTAAATAAATGCAGGTGAAGTTCTCAAAGCAATGCTTGTACATAGCAAGCTCTACATGTAAATTTGAATTATGTTCCCTTGAGCTCTTGCCTTCTCCCTCAGATGCGATGGCTTCCCAAAGACATCAATTAGTCAGCCCTCCTTTCATGCTCAATCTCTCCCATCTAGTTGCTTCTTAATTCTTTATTCATCCATTTCCTTCAAAATCCAAGGAATACTCTTCAGTGAGCTTAAAATTGCACAAAAAGAGGGAAAGAACATTTACTTTTAAAAACACTTATCATTATAAATCTCTGGCAAGATTAAAATAAAAAGAATAAAAGAACAGAATCCAACTACTGTCTGGAAAAGGGAGAAGGGTAAACACACAGGACAACATATAAATATTCAGGCACTTGTACTCTATGACCTTTAATCAATTCAGTGGGAATGTTGGAGAAAGCTAGGATTTGTTTTAACTTTTTATTTATTATTTGAACTTTTATTTAAATTTATTAAATTTAATTGGAGGATAATTACTTTATAGTATTGTGATGGATTTTGCTATACATTAACACGAATTGGCCAAAAGTATACATATGTCTCCCTCTTCTGAATCCCCCTCCCACCTTCCTCACAGCCCTTTCCCTGTGGGTTGGCCCAGAGCATAGGCTTTGGGTTTCCCCACTTCACGCATAGAATTTCCAATGATCATCTTTTTCAAACATGGTAATGTACACGTTTCAGTGCTATTCTCTCAAATCATCCCATACTTTTCTTTGGATTATAGCTGATTAGAAATGTGATAGTTTCATGTGCACACCAAGGCAGTCATACATTTTCCCCAAAACTGTCTTTCCATCCAAAAAAATTTGCTACGTGGGAGGTCCTTGATGGTTATTCATATTGATAAGAATTATAAAAATTGGGAACTTAGAACCATTAGCAGTGAAAGCATACAGTGAATGAGTATAAAGACAGCGGATCAAAGCAGTTCTAAGTACCATCTCTATTTGTTGTATGGCATTGCATGCTCTGAAACTTTCCTTTGCCTCAGTTTTCTTTTTTCGTTTTTAAACTTCATAATGCAAATTCTAATAGTTGGTATAAAAGATTTTTGTTAAGATTAAATAAATGCAGGTGAAGTTCTCAAAGCAATGCTTGTACATAGCAAGCTCTACATGTAAATTTGAATTATGTTCCCTTGAGCTCTTGCCTTCTCCCTCAGATGCGATGGCTTCCCAAAGACATCAATTAGTCAGCCCTCCTTTCATGCTCAATCTCTCCCATCTAGTTGCTTCTTAATTCTTTATTCATCCATTTCCTTCAAAATCCAAGGAATACTCTTCAGTGAGCTTAAAATTGCACAAAAAGAGGGAAAGAACATTTACTTTTAAAAACACTTATCATTATAAATCTCTGGCAAGATTAAAATAAAAAGAATAAAAGAACAGAATCCAACTACTGTCTGGAAAAGGGAGAAGGGTAAACACACAGGACAACATATAAATATTCAGGCACTTGTACTCTATGACCTTTAATCAATTCAGTGGGAATGTTGGAGAAAGCTAGGATTTGTTTTAACTTTTTATTTATTATTTGAACTTTTATTTAAATTTATTAAATTTAATTGGAGGATAATTACTTTATAGTATTGTGATGGATTTTGCTATACATTAACACGAATTGGCCAAAAGTATACATATGTCTCCCTCTTCTGAATCCCCCTCCCACCTTCCTCACAGCCCTTTCCCTGTGGGTTGGCCCAGAGCATAGGTTTTGGGGTTTTCCCCCACTTCACGCATAGAATTTCCAATGATCATCTTTTTCAAACATGGTAATGTACACGTTTCAGTGCTATTCTCTCAAATCATCCCATACTTTTCTTTGGATTATAGCTGATTAGAAATGTGATAGTTTCATGTGCACACCAAGGCAGTCATACATTTTCCCCAAAACTGTCTTTCCATCCAAGTTGCCACATAATATTGATAAGAATTCCCTATGCTACGTGGGAGGTCCTTGATGGTTATTCATTTTAAATATAGCAGTACATACAGGTCCAATGCAAACTCTCTAACTACCTCTTTCCCTCACCCTTCCCCCATGGTAGGCATAAGTTCATTCAGAGAAAAAATAGATTTTAAATGTATTTGCTAAAGTGTTTATTTTCCTGACAAACTTTCATGGTTCTTTTAATATATTTTTCCTAACTGAAATCATAAAGAATTTATATTTTCAAAATTATAGAAAAATTGTTTTTACTATGTGTATATTAAAATAATATTAATATGATTTTATCAATAAAGATCAAAAACAGTAGTCACATATGTGGAAATAAAGTATTGGTTGGCCAAAGGTCTTGTTCCCCTTTTTTTTTTCTTTTAATCATTACACGGCTCCAGTAGCACTTAGTCAGCTCCAATTTCATTTGAAAGAATTTTGTCATGTTGTATTGTGGCAGCTGTCACATCATTGTGCATTTAAAAAACATAAAAATTGGTCAGTTTTTGTATAGTCATTTTAATATTGAAGATTGGAGAAAAAGCAACATTTTGGCATATTATGCTTTGTTATTTCAAGAAAGGTAAATACTCAACTGAAATGCAAAAAAGAATAAAATAAAAAGATTTATGCCATGTATGGATGAATTGCTGTGACTGACCAAATGTGTCAAAATTGGTTTTCAAAGGTTCATAGGGAATGTTTCTCATGGGATATTGCTCCACAGGTGGGTAGGCCAGTTAATAGTGATCAAATTGAAACTTTAATTGAGAACTATCAACTTTATAGCATGTGAAAGAGAGATGACATACTCAAAATACCCAAATCGAGTGTTGGAAATATTTTGCAACAACTTGGTAATATTAATCACCTTGAGATCCATCCAAGTTAATGACAACAACAACAACATAAACCCTTCTTGACTATATTTCCACAAGTGGCTAACTACTGAAGCATAATGATAATGTTTTGTTTTTAAAACACATAGCAACAGGCGAGGAAAAGTGGGTACTGTAAAATAATGTGGGATCAAAGAGATCATGGGGCAAGAGAAATGAAACACCACCAACCACATCAAAACCAGTCTTCATCCAAAGAAGGTAATGTTCTATATATGATGGGATTGAAACACAATTCTCTTCCAGAGTTCATTCCAAAAAACCTAAGGATTAATTCCAACAAGTACTGATCCCAATTATATCAAATGAAAGCACCACTCAATGAAAAGCATCTGGAGTTAGTCAACAGAAAATCTTTGCACAATCTCCCTTCAGGCTAACACAAGACCACATGTTTCTTTGATGACCACACAAAAACTGTAATAATTTGGTTGGGAAGTTCTGATTTATCCACCATATTCACCAGACATTGTACCTTTAAATTTCCATTTATTTTGGTCTTTACAAATTATCTTAATGGAAAAACTTTCAATTACCTGGAAGACCATAAAAGGTACCTAGATTACTACTTTGCTCAAAAAAATAAAAAGTTTTGAGAAGATGGAATTATGAAGTTTCCTAAGAAATGACAGAAGCTAGTGGAACAAAATGGTAAATATGTTGTTCAATAAAATTCTAAATAAAAATGGAAAATGTGTCTTTTATGTATAGGCGAAAAACAATGAAACTTTTTAGCCAAACCAACACACAACTTACTAACATAAAACATAACAAATATATGAAACTTCGATCTTACATTTATCCATTCACTACTAAATGTATCTTAATTGCATATTGTTTGTGATTTTTTGTTAATAGTACTTACAGAAAATTATATAAAGTTTGATGTTTCAGGTTGCCTCTTGGCTTTCAGACTGAAATGGCACTCAGAATTGATTTTGAATGAAATATGATTTTGATGACATAGAAATTAACAAATTTTTTTTCAAATTTAATAGGGTTCTCTAATAAGTTATTTTATTTGGTATCAGTAATTTTCTTCTATGTTTACTTTAAAGCAATATAATACATATATTTCATTTTTTAACTCATTTTCAATTTGCTAATGAATATAGAAAACACATATACAATTAAATGTACTTAGTGTTTATATTTTGTTCAGCAACTCAATGCATGGATGTATGTATTTATGTGTCTATAAAACATTTAAGATTTAACTACATAGAAATTCATATGTATATATTTATCTAATGTATATATTAAATGTTTCAGCAATTTTCACAATGTATATTTGGATACGTAATGGTAATTGTTTATTTCCTAGAACAACCACATTTTAAAGCAAACAGTCTCCAAAGTTAAAAGCATATGCTAGGACTCCCTGGTGGTCCTGTGGGTAAGGACACCGCCTTGCAGTGCAAGGGGCGCTTGTTCCATCCCTGGCCTGGGAAGATCCCACATGCTGCGGAGCAACTGGACCAATGTGTCCAATTACCAAGTCAGAGCTCTGGAACGCATGCTCCCAGAGCCGGTGCTCTGCGATAACAGAGGCCACTGAGATGGGAGGCCCACATGGGCCAAAGAACAAAGATGGATGAAAATAGACAAATTAAAGACCAATAGAAGTAACTCACCTGCCCACCTATCTCCCCAACCCACCCCACCAAAAAAAAAAAATTAAAGAAAAAGCATATGCTAATTACATATCAAATAATACAATTATACTCTAAGAAAATAAAAATATATCACAATATTAATTTATATTAATCAAAGTGTTAAATTACATATTTTATATTATGCTAATGTGTCAATTTTATTGGTGGCTCAGATGTTAAAGAATCCACCTGCATGCAGGAAATCATGGTTTGATCTCTGTGTTGGGCAGATCCCCTGGAGTAAGGAATGGCTACCCACTTCAATAGTCTTTCCTAGAGAATTCCATGGATAGAGGAGCATGACTAGAAAAGTGACACTAATTTATGTTGATTATAAATTATGTTTACTTTAATATAAGCACTCTAACAAAAAACAATCAGAATAATATAAAATAATATATCATATTAGTTTATATAATATAAAGTAATACAAATATAAAATGAATATTAAACATTAAATTATGTAATGAATAGAAATAATATAATAGCACAATACAAAAAATTAATTTCAATTTTTGTGGACACCATTCTTAATTGCAGATGTAAACATTATAGTCTCAATAATTTATTTTTTCAGAGTTATCCATGCACTTATTATTTTAGGAGCATTTCATCATGACATTTTTGTGTTGCAAAAAATTTCTCTCAAGCATCTAAGGCATCACAAAATGTTATGGGATTTTGAGATCACTGAAAGATGTGGCAAGCACCTAAATTATAAAAAATAAGAGTAAATATAGAGTTACTAAGGGACTTGTAACTTTCAGGTACAGTATTTTCAAAGCAGCTATGATTCTAAAAAGCACTTTCTTTTCTGAGGGCTCTATAAGAAGAACAAATAGACCTACTATTTGTAAATACCTATCTGAAAGATACTATTGCTAGAATCTAAAAAATAGAGGTAAGGCTTTTCAGCTCTCTACACAAAAAGATAAAGGAAATATTTCAATAAGTCATATACTAGTGTGCTTTTACAATCATGTCATTCATCTACATCAAGTTTTAAGTAAATAAAAATTGCAGGTACTAATTTTGTACATAGCATATTTCCAATCCCTTGTGAAATTATATGTTGTTTTTTATTTTCATTACCATTAATATTCATTAATCTCCCAAAACCCACCCACCAAAAAACAATTAAAGAAAAAGCATATGCTAATTACATATCAAATAATACAATTATACTCTAAGAAAATAAAAATATATCACAATATTAATTTATATTAATCAAAGTGTTAAATTACATATTTTATATTATGCTAATGTGTCAATTTTATTGGTGGCTCAGATGTTAAAGAATCCACCTGCATGCAGGAAATCATGGTTTGATCTCTGTGTTGGGCAGATCCCCTGGAGTAAGGAATGGCTACCCACTTCAATAGTCTTTCCTAGAGAATTCCATGGATAGAGGAGCATGACTAGAAAAGTGACACTAATTTATGTTGATTATAAATTATGTTTACTTTAATATAAGCACTCTAACAAAAAACAATCAGAATAATATAAAATAATATATCATATTAGTTTATATAATATAAAGTAATACAAATATAAAATGAATATTAAACATTAAATTATGTAATGAATAGAAATAATATAATAGCACAATACAAAAAATTAATTTCAATTTTTGTGGACACCATTCTTAATTGCAGATGTAAACATTATAGTCTCAATAATTTATTTTTTCAGAGTTATCCATGCACTTATTATTTTAGGAGCATTTCATCATGACATTTTTGTGTTGCAAAAAATTTCTCTCAAGCATCTAAGGCATCACAAAATGTTATGGGATTTTGAGATCACTGAAAGATGTGGCAAGCACCTAAATTATAAAAAATAAGAGTAAATATAGAGTTACTAAGGGACTTGTAACTTTCAGGTACAGTATTTTCAAAGCAGCTATGATTCTAAAAAGCACTTTCTTTTCTGAGGGCTCTATAAGAAGAACAAATAGACCTACTATTTGTAAATACCTATCTGAAAGATACTATTGCTAGAATCTAAAAAATAGAGGTAAGGCTTTTCAGCTCTCTACACAAAAAGATAAAGGAAATATTTCAATAAGTCATATACTAGTGTGCTTTTACAATCATGTCATTCATCTACATCAAGTTTTAAGTAAATAAAAATTGCAGGTACTAATTTTGTACATAGCATATTTCCAATCCCTTGTGAAATTATATGTTGTTTTTTATTTTCATTACCATTAATATTCATTAACTGAAAATCATTTATTAATTAAAATGTGTTTTCAAGTGATTATTATATTATTAAAACCAATGTATGCCACTTTGTGTTTTTGTTAATCAAAATATTTTGTAAATATCTATCAATATAATTTTAAAATCTCATCCTATTAAAAGAAAGATATTTTTAAAATGGAGTAAAATTTACATGGATTACAATGGCAAAAATATGATTTTAAAAATATTAAAAGTAGTAATTTATTAATAGAAGTATAAAACACCTCATTTTGCAAATATGTTTATGTAAGATGGCTTGCTTGCTTCTTAGGTGGATCTAGTGGTAAGGAGCATGTCTGTCAATACAGGAGATGTAGATTTGATCCCTGGGTCAGGAAGACCCCCTGGTGAACCCTGCAGTGTTCTTGCCTGGAGAGTTCCATGAACTGTGGGCTGGCTATAATCCACAGGGTGGCAAAGGGTTGGACATGACTACAGTAACATAGCATGCATAAACAGGCTGACATGTTTGCCTCTGAGAAGTGTCCTATGAACTCATTCAAATGTGACATACTTTCATTGACACAAATGAATCAAAATAATGGAAACAACCTATAATGATAATATGTGCAGTACTTTTACACTTGTTTTCACATGCCTATCCATATTATGAGGTAGACAAGAATTTTCATCTTCATTTTAAAGATGGAAAAATCAAAAGGATGATATTGAAAGTTTCAACAATAGAACTCTAGTATGATGAAAATGTTGTGTCAGTAGCCATCAAATTCATATGGCTATCAAAAACTTAAAATATGTTTAGTGTGACACAGGAGTGAAATATTTAATTTTAATGTCAAGTCACCTGTGACAATGTTTAATAACACAGGTATACAGTTGTGATTTTTACAAAGCAGCTATGATTCTAAAAAGCACTTTCTTTTCTGAGGGCTCTATAAGAAGAACAAATAGACCTACTATTTGTAAATACCTATCTGAAAGATACTATTGCTAGAATCTAAAAAATAGAGGTAAGGCTTTTCAGCTCTCTACACAAAAAGATAAAGGAAATATTTCAATAAGTCATATACTAGTGTGCTTTTACAATCATGTCATTCATCTACATCAAGTTTTAAGTAAATAAAAATTGCAGGTACTAATTTTGTACATAGCATATTTCCAATCCCTTGTGAAATTATATGTTGTTTTTTATTTTCATTACCATTAATATTCATTAACTGAAAATCATTTATTAATTAAAATGTGTTTTCAAGTGATTATTATATTATTAAAACCAATGTATGCCACTTTGTGTTTTTGTTAATCAAAATATTTTGTAAATATCTATCAATATAATTTTAAAATCTCATCCTATTAAAAGAAAGATATTTTTAAAATGGAGTAAAATTTACATGGATTACAATGGAAAAAATATGATTTTAAAAATATTAAAAGTAGTAATTTATTAATAGAAGTATAAAACACCTCATTTTGCAAATATGTTTATGTAAGATGGCTTGCTTGCTTTAGGTGGATCTAGTGGTAAGGAGCATGTCTGTCAATACAGGAGATGTAGATTTGATCCCTGGGTCAGGAAGACCCCCTGGTGAACCCTGCAGTGTTCTTGCCTGGAGAGTTCCATGAACTGTGGGCTGGCTATAATCCACAGGGTGGCAAAGGGTTGGACATGACTACAGTAACATAGCATGCATAAACAGGCTGACATGTTTGCCTCTGAGAAGTGTCCTATGAACTCATTCAAATGTGACATACTTTCATTGACACAAATGAATCAAAATAATGGAAACAACCTATAATGATAATATGTGCAGTACTTTTACACTTGTTTTCACATGCCTATCCATATTATGAGGTAGACAAGAATTTTCATCTTCATTTTAAAGATGGAAAAATCAAAAGGATGATATTGAAAGTTTCAACAATAGAACTCTAGTATGATGAAAATGTTGTGTCAGTAGCCATCAAATTCATATGGCTATCAAAAACTTAAAATATGTTTAGTGTGACACAGGAGTGAAATATTTAATTTTAATGTCAAGTCACCTGTGACAATGTTTAATAACACAGGTATACAGTTGTGATTCATTTATATATGAATTCAGTTATTTATCTCTACAGTGAGTACACAGATTTCGACTTGTGGCTTCCATTATGCTGACCACATTGTGGAGCCAAGAGAGCCAGGTAGTCTGATTCCCAACTTGTGAGAAAGCAGAGATTAGAAGTCACATTCAGATGAAAGTGTCTTTTAATTGCTAAGTAATTAGGCTATAGAATATAAACAGTTGATCAGTCACTAAATCTATTGAAATAGCTTATTTTGCCACATGTAATTGTTTTTATCTAGAATTGCACACATTTCAAACTAAAGGTGACTTTGCATACTCATCACTAGAGTTGGCTAGTCAAACCAGGCATTCATAAAACTCAGTTGGGAAAACTTGAAGAAGATAGATAATTCAGCTAAGGGTTTACAGAAAATTAAGTGGCATTTAAGATTAATGGAACTGGCTGATTGCATTGTATGATTGGTCAATGTAGATTTCTGGCAATTAACAAGCACTAGATTTTGTCTTGTGAGACTCTAGGTATAAAATTCATGCCTTTCAAATGATGCTTCATGCTCTAATAGTTCATTCAGAAACTATAAATGGGTACCTCTACTAATGCTTGAGAAAACTTTATTCCTTTTCATTCCTTCCCAATATTGCTTCAAAATTCCCACCACACGTTTTCTGTGTGTAGGAAATTTTAGGAGCATTTGGTGTTCCAAGCTTTAGAGTATATTCCTGCCCATCTTACTGGAGATTATTGTTTTCTTTCAACTTTCTTCTAATTATGTGTATATATATTTTTGTTTGTTTGTTTTCCCTCTATCACTTAATATCATTTGTCAGAGTCATTACCTATTCTGATCTAACAAAACACCTCAAAATTAAGTGACATGAAAAAGCATAATCTCAGAATTAAGTGGGTCAGGAAATTGGGCTTGGTTTGATTGGGTCCTCTGTGCCTCAGGACATTTTGTAAGGATTCAAAGTGCTGGCTAAGTCATGAGTCATATATCACTCTACTGGGAAAGGATCCTCTTCCAAGGTTACTCATGTGGACATGCACAGGATCTGATTCTTTTTGGATTTTGGGGGTTGAGGGTCTTAATCCTCTGTAGTCTTGCTTCAGATTTTGCCTGTGGGCCTCTTCATATAGCCATTGAGAACATAGCAGCATGGTACATCGTAGTGAGCAAGTGAGAAGAGGCAAAGAGAGCAGAAGAGAGGGAGAGAGAAGGAGCTAGAGAGAAAGACTGTAAGAAAAAGGCCTTGAGAGAGAATGCAAACAAGAGGGGAGTTACAGTGTGACCTAATCCTAAAATATCCATCCTATCACTTTTGCTATGTTCCATTACTTATGAACCTCTAGGTTCAACCTATACTCAAGGAGAGAAAATGATATGAAGGCATGAACATCAAAATGAAGGGCATAAAATCATTTCAGAAACTACCTGCCATAACCTTTATTTTTATTCATTTTTCTCAAATGTTTTAAAAATATTTATTCATTTATTTATTTGACCTAATTGGATCTTAGCTGTGGTGTGCAGACTCTGTTGTGTCATGCAAGATCTTTTGTTTGTAGTACAGGGAATCTCTACTTGTGGTCAGGGGTGGGGAAATAACATGTATTCTGCTGCTATTCAGTAGATTGTTTTTTAAATGCCAGTTAGGTGAAACAACAATCTACTTCTAATTAATAGATTGAAGAATAAATAGTATTTTCCAGTTTTTTTCTGTTTATGTGTGTGTTACTCATTCAATCATGTCCAACTCCTTGCCAGTCCAACTATAGCCCCATGGAGCGTAGCCCACCAGACTCTTCTGTCTATGGGATTCTCCAGTCAAGAATGCAGGCAGTGGGCTGCCATTACCTTTTTCAGGGGATCCTCCGAACCCAGGTCTCCTGCTACTCCTACCTTGCAGGAAGAGTCTTTACCCTCTTTTACTATCTACCTACTTATTCTATCATTATTGTCATTAAAAATTACATGTTTTTAAATCTACTTTCAGTTCTATTAGTTTTTATATTATAAATTCTGAAATCCTGTCAGTATTTGCAAAAATGTTTAAGATTATTTTATCTTCTGGGATGGATTGAACTCTATTATTCTGGAATGACCCAAATTACTCCTGACAATATTACTAAATCATTTATACAGTTAATCAAGATTCCTTTTAGAGTAATGTTTGTGAAGTATACTTTCCCCATACTTTTACTTTCAATCCATTGATAACTTTATATTTAAAGTGACTTTTCTTTAGATAGTATATAGTTAGTAAAGGTCTCTTATTTATATTCAGTCTGATAATCTCTTAATTGCTGTGCTTAGACTCTTGATGTGGTTAGATTAAAATCTGGTAGATTGTTAGTAATTTCCTATTTGTCACATCTGTTCTTTGCTCTAATTTTACTCTTTAACTTTCTACTTTTAGAATGATTGGGCATACTTTTCATTGTTCCATCTCAACTATAATATTGACTTCTTATTTTCTTGTCACAATCAACATTTGAACAATACTATGGAATTTTTGTACAATATATACAAGTATACACAGAAGTGGGCTTCCCAGTGACTCAGGGGTAAAAAATCCTCTTCAAGACAGGAGACCTGGGTTCCACCCCTGAGTCCAAAAGATACCAGAGGAGTATATAGCAACCCACTTCAGTATTCTTGCCTGGAGAATCTCATGGACTGAGGAGCCTGTCAGGCTGCAGTCTGTAGGATCACAAAGAGCCAGACACGACTGAAGCAACTAAGCAGGTTCCAGTAATTTTAATGTTTTATGAAAAAAAAAGATTGAAGAATAAATAGTATTTTCCAGTTTTTTTCTGTTTATGTGTGTGTTACTCATTCAATCATGTCCAACTCCTTGCCAGTCCAACTATAGCCCCATGGAGCGTAGCCCACCAGACTCTTCTGTCTATGGGATTCTCCAGTCAAGAATGCAGGCAGTGGGCTGCCATTACCTTTTTCAGGGGATCCTCCGAACCCAGGTCTCCTGCTACTCCTACCTTGCAGGAAGAGTCTTTACCCTCTTTTACTATCTACCTACTTATTCTATCATTATTGTCATTAAAAATTACATGTTTTTAAATCTACTTTCAGTTCTATTAGTTTTTATATTATAAATTCTGAAATCCTGTCAGTATTTGCAAAAATGTTTAAGATTATTTTATCTTCTGGGATGGATTGAACTCTATTATTCTGGAATGACCCAAATTACTCCTGACAATATTACTAAATCATTTATACAGTTAATCAAGATTCCTTTTAGAGTAATGTTTGTGAAGTATACTTTCCCATACTTTTACTTTCAATCCATTGATAACTTTATATTTAAAGTGACTTTTCTTTAGATAGTATATAGTTAGTAAAGGTCTCTTATTTATATTCAGTCTGATAATCTCTTAATTGCTGTGCTTAGACTCTTGATGTGGTTAGATTAAAATCTGGTAGATTGTTAGTAATTTCCTATTTGTCACATCTGTTCTTTGCTCTAATTTTACTCTTTAACTTTCTACTTTTAGAATGATTGGGCATACTTTTCATTGTTCCATCTCAACTATAATATTGACTTCTTATTTTCTTGTCACAATCAACATTTGAACAATACTATGGAATTTTTGTACAATATATACAAGTATACACAGAAGTGGGCTTCCCCAGTGACTCAGGGGTAAAAAATCCTCTTCAAGACAGGAGACCTGGGTTCCACCCCTGAGTCCAAAAGATACCAGAGGAGTATATAGCAACCCACTTCAGTATTCTTGCCTGGAGAATCTCATGGACTGAGGAGCCTGTCAGGCTGCAGTCTGTAGGATCACAAAGAGCCAGACACGACTGAAGCAACTAAGCAGGTTTGCATACACAGTAGTATACTTACCATTTCCTCCCTCTCCTATTTTGTACTATTGTTGTCATGTGTTTTATTTTGACATATATAATATATCTGCAATGATCGATACTATTTTTTTCTAGGACACCCAATTAAATTTAGAGTGACTAAAAACAATATAAGTATATATTTTTATCATTATTGTGACCATTTCTGAAGCTTTTTCTTTATTTCAGATTTATTGGTGATAATATTCTTTCTCTCTGAACAATTTCCTTTAACATTTTTTACAGTATCAGTATACTGGTAATGGATTTGATTAGCACTTTTTTCTCTAAAAATATTTATTTTAATTACTAAAAGAAAAACTTATTTTGCTGAATATAATGTCCTGATTTGACTTGTTGTTGTTGTTTTTTTTTTTTTTTCAGTATTTTAAAGATGTCTTTCCTTTTCTTTTCTTTTTCAAATTCTAGATGCATAGTTTCCGATGGGAAGTCTGTTCTAATTTTTTTCTTTGACCCTCTATCAGTATATTTCTTTTTTGAATGACTGCCTGAAAAATTTACTCTTTGATTTAAAATATATTGTCTAATAGTGTTTTTTTTTTTTAATGTTGGCCTCTTTTATTGGTCCTTCATTTATTTATTTTCATCCATCTTAGTTCTTTGGCCCATGCATGCCTCCCATCGCTGTGGCCTCTGTCGCTGCAGAGCACCAGCTCTGGGTGCATCCACTCCAGAGTGCTGGCTCATAACTGGCCACACCAGTCCAGCCATTCCACAACACATGAGATCTTCCCGTGCCAGGGATTAAACTGACACCGCTTGCACTGCAAGGTGGACTCTTAAGCCACTGGACCACCAGGGAAGCCCTAATAGTGTTTTATTTTTAGTTTTGTTTTTAATATTTATTCTGCTTAAATCTCTGCATAGGATTTTCCCTTTCCCAGCAGTAAAATGCTTTTATTATTGCTTGTTATTTGGTTCTTGCTAGCACGGTTTTGAGGTGAGGGAACACAGGGGAAACGGGGCAGGTCTCTGTTTTCATGATCAAATTTCAGCATTAGGCAAGCACTATATACCTCTGTCGTTGAAACTATACTTTTCTTTGCAGTCTCTCCTATGTGTAGCAGACAAGCTATGAGTTCTTTCTCGGGTACTTTTAAGAGAGAAAATCCTGGGCTTCCCCTGGTGGTCCAGTGGATAAGGACACCGCCTTGCAGTGCAAGGGGCGCCGGTTCGATCCCTGGCCTGGGAAGATCCCACGTGCCGTGGAGCGGCTGGACCGATGTGTCCAATCACCGAGCCGGAGCTCTGGAGCGCATACGCCCAGAGCCGGCGCTCTGCAACGACAGAAGCCACCGCGATGGGAGGCCCACAGGAGCCAAGGAACAAAGACGGATGAAAACAGACAAATGAAAGACCAATGGAAGTGGCCTGCCCGCTCCCCTCCCTCCCCAATCCGACCCCCGCCCAAAAATAAATAAATAAATAAATAAAATAAAATTATAAGAGAGAATATCCTGCTCTCCTCCAAAGTCAAGAGATTGCCATATGTGTTGCCTTAGTTTTTATACCCAAAACCTGCTCCACCCATACTGTGCATCTTATTATTTTCCTCTCCACACAGTCATAATGGTTTATACCTGTGCCCTGGGCCCTGGGCCAACAGGGTTTGCTGCTCCTTCTAGGCAGCCTAGAGATTTGGAATAGTAGACAAGAAAGATTTAGATGGAGCCCAGTACTTTTCCTTCCATAATCCTCCAGATTAACCCAACTAAATGAGGCCCTCTGCAGTGTTCATTCTGTTTCCAATCTTGTAAGTGAGACCTTAATGGAAGTTTATGAAGAAGAGTCACAGAATGGTAAATTTCCTCATGTCTGTAACTCCCAGTGATTCTGTACTTTTATTGTGGTTCACTCTCAAACTTCAAAAGTTCATTAAACTTTTAGAGTGAATTGTTCTTACTTACTAGTAGGGCACTTTGTGTCTCTTCTCTGCATGCTCTGCTATAAGTTAACAGTACTTGCAAACTATGCACTTTGTGTAGTGGTGGGAAGATTCTTAAATTTTAAGCTATATTGTAATACTGTGTGTTCAACAATCTGGGTTTAAGAAAGTCATACTTTTTGTACTATGTCTGATTTTTCTTATTGGGAGTTAGTTTTTCATAACAGAGCTTTGTATTTTTGGTGAAAATAAAACTCTTGCTTCAGCACTAAACATATAACAATAATGGCAAGAATAGCTTACCAGTCATATCAAACACATAATTGTTATTGAATCCAGGCTTGCTCTGCTTGCCACACAGCAGGCCAATGAATTCGAGAGATGACGTGTTGAGGCAAGGCAAACAGTTTTATTTGGAAAGCAGCTGATGAGAAGATGGCAGGCTAGCACCTCGGAAATAACCATCTTATTGGGGTCTGGGTGCCAGGCTCTTTCATAGATCAGAGATGGGGGGAGGTGAGGAAGCAAACAAAATGGCCATTAATCTTGCAGACAACTGTTAGAATGGCAAGCCTCAGGCAGAGGATGTGTTAATTTTTCCATTCCTGTCATTCCCCCACAGGTGGACAGGATTCTGAACAAAAGCATTTTACTTTAACAGTCAGGCAGAGAGGCAGGGTCCTCAAGGCAAGTCATTAAATATGATCATAATAATAAAAGCAAGGGAAAACAAGTCAAAGAAACAACTTGGAAAGTGAAGTCAGAATTTGTTTTCTCCCTGCAACACAACCACAGATGCAAATCCCAGAAACTTGAGCAATACATAACATCTAATGCTATGGCTTTCAACCCTGGATCCTAATAAGAATCAATGAGGATATCTTTAATAAATATTCATGCCCAAGGCCCAACTTTCAGAGATATCATTAATTTGTGTGAGCAGAGCCCCAGGTATGAGTATTTATTAAAATCCACATAGGTAATCCTACTGTGCAGCCAAGGTTAACATCACTTTTCTAATCATTCTAAATGGTCCTCTAAGTGTGTGAAAATCTTTGCATATGAACCAACTTATTCTTAAATCAATTATAATCACAAACTTATTTGAAGATATTTATCTTGTTCCTTCAGTGAAACCAACCAAAGTCATATTTTAACACCTGCAGATACATATTCTACCCAAGGCCACATCTAAGTTATAGTCACAGATTATTTGAAATCATTACAGTGATTTGCCTTTGCGAGCTAATGAGAGACGTATCTTTTCCAGAGAGTTAAATCAGTCCCACTGGGATGTTCTGTTATTATGGTTAGGTAGGCTAGTTAGCTAAGATTCTTGAGAGTGGTCTGCACAGAATATTAGAAAATATGGTAGGGGATAGAACCAACAAGTACACATATATCTTTTGTATGTTCTGTTTCTCCATGACCTACTCCAAGAGATGTGACCATTCTGTTGTAAGACCATGTGCTGTATCACAGGTACTGTAGTTGTAAAGAATCCACCTGCCAATGCTGGAGACATAAGAAATGTCGGTTCAGTCCCTATATTGGGAGGATCCCCTGGAGTAGGAAATGAAAACTCGCTCAAGTATTCTTTAAATTCTGGACAGAGAAGCCTGGCAGGCTAAAGCCCATGGGATCGCACTGTCGAACACAGCTGAGCATGTACCATGCAATAAGATATAATGACCACTGCATATATGCTACCCAGAAAACATGCTACTTAGCAAAATAAGTCAAATAGGTAACAGAGAAGTTTCATGAACAAGATCTCTAATTTTTTGATTTACAAAAAATAACATTTTCAATAAATGTTCTTAATTCTCGAGCTGGCCTTCCCTTGTGATTCAGTAAAGAATCCACCTGCCACCTGCCCATGCAGGATAAATGGGTTTGATTCCTGGGTCTGGAAGATACTTTGGAAAAAGTCTGTTTTTTGTTTTATGTTGTTTCTTTTTTTCTATAAATTTTTTGGAAAAAGAATCTAGCATTCTTGACTGGGAAGTCCAAAGGACAGGACTACAGTTCATGGGGTCACAAAAGAGTGAGACACAACTTAGCAGTAAACAAAAACAATTACTAAACCATCAAATTATATATGAATTTATTAGTGGTCAAAAGCATAGAAATTTTGTAATTTTAGATATGCAGATCTTGGTGATATAGAAACATAAAAGATCAAAATATTGTATCATAAATACAAATGCTAAAATACAATTTAAATAACAAGCATAAGCATGATTTAAAGAATAAAGAATAAAGAATTTATACTACTAAGCAAACAAACGAAAAAAAAACTAAGAATGTAAGTGTTGAATTTTATGGAGATAACTTCAATAATTTTTCCTTCTTTAATTCTAATTTTATCACAGAGTTTTGTTGTTTGCTACCACACAATAACCTGAATCAGTCATAGGATTCTGTTATTATGGTTAGGTAGGCTAGTTAGCTAAGATTCTTGAGAGTGGTCTGCACAGAATATTAGAAAATATGGTAGGGGATAGAACCAACAAGTACACATATATCTTTTGTATGTTCTGTTTCTCCATGACCTACTCCAAGAGATGTGACCATTCTGTTGTAAGACCATGTGCTGTATCACAGGTACTGTAGTTGTAAAGAATCCACCTGCCAATGCTGGAGACATAAGAAATGTCGGTTCAGTCCCTATATTGGGAGGATCCCCTGGAGTAGGAAATGAAAACTCGCTCAAGTATTCTTTAAATTCTGGACAGAGAAGCCTGGCAGGCTAAAGCCCATGGGATCGCACTGTCGAACACAGCTGAGCATGTACCATGCAATAAGATATAATGACCACTGCATATATGCTACCCAGAAAACATGCTACTTAGCAAAATAAGTCAAATAGGTAACAGAGAAGTTTCATGAACAAGATCTCTAATTTTTTGATTTACAAAAAATAACATTTTCAATAAATGTTCTTAATTCTCGAGCGGGCCCTTTCCCCTTGTGATTCAGTAAAGAATCCACCTGCCACCTGCCCATGCAGGATAAATGGGTTTGATTCCTGGGTCTGGAAGATACTTTGGAAAAAGTCTGTTTTTTGTTTTATGTTGTTTCTTTTTTTCTATAAATTTTTTGGAAAAAGAATCTAGCATTCTTGACTGGGAAGTCCAAAGGACAGGACTACAGTTCATGGGGTCACAAAAGAGTGAGACACAACTTAGCAGTAAACAAAAACAATTACTAAACCATCAAATTATATATGAATTTATTAGTGGTCAAAAGCATAGAAATTTTGTAATTTTAGATATGCAGATCTTGGTGATATAGAAACATAAAAGATCAAAATATTGTATCATAAATACAAATGCTAAAATACAATTTAAATAACAAGCATAAGCATGATTTAAAGAATAAAGAATAAAGAATTTATACTACTAAGCAAACAAACGAAAAAAAAACTAAGAATGTAAGTGTTGAATTTTATGGAGATAACTTCAATAATTTTTCCTTCTTTAATTCTAATTTTATCACAGAGTTTTGTTGTTTGCTACCACACAATAACCTGAATCAGTCATAGGTATACATATATCCCCTTCCTCTTGAACTTCCCTCCCATCTGCCTCCCCATTCCAGCCCATCTTCAGTATTTTAAGATTTTTGTTATACTTGAGCTGGATCGAGAATCTCCCAAAAGCTCAATATAGATTTTCATAAGGCAGCTATAAAACTATTCACCCAGTTAGGAATTTGCCAAGGAAGATTAAAAGTTGGGCAGAAAGGAGAGCAAAGTAATACATTTTAACATGTTTAGCAAGATCCAGGTCTCCAAGTACAGAAATGCTCATTTAAGGTTTTAATTTATCATAAGATTTGTAACCCCAAAAGGTAGATTTTCTATTATGATTTATCCTAGGAAACTAAAAAATCTCAAGCAATAAAATCTCTTTATGCATTATCTATCTATCAATCTACAATATATATACCTAGTTTAAATAATTTTTCTTGTTATAATTATCCTATACTTTCTAAAGACAAAATAATTGAGTTCATTAGGTCATCTAACAATTCACCTCAGTACTTAAACATTTTCATTCAACTGCAAAACTATTATAAGGAAAATATTATTTTTAAAATGTAAATATATTCTGTACCTTGCAGAACCATTTACATTAGGCACATTTGTTTTTCTGTTAAATTTTTGATTAAGGACTGGGAAAAATTCTATGCAATTGATGAACATTTGTGACTGTATATTCACATTGCCATTTATGAAATTATAGGATCCTATCATCTGTATAAATTTAATTCACTCTTAAGTTCAATCTCTATCCAAAAATTGGAATAAAACGTTTTGAGGGTGAATTTATTAGTGGTCAAAAGCATAGAAATTTTGTAATTTTAGATATGCAGATCTTGGTGATATAGAAACATAAAAGATCAAAATATTGTATCATAAATACAAATGCTAAAATACAATTTAAATAACAAGCATAAGCATGATTTAAAGAATAAAGAATAAAGAATTTATACTACTAAGCAAACAAACGAAAAAAAAACTAAGAATGTAAGTGTTGAATTTTATGGAGATAACTTCAATAATTTTTCCTTCTTTAATTCTAATTTTATCACAGAGTTTTGTTGTTTGCTACCACACAATAACCTGAATCAGTCATAGGTATACATATATCCCCTTCCTCTTGAACTTCCCTCCCATCTGCCTCCCCATTCCAGCCCATCTTCAGTATTTTAAGATTTTTGTTATACTTGAGCTGGATCGAGAATCTCCCAAAAGCTCAATATAGATTTTCATAAGGCAGCTATAAAACTATTCACCCAGTTAGGAATTTGCCAAGGAAGATTAAAAGTTGGGCAGAAAGGAGAGCAAAGTAATACATTTTAACATGTTTAGCAAGATCCAGGTCTCCAAGTACAGAAATGCTCATTTAAGGTTTTAATTTATCATAAGATTTGTAACCCCAAAAGGTAGATTTTCTATTATGATTTATCCTAGGAAACTAAAAAATCTCAAGCAATAAAATCTCTTTATGCATTATCTATCTATCAATCTACAATATATATACCTAGTTTAAATAATTTTTCTTGTTATAATTATCCTATACTTTCTAAAGACAAAATAATTGAGTTCATTAGGTCATCTAACAATTCACCTCAGTACTTAAACATTTTCATTCAACTGCAAAACTATTATAAGGAAAATATTATTTTTAAAATGTAAATATATTCTGTACCTTGCAGAACCATTTACATTAGGCACATTTGTTTTTCTGTTAAATTTTTGATTAAGGACTGGGAAAAATTCTATGCAATTGATGAACATTTGTGACTGTATATTCACATTGCCTTTTATGAAATTATAGGATCCTATCACATTTCTGTCATTGCAAAATAATTGCAGGAGATTCAGAGATTTCCACTCTTAAGTTCAATCTCTATCCATTGAATAAAACGTGAGGTAAAAACAAATATATAAGATCCTATTGTGACTATAAAGTTTAGTATAGGTGTCTGAGAAATGAGGACATAGACTTTGTTCTAACGATGAAAGAGAAAACCATGAGGCTCATAAGAAGTCAGTTCTGGCAAACTGGGCTATGTTGGAATCAATCTTTGAGGAGTCTTTCAGAAGTTGGTCTATGGGGAACTCTCTGGCAGTCCAGTAGTTCAAACTACGTTTTTTCACTGCAGAAACCTGGGTTTGATCCCTGGTTGGAGAACTAAGATACTAAGATAAATTGCAGTGTGTGACTAAAACAACAATAGTTCCTCTGGAGAGGACATACCTTTCATTAATGATGTGAGAAGATGTGTATTAAGTAAAATTTAAGGACTCAGGTTCTGTTTCTAGGAAGAAATGTTAATGTTGTATAAATAACAAACTCTTCCACTTTTATATAAACTGTTAAATAAGTAAAAGACTAGCTGACCTGGACAAATACATTGGATATGAATAAAGACTAAGATCAGATCTGAAGAGTACTGGGTAATAATAGCTACCATCACATTGATAAGCAGAGTAGATTTGACAGGTCTGGCTGCTTGAATGCTTTTCCCATTTATCCTTTATCACTCAACAAATGCCCTGCTGGAAGTTTCACTTTAGATAAAATAAATTGATCTGGATAAAGAGACTATTCTATGTTTAATACACATGTAATACGCTGTTTTGCTAGAATTTATTTGAAAACTATCAATGAAAGAGTATTCTAGAGAAAAAGCATATGAGAAGCAAACTTTTGAATTAGGTATTTAAAATGCCAGCCCTAACCATAAAAATAAAATCAGAAAATAGGTTTGCATTCTTGGCAGGGCTAAGTTACTAACCTGTGCTATAAAAAATTAAAATATCTAATTTTAGAATTATTTATATGCATATGCTTTTCACATAGATTTATTTCAATGTATTTTGATTTATTCCAACATTCAATTTATGTCAAATTCATTTACTGAAAAAATACTTTAAGATGTGGCAAGTGGCTTATGAAATTATAGGATCCTATCACATTTCTGTCATTGCAAAATAATTGCAGGAGATTCAGAGATTTCCACTCTTAAGTTCAATCTCTATCCATTGAATAAAACGTGAGGTAAAACAAATATATAAGATCCTATTGTGACTATAAAGTTTAGTATAGGTGTCTGAGAAATGAGGACATAGACTTTGTTCTAACGATGAAAGAGAAAACCATGAGGCTCATAAGAAGTCAGTTCTGGCAAACTGGGCTATGTTGGAATCAATCTTTGAGGAGTCTTTCAGAAGTTGGTCTATGGGGAACTCTCTGGCAGTCCAGTAGTTCAAACTACGTTTTTTCACTGCAGAAACCTGGGTTTGATCCCTGGTTGGAGAACTAAGATACTAAGATAAATTGCAGTGTGTGACTAAAACAACAATAGTTCCTCTGGAGAGGACATACCTTTCATTAATGATGTGAGAAGATGTGTATTAAGTAAAATTTAAGGACTCAGGTTCTGTTTCTAGGAAGAAATGTTAATGTTGTATAAATAACAAACTCTTCCACTTTTATATAAACTGTTAAATAAGTAAAAGACTAGCTGACCTGGACAAATACATTGGATATGAATAAAGACTAAGATCAGATCTGAAGAGTACTGGGTAATAATAGCTACCATCACATTGATAAGCAGAGTAGATTTGACAGGTCTGGCTGCTTGAATGCTTTTCCCATTTATCCTTTATCACTCAACAAATGCCCTGCTGGAAGTTTCACTTTAGATAAAATAAATTGATCTGGATAAAGAGACTATTCTATGTTTAATACACATGTAATACGCTGTTTTGCTAGAATTTATTTGAAAACTATCAATGAAAGAGTATTCTAGAGAAAAAGCATATGAGAAGCAAACTTTTGAATTAGGTATTTAAAATGCCAGCCCTAACCATAAAAATAAAATCAGAAAATAGGTTTGCATTCTTGGCAGGGCTAAGTTACTAACCTGTGCTATAAAAAATTAAAATATCTAATTTTAGAATTATTTATATGCATATGCTTTTCACATAGATTTATTTCAATGTATTTTGATTTATTCCAACATTCAATTTATGTCAAATTCATTTACTGAAAAAATACTTTAAGATGTATGGGTCATGTAAGTTCTCTTTGCACATTACTCTTTGTTTGTAAATTAAAATACAAAATACAGAAATGTAAAAAAAAAAAAATCTTACCTTGATGGCTATGGCAAAAGATCTACAGGTGAGATTTAACCACAGGTGAGATTTAAATGGATCTTTCTAAAATTCTTTCTAGTTTTCCATTTCCTTTCAGTAGTATATCAGAACTTGCTCTTACCAACTCAATAGATGAAACTGGCAGACATGGCGATGAGAACTTTGTATATCTCTGTGTATGACCGTGGATGTTTGTGTATGCATGTATGTTTGAGGAACTTGTTTATCAACATACTGCTTTTTAAGTTAAAAAGTGAAAGAAGACATTGCATTTAAAACGACCAGATTAAATTGAGGCATGCTGGTTAAATCTGAAATTCAGCTTTAAAAATTGTTTTTTCAAGAATAAATATGCCCCCTCTAATATTTGACAGATATTTATGCATTTAGTTTTTATTTACATGGAATCTTGTTTTTTTATTCACTAAATTTGATAACTCTACCTGCATTAACTGGAAGTTTTGTGAAGAATAGTGAAAAACTCTTAAACATGTTGGTCATAGACAAAAAGTATCATTACATAATAGAAAGTATCTTGTCCAATTTTTAGAACAGTTTTAGGGCCTTTTTTCTTATTCTTAAAGGAATAACTATTTCTTTTATAGATAATAGCTATTTCTTTTATGAATAAGCCTATTCTTGCATGACTACATCATTCATGTTGTTCATTTAGTCTGTAATGCCATTATTAAAACAACAAGAAAAACCACATTTATTTATTTGTTTGTTTGTTTGGCTGCATATGGTCTTAATTGAGGTATGTGGGATCTTTTTTGTGTCATGGGATATGTGCCATGTGATGATGTCATGAAAAACTTTTCATAGCTACTCAGGCTCAATTGTTGCATGCTTAGTTGCCTAATAGCATGTGGAAATCTTAGTTTCCTGACCAGGGATAGAACCCACATCCCCTGCACTGTAAGGTACATTCATAACCACTGTACCATCAGGGCAGTCCCTGTCCTTAACGTTATAGTAGTATTTTTATGTGAAGGTACTAAATTGTATGGTTTACAACTTTTTTTCATTTAATATGCATGAAATTCCCCATTTATAGATGAAAAAACTAAGTATCAGAAAATTAAAGATAAGGGACCATTAAAAGTTAAAGAGAAATATTTTTCAAAGATCATGTAATTAGTAAGTGATGGAAACGGTATTTCTTCTCAGTCTTTTTACATTACATCAAAACTTGGTTTGATGGCAAGTTATGAAAAAAGCTTTCTATTGCAGTTTTTTGTCCTTTCAGGAATATTTTCTCTTTTGAACATTCTTTATATATTTTTTCTCCGATGATGCTTATAATTTTTCTATAGGTTTAAAAAAAATAACAGAGCTTATTTATATAGGTATTCTCAATACTATTTAGTACAGTATTTTATATTTAATTTGGGCTTAAAATATGTTTGGTGAATAATTTATTGGCATTTAATAATTAATGATTATCAATTAATATTTAATACTGTGATTGCCTATGTACAAGTTGGATGAATGCAAGGAGTGTGATTTTTTATATTAAAATCCATTATTGGGCTTCCCCTGGTGGTCCAGTGAGTGAGGACACCGCCTTGCAGTGCAAGGGGCGCCGGTTCGATCCCTGGCCTGGGAAGATCCCACGTGCCGCAGAGCGGCTGGACCGATGTGTCCAATTACCGAGCCGGAGCTCTGGAGCGCATGCGCCCAGAGCGGGCGCTCTGCAGTGACAGACACCACCGCGATGGGAGGCCCACAGGAGCCAAAGAACAAAGACGGATGAAAATAGAGAAATGAAAGACCAACAGAAGTGGCCCGCCTGCTCCCCTCCCTCCTTAATCCGACCCCCGCCAAAAATAAATAAATGAATAAATCTTTAAAAATAATAATAAATAAAATCCATTATTTTGAAACTAAATTTACAGCAAGATACTAAAAATTCCAAAGAAAATCACTACAAACGGATTTAAGAACTGAAAAGTTAGAGGAATGACGAAAGTGAAATAGTCCTGCTAGCCTGTAGCACCTATTTTTCTGGTTAAGACATACAGATAGATATAATATTTCCAGTGGTGGTAAATAAAATGAAGAAATATAAAGCAAGATGACAGGATAAAAAACTATTATAAGGGATGTGATGTTCTATACAAAAATTTATTTTTTATAAATGACACTGATAAGGTGATTTGTGAGTAGAGATTTGAAGAAAATAGAAAGGCAGTCATTCAGAAATTTAAGACACAATAGAATTGTACGGAGCATGAACATTCTAGGTGGCAAAACCCTTGTGCAGATGTGTACTTGAGATTCTCAAGGAAGGCTCATGAAACTAATGACACACACACAGCAAAGTGACATCCACCCTCTACTTAAAACTCTCATTCTGAAAAGGGGAAACTCTTGCAGTGCTGGTGGAAATGTACATTGATACAGCCACCATGGAAGACAGTATGGAAATTCCTTTAAAAAACTAAAAATAGAAGCATCATATGACCTAGCAATCCCACTATTAGACTTATACCCTGATGAAATCAAAATTGAAAGAGGCACCTGCACTCAGATGTTCATTGCAGCACTCTATACAATAGCTAGAACATGGAAGCAACCTAGATGTCCATCGATGAATGAATGGATAAAAAAGCTCTGCTACATATATACAATGAAGTACTTCTCAGCTGTAAAAAGAAATGCAGAAGATTCAGTCATAATGAGGTGGATGGATCTAGAACCTATTATACAAAGTGAAGTACCTCAAAAAAGAAAGACAAGTACAGTATGCTAACACATATATATGGAATCTAGTAAGATGGTAATGATAACACACCCAATGAAGCAATGGAAAAACAGACATGGAGAACAGACATATGGACATTGAGGGGAATGAACAGTGGGTGCGAGGCACAGAGGGAGTAATACTGAAACCTATATACTATCATATATGAAAAAGATAGCTATTGTCATTGTGCTGTGGGAATAGGGGATCCTGCAGGGGAGCTGTGCAATGGCCTGGAAGGGTGGGATGGGGGGAACTGGGAGGTGAGTGGAGGAGACAGGGGACCTGGGATAAATATATGACTAATCTGGATTATACATGTCTATAAACAACAAAACTCTGTAAAAATAAAAAGTTAAAAAAAAAAAAGCCACCTCTCATTCTGCTGCTGCTCTTGGGAGAATATTTACTGGCAGGGTAAAAGCAAAAGCAAAAACACAGAGAATTTCTAGAGAGCTATTGTTACATTCAAGCACAAGGTGATGGTGTCATGGACTGTGGAAGTAGAGGGGAGATGGGAAGCAGAAGTTGAATTCTGGATATATTTCAGAATTGGCTGCATAATATGCTGATGGCTTAGATGTGTAGTACTAGAGACAGAGGGACATCAAAAAGGATGCTAAATGAATTAATATTATTATCTAGAATGATAACTAAAGAAGAAACAAGTTTAAAGGTGGAAAATTTTTGACTTATTAAATTGGAAGTACTAATTAGTAATCTAGGTAAGATATCCTTAAAAATCAAAGCTTAAAGTTCATTCAGTAATGACTTTGTCTTGTAAAGTTGAGAGACTGTGTTGGATAAAGGGATTTGTGGTTTGGATAAGAGGTTGAAGCTAGAAAATAAAATCATCACACGATGGTTATAGGTGATGTTCAAAGTCTAGGAACAGTATGAAGCCATTTGGGCATATGGAGAAAGACCAAAGTCTCAGACATTCTAATTTTGCAATTTATTAATTCATATATAATCCAACTAAGGAGAATAAGAAAGAATTAGTAGTAAGGTAGGATAATTCAACAAAGGAGAATAAGGAAGAGTTAGTAGTAAAATAGGGAAAGAGCCAAGAGTATGGTATTCCAGAAACTAGTTCAGAAAGTGTTTCAAATGGTCGTGATCAATGCTGTCAAATTCTGCCGCTAGTGTGTATATTAGTTGTTTCAGTCGTGTCCACTCATTGCAACCACATTGACTGTAGCTCACCAGGCTCCTCTCTCCATGAAACTCTCCAGGTAAGGATGCCAGAGTGGTTATCCACTTCCTAACCCAGGGATTGAACCCAGGTCTCCCACACTGCAGACAGATTCTTTACCATCTGAGCTACTACTCAATTGGCTGCTAGAGGGAATAGTATAGAAGTAAGTGATTCTTTGAAAACTTGGAGGTGGACCAGAAGTTTTGCTGGATAATTGGGGATTTTCATTAAAAAATGAGGGAGTGGGCTTCCCTGGTGGTCCAGTGGGTAAAGATGCAACCTTCTGGTGCAAGAGGCACTGGTTTGATCCCTGGCCCAGGAAGACCCCATGTGCCGCAGAGCAGCTGATCAGTGTATCCAGTTAAGAACACATATGCCCAGAGCTGGTGCTCTGCAACAAGAGAAGTCGCTGCAATGACCCACACAGGCCAAAGACTAAAGATGGATGAAAATAAATAAATAACAAACCAAAAGGAGAGGCCAAAAATTAAAAAAAAAATTAAAAAACTGAGGAATTAAATGATCAAAGAGTATAATCATTTGTCCCCCATTTAGCTGGGAGAAAACATGGACATAGGAGAAGTAGCAGTTGTATGGATTCTTTGATGCACATTCTTCTAAGGTAATCCTCAGGTTTCCAGCAAAAATGAACATGAGAATACAAATGAGGAAGCTTGGCTTTAGGAATCTTATGCTGATTTAAGTAAGCACTAGCTCTTCCCTTGGTGTGAACAAGGGCAAGACACAGCAGAATACATTTTAGCAGAAACTTGGCTGCAGCCCAATCTTGCTAACTCAGTCTGAATAGCTGGGATCTGTACCAGCTTTTTCCCTGGAGTGATCGGTGGGCTGGTATCCAAGCTTTGAGCTGGTAGCTGTGTAAGATGAAACGTTGGCAGTGAGATTCTCCACATAACAATGCTTGGTTGGAAAATGATCAGACTCTCTCCTGACATGATCAGGTGACATGAGTTTCTTTGGAGTTGTCCAAGATTCAATGCTTTATTTACTAAACGTTATCCAGTTTCTGTAAGGTATTGTCGAAACTTGCTTTTTTTTTTTTTTTCCTGAGTGACCAGACTGCAGGAAATAGATCCAGGATAAGATGGGGCAAAACACTAATGGGTTCAAGAGAGGTAGAGAAGACGGTAAGTAGATTTAAAGAGTACAGATGTGGGCTTCCCTGGTGGTCCAGTGGGAAAGGACACCACCTTGCAGTGCAAGGGGTGCCGATTTGGTCCCTGCCCTGGGAAGATCCCACTTGCCATGGAGTGGCTGAACCGATGTATCCAATTACCAAGCTGGAGCTCTGGAGCACATGAGCCCAGAGCAAGTGCTCTGCGACAACAGAGGCCACTGCAATGGGAGGCCCACACGGGCCAAAGAACAAAGACGGATGAAAAACAGATACATGAAAGACCAATAGAAGTGGCCCACTGGCCTCCCTCCCTCCTCAACCCGCCTCCCCCCCAAAATTGGAAAAACAAACAAACAAACAAACAAAAAAAAGAGTACAGATGCATGTATGTTAGTTGCTTATTGCGACCCATGGGCTGAAACCCACCAGGCTTCTCTATGGAATTCTCCAGGCAAGAATATTGGAGTGGTTTGCTATGCCCTCTTCCAGGGGATCTTGAAGTACTAATAGCATTCAACAATGTACGTTTTAAATTATTATGTAGAAAAAATAAACTTTGGTGGAAAAATTATGTATTTTGACACTGTTCACTATGGACAGCGTTCTAATATCTTAAAACTAATGTATCATGAGCAAAACATGAATCTCTTTGAGTCTCAATTTCTTTGAATTTCTCTTCCCAGGATTACACTGTGGTATAATACTTTATAATTGTGTACCAGACTTAAATACAATGATACTATCTCTGTGACTCCTTTATTATATTTTGCCATATAGGTACTATATAAGACTGATGAGTAAATTCATATTTAATAGTGATAAGATAAAATAAAATATTTCTTTGATAGCACCATTTGAAAGACGCAATAATAATGTAAACATACACATAAGAAAAAAAAGCTGGAAAGTACAATCATCCCATTTTTATTTTTTTTATTTGAAGGATAATTTCTTTACAGAATTTTGTTGTTTTCCATCAAATATCAACATGACTCAGCCATAGGGATACATATGTCCTCTTCTTCTTGAACCTTCCTCCCATCTCCCTTCCCTTAAAGCCTAAAAAATATATTTCTTTTGACATTTCTTATTGTAAACCTAATAATTTTATTTTAAAATATGAAAGCAATTAAGTAAATAATTCATAAGTTTAATTGTAAATATGTTTCCAGGCCACACTATATGATCTTTATTTACATCGTTGTAGGGCAAAACAAGAGTGGAATATAGATTAAAAAGGGACAAACATATATAAACCCTGCTATATTCTAGGTCATGTAACATTAATTCATCAAATAACTATTCCAAGTATGTTTATAATTAAATTGACTTAGGTTTGTCATTGTACAACACTGGCCTTGTGATGTTGAAAAGAAACAATTCCTTGATTAATTGCTAATATAAAAATTATAATTGCTTCTACTATTTAGTTTTTGTCTCATTGTTTCCTCATGGTTTCCCTCCTTCTCAATGACTCCCCAGCCTCTTAGAGTCATTTTTGTAGAGATTACATTGAATCATTTATTAAATTATGTTTTTTAAAATTTCAAAATATGCTCATTAGTGCTAAATTTATTTCACTCAGTAAATCCCATTGGCAGTAATATTAAAGTAAAATAAACATTGAATGTGAGCTATGGCAATTCAGAAATTCATAAAAGTGCAATTTCCTTTCCTTTTGTTTCTCAGAGGCTGCACATTAAATTCTTAAAGCAGATTGCTGCTAGCACTCATAAAACTGGGTTTAAGGGCAGGAAATTGCTGGGAAATGCTAGGATTACACTGTGGTATAATACTTTATAATTGTGTACCAGACTTAAATACAATGATACTATCTCTGTGACTCCTTTATTATATTTTGCCATATAGGTACTATATAAGACTGATGAGTAAATTCATATTTAATAGTGATAAGATAAAATAAAATATTTCTTTGATAGCACCATTTGAAAGACGCAATAATAATGTAAACATACACATAAGAAAAAAAAGCTGGAAAGTACAATCATCCCATTTTTATTTTTTTTATTTGAAGGATAATTTCTTTACAGAATTTTGTTGTTTTCCATCAAATATCAACATGACTCAGCCATAGGGATACATATGTCCTCTTCTTCTTGAACCTTCCTCCCATCTCCCTTCCCTTAAAGCCTAAAAAATATATTTCTTTTGACATTTCTTATTGTAAACCTAATAATTTTATTTTAAAATATGAAAGCAATTAAGTAAATAATTCATAAGTTTAATTGTAAATATGTTTCCAGGCCACACTATATGATCTTTATTTACATCGTTGTAGGGCAAAACAAGAGTGGAATATAGATTAAAAAGGGACAAACATATATAAACCCTGCTATATTCTAGGTCATGTAACATTAATTCATCAAATAACTATTCCAAGTATGTTTATAATTAAATTGACTTAGGTTTGTCATTGTACAACACTGGCCTTGTGATGTTGAAAAGAAACAATTCCTTGATTAATTGCTAATATAAAAATTATAATTGCTTCTACTATTTAGTTTTTGTCTCATTGTTTCCTCATGGTTTCCCTCCTTCTCAATGACTCCCCAGCCTCTTAGAGTCATTTTTGTAGAGATTACATTGAATCATTTATTAAATTATGTTTTTAAACTTTCAAAATATGCTCATTAGTGCTAAATTTATTTCACTCAGTAAATCCCATTGGCAGTAATATTAAAGTAAAATAAACATTGAATGTGAGCTATGGCAATTCAGAAATTCATAAAAGTGCAATTTCCTTTCCTTTTGTTTCTCAGAGGCTGCACATTAAATTCTTAAAGCAGATTGCTGCTAGCACTCATAAAACTGGGTTTAAGGGCAGGAAATGTGATGCAGGTATTATTCTAGTAAGGCAGATATTAGTAACAATCAGTGCTGAGAACTAGGAGATCAGGTTGCCATGCAATAGCCTCAGCTTATCCCTAGATATGGCTGGGAATAACTGTCAATGGAAAACACATTCATTAACTTTCCATCCAGTAGAGTATAGGGAGACCCAATGAAAATGTAACCTAGAGCCAAGGGAAAGAGATAGAAGATGTTCAAGGGAAGGATTTAGTTCAGATCTTCGAGACATAGTGCATGCACTTTGTCTCAGATCCATAATTTTTCTAAAATTACTCACCATTAGTACATTCTCCCTTGTTGCACAGGAGTGCAAATGACTCTATTTTCAGAATTATATTTGACCCAGTTGTGTTCATATTTAGGAATTCAAGGTATGTCAAAAGATTTATAGAATGTTTGTTTGCCTTGAAAGGAAAAAGCTATACCTGAGAATAAATGTTCTATTTTTTAAGCTGAGCAACGATTTTTGAGAAAATTGTGCTTTATTTAAAAAAAAAAAAACTTCTTATAAACTTTCTTATAACTATTAAGCATAAGAAATTATTTGGAGCACTTGCAAAATATTTGTCATCCTATCTATAATAAACTAGCACTAGAAATATTAGATGATAGAAAACAAATGCTACAACAGCAAGACCAAGGTGCTTATTCATTTTAATTGTGAGAAAGGAACATAAATGAACTTTTATACATTTCTATTCTCTAATGATAAGGACATTGAACTACCATAAAATTAGAAAAGAAGTTATGCTTGACCATTTTTATTTATTTATTTATTTTGCCTTGTGACATCTCTAATCCTGCCTGAACTTATTTTATGCAGGCTAAGAAAGGGAATTGAAGAAAAATTCTCTGACACATATATGTTAAGAAATTGCTCTGTTCAAATCATTTTAAATAAAATATTGGACAGGAAAATTACAGTTGATCTTTAAATGTTATTCTTCATGATTTGAGAATGATCTAAATTATATGAAGGGTTTTCTCTTGTAGCTCAATGGTAAAGAACCTGCCTGCAATGCAAGAGACATGAGCTCAATTCCTGGGTTGGGAAGATCCCCTGGGGGAAGACATGGCAACTCCAGTCCTCTTGCCTGGAGAATCCCATGGACAAATGTGCCTGGCGGGCTGCAGTCCATAGGGTTGCACAATGTCAGATACAGCTGAAGTGACTAAGCAGCAGTTGCAGTAGTTTATATGAAAATAAATATTTCTTTTACAAATATGTTTTAAAGTAAAATGGCTATAAAATTCAAAATGTTATACATTTTGTAAAATTTAAAAATTTTCACATTCTTTATTTGTACTGCCACACGGGAAGAACAAATTGCTTGTCAGGCTCAATAACTACTTACTATTCAATTCCAAAGATAACTGTTCAATACCTCTTTTCTCTGTAAAATACTGTACTTTAATGAGAAAATTTTTACCAAAAACAAAGACAAAATGATTTAGGCAACTCAAATCAGTTTTCAGGTACATTTTAATTTTACTCCCTGGATAAAGCTTTTCAAGGACATAACCATATCATGTATTTTATCTGCTTTCACCATAGCATATATAGATAGCATATATAGATAGATAGATATATCTAGGCCATATAGTAATTGCTTACTTTTGCATAGTGCATAATTTAAATATACATAAACACTATTAATTAACTCAGTAAATGTGTATGGAGATTTACACATTTACATCTAATAAGGCCCCATAAACAACAAGTTCTCTTCTATTTACTAATAAGTACTCAACAAATATTTGTTGTGGGAAAGAAGAAGGGAAAGCACCTAAAGAAATGTAGCCCATAACACAGGCAATTTAAAAACATGAACTATTGGAATTATCATTAAAGTGATTTTCTAAAAGCCACATAGCTGCTGACTAGTGAAAATGGTATCTCAAATTCTCAACTTCTTTTCTGTTAAATGTTCCTTTCCATCCTTAACCAAGCTGTCTCAGGTCAGGGAAGTATCTACAGTGCTAAGGATCTTATTAGACTTGTTGTATTAGTCTTTCTCAAATATTTTCAACACTGTGAACAAAGGAACTGAATATTTGTTTACTATATATATATATTCACTTGTTAAATCATGATTCTGTTTTTTCCCTATGAACATCCAGACTGTGAGGAAGTGCACTATGAATTCAGAATCCCAAGGTAGAGCATAGAGATCATCTGATAGCTTTTATTCTAGTGATATGACAGGCTATGTATGCTCTTTGACCAATAATTCCAGATCATGAACAGTATAAACTTATTATGTATACCAAATAAATACAAAGAGAACTTGATGGTGTAAACCTTGCTCTTTTTTATTTTTTCTGTACTCCTATTGTTTTTATCACAGAATCCACTCTCCCAAACCCATACACGACGAGAGAAATACAGCTGAAACCTTTTCCCATCTAAAGAATTTAAGGATATATCAGGTTGAAAGGTATAGATTGCTCATGCCACTATTATATTTTCAACAGGGATGGAATCAATTTTCACCATGCCTCAGTGTTTATTAAGAAAGAATCTTTGGTAAACAGACTGATTTTAACATTATTCAGAGGAATTTCAAAACTCTTGCATCATGTGGTACTCCAAAAATGTCCAGCACTTACCAGAAGCTTTGTTTGCATTTTCATCTTCTCCACTTTGTTTTGAGCTCCTTGTGGGCAGGGGCTCAGTCTTTTCTTTTTCTTCTCCTTTTTTAATCTCAGTATCAATAATGCTATGCTTAGAAGAGGACATAAATAGATATTTCTTGGATGAAGACATACAGATAACCAATAGGGATATGAAAAAGATGCTCAGCATCACTAATTATTAGACAAAATGCAAATCAAAATTACATTGAGGTCAGAATGGCCATCATGAGAACATCTACAAACATTATATGCTGAATAAGATGTGGAAATAAGGGAACTCTCTACGTTGCTGATAAATATATGAGTTGGTGCTCTATTCAGATGCATGCAACCCTACGCTCATAGCAGCCCTATTCAAAATAGTAGACACGGAAACAACAGTCTTCCATCAGCATAAGATTGGGTAAAGGAGATGTGAAACACAGTGGAATACTACTCAGACATTAAAAAGAATGAAATAATGATTTTTGTAGTCACAGTTATAGCCCTAGTGATTATCATAGTAAGTGAAGTAAGCAAAAATGAGAGACAAATATCAGAAGACAGCATTTGTATGTGGAATCTAAAATAAGATGCAGATGAGTTCATTTATGAATAAGAAATAGACTCACAGACATAAAGGAAAGACTCATGGTTGCCAAGGAGAAGCAAACTGGGAGAGGGATGGATTTGGAGTTTGGGGTGAACAGATGCAAACTATTACATATAGAATAGCTAAAAAACAAAGTCCTATGGTATAGCACAAGGAACTATATTCAATATACTGTGATAAACCATAATGAAAAAGGATATATAAAATATATGTGTGTGAGTGTGTGTATATATAGAGAGAGAACTGAATCAGTTTACTGTACAGCAGAAATTAACACAACATTGTCATTCAACTCTACATCAACAAAAAATTTTAAACAGTGGTTTGACATGTATCTGGCATCTTATTTATTCACTAAAGGCATCATAAGTCTTACACAAATATTATTGCTAGAAGCCACATTATCCAAGCTGAAATAATTGCTCACATGAAGCTGGATATGTAGCATGAAGTGATTTGGGTGCTATAGATTGGAAACATGTTTGATAATGTCACCAAGGAAATACCATGGAGTCAAGGGTTTCAGATATTGAGGATATATTTGGAATATTCTCAAAGTTTTTTTTTTAACTTAGAAACTGTTTACCATTCATTAAATATCTGACAGTTCTTAAAAACATTTCCAATATCATAGAATTAAAACAAACAAAAAAAAAAGCAGAATAATGCAGGGGCCTTCCGCAGAAAGGAAGGCAGCAGGATTGTCCCCGACTGATCTGGGAGATCTCGGAGAGGGTGAGTCTTCTGCCGGCCACCCAGCCCCCTCCCCCACCCCAGCAAGCGGAAGACAATCAGAGGCGACAGGGGTTCCGTCAAAGCAGTTCTGTTTTATTAGTGCAGACTCACAGCTTTTATAGGCAAGTGAAGGGGGTTTTGCACAGGACTTCCTATGGATTACACCAATCAAGCTAAAGGTCAAGCAATCATCCATGAGCGTGGAAACCAGGGGAACCAATCAGAAATTTTGACAATCACTTAACAATTTTGACCACGCCCTTGTCTCTTCCTGTAGACACCATCTTAGCTCCAAACTGAAACAATGTGCTTAAGCTTCCTTCTGCTTGCAACGGTCCTCTTTCAATTCAGAGCCCCACAGAATAACACAGAGCAGATCTTTAGAGAATTAAAAGAGCTATAATTTCTGGGGTTAGGGACTGTCTTCATTTGCACAATTTGCTTTTTTTCCTTGCAGAAAGGTTGCATTGGGGAAGATAAAATATCTGAATACATATAGAAACAACTCAAGTCTGAGCAATCATTTTAAGAAAAATAAAGTTCAGATTTGTTTAACCTTTATTAAATCTCTCTCATGTGTTAGGTGCTGATAGTAGGGTTGTTGTTGTTTAGTCACTAAGTTGTGTCTGACTTTTCTGAGACCTTCATGTACTGCAAGGCTCTTTCTGTCTATGGAATTTTCTAGACAAGAGTGCTGGAGTGGATTCCCATTTCCTTCTCTAGGGGATCTTCCCAACATAGGGATTGAGCTCTAGGTCTCCTATATTGGCAGACAAGCTCTTTCCACTGAGCCACTGGCAAGTCCATGATAGTGGTCAAAAAAGGTGCATGTTTTTTGATAATGTCACCAAGGAAATACCATGGAGTCAAGGGTTTCAGATATTGAGGATATATTTGGAATATTCTCAAAGTTTTTTTTTTAACTTAGAAACTGTTTACCATTCATTAAATATCTGACAGTTCTTAAAAACATTTCCAATATCATAGAATTAAAACAAACAAAAAAAAAAGCAGAATAATGCAGGGGCCTTCCGCAGAAAGGAAGGCAGCAGGATTGTCCCCGACTGATCTGGGAGATCTCGGAGAGAGGTGAGTCTTCTGCCGGCCACCCAGCCCCCCCCCTCCCCAGCAAGCGGAAGACAATCAGAGGCGACAGGGGTTCCGTCAAAGCAGTTCTGTTTTATTAGTGCAGACTCACAGCTTTTATAGGCAAGTGAAGGGGGTTTTGCACAGGACTTCCTATGGATTACACCAATCAAGCTAAAGGTCAAGCAATCATCCATGAGCGTGGAAACCAGGGGAACCAATCAGAAATTTTGACAATCACTTAACAATTTTGACCACGCCCTTGTCTCTTCCTGTAGACACCATCTTAGCTCCAAACTGAAACAATGTGCTTAAGCTTCCTTCTGCTTGCAACGGTCCTCTTTCAATTCAGAGCCCCACAGAATAACACAGAGCAGATCTTTAGAGAATTAAAAGAGCTATAATTTCTGGGGTTAGGGACTGTCTTCATTTGCACAATTTGCTTTTTTTCCTTGCAGAAAGGTTGCATTGGGGAAGATAAAATATCTGAATACATATAGAAACAACTCAAGTCTGAGCAATCATTTTAAGAAAAATAAAGTTCAGATTTGTTTAACCTTTATTAAATCTCTCTCATGTGTTAGGTGCTGATAGTAGGGTTGTTGTTGTTTAGTCACTAAGTTGTGTCTGACTTTTCTGAGACCTTCATGTACTGCAAGGCTCTTTCTGTCTATGGAATTTTCTAGACAAGAGTGCTGGAGTGGATTCCCATTTCCTTCTCTAGGGGATCTTCCCAACATAGGGATTGAGCTCTAGGTCTCCTATATTGGCAGACAAGCTCTTTCCACTGAGCCACTGGCAAGTCCATGATAGTGGTTTTAATACCCAACAAAGGTGACACAGTTTCTAACAAAATGACACTTCCATTGTATTTATTTGGGAATCAAGGTTTTATAATATTAATGTTCTGTGCTGTCATTAGTACTAAAGGCTAAAGTAGATTATTATATGAAAATGGAATTGGTGAAAAGTCCATTACAAGTGTTAATTAGGCCTTATAATTTAGCTACAATTGGTATATAAAATCACTTAAAAAGGACATAGAGCACTCTGTCAGATCAGTAAATGGAGCAGAACTAACATGATCCAAGAAACAGACTTACCTTGATACTTATAGCTTTAGCTTATGTGAGGAGCAATTTGAACTCAATTCTAGAAACACAATTTCTATTATTTGCATATTATTTTCAGATTAAAGTCTGAAAAGCATAAATACTTCAGTCTGTTATGTAGCCAAAGACATCCTCTGTTAGTATAAACTTAGTGACTCCATATAATCAGATGTGTACACTCGCTAAGTCATTTCAATTGTGCCTGACCCTTTGTGGCCCTATGGTCTATGCCCACCAGGCTCCTCTGTCCATGGGATTTCCCAGACCAGAATACTGAAGTAAGTTGCCTTTCCTTCCTCCAGGGGATCTTCCTGACCCAGGGTTCAATCCCACGTCACTTGTGTCTCCTGTTGACAGGTGAGTTCCTTACCACTATATCCCCCTGGAAGCCCATCAATCAGATAAATACCATTAAATATTAATATATCTAACAGCCTGGTCTCAAAATTCTAGACTATCTAGAGTAAGCAGATTAGGTAAACAAAACTCTCAAGAGAAGAATAAAATATTTGACAGCAATAGTTGTTCATCAGAGGTGCATGCATTTTTTTGTTTGTTTGTTCATTTTTGATAATTCTAGTTTTTTTCTCTATATGGGACATGAGAGCCTGGGGCCACTGATTCTTTCTGAGGTATGCATCTAACTAAAGGCCTGCTAGTGGAAAACACAGAATGCCTCATTCTGCTTTTCTTTGTAAATTCCTTTCAGAGCACACTATCAGTCAGTGACTGTAAAGGGTTGCAGCTTAACCCTTGCAGAACTTGGTAAGGAGCAATGCTCTTTGTCTTAGCCATCTAATTTTTTTCTACTTTCACAAGAACAATCAATCTCTGGACCCAGTCCTGAACTATATCTGGAAATCCTGATTCATTGACCTAGGTTGCACCCTCCGATTTGATCAAACGCCTTCTCAACACGATCCAGATACACACATAAGTTTGCAAATCTCTAAAACACTCCTATTTAACAAGGCTTATTTCTGTGTTTATGTCATATGCTTCCCTATCAGATAGAAAACATAGATTTAGGGGACTCAGTTATACCTGCCTTGGAGAACAAGCTACCTTTAAGGGAGAAATTTTCAGTAAAATACTGCTTTTTAAAAATGCCTTATATATTTCCTAAAGTAAATCCACTTTCATTTCCTCTAAAATAAGCAATTTGAACTCAATTCTAGAAACACAATTTCTATTATTTGCATATTATTTTCAGATTAAAGTCTGAAAAGCATAAATACTTCAGTCTGTTATGTAGCCAAAGACATCCTCTGTTAGTATAAACTTAGTGACTCCATATAATCAGATGTGTACACTCGCTAAGTCATTTCAATTGTGCCTGACCCTTTGTGGCCCTATGGTCTATGCCCACCAGGCTCCTCTGTCCATGGGATTTCCCAGACCAGAATACTGAAGTAAGTTGCCTTTCCTTCCTCCAGGGGATCTTCCTGACCCAGGGTTCAATCCCACGTCACTTGTGTCTCCTGTTGACAGGTGAGTTCCTTACCACTATATCCCCCTGGAAGCCCATCAATCAGATAAATACCATTAAATATTAATATATCTAACAGCCTGGTCTCAAAATTCTAGACTATCTAGAGTAAGCAGATTAGGTAAACAAAACTCTCAAGAGAAGAATAAAATATTTGACAGCAATAGTTGTTCATCAGAGGTGCATGCATTTTTTTTTTGTTTGTTTGTTCATTTTTGATAATTCTAGTTTTTTTCTCTATATGGGACATGAGAGCCTGGGGCCACTGATTCTTTCTGAGGTATGCATCTAACTAAAGGCCTGCTAGTGGAAAACACAGAATGCCTCATTCTGCTTTTCTTTGTAAATTCCTTTCAGAGCACACTATCAGTCAGTGACTGTAAAGGGTTGCAGCTTAACCCTTGCAGAACTTGGTAAGGAGCAATGCTCTTTGTCTTAGCCATCTAATTTTTTTCTACTTTCACAAGAACAATCAATCTCTGGACCCAGTCCTGAACTATATCTGGAAATCCTGATTCATTGACCTAGGTTGCACCCTCCGATTTGATCAAACGTCTTCTCAACACGATCCAGATACACACATAAGTTTGCAAATCTCTAAAACACTCCTATTTAACAAGGCTTATTTCTGTGTTTATGTCATATGCTTCCCTATCAGATAGAAAACATAGATTTAGGGGACTCAGTTATACCTGCCTTGGAGAACAAGCTACCTTTAAGGGAGAAATTTTCAGTAAAATACTGCTTTTTAAAAATGCCTTATATATTTCCTAAAGTAAATCCACTTTCATTTCCTCTAAAAAATGTTGTATTAGCTTTCTATTTGTGTTACTATATGCCATTAAAACTATAAATTCTGATTTAAAAATACCTGGGATTCCTTTGCATTCAAGTCTACCCAAGTTTTCCATTTTGTATTCTAGAAAAGGTGTCAAGCACATTCCATCTTATTGGTTGTCCAGAAAGATATTCATTATTTTTCTTTGAAATCTCAGAAATGCTTCATATATCATGCTTTTTAGTTTATTCAAGTTTTGGTGATACTACTATTGGAGGACTTTTCAAAACATCATAGCTCTCAGATTTTCTACAAGGTGTAGAAATTTCCCCTCAACATTCCTATACCAAGTCTAGCAAATGTGACATAGCAAGGAATAGGAACAGAGATCAAAGTATGCACAGGAGGAGGTGATCCTATAGCTGACCAATAGTTAGGTGGTGTTGTCATTAGAAATTCTAAATAAAAATGATGTTTATAGACATATATCAATTATTTCAAATTTTTCACTAATAAAAAAGGCATGAACAACAAAATTCTATAAGGCTTTGGGATAACTGACATTACCCCAAAAATGACGGATGAAGTCAGTCATTCCAAAGATAGCAGACTGACCAAAGTTCAACTAAACTGTAAAAGAAAGTCTGGAATTTTAGCCAGTTTGGAACAGTTCTCTAGTACAATAAATAAAAAAGTACCTCATAATCATTTCAAATGAAAAAGCCATATAAGTATCAACATCTCACTCCAAAAGTAAGACTTCAGTTCATTCGTACACTAAGAATGATAGAATACCCAGTTGTGTGTTTACTGAGGAGATACTAAAATAAAGAAAAAAAGGGCATAATTCTATAATGTTAAACATAGTGTTAGACAACCTCCTAATGAGCCAATGACATTTTTCACTCTTATTTTTTCTTTTTGACCCTCCGATTGATAAACCTTCTCAACACGATCCAGATACACACATAAGTTTGCAAATCTCTAAAACACTCCTATTTAACAAGGCTTATTTCTGTGTTTATGTCATATGCTTCCTATCAGATAGAAAACATAGATTTAGGGGACTCAGTTATACCTGCCTTGGAGAACAAGCTACCTTTAAGGGAGAAATTTTCAGTAAAATACTGCTTTTTAAAAATGCCTTATATATTTCCTAAAGTAAATCCACTTTCATTTCCTCTAAAAAATGTTGTATTAGCTTTCTATTTGTGTTACTATATGCCATTAAAACTATAAATTCTGATTTAAAAATACCTGGGATTCCTTTGCATTCAAGTCTACCCAAGTTTTCCATTTTGTATTCTAGAAAAGGTGTCAAGCACATTCCATCTTATTGGTTGTCCAGAAAGATATTCATTATTTTTCTTTGAAATCTCAGAAATGCTTCATATATCATGCTTTTTAGTTTATTCAAGTTTTGGTGATACTACTATTGGAGGACTTTTCAAAACATCATAGCTCTCAGATTTTCTACAAGGTGTAGAAATTTCCCCTCAACATTCCTATACCAAGTCTAGCAAATGTGACATAGCAAGGAATAGGAACAGAGATCAAAGTATGCACAGGAGGAGGTGATCCTATAGCTGACCAATAGTTAGGTGGTGTTGTCATTAGAAATTCTAAATAAAAATGATGTTTATAGACATATATCAATTATTTCAAATTTTTCACTAATAAAAAAGGCATGAACAACAAAATTCTATAAGGCTTTGGGATAACTGACATTACCCCAAAAATGACGGATGAAGTCAGTCATTCCAAAGATAGCAGACTGACCAAAGTTCAACTAAACTGTAAAAGAAAGTCTGGAATTTTAGCCAGTTTGGAACAGTTCTCTAGTACAATAAATAAAAAAGTACCTCATAATCATTTCAAATGAAAAAGCCATATAAGTATCAACATCTCACTCCAAAAGTAAGACTTCAGTTCATTCGTACACTAAGAATGATAGAATACCCAGTTGTGTGTTTACTGAGGAGATACTAAAAATAAAGAAAAAAAAAGGGCATAATTCTATAATGTTAAACATAGTGTTAGACAACCTCCTAATGAGCCAATGACATTTTTTCACTCTTATTTTTTTCTTTTTGACTATGGCATTTTCTTAAAGAAAAATGATATATCTGGACAGAGAAGCGTCCAATTGTATAATTTAACTTTTTTATATTTTTTTAAGATTTATTTATTTATTTATTTATTTATTTTGGGCAGGGGTCACATTGGAGAGGGAGGGGAGCGGGTGGGCCACTTCTACTGGTCTTTCATTTATCTATTTTCATCCATCTTTGTTCTTTGGCCTGTGTGGGCCTCCCATCACAGTGGTCTCTCTTGTTGCAGAGGGCCGGCTCTGGGCGCATGCACTCCAGAGTTCTGGCTCAGTAATTGGACACATCATTCCAGCCACTCCGCGACACGTGGAATCTTCCCAAGCCAGGGATCAAACTGGCGCCCCTTGCACTGTAAGGCGGTGTCCCTACCCAATGGACCACCAGGGGAAGCCCCTGTATAATTTAACTTTGAAGTGTATTTTGGTCAAGTTCCTCTTCTCATTAATGAAGCATCTAAAACATCTCTCAACTCATAAAGGTCACAGGTTTTAAGAACAGTTCCTTTTCCCCAGAACTCTTCCCTTCCAAAACATTTTTCCACAGTTGTTTGGTTCCTTTCTTCCCTCTTCCCTAACATTTTCCTTCTAAAAATATGTATTCTGGTACATAACAATTAAATTTCACTAATACCCAAAATTTGGCATGAACAACAAAATTTATAAGGCTTTGGGATAACTGACATTACCCCAAAAATGACGGATGAAGTCAGTCATTCCAAAGATAGCAGACTGACCAAAGTTCAACTAAACTGTAAAAGAAAGTCTGGAATTTTAGCCAGTTTGGAACAGTTCTCTAGTACAATAAATAAAAAAGTACCTCATAATCATTTCAAATGAAAAAGCCATATAAGTATCAACATCTCACTCCAAAAGTAAGACTTCAGTTCATTCGTACACTAAGAATGATAGAATACCCAGTTGTGTGTTTACTGAGGAGATACTAAAAATAAAGAAAAAAAGGGCATAATTCTATAATGTTAAACATAGTGTTAGACAACCTCCTAATGAGCCAATGACATTTTTTCACTCTTATTTTTTTCTTTTTGACTATGGCATTTTCTTAAAGAAAAATGATATATCTGGACAGAGAAGCGTCCAATTGTATAATTTAACTTTTTTATATTTTTTTAAGATTTATTTATTTATTTATTTATTTATTTTGGGCAGGGGTCACATTGGAGAGGGAGGGGAGCGGGTGGGCCACTTCTACTGGTCTTTCATTTATCTATTTTCATCCATCTTTGTTCTTTGGCCTGTGTGGGCCTCCCATCACAGTGGTCTCTCTTGTTGCAGAGGGCCGGCTCTGGGCGCATGCACTCCAGAGTTCTGGCTCAGTAATTGGACACATCATTCCAGCCACTCCGCGACACGTGGAATCTTCCCAAGCCAGGGATCAAACTGGCGCCCCTTGCACTGTAAGGCGGTGTCCCTACCCAATGGACCACCAGGGGAAGCCCCTGTATAATTTAACTTTGAAGTGTATTTTGGTCAAGTTCCTCTTCTCATTAATGAAGCATCTAAAACATCTCTCAACTCATAAAGGTCACAGGTTTTAAGAACAGTTCCTTTTCCCCAGAACTCTTCCCTTCCAAAACATTTTTCCACAGTTGTTTGGTTCCTTTCTTCCCTCTTCCCTAACATTTTCCTTCTAAAAATATGTATTCTGGTACATAACTAATTGTAGCTGAAAGTCTAAGGCTCTTACTGTCAAATGAAGGAATCTTATTGTTAAAGCAAGAGTTTGGATATGTTGACTGATGTAGTAGTGTCTATCCAAAATTGATTAAATTAAGGCACATCTTGAATATATAAATAGTCATCAGTTTACTAAAAACAGACATATGGAAATTACTGAATATACTATAACATAAGCCAGTTAAAGTTTAATCCAAAGAAAGAAGATTCTAGACTATTTAGTGAAAGAAAAGATTAGAAGCTTTCTCACAGAAAACTAAGTCACCTTGAAATATGGATGAGACAATGCCTCTTTAGAATGCTAACCACCAGGGTTCCCTGGTGGTCCAGTGGGAAGGGACACCACCTTGCAGTGCAAGGGGCACCAGTTTGATCTCTGGCCTGGGAGGATCCCACCTGCCATGGAGCGACTGGAGTCGTATGTCCAACTACCGAGCAGGAGCTCTGGAGCACATGCACCAAGCGTCGGTGCTCTGTGACAAGAGAGGCCACTGTGGTGGGAGGCCCACACAGGCCAAAGAACAAAGATAAATAAATGAAAGATCAGTACAAGTGGCCAAAAAAAAAAAAAAGAATGCTGACCACAGCAATAACTGTTTAATTCAAAGAAGTGCTGTCTTCTGATGAATTATAAATAAATATTTATGAAGAGAAAAGAGTTGACAGATGACTGGAGATGATTGACCATATCAGTGAATTAGTAATGGTTAAAAAGAAAGAACCCTATGAAAAATCAGTAATCTTGCTATTTACTTATTTTTCATATTGTACTCAAGGGAAGTTTTACTAATATAAGCATGACATGCACCAACAATAATAACTGTGAACTCAGTAAGTTAAATCTTCCCATAACTATCTTTTCTACTGAAAATAACAAAGTAATTCACCAATTTCTCGTCAAGTTATGTAAGGATCAGTTTAGTTCCACCACTGTATAGAAATATTGTCATTGCACTGAAGACAAACTAATCAAGTAGCAGTAGCCTCATTTGTGAAATTGCTGTGCATCTGGCATAGAACTGAGCAATCTATATGGCATATCATTTAATAATATTAGTAACTATGCAAAGAAATATTATCATTCCTACTAAAAATAGGCAAATATATACTCTTTATTATAGGAATTGAATGGTGATGACATTTTGGGTTTCACATTCATTCTATATCTTTATCATTTCTTCCCTATACTAGGAATTGTTGTTCAATCACCAAGTCATGTCTGACTCATGGCAAACCCATGGACTACAGCATGCCAGTCTTCCCTGTTCTTCACTATCTTTCAGAGTTTGTTCAAACTCATTCCCACTGAGTTGATAATACCATCCAACTATCTCATCCTCTGCTGTCCCCTTGCCTTTTTGCCTTCAATCTTTCCAAGCATCAGGGTCTTTTTAAAAGAATTAGCTCTTTACTTCTAGTTGCCAAAGTATTGGAGCTTCAGCTTTAGAATCAGTCCTTCCAATGAATGTTCAGGGTTGATTTGCTTTAGGATTAACTGGTTTCATCTTCCTCTTGTCTACGGGACTCAGAATTCTCCAACATCATAGTTCAACTAAGATAGATGAAGTAAAGCTCTTTACTCTCCACTGGAGGTCCGTCAAACAAAAAGACAATTATACCTTCTCAGCAACTCTTTAGACTCACTAATTATATCTGAAGGGCAAGGAAACGGCAACCTACTCCAGTATTCTTGCCTGGAGAATTCCATGAACTGAGGAGCCTTGAGGCCTGCAGTCCATGGGTTCCCAAAGTTGAATACGGCTGGAATGACTAAGAAGCAGCAGCATACCTAAATTGAAGCTAGCTGAGAGATAAGAGAAAATGCCACCTCAACCTATGCCTTATTCCTACATGGATTGTGAGAGTCTGAGCTTTGCAGACTTAAGTATCCATTGGGAAAGGAAAGGTCATGGTGAAATCTATCTTGTCTTTTTCTGTTAGAAGACAATGTAAAGCCTAGTTTCAATTTTTTTATGGTTTAATAATATCAGATAACTTTGTTGAAAGTATATTGTGTACTATGTACTTAACATATATTAATTCATTTTTAAAATGTTATTTATTTATTTGTTTTTAGCTATTCTGTGTTTTCACTGCTGCCACAGGCTATTCCCTAGTTGATGTGAGCAGGCTTCTTGTTGCAGTGACTTCTTTTGTTGTGGAACTCAGGCTCTAGGGCACATGGGCTTCAGTAGTTCGGGCACATGGGCTCAATAGTTGCAGCTCCGAGACTCTAGAACACAGGCTCCATAGTTGTGGCACACAGACTTAGTTGCTCCACAGCATGTGGGATCTTCCCAGATGAGGTATTGAACCCATATATCCTGCATTAGTAGGTGAATTCTTTAGCACTGAGCTACCAGGTAAACCCAGTTCATTTGTTCTTAATGACTAACCAATGAGAAAGGTTCTGTGATCTCTATTATAATCTTGTAGATAGGGAAACTGAGGTCGAGAATCTTTCAGGGACATGACCAGGTGATACAATGAGTTGAGAAGTTGGTTGAGATTCAAATCCCATCCATCTAGGTCATGAGGAATTCCTCAATTTGATCATTAATCTGCATTCCCCAGGTCCCAGACATCAGAGTGGCAATGCTCTCAGGTGCTTGGTCAGAATTCTCCAACATCATAGTTCAACTAAGATAGATGAAGTAAAGCTCTTTACTCTCCACTGGAGGTCCGTCAAACAAAAAGACAATTATACCTTCTCAGCAACTCTTTAGACTCACTAATTATATCTGAAGGGCAAGGAAACGGCAACCTACTCCAGTATTCTTGCCTGGAGAATTCCATGAACTGAGGAGCCTTGAGGCCTGCAGTCCATGGGTTCCCAAAGTTGAATACGGCTGGAATGACTAAGAAGCAGCAGCATACCTAAATTGAAGCTAGCTGAGAGATAAGAGAAAATGCCACCTCAACCTATGCCTTATTCCTACATGGATTGTGAGAGTCTGAGCTTTGCAGACTTAAGTATCCATTGGGAAAGGAAAGGTCATGGTGAAATCTATCTTGTCTTTTTCTGTTAGAAGACAATGTAAAGCCTAGTTTCAATTTTTTTATGGTTTAATAATATCAGATAACTTTGTTGAAAGTATATTGTGTACTATGTACTTAACATATATTAATTCTTTTTTAAAATGTTATTTATTTATTTGTTTTTAGCTATTCTGTGTTTTCACTGCTGCCACAGGCTATTCCCTAGTTGATGTGAGCAGGCTTCTTGTTGCAGTGACTTCTTTTGTTGTGGAACTCAGGCTCTAGGGCACATGGGCTTCAGTAGTTCGGGCACATGGGCTCAATAGTTGCAGCTCCGAGACTCTAGAACACAGGCTCCATAGTTGTGGCACACAGACTTAGTTGCTCCACAGCATGTGGGATCTTCCCAGATGAGGTATTGAACCCATATATCCTGCATTAGTAGGTGAATTCTTTAGCACTGAGCTACCAGGTAAACCCAGTTCATTTGTTCTTAATGACTAACCAATGAGAAAGGTTCTGTGATCTCTATTATAATCTTGTAGATAGGGAAACTGAGGTCGAGAATCTTTCAGGGACATGACCAGGTGATACAATGAGTTGAGAAGTTGGTTGAGATTCAAATCCCATCCATCTAGGTCATGAGGAATTCCTCAATTTGATCATTAATCTGCATTCCCCAGGTCCCAGACATCAGAGTGGCAATGCTCTCAGGTGCTTGGTAAGACAGCATATCCCTACTTAACAAGCTAAAGTTAATGTTAACTTTATTTAAATAAATTTAAAACTATATTGAAGAATAATATTCTTGACAGAATGACTTACCAGTGTCATTTTCACGTGTTAACTGGTGTTAATGAGAATTGATATGCCACTAATTAAGAGCGATTAACTTAATTTGGTTAGTATAGCAATTTGCAACCTTGAAATAAAGTTTTGACAGAAATAAATATCTTCAAATAGTATGTATTTTATATTATTAGTCAAATACAGTGAAGTTCATTATGTGATCAGTCAGTACAAAATAAGGCTTCCCTAGTGGCTTAGTTGATAAAGAACCCACCTGCAATGGGAGTGACCCAGGTTCAGTTCCTGGGTTGGAAAGATCTAGAGGAGGGCCTGACAACCCACTCCAGTATTCTTGCCTGGAGAGTCTCATGGACAGAGTCAGACATGACTGAAGTGACTTAGCATAGATGTATGAATGTAGGCTCTACAGCTCATTCCTAAAATGTTTTATCTCCCTTTATTTTCAAAGACAAAGTACACAAAATAAATACTACACCATTTTTTAGCCAAGAAAAGACTGTATAAATGATTTGCTAGAAATAATTTATACCTGGTGTAATATATAGACTAATTACCTTAGAGTTTTTGTATAAGACACAGGAATGAGGAACAAATAAATTCAAATAAAGTAACAAATTAGAGTTCTCAAACTAATGCCATAATTTAGTAATGATTTGATATAAGGAAATTTGCTTAAATTTCTGTACTTCAAATTTTCTCACCTGTAAAATAGGAATATTCATTGTTATTGCATGAATTTGTTATCAGGATTACATTGAGACAATACAAACAGCTAATATTTATTTTAAAATAGTTTCACAAATTCCAAAATTAATTTAAATTTTTAAAGAAATTTTTTCTGTAAACTGTAAAACTTTATCTGTAAAAACTTCTGTGTAATTATTAACATTATAATAACTATTAGCATTTGTTAAGTAATCAACATAGAATAATGTCTTCCCTAAATATTTTGAACCTAATGATGTCATTTGATCATTTAAATAATGCTTTAGGATGTCTTGCATCATGTCCACTAGATCATATCCCATACACTGTACATTCTGTAAATGTATGATAAACAAAAAGGGGGGGGTAAATTTCATTAACCCTGATCTGTCACTATATGCATAGTACTGGTTCAGGTGCCATTGGCACTGACATATGACTCATTGTCTCTATCCACAAAGAGTTTACTACTAGATTGGAAGAAAAAATTGAGGAAGAATTAATGAACATGATACTACATAATAAAGTTTTAATTGAATAGTAAAATTGGAGAATACAATTGCATATAATAATGTAAAAATTGAATTTCAATTACACCTAAGGATTGGTGAAGCATCTGAATTATCTAAAGAACACCTAAAGGAAATTTACCATAAGCGTGTTTCAGAAGGTTTTAGTCTCAAGAAACTTAGCTATGTGAAAGGAAACTTTCTGACAGCCCCACGGGCATTAAATTAATTCCATGATTAGTTAAAATGAATTCATTTACCCATTTTACTTACTTAAAAAAAATGTGATTGAGTTAGAATGATCATGGTGATAATGATTATCAGAACCAAGTGGAAATGTGTCACTGAATATTTTCAAACAAAGATAATAACTTTTTGATATTTTTAATATTTTATCATGAGAATCAAATTGTGAGTAGTTTGGAAACTGGGTCATTCACTTGCCTGTTTTCTCTCTAACTCGTTTCCTTTGCTGTTCCTTTGCTCCACAGTCTTCTGTTACTTTAAGTGTAGGCAGGCACTGGCAGGAGACTGAGCAGATGAGGATGGGTGAAATCTGATTATTTCTCATTCTCTCTAATTCTCTCAGCTTTTGTGCTGATATGGTTCTATCTGTCTTTTCTTTCATGATTCTAATACATATTGGATATCCCCCCTCTGTCATTCATTTCGTGCATGGTGGTCTTAGCACTTGTTTTCTATTAGCAATAACCTTTTATTATTGTCTTTCTAGCTCTAAAGCTGAGGGTACTTTCTATATGCATTTCACTTTGAGTTGTCACACAGTCATGTGTTCCTGTACTGAAAATTATCTTTTCTATGCATCTATGTCTAGTTCCGAAGTTGAATTACTCTATAGAATTATCTGGACCTTAAGCACAAGAGAATTCAGAAAGATTTTTTTATCTGATGGATTCCTTAAATCAGGGTGGCTACTCTTTTACATTTCCAATAACACCTTTACACTTCTGTTACAAAATTTCATACACTAAGGTATTGGTGCAAGCATTTTGATAAAGGTTATCTAGATAAAAAAATTGAGGAAGAATTAATGAACATGATACTACATAATAAAGTTTTAATTGAATAGTAAAATTGGAGAATACAATTGCATATAATAATGTAAAAATTGAATTTCAATTACACCTAAGGATTGGTGAAGCATCTGAATTATCTAAAGAACACCTAAAGGAAATTTACCATAAGCGTGTTTCAGAAGGTTTTAGTCTCAAGAAACTTAGCTATGTGAAAGGAAACTTTCTGACAGCCCCACGGGCATTAAATTAATTCCATGATTAGTTAAAATGAATTCATTTACCCATTTTACTTACTTAAAAAAAATGTGATTGAGTTAGAATGATCATGGTGATAATGATTATCAGAACCAAGTGGAAATGTGTCACTGAATATTTTCAAACAAAGATAATAACTTTTTGATATTTTTAATATTTTATCATGAGAATCAAATTGTGAGTAGTTTGGAAACTGGGTCATTCACTTGCCTGTTTTCTCTCTAACTCGTTTCCTTTGCTGTTCCTTTGCTCCACAGTCTTCTGTTACTTTAAGTGTAGGCAGGCACTGGCAGGAGACTGAGCAGATGAGGATGGGTGAAATCTGATTATTTCTCATTCTCTCTAATTCTCTCAGCTTTTGTGCTGATATGGTTCTATCTGTCTTTTCTTTCATGATTCTAATACATATTGGATATCCCCCCTCTGTCATTCATTTCGTGCATGGTGGTCTTAGCACTTGTTTTCTATTAGCAATAACCTTTTATTATTGTCTTTCTAGCTCTAAAGCTGAGGGTACTTTCTATATGCATTTCACTTTGAGTTGTCACACAGTCATGTGTTCCTGTACTGAAAATTATCTTTTCTATGCATCTATGTCTAGTTCCGAAGTTGAATTACTCTATAGAATTATCTGGACCTTAAGCACAAGAGAATTCAGAAAGATTTTTTTATCTGATGGATTCCTTAAATCAGGGTGGCTACTCTTTTACATCCATAACACCTTTCAGACAATGGGTGAGCTAACACTTCTGTTACTCTGTAGCTAAACACCGTTTCCTGTACTTAATGGGCAGTAAAGACAGTGCTTCCAGTCTCTTTCCATGTGTGATGTGTCCTTGTAGGTACAGATTTGGGGAGTAGGGTAAACTTGCCTTATAGAAAAGATAATTTTCAATGCAGGAAAATGACATCAACAAATACTGAAAATGCTGGAAGTGAGAGAGGGTGTGAGGAACAGCAGACTAGGAGTCAAACTGAGTTTGATTAGTTTTATTTCCATAATTAACCAGCTGTGTGACTTAAGGCTGATTGTGGAGAAGGGAAATTCAATTGAAAAAATATATAGAATAGTTCATAAATATGACACAAAAACAAAACAAGGAAAATGCTGTATCAATGTGATATAGTTTCCCATTTGTCTCCTAGTTTTGTTTTGTTTTTGTTTTCTGTGACTTTTTCTAATAATTTTAAAGGAATCTATTCTTTCCAGATATTAGGTAGCTATGACAAAGGTTTAAAGTGGGAGGAGTAGAAAATTCAGGGAAAGAGAGGACTTCAAGAATGATAATTTTCCAGAAACGGTAGGATTGAATGAGTTTTGTGTTATTATGAGATATGAAGCAAAGATGTTATTACTAATGTTTGGAGAGTGAAAAAGGAAGCATAAGACATAGATGTGACAGGGAGAAGCTAAATCTATTTTGCTCCTGGTATTTTCTTCAAATGCCTAGCCAATCTCTTGGCATGTTAGAAGTCATCAGCAACTAAATTAATTACTATTTCTGTAAATAAAGTATAAATTGGTGTGCTTGTTATGAATTCCTGTAGTGTCTTACACATCCTAATGAGAAGTGTAATGCTCACAGAAGACAGAAAAGTGGCTATATTATTGCATTCTGGGTTGAGAACAGAACGTTTTGAAACCAAGAGTCAAAGAGTTACACTGTAAGAATTACAGTGCAAGAATTGTAGAATGTGAAGTTGGTTTAATCGGGCTTACTTTTGTAGTCCTGCTGAGTTACTGTTATCCAAAACACACAAAAGCTGTTTCACCTTGTTCACAGTTTCTGTTAATGACCTTTACATCCATAACACCTTTCAGACAATGGGTGAGCTAACACTTCTGTTACTCTGTAGCTAAACACCGTTTCCTGTACTTAATGGGCAGTAAAGACAGTGCTTCCAGTCTCTTTCCATGTGTGATGTGTCCTTGTAGGTACAGATTTGGGGAGTAGGGTAAACTTGCCTTATAGAAAAGATAATTTTCAATGCAGGAAAATGACATCAACAAATACTGAAAATGCTGGAAGTGAGAGAGGGTGTGAGGAACAGCAGACTAGGAGTCAAACTGAGTTTGATTAGTTTTATTTCCATAATTAACCAGCTGTGTGACTTAAGGCTGATTGTGGAGAAGGGAAATTCAATTGAAAAAATATATAGAATAGTTCATAAATATGACACAAAAACAAAACAAGGAAAATGCTGTATCAATGTGATATAGTTTCCCATTTGTCTCCTAGTTTTGTTTTGTTTTTGTTTTCTGTGACTTTTTCTAATAATTTTAAAGGAATCTATTCTTTCCAGATATTAGGTAGCTATGACAAAGGTTTAAAGTGGGAGGGAGTAGAAAATTCAGGGAAAGAGAGGACTTCAAGAATGATAATTTTCCAGAAACGGTAGGATTGAATGAGTTTTGTGTTATTATGAGATATGAAGCAAAGATGTTATTACTAATGTTTGGAGAGTGAAAAAGGAAGCATAAGACATAGATGTGACAGGGAGAAGCTAAATCTATTTTGCTCCTGGTATTTTCTTCAAATGCCTAGCCAATCTCTTGGCATGTTAGAAGTCATCAGCAACTAAATTAATTACTATTTCTGTAAATAAAGTATAAATTGGTGTGCTTGTTATGAATTCCTGTAGTGTCTTACACATCCTAATGAGAAGTGTAATGCTCACAGAAGACAGAAAAGTGGCTATATTATTGCATTCTGGGTTGAGAACAGAACGTTTTGAAACCAAGAGTCAAAGAGTTACACTGTAAGAATTACAGTGCAAGAATTGTAGAATGTGAAGTTGGTTTAATCGGGCTTACTTTTGTAGTCCTGCTGAGTTACTGTTATCCAAAACACACAAAAGCTGTTTCACCTTGTTCACAGTTTCTGTTAATGACTTTTTCCAGATAAAATGTTTTCACTGTGTGATCATTGAGGTCAGAGCATTGTTTCAATATAATTGTTTTTGGTTACCTCTTATTCCTTTTAGAAAATGGCATAAAAAGATTAAAGTTTAGTAAAAGTCTTTGCTTTTTTTTTTGCTGGATAAGTGAAATACCTGTAAATGGTCAGATGGAAACATGGTTGAGTGTTTCAAAAAATAAATTTACACCGTTGTTGATAGTTTTAAAATATTATTTGTACATTAAGGATATTAAACCTGCCATTGCAAGAAGAGTAACTATTGTAATGTTTGTGCTTTTTCAGTTTGGTATTAAATTATCCAGTTATCTCATATACAAAAGCTTTGCAGGCACACTATTTTCTCTGAGTATCAGCTAGTCACTAACACTTGCTTGTTACAGCCACACATTAAAACTACTTGTAGAATTTTCCTAAACACTGATGCTTAATTCCCATTTCCAGAGAATTTTTATTTAATGTTTCATTGTAGAGGTAGAACAAGATATTTTAAGCTACAGCTTGGTTTTGCATTCTTCTGTAGACTAAACAAAACAGGAAAAAAATATATGGCAGTATTTCTCTTCTATTATAAACTTATAATCTTCATAATTTGGTAATCATTCAAGACTTAAAGTCCTACAGGAAATTGAAGTGGAGGGAACCCTTTGAGAACAAAAACTGGTGACAATCAGGTTCAATATTTTATATACGGTAGTAGAAGCCTTCATAGAAAGGCTGAGTAGAGGAGAAATTAGGATGGAGTTTAGGACTGGAGTCAAATTTCATGAGGAGAAATTGTTAGCACTGTATCACTAGTATCTCTAAAACATGAGAGATTTTATAAAACACTCTTTTGCTTGTGTGATGCCAGTAGACAACTGGCATTAAAATGTCCCCAAATATAATGGTTTTATTATATGATATAACTACAGTTCCACCAAAATTTTAAGGTGTGTGACCTCATTTCCTAACAAACTATTAATGTACATATGACTTAATTTTCCAGTCTAAACTCCTAGTGTCCTACTTCCTACAGTGATCTCACAAGCCATCCTCTTCCTCCTCCAATGCCCTCACTTGTAGTAAAATAATCTAATCTCATATTTGCTGAGATAGCTTCCAACTCCTCCAACAATTGGCCAATACCTCCACCGCTAACTTTTCCTTTCTAATTCTGACAATGAATGGAAGTAGTTTTCTTCCTACAGTCTCACATTTGCTCTAGATTTCAATCCTGGTTCACTCCGAAATAGGGAGTCAATTCTTTCTTAACGTAATTATCCTCTTTATCCTTCAAAGTCTTATTGAATTTCTTCTCATGAGGGGAGACACCCAGTGATTTAGAGTCCATTGTTTTGTGGGGGATGGAGACACAAAGAGGGGGTTTAAATTCCTTATAGCATCTAATCTTATATGCAACCTGTAAATTGTTGACTAAACGGTAGTCTTTCACATTATGCTTTGTTGCTGTTCTTCACTCCCTAAAGTCATGTCTGACTCTTTGGGACCCCATGAACTGCAGCATGCTAGACTCTTCTGTCCTCCACTATCTCCTGGAGTTTTCTCCAAAATCATCCACTAAGTCAGTGATGCTATCTAACCATCTCAACCTCTGCCACCTCTGTCTTCTTTGCCCTTCAATCTTTTCAAGAACCAAAGTCTTGTGCAATGAGTTGCACGTCACATCACGTGACCAAAGTATTGGAGCTTCAGCTTCAGCATCCTTTCTTCTCTGTTTTTCTTTTCTTTCTTTCTTTTTTTTTTTTTCTTTTTTTGTGGGCCAATTCTATTGGTCTTTCATTTATCTATTTTCATCCATCTTTGTTCTTTGGCCTGTGAAGGCCTCCCATCACAGTGGCTTCTGTTTCTGCAGTACACCAGCTCTAGGCACATGCGTTCCAGAGCTCTGGCTCTGTAGTTGGACACATCTATTCAGCTGCTCCATGGCACCTGAGATATTCCCAGGCCAGGGATCGAACTGGCACCCCTTGCACAGCAAGGCAGTGTCCTTACCCACTGGACTACCAGGGAAGCCCAGGACCAGTTCTTCCAATGAATATTTGGGGTGGATTTCCTTTAGGATTGACCGATTTGATCTCTTCGTTACCCAAGGGACTCTTACAAGTCTTCTCCAGCACAATTTGAAAGCCTCAGTTCTCAGGCACGCAGCCTTCTTTATGGTCCAACCTTCATATCTGTATATGACTACTGGAAAAACCATAACTCTGACTCTATGTACCTTCGTCAGTAAAGCAATTGTCTCTCATTTTTAAATATGCTGTCTAGGTTTGTCATAAGCTTTCTTCCAAGGAGTAAGCAATTTTTAAAATTTTATAACGGTATGTCATCTGTCCACAGTGATTTTGGAGTCCAAGAAAAGAAAAATCTGTCTCTGCTTCCATTTTTCTCCCTTCTATTTGCCAAAAAGTAATGGGACTATGATCTTAGTTTTCAAATGCTGAGGTTTCTTTCTTCTTCCTTTTTTTTTTTTTTTTAATTGAAGGATAATTGCTTTACAGAATTTTGCTGTTCTCTTCCAAACATCAACACAAATCATAACTATGCATATGTCCTCTCACTCATCAATTTCGCCCCCATCTCCCTCCCCATTCCACCCATAGAGATTGTTATAGAGTCCCTGTTTAGGTTTCTTAAATCATAGAGCAAATTCCCATTAGCTATCTATTTTACATATGATGATGTAAATTCCCGTGTTACTTTCTTCATACATCTCACTGTCTTCTTCCCCCACCCTAGATATGTAAGTCAGTTCTGTGTCTGTATCTTCATCGGGATTCTGCAAATAAATTCATCAGTATCATCTTTCTAGATGCCATATATATGCATTAGTATATAGTATGTATCTTTCTCCTTCTGACTTACTTCACTCTTTATAATAGGTTCTAGCTTCTTTGAGTCTGTCCTGACTCAAATGCATTGTTTTCTTTTTTATGGATGAGTAATAATCCATTGTATATATGTACCACAGCTTCTTTGCCCATTCATCTAACAATGGACATCTAGGTTGCTTCTATGTTCTAGCTAATGTAAATAGTGCTGCAGTGAACAATGATATGCATGTGTCTTTTTCAATTTTGGTTTCCTCATGGTATATGCCTAGTAGTGGGATTGGTGGATATATGGTGGTTTTATGCCTAGTTTTTAATGGAATCTTCATACCATCTTCCATAGTGGCTGTATCAGTTTACCTTCTCACAGGCTGTGCAAGAGGATTCCCTTTTCTCCACACTCTTTCCAGCGTTTATTGTTTGTAGACTTTTTGATGATGGCCATTCTGACTGGTGTGAGGTGATAGCTCATTGTAGTCTTGATTTGCATTTCTCTTATAATAAATGATGTTGAGCATCTTTTCATGTGTTTCTTGGCCATCTGTATGTCTTCTTTGGAGAAATGTTTGTTTAGATCTTTTTTTCAATTTCTGATTGAATTGCTTGGCTTTTTTTTTTTTTTTCTTTTTTGGTATTGAGTTGTATGAGCTACTTGTATATTTTGGAAATTAATCCTTTTTCAGTTGTTTCATTTGCTATTATTTTCTCCTGTTTTGAGGATTGCATTTGCACCTTGTTTATGGTTTCCTTTACTGTGCAAAACTTTTAAGTTTAACTAGATCCAACTTGATTATTTTTGGTTTTATTTCCATTACTCTAGAAGGCAGGTCATAGAAGATCCTGCTTTGATTTATGTTATCAAGTGTTCTGCTTGTTTTTCTCTAAGAGTTTTATAGTTTCAGGTCTTAAACTTAGGCCTTTAATCCATTTTGAGTTCATCTTTGTATATGGTGTAAGAAAGTGTTCTAATTTCATTATTTTACATGTAACTGTCCAATTTTCCCAGCACTGGTTATTGAGGAGGCTGTCTTTCCCCCATTGTATAGTCTTGCCTCTTTTGTCAAAAATAAGGTGCAATATGTTTGTGGTTTGCCTCTGGCCTCTCTATCTTGCTCCATTGGTCTGTATTTATGTTTTTGTGCCAGTATCATACTATCCTGATGACTGTTGCTTTTTAGTATAGTCTGCAGTCAGGAAGGTTTTCTCCACCTCCATTCTCCTTTCTCAAGACTGCTTTGGCTATTTGGGGTCTTTTGTGTTCCTGTATGAATTGTTATATTTTTTGTTCGAGTTCTGTGAAAAAGGTCATTGGTAATTTGATATGCATGTGTCTTTCAATTTTGGTTTCCTCATGGTATATGCCTAGTAGTGGGATTGGTGGATATATGGTGGTTTTATGCCTAGTTTTTAATGGAATCTTCATACCATCTTCCATAGTGGCTGTATCAGTTTACCTTCTCACAGGCTGTGCAAGAGGATTCCCTTTTCTCCACACTCTTTCCAGCGTTTATTGTTTGTAGACTTTTTGATGATGGCCATTCTGACTGGTGTGAGGTGATAGCTCATTGTAGTCTTGATTTGCATTTCTCTTATAATAAATGATGTTGAGCATCTTTTCATGTGTTTCTTGGCCATCTGTATGTCTTCTTTGGAGAAATGTTTGTTTAGATCTTTTTTTCAATTTCTGATTGAATTGCTTGGCTTTTTTTTTTTTTTTCTTTTTTGGTATTGAGTTGTATGAGCTACTTGTATATTTTGGAAATTAATCCTTTTTCAGTTGTTTCATTTGCTATTATTTTCTCCTGTTTTGAGGATTGCATTTGCACCTTGTTTATGGTTTCCTTTACTGTGCAAAACTTTTAAGTTTAACTAGATCCAACTTGATTATTTTTGGTTTTATTTCCATTACTCTAGAAGGCAGGTCATAGAAGATCCTGCTTTGATTTATGTTATCAAGTGTTCTGCTTGTTTTTCTCTAAGAGTTTTATAGTTTCAGGTCTTAAACTTAGGCCTTTAATCCATTTTGAGTTCATCTTTGTATATGGTGTAAGAAAGTGTTCTAATTTCATTATTTTACATGTAACTGTCCAATTTTCCCAGCACTGGTTATTGAGGAGGCTGTCTTTCCCCCATTGTATAGTCTTGCCTCTTTTGTCAAAAATAAGGTGCAATATGTTTGTGGTTTGCCTCTGGCCTCTCTATCTTGCTCCATTGGTCTGTATTTATGTTTTTGTGCCAGTATCATACTATCCTGATGACTGTTGCTTTTTAGTATAGTCTGCAGTCAGGAAGGTTTTCTCCACCTCCATTCTCCTTTCTCAAGACTGCTTTGGCTATTTGGGGTCTTTTGTGTTCCTGTATGAATTGTTATATTTTTTGTTCGAGTTCTGTGAAAAAGGTCATTGGTAATTTGATAGCGATCACATTGATTCTGTAGATTACATTTGGCAATATAGTCTTTGCACAATGTTGATTCTTCCAACTCGGGAACATGAAATATCTATCCTTCTGTTTATGTTGTCTTTGGTTTCTTATAGTTTCTTATAGCTCAGTGTCTTATAGTTTTGTGTATATAGTTCTTTTGACTCCTTAGGTAGGTATATTCCTAGATATTTTATTCTTTTTACTGCAATGATAAATGGGCTTGATTCCTTGAATTCTCTTTCTGATTTTTCATTGTCAGTATATCGTAATGCATGTAATTTCTGTGTATTGATTTTGTTTTCTGTGACTATGCTAAATTCACTGATTAGCTTTAGTAATTTTCTGATAGTATCTTTAGGATTTTCTATGTATAGTATCATGTCATCTGCAAAAAGTGAGACGTTTACTTCTTCTTTTCCAATCTAAATTCCTTTTCTTTCTTTGTCTTATTAATTGTTGTAGCTAGGATTTCCAAAACTTAATTAAATAATAGTGGTGAGTGGACACTGTTATCCTGTTCCTGATCTTAGAAGAGGATATTTTGGTTTTCACCATTAAAAATACTGTTTGTTGCTCTCATCTTCCCCTCTGTGTGTGGGTCATCTACTGAGATTTGCTACTACAGATGCCCTAAAAGACGTGGGTCTGCCCCAGTAAGGGCCAGGTGTGAAGGTGGTGCAGCTGCTTTAAGTCAGAGCATCTTTGTATATGGTGTAAGAAAGTGTTCTAATTTCATTATTTTACATGTAACTGTCCAATTTTCCCAGCACTGGTTATTGAGGAGGCTGTCTTTCCCCCATTGTATAGTCTTGCCTCTTTTGTCAAAAATAAGGTGCAATATGTTTGTGGTTTGCCTCTGGCCTCTCTATCTTGCTCCATTGGTCTGTATTTATGTTTTTGTGCCAGTATCATACTATCCTGATGACTGTTGCTTTTTAGTATAGTCTGCAGTCAGGAAGGTTTTCTCCACCTCCATTCTCCTTTCTCAAGACTGCTTTGGCTATTTGGGGTCTTTTGTGTTCCTGTATGAATTGTTATATTTTTTGTTCGAGTTCTGTGAAAAAGGTCATTGGTAATTTGATAGCGATCACATTGATTCTGTAGATTACATTTGGCAATATAGTCTTTGCACAATGTTGATTCTTCCAACTCGGGAACATGAAATATCTATCCTTCTGTTTATGTTGTCTTTGGTTTCTTATAGTTTCTTATAGCTCAGTGTCTTATAGTTTTGTGTATATAGTTCTTTTGACTCCTTAGGTAGGTATATTCCTAGATATTTTATTCTTTTTACTGCAATGATAAATGGGCTTGATTCCTTGAATTCTCTTTCTGATTTTTCATTGTCAGTATATCGTAATGCATGTAATTTCTGTGTATTGATTTTGTTTTCTGTGACTATGCTAAATTCACTGATTAGCTTTAGTAATTTTCTGATAGTATCTTTAGGATTTTCTATGTATAGTATCATGTCATCTGCAAAAAGTGAGACGTTTACTTCTTCTTTTCCAATCTAAATTCCTTTTCTTTCTTTGTCTTATTAATTGTTGTAGCTAGGATTTCCAAAACTTAATTAAATAATAGTGGTGAGTGGACACTGTTATCCTGTTCCTGATCTTAGAAGAGGATATTTTTGGTTTTTCACCATTAAAAATAATGTTTGTTGATTTCATCTTCACCTCTGTGTGTGGGTCATCTACTGAGATTTGCTACTAAAGATGCCCTAAAAGACGTGGGTCTGCCCCAGTAAGGGCCAGGTGTGAAGGTGGTGCAGCTGCTTTAAGTCAGAGAAGCCTTGGAAGAACTAGACATTCATGATATCTGGTGGGCAGGGTAGCTGGATATGTGGTGCTCTATAAGGAAATGGAAACTCGTTCCAGCTTTCCTGCCTGGAGAATCCCTCAGGCAGACAAACCGGACAGGGCACAGTCCAAAGGTTCGCAAAAGACTTGAGCAAAGCACTGCCTCGTGCATAGATGCAGAATCTTTTCCTAGCATCTAACATCTCTGTCCCAGTGGAGATCAGGCATGGAGGTGGCATGGGTTCTTGGACTGAAGGGACCCTGGCAATGCTGGCTATGTAGGAGCACCAGCATCTAAAGTCACAGGAGATAATGACACTATAGGGGTCTTTCTAGCTGGTAGCAGCTCTGCTACAGTGAGGACTGAGCATGAAGAGGGCACAGAGGCTTGGCTCACATGGACCCTGGTGGCACCAAGTATTCAGGGACACAGACTCCTCCAGATGCAAGACCTACCTATGGCCCTATCAACATCTTTTTCTTGCTTCTGGCAACTCGTGATCAGTCGTTTTCTGTTGCTCTGCCTGTTTAGGCACTAAAAGGGTCCCCCTGACTGAGGTGCTTCTCTGTTTCTGGGCACAACAAGCAAATAAAACTGCCCACTCCTGACTGGGGTCCTATTGTGTTGTTTAGCATGTCATGCTTTAAAAGGGCTGTCCTGGTTGCAGTCCCTTCTGGTTTTTGGCACATCAGGCACTTGAAGGGTCAGTTTCTCTATAGTTTAGCTGCTGATGTTAGTGAGTTAGGAGAGAAGGGCTATAGTGATGTCTTCACTCCCTATACATGATTCAGCGCCATGACCTTGCCTCCATGGCTGCCTGGTTTTCCACCAAAGCTTTTTTCCACCACAGTCTCCTCCTTCATGTCCCCTCAAGCTGACTCCACTCAGTCAACAGCAGACTTAACCCTAGAATTGCTCCAGAATTTACCCAAGATCCCAGCTTCAGTGTCTTACAGGAGACCCATATCCCTGTCTGAGGTATGTATGGCTGCAGCAAGAAATATCTGTGCGATTCTCCTTACATTCAGACTGTCACAGATCAGCTGCTTCACTCTCAGTCTCAGATGTTTCTCCTCTGTCTCAATTTCCCTAATGTAGGGGTCGGACTCATACTTCAGTTTTCCCACCAGCTGATGGAAGGTCCAGTCTTACTAACTCTACTCTTTTCCCCCCTAATTCCTCCACCCTACTGGGTTTTGCATGGTCCTTTATACTCTTTTCCTATTGTCAGGTTCTCCTGCCTGCTCCCAACTCATGTTCTTCAAGACCTTCTGTGTCTGAAGGTGAATTCTTGATAAATCCTTGAAGAACGATGCATCCAGGTCCACCTATTCTTCCACAATATTGCTTTTACTCTCCTGAATGTTGAGTTTTAAGCCATCCTTTTCATTCTCTTCGTTCAGCTTCATCAAGACGATCTTTATTTTCTCTTTACTTTCTGTCATTGGAGTGCTATTATCTGTATGTCTGAGATTGTTGATATTTCCCTCAACAATCTTGGTTCCAGCATGTTATTCATCTAGCCTGGCATTTCTCATGATGTATGACCTAAATCAAATCCCTTATGATTATACAGTGGAAGTGATAAATAGATTCAAGTGATTTGCTTTCACAGACAGGTTGCCTAAAGAGCTATGGATGGAGGTTAATGACATTGTAGAGGAGGCAGTGATCAAAACCAACCCCAAGAAAAAGAAACACAAAAAGGCAAAATGGTTGTCTGAGGAGGCTTACAAACTGCTGAGAAAAGAAAAGAAGTGAAAAGTAAAGGAGAAAAGAAAACATACACCCAATTGAGTGCAGAGTTCCAGAGAATAGCAAGGAGATATCAGAAAGCCTTCTTAGGTAAGCAATGCAAAGAAGTAGAGGAAAACAATAGAATAGAAAATACAAGTGATCTCTTCAAGAAAATTAGAGATACCCAGGAGACATTTCAGGCAAAGATAGGCACAATACACAACAGAAATGGTATGGATCTAACAGAAGCAGATGTTAAGAAGAGGTGGAAAGCATACATAGAACTATACAAAAAAAAAAAGATATTAAGTACCTGGATAACCACAATGGTATGATCACTCACCTATAGCTAGACATCTAAGATTGCAAAATCAAGTTGGCCCTAGGAAGCATTACTATAAACAAAACTAGTGGAGGTAATAGAATTCCAGTTGAACTATTTCAAATCTTAAAAGCTTATACTATACTGTTAAAGTGCTGTACTCAATATATCAACAAATTTGGAAAACTCAGCAGTGGCCTCAGTCCTAGACCAGGTCAGTGTTCATTCCAATACAAAAAAAGGCCAATGTCAAAGAATGTTCAAACTACTGTACATTTTCGATGATTTCACACACTAGCAAAATAATGGTCAAAATCCTCCAAAGGTCAGTGAAGGTGAATTCTTGATAAATCCTTGAAGAACGATGCATCCAGGTCCACCTATTCTTCCACAATATTGCTTTTACTCTCCTGAATGTTGAGTTTTAAGCCATCCTTTTCATTCTCTTCGTTCAGCTTCATCAAGACGATCTTTATTTTCTCTTTACTTTCTGTCATTGGAGTGCTATTATCTGTATGTCTGAGATTGTTGATATTTCCCTCAACAATCTTGGTTCCAGCATGTTATTCATCTAGCCTGGCATTTCTCATGATGTATGACCTAAATCAAATCCCTTATGATTATACAGTGGAAGTGATAAATAGATTCAAGTGATTTGCTTTCACAGACAGGTTGCCTAAAGAGCTATGGATGGAGGTTAATGACATTGTAGAGGAGGCAGTGATCAAAACCAACCCCAAGAAAAAGAAACACAAAAAGGCAAAATGGTTGTCTGAGGAGGCTTACAAACTGCTGAGAAAAGAAAAGAAGTGAAAAGTAAAGGAGAAAAGAAAACATACACCCAATTGAGTGCAGAGTTCCAGAGAATAGCAAGGAGATATCAGAAAGCCTTCTTAGGTAAGCAATGCAAAGAAGTAGAGGAAAACAATAGAATAGAAAATACAAGTGATCTCTTCAAGAAAATTAGAGATACCCAGGAGACATTTCAGGCAAAGATAGGCACAATACACAACAGAAATGGTATGGATCTAACAGAAGCAGATGTTAAGAAGAGGTGGAAAGCATACATAGAACTATACCAAAACCACAAGATATTAAGTACCTGGATAACCACAATGGTATGATCACTCACCTATAGCTAGACATCTAAGATTGCAAAATCAAGTTGGCCCTAGGAAGCATTACTATAAACAAAACTAGTGGAGGTAATAGAATTCCAGTTGAACTATTTCAAATCTTAAAAGCTTATACTATACTGTTAAAGTGCTGTACTCAATATATCAACAAATTTGGAAAACTCAGCAGTGGCCTCAGTCCTAGACCAGGTCAGTGTTCATTCCAATACAAAAAAAGGCCAATGTCAAAGAATGTTCAAACTACTGTACATTTTCGATGATTTCACACACTAGCAAAATAATGGTCAAAATCCTCCAAAGTAGGCTTCAACAGTATATGAACTGAGAACTTTCAGTTGTACAAGCTGGTTTTATAAAAGGTAGAGGAACCAAACTGAGAGATTAAATTGCCAACATCGGTTGGGTCACAGAAAGAGCAAGGCAATTACAGAGAAACATCTAATTCTTCTTCACTGACTACACTAAAGTTTTGACCATGAAAAATTCTGAGAGACATGGGAATATCAGACCATCCTATCAGCCTCCTGTTGTATGCAGGACAAGAACTAACAGTTAGAAGTGGACACGGAACAGAAAATTGGTTCCAAGTTGGGAAAGGAGTACATCAAGGCTGTATACTGTCACTCTGCTTATTTAATTTGTACGCAGAGAACATCATGTGAAATGCCAGTCCAGATGAAGCAAAAGCTGGAATTGAGATTTCTGGTAGAAATATCAATAATGTCAGGCATGTAAATAATACCACCCTAATGGCAGAAAGTAAAGAGAAACTAAAGGTGATGAAGGTGAAAGAGGAGAGCTGGCCTAAAACTCAACATTCATAAAATGAAGATCATGGCATCCAATCCAATCAATGTCTGGCACTGAATCCAATAGATGTGCAAACAGTGGAAGTAGTGATGGACTTTATTTTCTTGGGCTCCAAAATCACTGTGGGTGGTGATTTCAGCCATGGAATTAAAAGACACTTGTTTCTTGGGAGAAACATTCTGAGAAACCTAGACAGCATATTCAAAAGCAGTGACATCACTTTCCCAACAAAGGTCCATATAATTAAAGCTATGGTTTTCCCATTAGTCATGTAGGGATGTGAGATTTGGACCACAAAGAAGGTTGAGTGTCGAAGAATTGATGCCTTTGTACTGTGGTGTTGGAGATGATTTCTGATATTCCCTTGGATTGCAAGGAGATCAAACCAGTTGATCCTAAAGGAATTCCACCCTGAATATTCATTGGAAGAACCCATGCTGAAGCTGAAGCTCCAACGCTTTGGCAACCTGACGTGAAGAGATGACTCATTTGAAAAACTCTTATGTTTGGAAAACTAGAAGGCAGAAGGAGAAGGGGATAAAAGAGGACAAGATGATCTGATGGTGTCACGAGTCAGTGGACATGAGTTTGAGCAAACTCCAGGAGTTGATTAATGACCAGGAAGCCTGGCATGCTGTAGCTCATGAGATCAAAAAGAGTCAAACATAACTGAGTGACTGAACTGAACTGACTCTCTTTATAAGTTAAATAAGCAATGTGACATCTAGACAGCCTTAACTTACTCCTTTCTCAATTTTTAACCAGTCTATTGTTCCCTAATCTGGTTCTAACCTGTGTTTCTTGAACCACATACAGGTTTCTCTGGAGTAGTAAGGTCGTTTGGTACTGCCATCTCTTTAAGAATTTTCTAGAATTTGTTGTGATGTATGCAGTCAAAGGCTTTACTGTAGTCTATGAAGTCAAATTAGTTTCTTTTTCTGGAGTTACCTTGCTTTCTCCATGATCCAATGAATGTGATTTGACTGGTTTCTCTGCTTTTCTAAACCCAGCTTGTACATCTGGAAGCTCTTGGTTCATGCAGAACTCAAGTCTAGCCCAAAGGATTTTTAAGCATAGTCTTGTTAATATGTGAAGTGAGCACAATTGTTCAGTAGTCTGAACATTCATTGATATTGCCACTTCTCCACAATGAAGATGTGCTCAATAAATGGGACTATACTTTATACTCCTTAAAGGAAGCAACCACGTTTTATTCAACATTCACTAACCAATACCTAGCACAGGATAGAGAATACAGAAGTACTTCCATACAGAGAGGAAAACATAGAATATGACTTATTTTTAAATAAGTTGTCCAGTATATCATCCATAGCTGATTTACAGTTTAAAGCTTAAAGAGAGCCTAGAGGCCTGATAAAATTTCCACATCACCCAAAATTGTCAATATTGTTATAGGCATTTAAAGGTGATAGCTTCATAAGACATCAGGGAGACTGACTTGCAAAACATCATATGAGTTTATAACAAATGGCCATTAAGTCACAGTCTGCTTGAAGGTTGATCAGCTTCAAAAAAAGACATCAGGGAACCCTATTTGGAAGACCCCATGCTGAAGCTGAAGCTCCAACGCTTTGGCAACCTGACGTGAAGAGATGACTCATTTGAAAAACTCTTATGTTTGGAAAACTAGAAGGCAGAAGGAGAAGGGGATAAAAGAGGACAAGATGATCTGATGGTGTCACGAGTCAGTGGACATGAGTTTGAGCAAACTCCAGGAGTTGATTAATGACCAGGAAGCCTGGCATGCTGTAGCTCATGAGATCAAAAAGAGTCAAACATAACTGAGTGACTGAACTGAACTGACTCTCTTTATAAGTTAAATAAGCAATGTGACATCTAGACAGCCTTAACTTACTCCTTTCTCAATTTTTAACCAGTCTATTGTTCCCTAATCTGGTTCTAACCTGTGTTTCTTGAACCACATACAGGTTTCTCTGGAGAGTAGTAAGGTCGTTTGGTACTGCCATCTCTTTAAGAATTTTCTAGAATTTGTTGTGATGTATGCAGTCAAAGGCTTTACTGTAGTCTATGAAGTCAAATTAGTTTCTTTTTCTGGAGTTACCTTGCTTTCTCCATGATCCAATGAATGTGATTTGACTGGTTTCTCTGCTTTTCTAAACCCAGCTTGTACATCTGGAAGCTCTTGGTTCATGCAGAACTCAAGTCTAGCCCAAAGGATTTTTAAGCATAGTCTTGTTAATATGTGAAGTGAGCACAATTGTTCAGTAGTCTGAACATTCATTGATATTGCCACTTCTCCACAATGAAGATGTGCTCAATAAATGGGACTATACTTTATACTCCTTAAAGGAAGCAACCACGTTTTATTCAACATTCACTAACCAATACCTAGCACAGGATAGAGAATACAGAAGTACTTCCATACAGAGAGGAAAACATAGAATATGACTTATTTTTAAATAAGTTGTCCAGTATATCATCCATAGCTGATTTACAGTTTAAAGCTTAAAGAGAGCCTAGAGGCCTGATAAAATTTCCACATCACCCAAAATTGTCAATATTGTTATAGGCATTTAAAGGTGATAGCTTCATAAGACATCAGGGAGACTGACTTGCAAAACATCATATGAGTTTATAACAAATGGCCATTAAGTCACAGTCTGCTTGAGTGTCAGCATCAGTTATAAGATCATCCAGACAACATGCTGCAAGGAGAATAGAAAGGAATGTCTAAGTGTGTCCTAAAAGTTTTCTGATAAGAAGACAGAACAAAATCTGGAAAAACTTTGCTTTTTAAATTTCTTCAATCTGGTCTCAAACAGAAGAAAAAAAAAATGACAAGTCACATTTTACATGAAATGAAATGGAATATTGTCCTTGCCACCTTTGTGAGATGATTTGAGCAATGGAGCTATAGTAAACCAGAGTTACTATAGGAGACTTTTCCAAAGTTTTGTCATTTTTTTGGTCTCAATTTAAACTGTCCTTGATGTGAAATGTGACTCTCACTGCCTTAATTATGGCTTTTTTGAGTGATGCCAACAAAATCATTTTGGGGATGTTGGAGAATAGAGAACACTTAGACTGGAGTTTTCAGTCAGAAGGATTTTTGAAATCTTTATGTAGCACTGAAAAGAGGAAAGAGTTCTAGCTATTTTATTAACTAATGATGTCTAAAATTTATACATAATGTGATCATTCCACATTCATAACAAATAGGCATATGCCCTTATAATAGCCATAGTGGTTGATTATTTCCTTACTGAGACTAAAAACACCTGTGTATTTCCATTAGAGTCAGAAGAACATACAAATTGCTATAGTGTGCAAATTCTAAGATATCCAAGAACTCCTCCTTCTCTGACCTTGTCTCACTCCACTCATCTCCACAATGAAGATGTGCTCAATAAATGGGACTATACTTTATACTCCTTAAAGGAAGCAACCACGTTTTATTCAACATTCACTAACCAATACCTAGCACAGGATAGAGAATACAGAAGTACTTCCATACAGAGAGGAAAACATAGAATATGACTTATTTTTAAATAAGTTGTCCAGTATATCATCCATAGCTGATTTACAGTTTAAAGCTTAAAGAGAGCCTAGAGGCCTGATAAAATTTCCACATCACCCAAAATTGTCAATATTGTTATAGGCATTTAAAGGTGATAGCTTCATAAGACATCAGGGAGACTGACTTGCAAAACATCATATGAGTTTATAACAAATGGCCATTAAGTCACAGTCTGCTTGAGTGTCAGCATCAGTTATAAGATCATCCAGACAACATGCTGCAAGGAGAATAGAAAGGAATGTCTAAGTGTGTCCTAAAAGTTTTCTGATAAGAAGACAGAACAAAATCTGGAAAAACTTTGCTTTTTAAATTTCTTCAATCTGGTCTCAAACAGAAGAAAAAAAAAATGACAAGTCACATTTTACATGAAATGAAATGGAATATTGTCCTTGCCACCTTTGTGAGATGATTTGAGCAATGGAGCTATAGTAAACCAGAGTTACTATAGGAGACTTTTCCAAAGTTTTGTCATTTTTTTGGTCTCAATTTAAACTGTCCTTGATGTGAAATGTGACTCTCACTGCCTTAATTATGGCTTTTTTGAGTGATGCCAACAAAATCATTTTGGGGATGTTGGAGAATAGAGAACACTTAGACTGGAGTTTTCAGTCAGAAGGATTTTTGAAATCTTTATGTAGCACTGAAAAGAGGAAAGAGTTCTAGCTATTTTATTAACTAATGATGTCTAAAATTTATACATAATGTGATCATTCCACATTCATAACAAATAGGCATATGCCCCTTATAATAGCCATAGTGGTTTATTATTTCCTTACTGAGACTAAAAACACCTGTGTATTTCCATTAGAGTCAGAAGAACATACAAATTGCTATAGTGTGCAAATTCTAAGATATCCAAGAACTCCTCCTTCTCTGACCTTGTCTCACTCCACTCATCTTCTTCCCCTTTATGCTCTGGTCTCCTTTGCTGTCTTGGTCCTTTGCTCATATCACGCACTGTCCACGAGAGGCTTTGCTTGTATTGTTTATTTTACTTGGAATGGTGACTGCCAGATCTATTTAGCACTATTGTTGTTCATATCTAAAGAAGTCACCTCCCCTGTGGGAGGCCATACAAATAGTCCCATTAGTATTTCCACTTCCTCCGGATTAATTATCCACTATTTCTTTTTCCCACAGTGCCTTTCAATATCTGATATTGTCTCATTTTCTTTTTTTCTTATTTGTTTTCTCTATTCCTCTCTTGAACATAATATCCATAAAAACAAATGACCATAAAAACAAATGACCATCTTTATCATGTTCACTATTTCATACCTCAAATCTAAGATAAGAGCTATTCTAAGATAAGTGAATGTTTAAATGAATATTTGAGTGTTATAATGTATGCATTGTCTTATTCATAGTCTTCCAATGTCTAAATAAGCACACTTTTGATTTCCAAACATGTGGAATTATAAATATACCCTGTTAGCTCTGGACTTATATAATACCAGCAGCCTTATATTTTTATGTTGTAATAATATCACATTATACTTAAGTTGGAAATTATCACAATTCTAGATGCTCTTGCTTTTATATCTGATGATTTTATTTATGGCACTCTTACTCAAGTTGGGGGATATATGGGTAGGCAAACTACCGCAAATGATAGATTAATTTATTTAGCAAGTTGAACACTTCTTTATCTCCTCAGTGCTATGCTTTGTACAGAGCATAAGTTGGAATGGCCCTGACTTGCATGGAGTTCACAGTTTACTGAGAGAGAGAGAGAGACCAGGCGAGTAATCTGTTCCATGTAACAAATCACAAAAAGTGCTTCTCCCTATGATGTCTGCTTTGGACTCAGTTTTCTAGAGAATGGTCTTCTTTGGTTGATGCCCTCTTTGGTCACTGTAGAAAAAAATGGCATGCTTTAGTATCCAGGTCTCCATATCTGACATTAATTTTGTAAACTCCAGGATATTTCAGATGATGGCATCTGACACATCGTGTAGCTGTAGTTCAGATTTAGGGTTGCTATTGTGGCTTTTTCTGTTACCTAGAAGGAGGGAAATATCCTCTACCTCAGGTTGTAGACTTAAAGTCTGTGCTGCCTAGAGTTTCAACTCTTCTCAAGTGGAACAGTATGATTCTTTAATTTAACCTTACAATAGAACATTTTGAACACAGTGTGTCTACACAGAAGGGAATAATAGCATTGGCTGTAATGGAAATATGTATATCTTATTAGCACATTATTGACCAGGGGATTTTTTTCAGAAACTAATGCCTGTGGCCAGTGATTTGTTATAATACACAATTATTGGAGACCAGAATCAAACTCCCTATCCGAATGATGTGTTCATTCTCATCATCACAGTAGGAATAGGTTTCTAAAATCCTACCTGTGAGTTAGATTTCACTGACAGATTCCAACACTAATATTGATCTAAAGTAGAGGGTAGTAAAGACTGGAATTTGGTATTAAATTATATGTGCTGCCTTTTAATACCAGCAGCCTTATATTTTTATGTTGTAATAATATCACATTATACTTAAGTTGGAAATTATCACAATTCTAGATGCTCTTGCTTTTATATCTGATGATTTTATTTATGGCACTCTTACTCAAGTTGGGGGATATATGGGTAGGCAAACTACCGCAAATGATAGATTAATTTATTTAGCAAGTTGAACACTTCTTTATCTCCTCAGTGCTATGCTTTGTACAGAGCATAAGTTGGAATGGCCCTGACTTGCATGGAGTTCACAGTTTACTGAGAGAGAGAGAGAGACCAGGCGAGTAATCTGTTCCATGTAACAAATCACAAAAAGTGCTTCTCCCTATGATGTCTGCTTTGGACTCAGTTTTCTAGAGAATGGTCTTCTTTGGTTGATGCCCTCTTTGGTCACTGTAGAAAAAAATGGCATGCTTTAGTATCCAGGTCTCCATATCTGACATTAATTTTGTAAACTCCAGGATATTTCAGATGATGGCATCTGACACATCGTGTAGCTGTAGTTCAGATTTAGGGTTGCTATTGTGGCTTTTTCTGTTACCTAGAAGGAGGGAAATATCCTCTACCTCAGGTTGTAGACTTAAAGTCTGTGCTGCCTAGAGTTTCAACTCTTCTCAAGTGGAACAGTATGATTCTTTAATTTAACCTTACAATAGAACATTTTGAACACAGTGTGTCTACACAGAAGGGAATAATAGCATTGGCTGTAATGGAAATATGTATATCTTATTAGCACATTATTGACCAGGGGATTTTTTTCAGAAACTAATGCCTGTGGCCAGTGATTTGTTATAATACACAATTATTGGAGACCAGAATCAAACTCCCTATCCGAATGATGTGTTCATTCTCATCATCACAGTAGGAATAGGTTTCTAAAATCCTACCTGTGAGTTAGATTTCACTGACAGATTCCAACACTAATATTGATCTAAAGTAGAGGGTAGTAAAGACTGGAATTTGGTATTAAATTATATGTGCTGCCTTTTAACACCAGTACTTTGATTTGGTTCTTAACATTCCTTTCTTTTATTATCATTCCTTATCCATCTCCAGGAACTTCAAGTGGTATAACTTAGCATTTACCAGAGCTCTTGTCCTTGTTGCTGTTAAGTAATCTGTCCATTTCTCTCCTGATAATGGACAGCTACTTTTGTCTCCAGATAAAATTTCTAAAATTAGAAATTTACAATAGGAAAAACTGAGAAGACAAAATTAAAATGAAACAGAAACATTAAAAAAAAAAGAAATCAGTAACAACCCTCTAAAACTTCCCTAAGCCTTTCAGCTTATCCCAAAGGCTAACGCCATTCCAGTTCTGTTTGTTTGGGATACTGCAATCAGCCATAAATTCTTTTTTTAAAAAAACATATACATTTATTTATTTATTTGGCTATGCTGGGTCATAGTTGCAGTACGTGGGATCTAGCTCCCTGACCAGGGATCAAACTCAGGCCCCCTGCACTAGGAGCCTGGAGTCTTAACCACTGGACCACTAGAGAAGCCCCCCAGCCATAAATTCTTTTTTTTATTTTTTTTTTTCTGTGTGTGGGGGAAGGACGGGTTGGGGAGGTAGAGGGGCGGGCGGGCCACTTCTATTGGTCTTTCATTTTATTTATTTTCATCCATCTTTGTTCTTGGCCTGCATGGGCCTCCCATCTCAGTGGCCTCCGTTGTTGAGGAGCACCAGCTCTGGACGCATGCGCTCCAGAGCTCCGGCTCAGTAATTGGACACATCGGTCCAACCACTCCGCAGCACGTGGGATCTTCCCAGGCCAGGGATCGAACCAGCGCCCCTTGCACTGCAAGGCGGTGTCCTTACCCACTGGACCACCAGGGAAGCCCCATAAATTCTTGAGCAACTTATATATGTCTTAGAACCTGTCTTACCTAGAGAAAAAAAATTACCCAAGTTCCAGTGTAAATTGGCAAAATGTTTTGTTTGACCACTTCCAGAGAAATAATTGAAAGTTGTAGGCATTTATGGATTTATACATTACCCATGTAGTACACTTATATTAGTATTGGTACTACTGCTGCTAAAATTATTAATTGGTAGTGGTATCATTTATAAAGAAACATCAGACTTGGAGATGTCAGGGTCAAAATCTACGGATTGACTTGTCTGGGTTTTTTTCCTATTTCAGCTAATCTAATTAAGTTTTTCACTTCACTTTCCATGAGAGAAAAGTCTAACTATCAGTAGAAGTGATTATTTTAAAGCATACCTGGGGGAAGATGAAATGACTCAGGTTTCTCAGAGAGAGATGATAAGTTTACACAAATCACTCTCCACACTATCTGGGGCCACTTCTATTTCTAGCACCCTTTTACTGTTACTGACAACATTCCCAGTTGAACTGAATAATTTACCCTCTTACTTGTCAGCAGCTGTCATTATAAAAATTGCCAAGCCAATTCAGACAGCATCTGCACAATGGGGAGACTTAAACTTTTAACAACCTTCAAGAAAGCCTAGACTCATCACCACCTCTTGTCAGCTTGTACATGAGCTCATCCTTTAGTCTGAAAATTTTGGCAGATTAGAAGATTATATATGACAGATCTGAATAAGCATCCATGACATCCTTGCCTAGTAGTACCTATGAAAATAACCATAATGAAAATCATATTTAGAAATTTGGTAAGTACCTTAAAAATAAAGAAGGGTAACCTTATGGATGACAATATATATTAATGCAATCTAATTCATTTATCTGTAAAAAAAACCCTAGTAAGATGTGACTTTGAATATTATCAGGTAATTTATCAGGAATGCTATAGAATATTACTACTTCTTGGTATGTGTTAGGTTTTTGCTCTTAGACCAATTTTATTTATTCCAGTAGGGAATTCTGCAAGACAAGACAAAACTTTTTTTTTTTTTTCCAGTATAGTCCTGTCTGCATAAATATTTGTCTCTTCTTTGTATTCTATTTGTGGACTTGAATTATACTGATACGTATACACATACATATCATACATATATGTATGTGCCAGTCACTTAGTTGTACACAGCTCTTTGTAATCCCATGGGCTGCAGTCCACTAGGCTCCTCTGTCCATAGAAATCTCCAGGCAAGAATACTGGAGTGGGTAGCCATTCCCTTCCCCAGGCCATCTTCCTGATCCAGGAATTGAACCTGGGTTTCCTGTATTACCTGAAGATTCTTTATCATCTGAACCACCAGGGAAGCATACATATATATGTATATATTATATCTATATATTATATCTATGGTAATATAAACATATTTGCTAATAATGTATAACAAGCCTATTCTTTTGGCACAGCTTATGAAAAAATTTTGTCAGACATACTTTTAAGGGACAATTATTTATTTTTCTAAAAATTAAATCAATTAAATACATGCAACTTCAGAGTTCCAGGTATCAGCATTACATAACATGGGCGTAAATTAGGCAAAAGCAATAAAATGTAGAGTTTGATTTTCTAGGGCACTTCTATGATAGATGACTCCTATTTTTGTTTCTGAAACTCTAAAATATACTTCACAGGTTCCTCTTACTGTTGTTTAGTCAACCGTCAATAATCCAGGCTCTCAACCACTAACCTGGAGGCCTATTTGAAGAATTTTTAATTAATTTCCTAATTTTTTTTTTTTGGCTCTTTGTTGTACATCCTTGGAATGTTTCCTTTTTCTGTTTTATTCTTCTGTAACCCATTGAATCTGAGTCTTGACAACAACAATCATAACTCTTCTTAAATCATTGTTTTTGCTAAAAGTTAAAGTTGGTATTACATGCTAAACTGTGATGGGCTTATTTATACTTGCCTAGGCTGATTTAGAGGGATTTTGCCTCAGGTTTTTTGTATGTGCATACAGATGATTCTGGCTAGTGAATGGGAAAAGGAAGGCAGTTGTGGCAAGTAGAACTTAAAATTCCAAACTCATATTTTATAAGTAGTTGGTCATAAATAACTTGGAATTCTATCCAGCTCTACTTTACCAGTTTAATGAGGTAAAGAACAGTCATTGTATTAAATTATGTCAGATTTCTGGGAACCTGTGACAGAACAGATCATTTCAAACATCCTCATTCTACATTCTAAGAATCCTCTGAGAACTATAACTGTTGACCTTTATAGCAGTGAGTTGTAGCCTGGGGAAAAAAATAAGTGAAGATTCTATTTCACTGAGCATTTATATCCTACCCAGCATGATTCTTTTCAATCCCTACTCTTATCAAACATGCTTCTGAGAATATGAATATATTCATATAACACAGTTTTCCAGTTTGGATATTCATGTTCATTTACATTTTAGAAAGGAAATTACTTTTTCAATTCAGTTTGTATTTTATTTATACGTATAAAATATAACAATAATTATATGTATGTACATATTTGAGTAAGGCATATATATTACATACAGATTTAATTTTTGGCAGCTTAGCTATATGTATCAGGACAGAGAGAAAAAAAACATTTGATTTATTTCAGTTGCTCAGTCTTGTCCAATTCTTTGCAACTCCATGGATTGCAGCATTCCAGGCTTCCCTGTCCTTCAACATCTTCTAAGCTTGTTCAAACTCATGTCCGTTGATTGGTGATACCATCCAGCTGTCTCATCCTGTCATCTCCTTCACAATACTAAGAGAACTAAAGTTTAATTGTTTCTTTAAAATTATTAGGGCATTTAAAGTGAATCCACTTTTTTATTGTTGTTGTGTTTCCTTAACTTCAAAACCAGTGTTTCTTGAAGCTTGTTTCACACAACATGCTTGATACAATTTCTATCATCATAGTAAAGGTTCTAAGAAATTTGCCTAATCTGAATTTCTTATATGTATTTAACTATTAAATTGATTCTATGTCTAACTTTTTCTTGGAGACATTGAAGTGCTAAACTTTTAGAGAGATGTACTTGTAAGTGGCTGAACTTTTGGAGAGATGTATTTATAAGTGATTGCTTCAAATACCTTTGATTCCAAACTTTCTCTTGGTTACAACATGTGACACTTCTTGAAACTAATTTGTGTTTGCAAGTTCCTTAATTACAATGAGTAAACCTTCTTTATTAAACAGCTATAACTGTTTCTTGTCTTTGAAGTACAACAACATGACAGCATAAGACAGCATAGGGTATTACAAGTGAGATTTGTGTCACCTCTGTCAGTTATATTTGAGTAGAAATTGTGAAGATTCTTGTATGTAAACCTTTGTGACTTAAAAACCATTTCCATTACCTTTGCATAGATGCATAAAATGAAGAATGGAAACCGAGGATCATTTGGTTTCAATTTTTCCCAATTACAGAAGATAAAAAACAAACAATCAAAATTGGAAAAAGATTATCCCTGAGCATTTATATCCTACCCAGCATGATTCTTTTCAATCCCTACTCTTATCAAACATGCTTCTGAATATAATATACATATAACACAGTTTTCCAGTTTGGATATTCATGTTCATTTACATTTTAGAAAGGAAATTACTTTTTCAATTCAGTTTGTATTTTATTTATACGTATAAAATATAACAATAATTATATGTATGTACATATTTGAGTAAGGCATATATATTACATACAGATTTAATTTTTGGCAGCTTAGCTATATGTATCAGGACAGAGAGAAAAAAAACATTTGATTTATTTCAGTTGCTCAGTCTTGTCCAATTCTTTGCAACTCCATGGATTGCAGCATTCCAGGCTTCCCTGTCCTTCAACATCTTCTAAGCTTGTTCAAACTCATGTCCGTTGATTGGTGATACCATCCAGCTGTCTCATCCTGTCATCTCCTTCACAATACTAAGAGAACTAAAGTTTAATTGTTTCTTTAAAATTATTAGGGCATTTAAAGTGAATCCACTTTTTTATTGTTGTTGTGTTTCCTTAACTTCAAAACCAGTGTTTCTTGAAGCTTGTTTCACACAACATGCTTGATACAATTTCTATCATCATAGTAAAGGTTCTAAGAAATTTGCCTAATCTGAATTTCTTATATGTATTTAACTATTAAATTGATTCTATGTCTAACTTTTCTTGGAGACATTGAAGTGCTAAACTTTTAGAGAGATGTACTTGTAAGTGGCTGAACTTTTGGAGAGATGTATTTATAAGTGATTGCTTCAAATACCTTTGATTCCAAACTTTCTCTTGGTTACAACATGTGACACTTCTTGAAACTAATTTGTGTTTGCAAGTTCCTTAATTACAATGAGTAAACCTTCTTTATTAAACAGCTATAACTGTTTCTTGTCTTTGAAGTACAACAACATGACAGCATAAGACAGCATAGGGTATTACAAGTGAGATTTGTGTCACCTCTGTCAGTTATATTTGAGTAGAAATTGTGAAGATTCTTGTATGTAAACCTTTGTGACTTAAAAACCATTTCCATTACCTTTGCATAGATGCATAAAATGAAGAATGGAAACCGAGGATCATTTGGTTTCAATTTTTCCCAATTACAGAAGATAAAAAACAAACAATCAAAATTGGAAAAAAAGATTACTTTGGTGTTGGTTAACAAATGTAAACGCAGGTTCTCGAGTCAGACTGAGGTTGAATTTGATTATGCCTATTTCATCTTGGGCAAATTGCTCACTCTTTGTATTTTTAATTCTTTTACGTGTAAAGTGGCCATAATAATAGGGTCTACCTCAAAAAGTGATCACGTGGGGCCAGATGAGCTAAAACTAAATAAAACTTCATTATATGGTATGTAGCAAGAGTTAGGTAAGTATTTGCTATTATTATTACTAGACAATTTGTTTACTGCCCCATAAGCAATATTTAATAACATTTAATGATTTAGCATCCATCAAAATGGTATTGGAAGATTTGTGATTAAGGGTCCAAAGTGTCAAAACAGAATTATAGACACACGGAAGACACAGAAATTCAGGAGTTGAAACAATCACTGTACCGTAGGCTCCAAAACTGAACAGGACAGATGGAGCCTATACCAGGTAGGATGAAGACTTATAGTCTAGGGAGACTACTGATCAGAAATACGAAAAAAAAAAAAAACACAATTAACATACAGTAGATGTCAGCAGGATACTTAAAAAAATGTTCATTATGGGTCTCAATTAATCTGAATAACTGAAGACAATTAGTTTAGTTCTAGTAGAGAAGGCTCTACAAAGTTGGTGGGTTTGTGCTCTAGTATATAAATGAAGATAATTCAGTAATTTAGGAAATTTCAGTGTTTGGAAACAAATAAGTAAGTTTATTGGTTTTATAACTAAATGGTTCTTTAAAAAAATCTGGTTTATAATTTTTGTTTCAAACATATCTAGATATTTTTAATGCTACCTGAACTGTTTCTTGTCTTTGAAGTACAACAACATGACAGCATAAGACAGCATAGGGTATTACAAGTGAGATTTGTGTCACCTCTGTCAGTTATATTTGAGTAGAAATTGTGAAGATTCTTGTATGTAAACCTTTGTGACTTAAAAACCATTTCCATTACCTTTGCATAGATGCATAAAATGAAGAATGGAAACCGAGGATCATTTGGTTTCAATTTTTCCCAATTACAGAAGATAAAAAACAAACAATCAAAATTGGAAAAAAAGATTACTTTGGTGTTGGTTAACAAATGTAAACGCAGGTTCTCGAGTCAGACTGAGGTTGAATTTGATTATGCCTATTTCATCTTGGGCAAATTGCTCACTCTTTGTATTTTTAATTCTTTTACGTGTAAAGTGGCCATAATAATAGGGTCTACCTCAAAAAGTGATCACGTGGGGCCAGATGAGCTAAAACTAAATAAAACTTCATTATATGGTATGTAGCAAGAGTTAGGTAAGTATTTGCTATTATTATTACTAGACAATTTGTTTACTGCCCCATAAGCAATATTTAATAACATTTAATGATTTAGCATCCATCAAAATGGTATTGGAAGATTTGTGATTAAGGGTCCAAAGTGTCAAAACAGAATTATAGACACACGGAAGACACAGAAATTCAGGAGTTGAAACAATCACTGTACCGTAGGCTCCAAAACTGAACAGGACAGATGGAGCCTATACCAGGTAGGATGAAGACTTATAGTCTAGGGAGACTACTGATCAGAAATACGAAAAAAAAAAAAAACACAATTAACATACAGTAGATGTCAGCAGGATACTTAAAAAAATGTTCATTATGGGTCTCAATTAATCTGAATAACTGAAGACAATTAGTTTAGTTCTAGTAGAGAAGGCTCTACAAAGTTGGTGGGTTTGTGCTCTAGTATATAAATGAAGATAATTCAGTAATTTAGGAAATTTCAGTGTTTGGAAACAAATAAGTAAGTTTATTGGTTTTATAACTAAATGGTTCTTTAAAAAAATCTGGTTTATAATTTTTGTTTCAAACATATCTAGATATTTTTAATGCTACCTGAACTGTTGCCCCTGCTTGATTTCAAAAGATTATTTTTCAATTTAGTTTGATTGAGTTACAATTAGTTTTAACCATCATTCTAATAAAAAATCTGAGACATCACTTGGCAGACAAAGGTCCATATAGTCAAGGCTATGGTTTTTCCTGTGGTCATGCACAGATGTGAGAGCAGAATCATAAAGAAGGCTGAGTGCAGAAGAATTGATGCTTTTGAACTGTGGTGTTGGAGAAGACTCTTGGCAGTCTCTTGGACCACAAAGAGATGAAAATAGTCAATACTAGAGGAAATCTACCCTGACTATCCGTTGGAAGGTCTGATGATAAAACTGAAGCTACAATACTTTGTCCACCTGATGCAAAGACCTGATTTGTTGGAAAAGACCCTGATGCTGGACAAGATTGAAGGTAGGAGGAAGAGGGGGCAACAAAGGATGACAAAGTTAGATGGCATCATTGACTCTATGGATGAGTTTGAGCAAACTCTGGGAGATAGTGAAAGACTGGCATGGTGTAGTCCATGGGGTGACAAGGAATTGGACAGTACTGAATCACTGAACAACAGCAATCTGTCTAATGATAATCAAAAGTCTAGAATTACTCAACAAACTTAATGATGTTGCATTTGAAATTAATAGAAGCAAACATTTTTACTGCTTCTGAGCCAACAGCCTTGCCTAATGTAAATTTTTAGAGATGTTTTCTGATATCCAGAGTTTTGTCTTCTGACCACAACCTAATGTAAGAAAAGTAGAACTTTGTAGTGTGGGGTGACCTGGAGTGCTATTCTAGACAATGAGTGGTGTGGGAAATGATGTAGGGAATGCCATGTGTCACTATCAGGCCAGGAAATCAGACGGCTCAGAGAGCAGGACCACTCAGAAGCCCCTTTTCACTAAAGTTGTAAACCAAAAGGCTGTCAAGGCAGACTGTTAGTTGCTCTTGATCCTAGAGAATGTGCAATGAGCAAAGCAACCCTCAGTGGGCAAGTAACATGAGGAAGAAACAAATTTGTTGTGTCAACTGTTACAGCTTTGCTTTTTTTTTTTTGCCACTTCTACTGATCTTTCACTTATTATTTATCTATTTTTGTTGTTGCTCTTTGACCTGTGTGGGCCTCCCACCGCAGAAGGCTCTCTTGCTGCAGAGCACTGGCTCTGGACACATGTACTCCAGAGCTCCGGCTCAGTTGTTGGACACATTGGTCCAGCCACTCCGTAGCATATGACATCTTCCCAGGCCAGGGATCGAACTGGCGCCCCTTGCACTGCAAGGTGGTGTCCTTCCCACTGAACCACCAGGGAAGCCGCAACTGTTACTGTTTTGAGAGTTTTTATACTACAATATAGTCTAGTCCAATCCAACTGGAACTCATATTTGTCAATATAAAATCATGTTTAAGCGTATGTGTGTATTTTTTCACTTAAGATTCAAAAAGAGTACTTAAATGAAAGTGAAATTTAATACGCTATTTCTCCTGGTAGATATAATGCATACAAAGCAACATAACTAGTACTTTGTCTCTTCCTTGGAAGACATTAAGCTTTCAGTAACTGAAAGAAAAAATAATTAACCTATTAGTTATGATAATTATCTATCATAATGATGAACTAGGCAAGCAAATGGGAAAAAGTGAACATGGCACAAAAAAGACTGTATAGATAGAATAACTGGAGAAAAGCTGAAAGGGATTAATTTCTCAAGCAAGTTCTTATTAAAAAATAGTTGCAAAGTCATAAAATGTGCCTCACTGAGGCATCACTCCAGTGTACGATCTCCCAATTCATTTGCATTTTTCATGAGATATATTGCTTAAAGCAGAAAAGGAAATGACAGCCTACTCCTGTATTCTTGCCTGGAGAAATCCATGGACAGAGGATTCTGGCATTCTATGGTCCATACGATCACAAAGAGTCAGGCACAACTAAGTGACTAACACACACAGTGTTTAAAGATTAACAAGACCTAATTTTAGAAATATAGTAGATTGATATCGATCATTTCAAGTTGTGAGAAGAGTATATATTCAAGTCTAATAATCTCCAAAATCAACAATCTAAAATAATAGTGTATTTAATATATGTCCAAAAAAGTCATTATCAGAGGAACTGATTTCTTCCTCTCCTGGAAAATTAATGACCATTCTATACATGTGGAAGTTCTCCTATAAGATTCGATCTTCAAGATTCATTTTAAATAGAATTCTTCTTATTAAGTTATTTCTTGTCCTTACTGTAACATATACCCTGGTTTATACCTGGGGACTCAGGTTTTAACAGCACTCATTATATTCTCTTAGAATTTTCATGACCTATTTAAGTGGTAACATATATGGTCAACCAACTACCTAGAAATTAGAAAATTAAAATTGAAGTTAACTTTTTATTGCTATACTACCTATCTTCATATTTTGGAATTATTAAATTTGGAATTTGGGCTGTCATAGTTTCATTATGCATACATATGCACAATGTAGTTAGCCTATTATTTATTATATATAATCTTTACCATAGGTTAAATGCAGAAATTTAACATTATCTACATTTACAACTTTATTTGCACACAGTGTATTCAAATGTGGCGAGCAGTTATTTGGGAAATTTTGACTAAATAATCTAGCTTTAAATATAGTTATTTATAGTAGATGCTAAGTTTTCTTATTTGTTGTTATTAAAGGTTTTAAATTTTGTATAAAATCATTTGTTTATTTAAGTTATAAATATCTAGGGTTTTAAATTCTTTATTTATTTACCTGCTTTGCATTTGCATGAAACAATGCCTAAGAAAATATTTATATATATTATTAATGTTAATAATGTACTAAGCATTTTCAGAAACTAATTAATCTGATATAATTTCAGAAGCATATCATTGTAAGAAAAGCAAGTAGGATCAAAAGATTAATTCTTCCCACTCAAAAAACTTCTTAAAATATAACACATTCTTATTTTGAATAATTCAAGAAATGCAAGTGAATACATGGTAAATATATACAAACAAAATTTAAATTATTAAATTTAATTAATGATATTAATTAAATGGGATCTTTTCCATCGTGGATTGTCAAGCATTGATAGCTTCCCTGGCCTGGGAAGATCCCACGTGCTGCAGAGCGGCTGGACGGATGTGTCCAACTACTGAGCCAGAGCTCTGGAGCACAAGCGCCCAATGCTGGTGCTCTGCGACAACAGAGGCCACTGCGATGGGAGGCCCACATGGGCCAAAGAACAAAGACGGATGAAAATAGATAAATGAAAGACTAATAGAAGTGGCCCGCCCACCCCCCTCCCTCCCCAACCCTTCCCACCTGCAAAAAAGAACAAACAAAAAAAGCAGCCCCCAAGTCATTGTGCGGGGGCCTTCCGTAGAAAGGGAAGGCAGCGAGATTGCCCCCGGCCGAACCGGGAGATCTCAGAGAGAGGCGAGCCTTGCTGCCGTGCCCCCTCCCGCCCCCTGAAGCATGCCAGGGACGATCAGACACTGCAGGGGTTCTGTCGGAGCAGTTCTGCTTTATTAATGCATATCCACAGCTTTTATAGGCAAGTGAAGGGGGTTTTGCATGGGACTTCCTATAGATTACACCAATGGGACTCCTAAGCCAAAAAAAAGGTTAAATGCAGAAATTTAACATTATCTACATTTACAACTTTATTTGCACACAGTGTATTCAAATGTGGCGAGCAGTTATTTGGGAAATTTTGACTAAATAATCTAGCTTTAAATATAGTTATTTATAGTAGATGCTAAGTTTTCTTATTTGTTGTTATTAAAGGTTTTAAATTTTGTATAAAATCATTTGTTTATTTAAGTTATAAATATCTAGGGTTTTAAATTCTTTATTTATTTACCTGCTTTGCATTTGCATGAAACAATGCCTAAGAAAATATTTATATATATTATTAATGTTAATAATGTACTAAGCATTTTCAGAAACTAATTAATCTGATATAATTTCAGAAGCATATCATTGTAAGAAAAGCAAGTAGGATCAAAAGATTAATTCTTCCCACTCAAAAAACTTCTTAAAATATAACACATTCTTATTTTGAATAATTCAAGAAATGCAAGTGAATACATGGTAAATATATACAAACAAAATTTAAATTATTAAATTTAATTAATGATATTAATTAAATGGGATCTTTTCCATCGTGGATTGTCAAGCATTGATAGCTTCCCTGGCCTGGGAAGATCCCACGTGCTGCAGAGCGGCTGGACGGATGTGTCCAACTACTGAGCCAGAGCTCTGGAGCACAAGCGCCCAATGCTGGTGCTCTGCGACAACAGAGGCCACTGCGATGGGAGGCCCACATGGGCCAAAGAACAAAGACGGATGAAAATAGATAAATGAAAGACCAATAGAAGTGGCCCGCCCACCCCCCTCCCTCCCCAACCCTTCCCACCTGCAAAAAAGAACAAACAAAAAAAGCAGCCCCCAAGTCATTGTGCGGGGGCCTTCCGTAGAAAGGGAAGGCAGCGAGATTGCCCCCGGCCGAACCGGGAGATCTCAGAGAGAGGCGAGCCTTGCTGCCGTGCCCCCTCCCGCCCCCTGAAGCATGCCAGGGACGATCAGACACTGCAGGGGTTCTGTCGGAGCAGTTCTGCTTTATTAATGCATATCCACAGCTTTTATAGGCAAGTGAAGGGGGTTTTGCATGGGACTTCCTATAGATTACACCAATCAAGCTAAAGGTCAAGCAATCATCCATGAGTGCGGAAACCAGGGGAACCAATCAGAAATTTCAACCATCAATTAACAATTTAGATCACGCCCTGTCTCTTCCTGTAGGCTCCAGGACTGCAAACATCTTAGCTCCAAACTGCAAACATGTGCTTAAGCTTCTTTCACTCCCACGTCCCTTCCTGTAGGCGCCATCTTAGCTCCAAACTGAAACAATGTGCTTAAGCTTGCTTATGTTTGCAACGGTCCTCTTTCAATTCAGAGCCCCACAATATTGCCTAGGTTTCCTTTCCAGCCAGGTTACAGATCAGATTCTTCTAATGAGAGGTAACTGTATGAGATTTGGAAGATAGGCTTCAAAGAACCTGAAGGCAGTTAGAGCTAAATAAGCAGCTAGGACATTTCACGTCATTTACCAGTAAGTTCTTGAGAATATCTCATTTGCTGATATTATCTAGGCAATTGATGGAGACTGCTACAGATTCTTGAGAACTCAGCTTTCCTAAGAATGTTGAGAACCCCACACTCAGCTTATCAGATTGATGTGTTGAATTGTGACTTCTTGAACTGCCATTTTCCCACATATTTAGTTCCTTTTTTAATTGGTACATTAAATTCTTTATGCCTGGAATACAGAAAGCAGTTTCTTATCTTCTCTTAAATCTTGTCTGATATGGCCTAAATTAATGCACTTTTACTTTCTCACATAAGAATTCTGGATGGATATGTGTTCTAGAGATGCCTATTTCATTGGTTTGATGATATCACAAGCCCCATTCTCTCTTCTTCAGCGTTTTATCCTCAAGATATGGGCATTTTCTCTTAAGTTCCTCTTTACCACTCCAAGACCTGGGTAAGAGAGTAAGAGTGCTCCTATGTTACAAGCATCACTCAGCATCAATGAGACATTTCTCTGAAACTCTCATCCTAATACTCAAAACAAATGATAATTAGAGACAATTTCCTCTAAAGTGTGTGAATGTTACTACCGATCACTACAGCACAATATATATATATATATATATATATATATTAATTTTGGCCTCTTTTATTGGTTATTTATTTATTTATTTATTTTCATCCATCTTCATTCTTTGGCCTGTGTTGGTCTCCCATTGCAGTGGCCTCTCTTGTTGCAGAGCACCAGCTCTGGGTGCATGTGCTCCAGAGCGCTGGCTGGTAATTGAGCACAAATGTCCAGCTGTTCTGCAGCACATGGGATCTTCCCAGGCCAGGAATTGAACTGGTACCCCCTTTCACTGCAAGGTGGACTCTTTACCCACTGGATCACCAAGGAAGCCCACAACAGTACAGTTTAAGTAACAGAAGGGCTTAGGTGAATTAACTTTCAAAATATTTTATCTTACCTTAGAGAATATGAGTCCTGTAGTTTCTGGCATAATCACTTCCCAGAAGGGGCAAGTTTTCATCTTGCTTTGCTGTGTGTTCCTCACATACAGGTCAGTGTGTCCTGACAGTGTTGAGTGGTGGACATGCTAACTGAAAGACTTTCTTTGATATTACAAACTCATATTTTCTCAAATTTGTATATGTGTATTCTACAAGTAACAGGAGTAAGACATGATACTAATTTTTATAGATTCTTAAATGGAAGCATTGTATTTTTTTTTTTTTTTACTTTACATTGTATTTTACTTTATAAAAAATATTTAGCATTTATTTTACATATTTTTAAAATTAAAGTTTTAGCTTTATTTAAATAATTTAAGTATTATCACTTTGGCGGAAAATCTAATTTTGTACTATACTTTTTTCTTTTTTTCAAGCGATATGGCCTAAATTAATGCACTTTTACTTTCTCACATAAGAATTCTGGATGGATATGTGTTCTAGAGATGCCTATTTCATTGGTTTGATGATATCACAAGCCCCATTCTCTCTTCTTCAGCGTTTTATCCTCAAGATATGGGCATTTTCTCTTAAGTTCCTCTTTACCACTCCAAGACCTGGGTAAGAGAGTAAGAGTGCTCCTATGTTACAAGCATCACTCAGCATCAATGAGACATTTCTCTGAAACTCTCATCCTAATACTCAAAACAAATGATAATTAGAGACAATTTCCTCTAAAGTGTGTGAATGTTACTACCGATCACTACAGCACAATATATATATATATATATATATATATATTAATTTTGGCCTCTTTTATTGGTTATTTATTTATTTATTTATTTTCATCCATCTTCATTCTTTGGCCTGTGTTGGTCTCCCATTGCAGTGGCCTCTCTTGTTGCAGAGCACCAGCTCTGGGTGCATGTGCTCCAGAGCGCTGGCTGGTAATTGAGCACAAATGTCCAGCTGTTCTGCAGCACATGGGATCTTCCCAGGCCAGGAATTGAACTGGTACCCCCTTTCACTGCAAGGTGGACTCTTTACCCACTGGATCACCAAGGAAGCCCACAACAGTACAGTTTAAGTAACAGAAGGGCTTAGGTGAATTAACTTTCAAAATATTTTATCTTACCTTAGAGAATATGAGTCCTGTAGTTTCTGGCATAATCACTTCCCAGAAGGGGCAAGTTTTCATCTTGCTTTGCTGTGTGTTCCTCACATACAGGTCAGTGTGTCCTGACAGTGTTGAGTGGTGGACATGCTAACTGAAAGACTTTCTTTGATATTACAAACTCATATTTTCTCAAATTTGTATATGTGTATTCTACAAGTAACAGGAGTAAGACATGATACTAATTTTTATAGATTCTTAAATGGAAGCATTGTATTTTTTTTTTTTTTTACTTTACATTGTATTTTACTTTATAAAAAATATTTAGCATTTATTTTACATATTTTTAAAATTAAAGTTTTAGCTTTATTTAAATAATTTAAGTATTATCACTTTGGCGGAAAATCTAATTTTGAACTGATCCCATCTATAGTATTCTGGCATGGCTTACAAAAAAGTGAAAACAAATAAGTTTGGCTATTTCACTTTGGAGAAGATAAAACTATTAGCTTTTCTTTAGAAATAAATGAGTTCTCTCAGTTTCAAAAGAAAAGTGATAATAAACTAAACAACATGCTGCTATTTTTTTCTCTCCTTTTTTCTTTCTTCAGTATTATGTCACACTGAGATACTTGGGAAAAAGAAAAAGAAATTAAATACCATAGCTACGATTTCATTAAGTAGTAAAATTTGAGGAATGTAATAGCAATGTATAATAATTAAAAAAAAATCCAGAAGCATAACACCTTATGTTAAAAGCAGCCTAACTAGTGATTTTGTTGAAATAGAATGGATAGTTATAAATATATAGAGTAAAAATCATATATTTTTTAAAAATATAATCTTACTTTTATTATTTTATTTTACTTATAAACATTGTACCCATCAGCACCCAGCATGTACATTATCAAATTCAATTGTCTTGGATATTTTTCCACTTTTCAATTATGAAAATTTAGTTTCATGTACATATATTAGAACGTCTATCTGTTGTGAGTAGAGGCATACCATATCTTACTTTCCAGTTGACTGTTTTCATGTTTATCTTATACATGTTTAAAGATATAGTTAGCAGAAAGAACTTGATTTGTATATTATTCCTATCCTGTAAAAGTTAGGAATGGGCCTGCCCCTCATAGTCTCTAAATCATGACAATAGTTCTAGACAATGCAAGTGTAGAAAAAATACCCTTAAATACTATAAAAAAAGATTGAATTTTTCAACAAAAGTGCCACATGGCAACTTATTTATCTGCATTTTCTACATCTGGAGTTGAGTAAGTCAAATTTTGTTTTATCAAGAAACATTGCTATTTTATAAGCATTAAAAAAATGCTGGATTTCCCTGGTGGTCCAGTGGTAGAGAATCTACCTTGTAGTGCAAAAGTCACTGGTTCAATCCCACCTGCCACTGAGTGGCAGGACTGGTGTGTCCAATTATGAGCCAGCGCTCTGGAGTGCATGTACTCAGAGTTGATGGCATGCAACTAGAGAGGCCACTGCAATGGGAGGCCCACACATGCCAAAGAATAAAAGATGGATGAAAATAAATATAAAAATAAAAGATGCATAATGGGGGAAAATTTTTTTAAAAAAGCCTATGTAGGTATGATGTTTCTCACCATTTTAATCATTTTATTTTATTTTATTTTTATCCCCCCCTTTGCACCCCTCCCAACCATCACACAGCACCCCTGAAGGATCCCCTTTTCTCACAGAGCAATGACTAGAGCTATTTTCTTCACTTATGATAGTAGAGGCCTTTATGCTACTTTCTTTATGCCTCCCACCTTCTGTTCCTTCCCCACAATAACCATATGTCCACTGTCCATGTCTGTCTTTCTGTTGCTTCACTGCGTGTGCCATCATCACCATCCTACTAGATTCCATATATATGTGTTAATATACTGTATTTGTCCTTGTCTTTCTGACTGACTTCACTTTTGATGATACGTTCTAGATCCAGCCACCTCATTAGGGCTGATTCCTCTGCATTTCTCTTTACAGCTGTGTAGTATTCCATTGTATATATGGACCAGAGCTTTTGCATCCATTCGTTCGTCGATGGGCATCTAGGTTCCTTCCATGGTCTAGCTATTGTATAGAGAGCTGCAATGAACATTGTGGTACAGGTGCTTCTTTCAGATTTGATTTCATCAGGGTATAAGCCTAAGAGTGGGATTGCTGGGTCATAGGGTGCTTCTATTTTTAGTTTTTTAAGAAATCTCCAGACTCCATAGAGGCTGTTTAAAGATATAGTTAGCAGAAAGAACTTGATTTGTTATTATTCCTATCCTGTAAAAGTTAGGAATGGGCCTGCCCCTCATAGTCTCTAAATCATGACAATAGTTCTAGACAATGCAAGTGTAGAAAAAATACCCTTAAATACTATAAAAAAAGATTGAATTTTTCAACAAAAGTGCCACATGGCAACTTATTTATCTGCATTTTCTACATCTGGAGTTGAGTAAGTCAAATTTTGTTTTATCAAGAAACATTGCTATTTTATAAGCATTAAAAAAATGCTGGATTTCCCTGGTGGTCCAGTGGTAGAGAATCTACCTTGTAGTGCAAAAGTCACTGGTTCAATCCCACCTGCCACTGAGTGGCAGGACTGGTGTGTCCAATTATGAGCCAGCGCTCTGGAGTGCATGTACTCAGAGTTGATGGCATGCAACTAGAGAGGCCACTGCAATGGGAGGCCCACACATGCCAAAGAATAAAAGATGGATGAAAATAAATATAAAAATAAAAGATGCATAATGGGGGAAAATTTTTTAAAAATGCCTATGTAGGTATGATGTTTCTCACCATTTTAATCATTTTATTTTATTTTATTTTTATCCCCCCCTTTGCACCCCTCCCAACCATCACACAGCACCCCTGAAGGATCCCCTTTTCTCACAGAGCAATGACTAGAGCTATTTTCTTCACTTATGATAGTAGAGGCCTTTATGCTACTTTCTTTATGCCTCCCACCTTCTGTTCCTTCCCCACAATAACCATATGTCCACTGTCCATGTCTGTCTTTCTGTTGCTTCACTGCGTGTGCCATCATCACCATCCTACTAGATTCCATATATATGTGTTAATATACTGTATTTGTCCTTGTCTTTCTGACTGACTTCACTTTTGATGATACGTTCTAGATCCAGCCACCTCATTAGGGCTGATTCCTCTGCATTTCTCTTTACAGCTGTGTAGTATTCCATTGTATATATGGACCAGAGCTTTTGCATCCATTCGTTCGTCGATGGGCATCTAGGTTCCTTCCATGGTCTAGCTATTGTATAGAGAGCTGCAATGAACATTGTGGTACAGGTGCTTCTTTCAGATTTGATTTCATCAGGGTATAAGCCTAAGAGTGGGATTGCTGGGTCATAGGGTGCTTCTATTTTTAGTTTTTTAAGAAATCTCCAGACTGTCTTCCATAGAGGCTGTATCAATTTACACTCCCACCAGCAATGCAGGAGTGTTCCCTTTTCTCCACACCCTCTCCAGCATTTATTGTCTGTCGATTTGTGGATGACGGCCATTCTGACGGGTGCGAGGTAATATCTCATTGTAGTTTTGATTTGCATTTCTCTAATTATTAGTGAAGTTGAGCATTGTTTCATGTGCTTTTGGGCCATCTGTATGTCATCGTTGGAGAGGTGTCTGTTTAGGTCCTTTTCCGATTTTTTGATTGGGTTGTTCGTTTTTCCAGTGCTGAGTTGTCTGAGTTGCTTGTAGATTTGGAGATTAATTCTTTGTCTGTTGTTTCATTTGCTATGATTTTCTCCCACTCTGTGGACTGTCTGTTCAGCTTTTTTGTAGTTTCTTTAGCTGTACAAAAGCTTTTAAGTTTCATGAGGTCCCACATGTTCATTTGTCTTTTGAGTTCCGCTATTCAAATAGGTGGGTCAGAGAAGATCTTGCTTTGATTGATGTCCTTGAGGATTTTGCCTATATTCTCCTCTAAGAGTTTGATGGTTTCTGGTCTTACATTTAGGTCTGTAATCCATTTTGAGTTGATCTCTGTGGATGGTGTCAGGGAATGTTCCAACTTCACTTTTTTGCGTGTAGCTGTCCAATTTTCCCAGCACCATTTGTTGAAGAGGCTGTCTTTGTCCCATTTTATATGTTCGCCTCCTTTGTCAAAAATAATCACCATTTTAATCATTTTAGTACTTATCTTTAGAGTCTCAGTTTTCAATTTCCATGCTTCTCTGATTTTTAACCTACTAAAATTTGTGAAAACTATCATGGACAATGAGACAGGACCAGTGCTTGGAAGTCAAAAGAATTAGTATAGCCTCTATTCTGCTTATAATCAGAATAACAATCCCTTTCTTCATGGTGATAAAAGAAGTTGTGTTAAATAACTTCTTTTCAGCAATGTGTTTTGATAGAAAGACGATGGACTTTTGAGTGAAAAATCTGTTCAGTTTTTCACCAGTAATTAGCTTACTTCTGGTTTCATTTTCTTAATGTATAAAATATGTATGAAATTTCCTAAACCAGATTATCTGAATGTATGTAATAAACACAGTTGGTAAAGAATCTGTCTGCAATGCAGGAGACCTGGATTTGATCTCGGGGTGGGGAAGGTCCCCTGGAGACTGCAAAAGCTATCCACTCCAGTATTCTTGCTTGGAGAATTGCACAGTTTGTCCATGAGTTACAGTGTCAAGCACTATTGAATGACTTTCACTTATAGTCATCATTAATAAAAGATTATTTATTGAGGTGACTTTGGGTCTTATGAGTTCTTATGAAAATCTCACTAATAAGGCTTTTTCTATGCTTCAAATATACATGTGCTTCTACAGTCATTTTTAGTTTTTCATCAAATTAGAAGGATTTCTATCTATCTCTTGCTTTTTTTGTGGGCTCAATTCTTAAATATGAAGCTGAAGAAGATGATATAACTAAGTTCAGTTACAATAGTCTAGGTAAACTTAAAATAATTTGTTCAAGTGAGAGGTAATAATTGCTACATTTTGTTAATTGGATTAAGATAAATGCGTTCAAAATCTATAATCTTGAAATTTCTCTTGTGGTCCAGTGACCAAGATTCCATGTTCCCAATGAATGAATCCCAAGTATAATTCCTGGTCACGGAGCTAGAACTTACATGCCCCAACAAAGATCCCACATACCACAACTAAGACCTAGTGGAGTCAAATTAAAAAAAAAAAAAACCATATATATATATATATATATATTAAAAAGTCTATAATGTATATAAAAATCACTATTCTTCTTCTACCATTTTTCAAGAAAAATATTCTGTTTCACTCTATATTCCTAAAATATCACTTGAGCAGATCAACATATTTTATTAAATGTTAACATATTATGACATGGTTTAATCAATATCAGCAAGATTTTTTTTTTTTCACTAAAACTGACTGAATGGCTGACTGACACTGAATATACATTTACTTATCTTTGCTACTTCTAACAAAGCTTCACTAGCAAAATAAGCAGCCAATTTATGTGCCATGATTTGCTGATTTGGTCTTTTAATATTGCATACACATAAAATTTACTTTGATTACTGTGTTTTATGTTGTTCTTTAAATTTAGTATAGAAAATGAGTGTCTTGGTTACCTTAGAGTAGTCTTATCTCTATTCAGGAGAACAGAGTATCCTCTATAAAAATAAGCTGCTACTAATTAACCATCCTTTATGCAAAGTGATAGCATCAAAATTATATCTTAGCCTAGAAAATAGAAAAAAATCATCTAAAACCTGAAATTAATGGCTTCCTGATTATTTATTGCAGGCTGACATTAATTGAATGACTTTCACTTATAGTCATCATTAATAAAAGATTATTTATTGAGGTGACTTTGGGTCTTATGAGTTCTTATGAAAATCTCACTAATAAGGCTTTTTCTATGCTTCAAATATACATGTGCTTCTACAGTCATTTTAGTTTTCATCAAATTAGAAGGATTTCTATCTATCTCTTGCTTTTTTTGTGGGCTCAATTCTTAAATATGAAGCTGAAGAAGATGATATAACTAAGTTCAGTTACAATAGTCTAGGTAAACTTAAAATAATTTGTTCAAGTGAGAGGTAATAATTGCTACATTTTGTTAATTGGATTAAGATAAATGCGTTCAAAATCTATAATCTTGAAATTTCTCTTGTGGTCCAGTGACCAAGATTCCATGTTCCCAATGAATGAATCCCAAGTATAATTCCTGGTCACGGAGCTAGAACTTACATGCCCCAACAAAGATCCCACATACCACAACTAAGACCTAGTGGAGTCAAATTAAAAAAAAAAAAAACCATATATATATATATATATATATATTAAAAAGTCTATAATGTATATAAAAATCACTATTCTTCTTCTACCATTTTTCAAGAAAAATATTCTGTTTCACTCTATATTCCTAAAATATCACTTGAGCAGATCAACATATTTTATTAAATGTTAACATATTATGACATGGTTTAATCAATATCAGCAAGATTTTTTTTTTTTCACTAAAACTGACTGAATGGCTGACTGACACTGAATATACATTTACTTATCTTTGCTACTTCTAACAAAGCTTCACTAGCAAAATAAGCAGCCAATTTATGTGCCATGATTTGCTGATTTGGTCTTTTAATATTGCATACACATAAAATTTACTTTGATTACTGTGTTTTATGTTGTTCTTTAAATTTAGTATAGAAAATGAGTGTCTTGGTTACCTTAGAGTAGTCTTATCTCTATTCAGGAGAACAGAGTATCCTCTATAAAAATAAGCTGCTACTAATTAACCATCCTTTATGCAAAGTGATAGCATCAAAATTATATCTTAGCCTAGAAAATAGAAAAAAATCATCTAAAACCTGAAATTAATGGCTTCCTTATAAGAAGTGTGAATCAAGTCAGTCAGTGAGTTCAGTTGCTCAGTCATGTCCAACTCTTTGTGACCCCATCAAGTGCAGCACATTAGGCTTCCAAGTCCTTCAGCATCTCCCAGGATTTGGTCGGAGTCATGTCCATTGAATCAGTGATACCATCCAACCACCTTGTTCTCCGTCATCACCTTCTCCTTCTGCTTTCTATTTTTCCCAACACCAGGGTCTTTTCCAAAGTGTCGTCTCTTCACATCAAGTGGCCAAGGTATTGGATCTTCAGTTTCAGCATCAGTGCTTCCAATGTATATTCAGGGTTGATTTCCTTTAGGATTGACTTGTTTGATCTGTCTGCAATCTAAGGGTCTCTTAAGAGACTTCTCCAGCACCACAATTTGAAGGCGTCAATTCTTCAGTGTTCAGCCTTCTTTATGGTCTAACTCGGAGAAACAGACTCTGGAAAGCACAAACAAAACCTTGTGAGAAACAGGACTGAGGAGAAAGGAACAGTGACCCCACAAGAGACTGGATCTGACTTTCCTCTGAGTGTTCAGTAGACTCCAGTGGAGGCCTGAATAGATAGTGACCTGCTGTGGGATCACAGACATTGAAATCAGTATGACTGGTGCAGCACGCTGGCATAAGTACATTTGGAGAAGGTTGCCATTACCCTACCATAGTGTGGCCTGAGGCGAAACTGTACCAAGGGAATTTAGCCCTATCCATTAGCAGATAATCAGATTAAAGATTTATTTATTTATTCATTCTGTGCACCATAATGAGACCCAGCTTTCCGCACAGACAGTCCCTCCCATAGGAAGCTTTTGCTAGACCCTCTTCAGTTTCTGCCATAAGGGTGGTGTCATCTGCATACCAAGGTTATTGATATTACCCTAGCATTCTTGATTACAGCTTGTGCTTCATCTAGACTGGCATTTTGCATGATGCCCTCTGCATGTAAATTAAATAAGCAAGGTGACAATATACAGCCTTGATGTACTCCTTTCCCAATTTGGGACCAGCTCACTGTTCCATGTTCAGTTCCAACTGTTGTTTCTTGTCCTGCATGCAGGTTTCTCAGAATGCAGGTAAGGTGGTCTGGTATTTCCATCACTCTTAAAATTTTCCGCAGTTTGTTGTGCTAAACACAGTCAAAGCTTTAGTGTAGTCAAGGAAGCATAATCAGATGCTTTTCTGGAATTTGCTCACTCTTTCTATGATCCAACAGATATTGACAATTTGATCTCTGGTTCCTCCACCTTTTCTCAATTCAGCTTGTACATTTGGAAATTTCTATTCACATACTGGTGAAGTCTAGCTGGAAGAATTTTGACCATTACTTTGCTATGTGAAATTAGTGCAATAATGCAGTACTTTGAACATTATTTGGCATTGCCTTTCTCTGGGATTAGAATGAAAACTGACCTTTTCCAGTCCTGAGACCATTGCTGAATTTTCCAAATTTACTGGCATATTGAGTGCACCTTTTAAACAGCATCAGTTTTTAGGATTTGAAATAGCTTAATTGGAATTCCATTACCTCCACCAGCTTTGTTCATGGTAATGCTTCCTAGTGCCAACTTGATTTTGCACTCAAAGATATTTAGCTATAGTTGAGTGATCACATCATCATGGTTATCCGGGTCTTTAATATCTTTTCTGTATAGTTTTATGTATTCTTACCACTTCTTAGTATCTTCTGCTTCTGTTAGGTCCATACCATTTCTGTTGTGTATAGTGCCTATCTTTGCCTGAAATGTTTCCTTGGTATCTCTAATTTGCTTGTAGACATCATTTGTCTTTCCCACTCTGCTGTTTTTCTCTGTTTGCTTTCATTGTTCCCTTAAGAAGGTTTCCCGATCCCTCCCTGCTATTCTCTGGAACTCTGCATTCAGATGGATATATCTTTTTTCTTTTCTTTGCCTTTCACATCTTTTATTCTCTTAGCTAGTTGCAAGATCTCCTCAGACAACCATTTCTGCTTTTTAACATTGCTTTCTCTTGCGACTGGTTTTGATCACTGCCTCCTGTACAATGTTATGAACCACTATCCATTGTTTGTTTGTGTTTTTTTTAAAGATTTATTTATTTATTTATTTTGGGCGGGGGTCGGGTTGGGGAGGGCGGGAAGCAGCAGGCCACTTCTATTGGTTTTTCATTTCTCTATTTTCATCCGTCTTTGTTCTTTGGTTCCCGTGGGCCTCCCATCGTGGTGGCATCTGTAGTTGTAGAGCGCTGGCTCTGGGCGTATGCACTCCAGAGCTCCGGCTCGGTAATTGGACACATCAGTCCAGCCACTCTGTGGCACGTGGGATCTTCCCAGGCCAGGTGCCACGCCCGCATCAGTGTCCTTACCCACTGGACCACCAGGAAGTTTTCTTTCCCTTTTTAAGCTTGGAAATTTCTATTCACATACTGGTGAAGTCTAGCTGGAAGAATTTTGACCATTACTTTGCTATGTGAAATTAGTGCAATAATGCAGTACTTTGAACATTATTTGGCATTGCCTTTCTCTGGGATTAGAATGAAAACTGACCTTTTCCAGTCCTGAGACCATTGCTGAATTTTCCAAATTTACTGGCATATTGAGTGCACCTTTTAAACAGCATCAGTTTTTAGGATTTGAAATAGCTTAATTGGAATTCCATTACCTCCACCAGCTTTGTTCATGGTAATGCTTCCTAGTGCCAACTTGATTTTGCACTCAAAGATATTTAGCTATAGTTGAGTGATCACATCATCATGGTTATCCGGGTCTTTAATATCTTTTCTGTATAGTTTTATGTATTCTTACCACTTCTTAGTATCTTCTGCTTCTGTTAGGTCCATACCATTTCTGTTGTGTATAGTGCCTATCTTTGCCTGAAATGTTTCCTTGGTATCTCTAATTTGCTTGTAGACATCATTTGTCTTTCCCACTCTGCTGTTTTTCTCTGTTTGCTTTCATTGTTCCCTTAAGAAGGTTTCCCGATCCCTCCCTGCTATTCTCTGGAACTCTGCATTCAGATGGATATATCTTTTTTCTTTTCTTTGCCTTTCACATCTTTTATTCTCTTAGCTAGTTGCAAGATCTCCTCAGACAACCATTTCTGCTTTTTAACATTGCTTTCTCTTGCGACTGGTTTTGATCACTGCCTCCTGTACAATGTTATGAACCACTATCCATTGTTTGTTTGTGTTTTTTTTAAAGATTTATTTATTTATTTATTTTGGGCGGGGGTCGGGTTGGGGAGGGCGGGAAGCAGCAGGCCACTTCTATTGGTTTTTCATTTCTCTATTTTCATCCGTCTTTGTTCTTTGGTTCCCGTGGGCCTCCCATCGTGGTGGCATCTGTAGTTGTAGAGCGCTGGCTCTGGGCGTATGCACTCCAGAGCTCCGGCTCGGTAATTGGACACATCAGTCCAGCCACTCTGTGGCACGTGGGATCTTCCCAGGCCAGGGATCGAACCAGCGCCCCTTGCACTGCAAGGCAGTGTCCTTACCCACTGGACCACCAGGGGAAGCCCACCATTCATTGTTATTCAGGAATTCTATCAGATCTAATCCCTTGAATCTATTAATTTCTACTGTATAGTTGTAAGAGATTTTGCTTATGTTATATCTGAATGGCCTAGTGGTTTTCTCTACTTTCTTCAATTTAAGTCTGAATTTTTCAATGAAAAATTCATAATCTGAGCCACAGTCAGCTCCAGATCTTGTTTTTTGCTGACTGTATAGAGTTTCTCCATCTTCGGCTGCAAATAATATAATCAATCTGATTTCAGTATTGACTATCCTGTGATGTCCATATGTAGAGTCATCTCTTGTATTATTGAAAGAGGATGTTGTTATGCCCAGTGCTTTCTCTTGGCAAATTTCAGTTAGCCTTTGCCCTGCTTCCCTATCTCTGCCTCTAACACTAAATACTGCTATCTCTAGCATTAAATAGTTCATGCCTTAATTTATACATTCAGTTAATTAAACTATTTTATTATTTATAATGATGGCATTCTCAATGTGAATTAAACTTAATTATCATCAATCTAATCATGAGTTTGGATCAAGAAAGGTTCAGACTATAATTATATTTAATGTGAGTCAGTACTTGTTTGATATTATTTAGGAAGACATATAAGGTGAAAAGAACATAATAGCTTTTCAAAGGTAAGTCTATCAACCCCCTGCCAATAGGTCTATATGTTATTCTCTTTTCAATCTTCATGATATCCTAATATGTTTCTTTTTAATAGCTCCTATGATGTGTCCAAAGCTTATTAGTAGCCATTGTGGTTTTTTGTAAGAGTTAGCAATAACATCGGAATGTTTCCTCAAATCATACCTGGACATCATGTATTCATTGCCCAATATATATGTCTCCATAAAATATTGGAAGGATTATATCATTGATATGTGAGTATAATAGAAGCGTAATTTGGATTTAAAGGTCTTTCATGACAATTAATTTTCATCCTAGATAATCATTTCTGTTTCACATGAAATTGTGGCTTGTCAATTGAGTTTAACCTTGTAATTGTTTCTACAATCTCATTATTTCAAGTCTTTTGAGAAATACATTGTTTTCTAATTAAATATTGGCAGTTTCTCTGCTTTATTTTTTATTTGGAAATCACTGATTAAGTGCTTATTCTATATAAAGTCATAAAATAAACAAAGAAATAAGGCTGCTCCCAGAGTCATAAAATCCAGCAAAGTAACAAAAAAATTCATAATTGATTTCAACTCAAAGAAATCTCTGATTAGACTACATAAGAGATGTAAGCTATTTTTGTTATTAAAAGAGTGGTTACCACCTAATCTTGCAGAGTTTCATGTGAAAGATAACATCTTATAACTAAAGAACTGATAAATAGCAGAAGCTTTATAAATAGCACCAAATCTCAACTACTATGATTGAAGTTCATAGAGATGAAGACAGGTGTGATGCTGAATATTATTAAAACTGACTTATGTTATTAGCTCCTTTGCATCACCTTGTAGCTTAGTGACAATAAAAAATATTACCTATTTTTTCTCTAGGTGTCAGATCTTCATTACAGTATAATGATAATAATGACTAGTTTATTTTGGTTCCTATATGCCAAACATTGTATTGAAGGTTTTACCAGAGTTATCTGACATAATCCTCATGCAAAACTCATAAGGTGAACTTTCATTTTAGCCAATTATAGCTTGGAAAGGTTCAGTAACTTTCCTGAAGTCACACTGCTTGTAAATGGCTAAGGAGCAATTAAAACTAGATCTGTTTGACTTCAATTTCTATGCTTATAACTGCCAAACAGTTGCCCATGATGTGTCCAATAGCTTATTATTCAATCTTCATGATATCCTAATATGTTTCTTTTTAATAGCTCCTATGATGTGTCCAAAGCTTATTAGTAGCCATTGTGGTTTTTTGTAAGAGTTAGCAATAACATCGGAATGTTTCCTCAAATCATACCTGGACATCATGTATTCATTGCCCAATATATATGTCTCCATAAAATATTGGAAGGATTATATCATTGATATGTGAGTATAATAGAAGCGTAATTTGGATTTAAAGGTCTTTCATGACAATTAATTTTCATCCTAGATAATCATTTCTGTTTCACATGAAATTGTGGCTTGTCAATTGAGTTTAACCTTGTAATTGTTTCTACAATCTCATTATTTCAAGTCTTTTGAGAAATACATTGTTTTCTAATTAAATATTGGCAGTTTCTCTGCTTTATTTTTTATTTGGAAATCACTGATTAAGTGCTTATTCTATATAAAGTCATAAAATAAACAAAGAAATAAGGCTGCTCCCAGAGTCATAAAATCCAGCAAAGTAACAAAAAAATTCATAATTGATTTCAACTCAAAGAAATCTCTGATTAGACTACATAAGAGATGTAAGCTATTTTTGTTATTAAAAGAGTGGTTACCACCTAATCTTGCAGAGTTTCATGTGAAAGATAACATCTTATAACTAAAGAACTGATAAATAGCAGAAGCTTTATAAATAGCACCAAATCTCAACTACTATGATTGAAGTTCATAGAGATGAAGACAGGTGTGATGCTGAATATTATTAAAACTGACTTATGTTATTAGCTCCTTTGCATCACCTTGTAGCTTAGTGACAATAAAAAATATTACCTATTTTTTCTCTAGGTGTCAGATCTTCATTACAGTATAATGATAATAATGACTAGTTTATTTTGGTTCCTATATGCCAAACATTGTATTGAAGGTTTTACCAGAGTTATCTGACATAATCCTCATGCAAAACTCATAAGGTGAACTTTCATTTTAGCCAATTATAGCTTGGAAAGGTTCAGTAACTTTCCTGAAGTCACACTGCTTGTAAATGGCTAAGGAGCAATTAAAACTAGATCTGTTTGACTTCAATTTCTATGCTTATAACTGCCAAACAGTTGCCCTACCTAACTCTTAGGATGAAGGCTAGTTTTAAAACATGTTTATGATTTGGGGGCACTTATCGAATCCTGAATGAGAAACAATCTCAATGTGTAATTTAAAGTCTGTTTCTTGTTTGTACTTTAGTTTTATTTCACCACCTCCACACCCATAATCATCCCAAGCATGCATTCACACACTTGCTGTGTGACTTTGATCATTTCACTTCTTTACCTCTTAGCTGTGAAAGTGACCTAAAATGGAAATTACATTCCTAAAGCTATGTGGGAAGGAGTGGTATGTAATTAACAGCCCCTCTACCAAAGAATCTGACTACAATGCAGGAGACCTGGGTTCAATCCTGGGGTGGGATTATCCCCTGGAGAAGCAAATGGCAACTCAATCTAGTATTCTTGTTGAGAGAATCCCATAGGCAGAGGAACCCAATGACTACAGTCCATGGGGTTGGAAAGAGTCGGATATGACTGAGACTAACACTCTTTGACTCTGCTCATCCATTTCCAGAAGGAAAAAGTAATAAATACATGAACCTGATGGATCAAAATATGACTTTTATCGCTGATGCAGCTGTTTTGAAGATCAGTTTAGATCTGTTGGACAAATCAGCATGCTAATAATTCATCTCATAAGCACTGGAAATGGATAGATTTCCCCACCAGGAGTGTCCTCCTTAATGCAAGACAGAGATGAGACCTGAATACATGGATCTGAGGATATGTTGGCTTTTAAGAACACTATCAGTAAGTCAGAGATGCTTAATACCTTCTGCAAAGATTACTGGATACAAAACTTGTTCTTCTTTCCGTGGACAAGAGTGATTGATGAGTGGTGAATGGGAAGGTAAAGGACAATATTATTAGTTTATTTCATTGATTTCATCCCTGGTTGTATTCTGTGCTATATATAAGACCCACCATCAAGTTTTTTTGTTTGTTTGTTTGTTTATAATCAATCTGATGACAGACTTAAGCACTAGTGATTCCAGCTTATGAAAAATAAAAGGCATGAAGAGAGAATATCCTCATATCAATGATATTTTATTTCCCAAATATATTGACTAAGATGTAAAGTCACATAATAACTTTCTATTTTTAATTTTATTTGCAAGGAAGCAAATATAAAAATATTACCTCTTAAAGGAAATGATGACCACTTTTACATAGAGAGGTACAAATTTAACTTTTATGCAAAAGTCAGTTTCTTCCACTTCTACTTGTTTTATTTATGGCTGGGATAAAAGGGAACTAGAGTAAAGTGGAACTCAACCTGGAATTATACCAAGGACAGAGTTTTAAATGAAAATTTATTGGGAAATATTTTATATGAAATTCTAATAGAGCATTATTGTTGGCATTGCCTAGTTATATAAGTAATATTTTAGAGGCACAATAGGAACAATAATTCAGCTTTCCCTGTAGTGTTTAATTTATTTAAAATAGCTAGAAATCAAATGATTATAAATTAATTGTTCAAAGATATTTTCACCAAAATATAATTTTTATATGAAATCCCTCGTCAGTTTTCAATTCTCTCTCTGTGGAGACATAGTGAGAGGTAATGGTCATAAATCTCAGTACTTTCTTCCCATGAATTCTAGGTATCTGTGTTTTCCCAGTTTTAAAAAAGAGAGGTAATAACTTATGTTTTGGACAGACATTGTGAATATTTTTAAAAGTAATGCATGTAAACCTTGCTTATTTGTGTGTGTATGTGTGTGAGAGAGAGGAATATGAATAAGATAAAGTTATATAAGGTAAATTTCTAATAAACTCACACTGAAGAATTATGACTCATGATTTTCTAGCTCCAGGGGAAAACAGACGCCTTTTTTCATATAAATAAAGTAAAATGGGATATAATATATAATAATACTTGTAAGCATTTAAGGAAGATATTAAAAGCTCTAGGCATTAATAAAATTACACAGATTTATTAGTCTAAGTTATGAAAGTAATTCTAATTTCTTATTTAGATGTTTGATATATTTTCATGATAGCTTTCATTCAAATTTTTAACAAAATATTTTTTGATAGAAGAAAAGATAATGTACAAATGGATTAAAGAAATGTAAGATTAAATCTACTGTCTTGATGTAGTCAAACATATCTTTGGTTATTTACACTGCACTTGGAACAATTCAAATCTTTTTGCAATTATTTTTTCTGTGATTCCAAGGGAACTCGACATTGCTTTAACTTTTTATTGCAACTTTATTACCTTTTTAAAAGATTTGTTTTTTTTTTTAGTTTAATTACTTTGACTAGTACTTTCCTAACAGGAAATAAATCAGACATATTTTCCTTTCATTGGTTTTAATGAGAAAGTTTCCATAATGTAGGAATTTAGCATTTTTGTGTGATAGATTATCTTTATGATGATATTTACTTACCCATCAGTTTGTATTTAATAAAAAATGTTATATTTAATCACTATATGTTGAAATTTCTCAAATGCTTGTTAGGAGCATTGTCCCACTATATACACTTTTTTCACTATAAAATTTTTAAGTGATGCATTTTTTTTATCACAGTTCTAATACTGTTGACTATCAGAATTTTGGAGTTAAAGACTTTGTTCTCTGTCTGGTGTTTGGAAGATGTACATTCCAAGATAATTAGAATATATGTTATGTTTTAATAAAACCAAATGCCAAACCTAATGATTTCTGATTAAATCATAATGTCAATTTAAAAATATACACAACTTGAGAGCTTGGCTTTATTCAATGTGTCAACTAAAAAAGGCAAACAACTTGAGAGTTATGGGTTAAGTTTTATTGGGGGCATAATTAGGACTGCAACCTGGGAGGTAGCACGCCAGATAGCTCTGTGAGACTGCTCCAAAATGGCAGCAGGAGGAGTCAATATTTAAGGATTTTGGTGAGGGGAGTGCTCCAAAAAAAATCTATGGACTCATGATTTTCTAGCTCCAGGGAAAACAGACGCCTTTTTCATATAAATAAAGTAAAATGGGATATAATATATAATAATACTTGTAAGCATTTAAGGAAGATATTAAAAGCTCTAGGCATTAATAAAATTACACAGATTTATTAGTCTAAGTTATGAAAGTAATTCTAATTTCTTATTTAGATGTTTGATATATTTTCATGATAGCTTTCATTCAAATTTTTAACAAAATATTTTTTGATAGAAGAAAAGATAATGTACAAATGGATTAAAGAAATGTAAGATTAAATCTACTGTCTTGATGTAGTCAAACATATCTTTGGTTATTTACACTGCACTTGGAACAATTCAAATCTTTTTGCAATTATTTTTTCTGTGATTCCAAGGGAACTCGACATTGCTTTAACTTTTTATTGCAACTTTATTACCTTTTTAAAAGATTTGTTTTTTTTTTTAGTTTAATTACTTTGACTAGTACTTTCCTAACAGGAAATAAATCAGACATATTTTCCTTTCATTGGTTTTAATGAGAAAGTTTCCATAATGTAGGAATTTAGCATTTTTGTGTGATAGATTATCTTTATGATGATATTTACTTACCCATCAGTTTGTATTTAATAAAAAATGTTATATTTAATCACTATATGTTGAAATTTCTCAAATGCTTGTTAGGAGCATTGTCCCACTATATACACTTTTTTCACTATAAAATTTTTAAGTGATGCATTTTTTTTATCACAGTTCTAATACTGTTGACTATCAGAATTTTGGAGTTAAAGACTTTGTTCTCTGTCTGGTGTTTGGAAGATGTACATTCCAAGATAATTAGAATATATGTTATGTTTTAATAAAACCAAATGCCAAACCTAATGATTTCTGATTAAATCATAATGTCAATTTAAAAATATACACAACTTGAGAGCTTGGCTTTATTCAATGTGTCAACTAAAAAAGGCAAACAACTTGAGAGTTATGGGTTAAGTTTTATTGGGGGCATAATTAGGACTGCAACCTGGGAGGTAGCACACCAGATAGCTCTGTGAGACTGCTCCAAAATGGCAGCAGGAGGAGGGTCAATATTTAAGGATTTTGGTGAGGGGGGAGTTCAGTATCATTAAACAGTCATTTTACAAAGGGTCTCCAGTTAGTCAGGAGGATCTGATGCCACAATGAGGAGATTTAGTGCTTTTCTAAATATGAGGAGATGCAAAGATTGAGATAATAAAATCTGTTCCTAAAAGCATCCACCTATCTAAAGACCTGCCCCACCAGATTCCTTGGAGCACAGAGTGCCTCTACCCCACCCTGATCTCCATCAGGGAGTATTGAAGTTCAGCAGCTCTCAACAGCACCAGGTTTCAATCTCATTCTTATCTCCTCAGGGAGTAGGACACCCAGCCTAATTTTCAGTGTTATTAGGTTGATTATCTTCAGTATGGTTTAATTGTTCTCAGCACAGGAGGCTTTAGGCTTAGATGACCATAGCCTGGTGTTAGACAGATGAGTTCATCCCATAACCAGGGGAGCATGTCTCCTAATAGTCTAGAGCTTATTTTTATTTTTTGACTGGAATTTGGCCTACTGTTCTGATTGAGCCAGAATAATCTTAAGGGACAATTCATATTTATGGCCAGGGTTAGATTAAGTATATTTGACTGGCCAACTGAGTGGGCCCCATCTAGTGATATCTGTACTAGGCCAGAATGAACTACAATCATTTTCTTCTCAAATAAACTTACTAAGAGTCATCTAATAAGAGCCTTGGAAGGAGAAACTTAGCTAGGTAAAACAGAGATACTGCATACAGGTAATTTACCACAAACCGAACAATTTGAATAAAATTAGAATAAAATCAGGTCTATGATAGAAAATCATTTGATTTATGTGCAAAAGTCCAAGAGACCAAGAAGAAAATATAAACAATCATATCTGTCAGGACAAGCATTTTGAGTCAGTTGTCTACTTCTGATGTTGGTGTCTTCTCTCCTGGCTCTGGTGTTTCTGTGTTTCCTTATTATCAAAGTGTTACTTTAAGATGAGCTTGAAGTCAGCAATTGTCTCGATTACTATTCTCACTAGTTCTCGCTAAAAGAAACTATATTAAATAGCTCAGAGACTTTTACATGAATATGGCATGGTCCCCTCAGTGTGTGAGCCTCGGACCTCGACAATAAAGTATCATGGTCTCAAGCATTGTCAAACCAAGAGTGGGTTTATTAATCATCAAATAAAGGCAAGCACAAGCAATCAGAAATAATCAGAACTCAATCAAATGTAAACAGATGTTCTTACCCCAGAGCTGGAAAGTCTCGACCCCATCGGGCTCAGCCGATGTCCATGGGCGAGGCTAATGCACAATGCACAATCTTCCCCCACCCCTTTTTATATTTTTTCTAACTAGAAGTCTCAAGCTAATTAATAATCATGAAGAAGCTTTTTGTCTCTCTAGAGACGTAAAAGAGGTCATCGCCTGAGCCCTTTGCTCCTCTACCAACACCTTTGCTCTTGAGGAGAAACATTCTTATAATTCTTAAGTTACAAAGGGCGCTCCGAGTTTGTAAAGTGTTTCATTAGCATCAAAAAGTGGTAAGAGGAAGAACTTTTGTGCTCTGTATTGGTCTCAGAGAGGCGAGGCTTGCAGGCAATGCTTATCCTTAGTGTGAGGAGACAACTGTCTGTTTAGCCCGGATATCTCTCTTAATTTTTGTGAGAAATGAACATGTCTCCAGGTGTCCATAACACAGGAGCCCCCCATCTCAATTTTTAACATTTAGTAAACAGATTTACTGTCTTAAGTAAAAAGATATTGCATGCTAAGGCTCTTTTTTTCAGTTTGAAAAAAATATTTAATTAAGGAAATATGTGCTTATAGTCATCACCTCTCAAAATTTACTGTTCTTGCTAAAATTATGATACCCTTAGTCCAGTTCTGCTTCTTTTTTTGTCATTTTCTTTTACTTTCTTTTTCTACCTTTTTCTTCTTGGTCATATAAACCAATATCATATGAATCATATTCTACTTACATTTCCCAAGAAACACTTTGGTATAAAGTACCACTATTACTTATATTTAGCAAGGATTTCCAAGGAATTACAGTGTTAATTATGTGATTAAAACACAAGCTGACATATGATATACACACATCTATCTTTTATATATTACTTTAAATGGATCATTTCTTTTTTTGTTGTTTTTGTTTAGTTTTTACAGTTTTTCATTTACTTCCACATATTAACCTGAATCCATCATAGGTATACATATAGTGCCTTGCAAACCTCTCCCCATCTCCATCCCCAATTCACCTCTCCAGGTCTCCATAGAGCACCTGTTTGTGATCTCCTAGTCCCATAGCATATTCCCCTCCCTCACCCCAATATCCATAAGCCTGTTCCCCATGTCCGCCTCTACATTGGTGCTCTGCATATTCACTCATCAGCACCATCTTTCTAGATTCCATATACATGTGTCAATATACAACATTTATTAGTCTCTCTCTGGCATACTTCACTCTGTACAATAGGCTCCAGATTCATCCACCTCATTAGAACTGATTTGAATGCATTTATTTTTTTATGACTGAGCAATATCCTGTTGTATATATGTACCACAGCATTTCCATCCATTCATGTGCTGATGGAAATCTAGTTTGCTTCCATGCCCTAGTTATTGTAAGCAGGGCTGGTACAGGAGCCCTTTTTAGGTGGGAAATATGAATCCAAGAGCCAATTCCCTTTAATTTTACTGTGAATGAACTAGTTAAAATAACCTGATAAGGGGCCTTCCATTTAGGTTGGAGGGAGTCATTTAAATGTTATCTTTTCCAATATACATAATCTCCTGGCTGCAGGTCATGAAACATCTGATCTTTCTTTGAGGACAGATAACTACAATAAGCTTCAGAAATGAGTTTAGAATGATTTGTCAGTACTTTGATTAAACCCTTGCAATAAACCTCAGTAATATTTTTAAAAAACATTTGCTTTCTTATAGAGAACATCTTAGGTGGTACCAAATGTTTTCATCAATAGTCTCAAATACCTTTAATTTTCCTATTCTGTAATTAATACCACAGTATCTTTTAAATAAACAAACTTTCTTCATTTAGCTTAAATTAGCACAGCTTTAGAATCTTAAGTTACCATATATCTGGAAAGATCATTTTAAGTAGGCATATCTAAAATATGATTAGTTTAAAGGTTTCTATCCTCAAATTTTTACTTCGTTTACATTTGCTTTGAAGTTTCAACATGTCCAGTTATTTTCTTGCAAGATATTAGAAAGGTCATATTTATTAAACTTAGGTACAATAAATCATTATACTTAACTTTGATGACTCAATGATGTCTATATTAGTTTAGATTTACAAACTTAAACATTACTATCAGGTATCAAATATATAGTGAATATATATATTCTCAGTTCACATAAACCTCAAAGTTTGTTAGGGTGGCTGAGAGTTCCCCACCCTCTTCAAAGTCCAACCTTTGCCCATTACCTGTTTGTGGCAGATAATTGCAGCCCCCGTCTCACCAGAAGTTAATAAGTTGTAAAACAACAACTGGCTGTTTCTCCACCTGGCCATCCCACCTGATAAGCAGACTCCCATCATAGACACACAACTGCCTGATAAGTAGACCCCTGCATCCCCTTCCCAATCTCCCTTCCCAGAACAAAGACACAGAACATGTCTCGCTGTAAATTCCATGGACTCACTATATAAGATTTGCCTCAAGGCCAATTGGATGCTGCTCTCTCCTCTCTAAGAGACTGCCCAGCTGATCTCCTGATTAAACTTTACTTTCTCTCATCCAGTCATCTCTCTGATTCTTTCTGCCTCTCTTCCTCCTGCCAGTTGTTTCAGTCTTAGTTTTCTTTAAATGTAAGTGAAACCATTTGAATTTGGGACTTAAATTCAAAACCCTGCTTAGGACTTGAGCTCATATGGTTGGGAATCAAAACCAGCCAAAATCCACCATACCTGGTTTTAGGAAATAATGGATCTCAGGTTCTTCATATCTCTTTGTAGAAAATAATTCAGAGACAAAGTGATGGTTAAGAAATGGGTTTATTCAGATTCAGAGACAGAGTTTGGGCCACAGACAGAATGTGGGCCATCCCCGAGGTGAGTGCAGCAACCCTGAAAATGTAACATGCTTAGCTTTAATGAACTGGGCAATTTCATACAATAATTAGAGAGAGGGTTATTCCAACTAATTTGGGGGAAAGGGGTAGAACTGTCATGGCACCTCTGGGTGTGTCATTTAGCTTGCTGATTGAGGACCAAGGTCTAGTCTGCCATCCTGGACTTATTTGATTTGAATAGGTTTATGTTGCATCCTTGGGTTATGTCATTCTTTCAAAAATTGTGCCCTGTCCCTTTCCTCCTGTTACATAAGCATTTATTATTAAATATAATTCGTTATAAGTCAAATTCTAATAATACATTTTAGTAGTAGAGATACCTCATATGCATAAAGTGTGCACAAACAGAATTTCCTTTCTCAGTTCACATAAACCTCAAAGTTTGTTAGGGTGGCTGAGAGTTCCCCACCCTCTTCAAAGTCCAACCTTTGCCCATTACCTGTTTGTGGCAGATAATTGCAGCCCCCGTCTCACCAGAAGTTAATAAGTTGTAAAACAACAACTGGCTGTTTCTCCACCTGGCCATCCCACCTGATAAGCAGACTCCCATCATAGACACACAACTGCCTGATAAGTAGACCCCTGCATCCCCTTCCCAATCTCCCTTCCCAGAACAAAGACACAGAACATGTCTCGCTGTAAATTCCATGGACTCACTATATAAGATTTGCCTCAAGGCCAATTGGATGCTGCTCTCTCCTCTCTAAGAGACTGCCCAGCTGATCTCCTGATTAAACTTTACTTTCTCTCATCCAGTCATCTCTCTGATTCTTTCTGCCTCTCTTCCTCCTGCCAGTTGTTTCAGTCTTAGTTTTCTTTAAATGTAAGTGAAACCATTTGAATTTGGGACTTAAATTCAAAACCCTGCTTAGGACTTGAGCTCATATGGTTGGGAATCAAAACCAGCCAAAATCCACCATACCTGGTTTTAGGAAATAATGGATCTCAGGTTCTTCATATCTCTTTGTAGAAAATAATTCAGAGACAAAGTGATGGTTAAGAAATGGGTTTATTCAGATTCAGAGACAGAGTTTGGGCCACAGACAGAATGTGGGCCATCCCCGAGGTGAGTGCAGCAACCCTGAAAATGTAACATGCTTAGCTTTAATGAACTGGGCAATTTCATACAATAATTAGAGAGAGGGTTATTCCAACTAATTTGGGGAAGGTGTAGAACTGTCATGGCACCTCTGGGTGTGTCATTTAGCTTGCTGATTGAGGACCAAGGTCTAGTCTGCCATCCTGGACTTATTTGATTTGAATAGGTTTATGTTGCATCCTTGGGTTATGTCATTCTTTCAAAAATTGTGCCCTGTCCCTTTCCCTCCTGTTACATAAGCATTTATTATTAAATATAATTCGTTATAAGTCAAATTCTAATAATACATTTTAGTAGTAGAGATACCTCATATGCATAAAGTGTGCACAAACAGAGACACCATATCTTCAATAAAAGATTAAATATGAACCAGATATTATGATATCGATATAAACTCACTAGCTAACAAGCAGTTCATATATCTTGAACAATTGCTTGTTCAGATAAATAAAGTTTACTATCTGTAAGCTCTGGCTGAGGGAATATTCTTAGCAGTTTTGATATAAAACTCTCACTTTTTTTTGCCCATATTCTTTTTTTATTATTATTAAATTTATTTCTTTATTTTAAATGTTTTACAGAGTTTTGTTGTTCACAGACATTCATGTTCCCAAATCAGTCGTATGCACATCTGTGGTCCCCTCCACTCTCCCAGGCACCCCCATCCCACCCCTCCAGGTCATTGCATCAAGCCATTGTAAGTACTCCTATTCCCTTAGAGCAACAACAATAGCCATCTTTTTCACACATGACAGTAAAGGTTTCCATGTTACTCTCTCTATGCTTCCCACCCACTGTTCATTCCCCACAATGTCCGTATGTCTATTCTCTCTCTGATAAAATCCTCACTTTTTTTTTTTTTTTTTCTTCTCTTGGTTTCTCAAGTTTTGCCTGCTTAATTGGGTTGAGTATCAGCTCCTGGAGACCTGTATTCATACTCTGGTTTGGACATTTGTGAGACAAAGGCAGTTGTTTAGTATTTTCAAAGAACAGTTCTGTCAGCTAAAGTTACTAGAATCTGTGGCACAATTTTTAATGAAACTAAAATTTAATTTACAAAGTTTGATGTTTCCTAACTTGAGAGTCTTAATTTATCATGTCTTCCAAGGTTTGTATAAGGCATTTAGCAAATACCTTTCTAAGTTTATAAATTAAACCAAAGCAAAATAACTTTTTTTTTTAAATTAGCTCTTGCATGTTAATTTCCACTTTATTTATTTTGTATGACTCAGGTAACTATTGGTTTCCTCAGTTCTTTTAGCTAACTTTTCCTTCAGTGGCAATCTCTCTGTCTTTTTTATTAATATAATTCGTTATAAGTCAAATTCTAATAATACATTTTAGTAGTAGAGATACCTCATATGCATAAAGTGTGCACAAACAGAGACACCATATCTTCAATAAAAGATTAAATATGAACCAGATATTATGATATCGATATAAACTCACTAGCTAACAAGCAGTTCATATATCTTGAACAATTGCTTGTTCAGATAAATAAAGTTTACTATCTGTAAGCTCTGGCTGAGGGAATATTCTTAGCAGTTTTGATATAAAACTCTCACTTTTTTTTGCCCATATTCTTTTTTTATTATTATTAAATTTATTTCTTTATTTTAAATGTTTTACAGAGTTTTGTTGTTCACAGACATTCATGTTCCCAAATCAGTCGTATGCACATCTGTGGTCCCCTCCACTCTCCCAGGCACCCCCATCCCACCCCTCCAGGTCATTGCATCAAGCCATTGTAAGTACTCCTATTCCCTTAGAGCAACAACAATAGCCATCTTTTTCACACATGACAGTAAAGGTTTCCATGTTACTCTCTCTATGCTTCCCACCCACTGTTCATTCCCCACAATGTCCGTATGTCTATTCTCTCTCTGATAAAATCCTCACTTTTTTTTTTTTTTTTTCTTCTCTTGGTTTCTCAAGTTTTGCCTGCTTAATTGGGTTGAGTATCAGCTCCTGGAGACCTGTATTCATACTCTGGTTTGGACATTTGTGAGACAAAGGCAGTTGTTTAGTATTTTCAAAGAACAGTTCTGTCAGCTAAAGTTACTAGAATCTGTGGCACAATTTTTAATGAAACTAAAATTTAATTTACAAAGTTTGATGTTTCCTAACTTGAGAGTCTTAATTTATCATGTCTTCCAAGGTTTGTATAAGGCATTTAGCAAATACCTTTCTAAGTTTATAAATTAAACCAAAGCAAAATAACTTTTTTTTTTAAATTAGCTCTTGCATGTTAATTTCCACTTTATTTATTTTGTATGACTCAGGTAACTATTGGTTTCCTCAGTTCTTTTAGCTAACATTTCCTTAAGTGGCAATCTCTCTGTCTTATTTATTCCACAATATAATTTAATAAGAGCTATAGACAAGCACATAAAGCCCATTTAAATATACCCATTTATATACCTTTATCTAAATTCTGCCAAATATTATACCTCTAAGTTTATTTTCATATGGATCCAACCAACAAACTTTGATCTTGGTGTTGACTAAAAAAAGAGAAACAACTTGAGAGCAGCAAGTTAAGTTTTATTTGGGGAGAAATGAGAACTGTAGCCCTGTAGGCAGCATCTCAGATAGCTCTGAGAGATTGTTCCAAAGAAATAGTGAGGGAAAGTCAATATATAAGATTTTGATGAAGAGGGAGTTCAGTACCATTAAACATTCATTTTACAAAGGATTTACAGTTAGTCATGAGGATTTGATGTCACCATGAAGGGATTCAGTGCTTTTCTATATGTGAGGAGATACAAGGATTAAGATTATAAAATCTGTTCCTAAAAACATCCACTTATCTAAAAAGATTGGTGCCACCAGATTTCCTGGAGCACAGAGTGCCTCACTCTACCCTGAACTACGTCAGGGAACATTGAAGGTCAACAGCTGCCACAGCACTGGGGTCAGTCTCACGGAAGCAGACAACAAATGGCCTTGTTGTTCAGCCATTGGCAATGTAATTGATAAGGGCCAATTTGTAGTTGACATTAGGGGAGAGTTTAGACAGCTTTTTCTATTTATTCCTTGTTGATTTTGCCTAATTTTATGTAAAAAATTGTGAGATTCCCCAGAGTCAGGTAGAGCTAAGGAAGTCAGGCCTTATGGTCTAATTGTCGCAAAATAATTAGTCAGATATCTCAGTGTAAACTCTTCTAGACTCTTTTTTTGTTGTTGTTAGGTAATAAATAGATTTATTCAGATTCAGAGAAAGCACACTCCACAGGGTGTGTGCCATAGCAGAACAAATCCAGTGGCCTCTTCTAGATTCTTAAATATATAATTTGAAACTGGGATAAATAGAACAGATCTGTTTAGCTTTTAATGCTGGGGACAGTCAACTAAAAAAAGATAAACAACTTGAGAGTTAGCAGTTAAGCTTTATTTGGGGCACAGTTAGAACTGCAGCCTCGGAAGCAGCACCTCAGATAACTTTGAGTGACTCTTCCAAAGAAGCAGCAGGACGAAAAGCAATATGTAAGGTTTTGATACAGCAGTGTGTAAGGGTTCAATAACATTAAACACTCATTTTACAAAAGGATTTCTGGCCAGTCATGAGGATCTGATTCACCATGAAGGGATTTAGTGCTTTTCTGGGTATGAGGGGATGCAAGGATTCCCTGTCCAAAGACCTGTTCCACCAGACTCTCTAGAGCACAGACTGCATCCCTCCACCCTCAACTCCCTCAGAGGGTGTTGAGAGTCAGCAGCTGTCCCAGCATAGGTTTCAGCCTCCACGGTGGTGAATGGCAAATACCTTTGTTTTTCAGTCAATGGCAGTGTAAGTGTACATTGTATATATTGGTAAGTGAACTTTGGTAAGTATCAGTTTGTAGTTGACAGGACCAGTAGAGGGTCCCTCTTGGCTCATTAGTTTTAGGTAGTATAGTAATATCAAATCTTGTTTTAATCACATAAATGTCTATTCTATTTATTCCATTCTAAATAGCAATCAACACTATTTTTTTTTATTCATTTGAGGTAACTCTTTAAAAAAAAATTACTTGAAATAATAGCTAGACTGTTTTTTCCACAAGCTTTTGTTGTGATTCTTAGTTGTTCTTATTAGCATCTGCAAGACCTATTGAAGAGAAGGCCTATGAGGTTTCCTAAACCAGATTCTAAAAACAAAAAGTTCTTAGTGTTATTTTGACTTTTGTTTTGTAGCTACAAATGAAACAATTGTTTACGATGAGAGCACTCTAGATTTGATAACTTGTTAGTTTCTCTAATTTTAAAAGAATTCTTCGTTTGGCTACAAATAAATTGTATCTCCATAGAAGTGCAACCCACTGAGGCACACACAAAATAAGAGACATCTTTTAGACTTAACACCAACAAACAAACACACAATAGAACAACATAGGAAGTTCAGATATAACATTTACATCTCAAAGACACAGATAAATCTAAACTTCCCTCTAGAAGGCTTAGTTTAAGGTTTAACCAAATCAGCTTCCTAATTTTGTTTTTGTTTTTGTTTTTTTTTCAGCTTCCTAATCTTTAACTGCATATGCATTAAAGAGCCCCCTCAATGTTTAGGGTAAGATTCAATTTCTCCAATTAACTAGATATTTGCAATTATGAGTTCTACTCCTTATGTCTTCCTACAAGGAGCTGCCTCAGGGTCTTTCTACTGAGCCCTGGGTATTTCTCCATAACTTTAAACTGAGCCCCACTTACCCACCCAGCCATGTCTTTCAACAGGTTGGGTAGTTCCTTAGTATCTTTCAACTGAGGCCCATCCAGTATGTAGACCTCAGGTGGGTATGTCCCTATCAACAGGGACATTGCAATTCTTAAACTGAGAGGAAGGAGACAGGTATTGGCTATATCCACCAAATAAAAATTCAGGATCTCAACAAATATGAGAAATCTGACGACCAGGAGAGACTTACTCAAGTCTATCAAACTCCTGAGGAAGTGGGTGGACCCAGAGAACTCTGCTGGTACCATGGCTCTGGGTTCTCGTAGAGTTCAGGTGGAGGAGAGAAATTTGCTCTGGAAGCATTCATGTTGGTCACCAAAACTGTCAACTAAATAATACCTGCAATGCGAAAGTTGATAGTTAAGATCCTCAGGTGACCCTAAGAAAGCTGACTCTGAGGAGGCAGGAGAGAAGCCAGGCAAGTTTGCAGCAAGGGGTAGGTAATCTGAATGTGAAAAGATTACTATTAATTAGGAGAAAACTAAGTCTCTCACAACAAGAGATTCAGCAGTCTTGTATGTATGGGAAGTTGTAAGCTTCTGGACTTACTGAAATCATTTTATCATATGCCTGCAGCTATCTGGGGCCAATCCAGATTTCTTTATTGCTCACATACTAGTTCCTTGTTTACTGAAGGAGATGAAGAATGTGGCAGATGACTGCTTTTCATATCCCGCAGACCCTCAGGGCTTACCAGGGAGGAAGTAGATGATGGTTTCTAAATAGCTGGCTTTGTTTCACCTGGGCTCAGAAATTTGCATTTGGAAAAGGCTTGCAGCATAGAGCAGAAAATATTGCATTTCAAAATTAATAATTTAATTATTTCTTTTTCTGAAGTAAAATGAAAACTTTTTATACTTCTCTCATTTAAATATCACATAGTGATTGTGAGAAACCACAGATTTTAGCTCTACATGATAATTGCTCTTTGAACAAAACTACTTCAGTGTATTTCCATTGTGTTTTATAGCCATAAAATCAGTAATATTTAGATACTAAATATGAATATGCAATACATTATGCAAGTTTTTTCATTTGTATCATATTTTGTTATAGTTAATCAGATTTGTATAAACGTTTTATTTTCCTATTTCTTATTGTCTATTACTAAATGTCTTTGTTTATTTCTGTATTCTTACTACACTTTAGTTCCTGAGATTTTTCCTTGTATTGTGCAGTAAGGCAGCTGCCTCATGTTATTATTTTTCTGATCTTTGCTAGAAATTCTTTGATTACTTTTTCCTATGTGCATTTTTATTAAAGTGCCACTAATTAAATTGCCACTCCCTCCAAGAAAAAAAACTATCACATTAAAAGTATTTGTACCACATTAAAAATATTACTTAACATAAAAATAATTGTCATCTCATTTAATAGTATTGCTTGATTGTCCATCTGTTTTTATTCTGTTTGATGATATTTATTTTTTTTTTAAAGATTTATTTATTTACTTATTTTGGTGGGGGTTAGGCGGGGAGGGAGGGAAGCAGGCGGGCCACTTCTGCTGGTCCTTCATTTGTCCATTTTCATCCATCTCTGTTCTTTGGCCCATGTGGGCCTCCCATTGCGGTGGCCTCTGTTGTCACAGAGCACTGGCTCTGGGTGCATGCGCTCCAGAGCCCGAGCTCGGTAATTGGACACATTGGTCCAGCCGCTCCGTGGCACGTGGGATCCTCCCAGGCCAGGGATCAAACCGGCGCCCCTTGCACTGCAAGGCGGTGTCCTTACCCACTGGACCACCAGGGAAGCCCGATGATATTTAAATAGAATTAGTACTACGACTCATTGAAAAAGGAAATGGTGACCCAATCCCATATGCTTACAGGAGAATTCCATGCATAGAGCAGAAAATATTGCATTTCAAAATTAATAATTTAATTATTTCTTTTTCTGAAGTAAAATGAAAACTTTTTATACTTCTCTCATTTAAATATCACATAGTGATTGTGAGAAACCACAGATTTTAGCTCTACATGATAATTGCTCTTTGAACAAAACTACTTCAGTGTATTTCCATTGTGTTTTATAGCCATAAAATCAGTAATATTTAGATACTAAATATGAATATGCAATACATTATGCAAGTTTTTTCATTTGTATCATATTTTGTTATAGTTAATCAGATTTGTATAAACGTTTTATTTTCCTATTTCTTATTGTCTATTACTAAATGTCTTTGTTTATTTCTGTATTCTTACTACACTTTAGTTCCTGAGATTTTTCCTTGTATTGTGCAGTAAGGCAGCTGCCTCATGTTATTATTTTTCTGATCTTTGCTAGAAATTCTTTGATTACTTTTTCCTATGTGCATTTTTATTAAAGTGCCACTAATTAAATTGCCACTCCCTCCAAGAAAAAAAACTATCACATTAAAAGTATTTGTACCACATTAAAAATATTACTTAACATAAAAATAATTGTCATCTCATTTAATAGTATTGCTTGATTGTCCATCTGTTTTTATTCTGTTTGATGATATTTATTTTTTTTTTAAAGATTTATTTATTTACTTATTTTGGTGGGGGTTAGGCGGGGAGGGAGGGAAGCAGGCGGGCCACTTCTGCTGGTCCTTCATTTGTCCATTTTCATCCATCTCTGTTCTTTGGCCCATGTGGGCCTCCCATTGCGGTGGCCTCTGTTGTCACAGAGCACTGGCTCTGGGTGCATGCGCTCCAGAGCCCGAGCTCGGTAATTGGACACATTGGTCCAGCCGCTCCGTGGCACGTGGGATCCTCCCAGGCCAGGGATCAAACCGGCGCCCCTTGCACTGCAAGGCGGTGTCCTTACCCACTGGACCACCAGGGAAGCCCGATGATATTTAAATAGAATTAGTACTACGACTCATTGAAAAAGGAAATGGTGACCCAATCCCATATGCTTACAGGGAGAATTCCATGGATAGAGGAACCTGGCAGACTACAGTCCATGGGGTCTCAAGAGTTGGACACAACCTAGCAACTAAACCACCACCACCATCACTAGGGCTCATTTCTTGAAATATATATGCCTGGGTAATTTATTTATGTTATTGTGCTTTGTTTTTTTTTTTTTTTTTTTAATATTTTTAAGGAATCAGAAACTTTTTTTTGTTTTTTTGTTTTTAACATTTTTATTTATGTATTTATTTGTTTTGGGGGGAGTGGGGAGGGAGAGCGGTGGGCGAGCATTGGTCTTTCATTTGCCTATTTTCATCCGTCTTTGTTCTTTGGCCCGTGTGGGTCTCGCATCACAGTGGCCTCTGTTGTCACAGAGCACTGGCTCTGGGTGCATGAACTCCAGAGCTCCGGCTCGGTAATTGAACACATCGGTCCAGCTGCTCCATGGCACGTGGGATCTTCCCAGGCCAGGGATTGAACTGGTGCCCCTTGCACTGCAAGGTGGTGTCCTTACCCACTGGACCACCAGGGAAGCCCCTTTGCTATTTTTATATCTAAACTTTTCTGTTCCCTTTTTTGTGTTTCAGCAGATTGGAAGTTGATTCTTTCCTGAATGGAACCATTGCCTTCTCTAGAATTTGTTTGAAGCTGCTATTTTTGCTTTTGTTTCTAACCACCAGCCATCAGTTAAATGTAAATCCTTGACACTGGGAAGAGAATGTTGTGTGCTACCTCTGGTGTCTGGCCACTTCTCAAAGTCTTTACTAATTTGTTTAATTACTTCATTTCCCTTTCTGTATCTATTTCATCAGCAGCCATCAAATTTATAGTCTAAGTTAGATTTGTCCATGGGTCTTTTGGATGCTTTTCCCAGTATAGTTATATAATTGTTTTCTTTCAGTCAGTATTCACTCTGTCCTACAGTGTAGTTTATAGATATTTCTTAAAATATCTGTCTGCTTTGTCTCATCCTGCTAGAATCAATTTCTACTCATTACAATATTTCTTCCATAAAATCAGTTGGTATAAGGAGTGAACAGATTAATTCTTGGGTTCAAACTGTTGCAGGAAGGGACATTTCTACCAGGGCCCAAAAGTGGGTTTTTGTCCAGCACTCGAAAGTGAACTGTCTGAGAAAACATATGAGCTGACAAAGCAAGAAATTTTATTGAAAAAGGTGCCTAGGGTCAAAGCAATAGGGTAAGGGAACCCAGAAGAACTGCCTCATGGCTTGCAGTCTCAGGATTTATGGTGATGGGCTTAGCTTCCAAGTTGTCTTTGATCAGTGATTCTGACTCAGAGTTATTCCTGGTAATGCATGCATTGCTCAGTCAAGATGCATGCCAGGAAGAGGGATTCTGGGAGGTGGATTGGACAGATGGTGTCTCCTTTTTACATTTCCTGAACTCTTCTACCTAGTAGTATAAGAACAGTGTTGATAAAAGAAAGAGAAGCACCAACCTCTGACAGGCAGGATAAAGTTTATCCATATTCAAGCTTGAGAGGAACCACCAGGGGGATCTGGCTACACAGACATAACCAGGAGAGAGAGGCAAGCAGAGAGAAAGTCAAGACTCAAGAGGAGGAAGCAGGCAAGGTGAGCCAAAAGGGGCAAAGAGAGTCAGGTGGGCCAAGAGAGAGATCTAAGAGAGCCTGGTGTTAAGTAGCAGGACAGGAGCTGGTTGCTGCAGAAAGGTGCTGAGGTGAGTCTACAGGCAGGTAAGCTTTGTGGCCTGCCAAGGCTGTGGTGGGAAGAGGGGCAGGTTTTTTTTTTGTTTCTTCAGGTGTTCTGCAGGGCTGTGGGTTGACTCAGCTCCTTGTGACTTTTCAATTCCATCAAGTAGTGTATTATTATTTCTGTGTACCTTGTCAGGACCTTCCATTGCAAAATAACTCACTTAACTGGTTACTATGACACCTGTCAAGGGTGGGTGGTTATACTCAGTATGCACCCTCTAAAAGGACCATAGTCTCCACTTATTACACCTGTTTAGTTTTCTGTTTATTTTTAATTCATTTAAAGAGGAAAAACTTAGGGAGATTTATTAGAGTCAAACATAAATTATAAAAGATCTTCTACTCATTACAATATTTCTTCCATAAAATCAGTTGGTATAAGGAGTGAACAGATTAATTCTTGGGTTCAAACTGTTGCAGGAAGGGACATTTCTACCAGGGCCCAAAAGTGGGTTTTTGTCCAGCACTCGAAAGTGAACTGTCTGAGAAAACATATGAGCTGACAAAGCAAGAAATTTTATTGAAAAAGGTGCCTAGGGTCAAAGCAATAGGGTAAGGGAACCCAGAAGAACTGCCTCATGGCTTGCAGTCTCAGGATTTATGGTGATGGGCTTAGCTTCCAAGTTGTCTTTGATCAGTGATTCTGACTCAGAGTTATTCCTGGTAATGCATGCATTGCTCAGTCAAGATGCATGCCAGGAAGAGGGATTCTGGGAGGTGGATTGGACAGATGGTGTCTCCTTTTTACATTTCCTGAACTCTTCTACCTAGTAGTATAAGAACAGTGTTGATAAAAGAAAGAGAAGCACCAACCTCTGACAGGCAGGATAAAGTTTATCCATATTCAAGCTTGAGAGGAACCACCAGGGGGATCTGGCTACACAGACATAACCAGGAGAGAGAGGCAAGCAGAGAGAAAGTCAAGACTCAAGAGGAGGAAGCAGGCAAGGTGAGCCAAAAGGGGCAAAGAGAGTCAGGTGGGCCAAGAGAGAGATCTAAGAGAGCCTGGTGTTAAGTAGCAGGACAGGAGCTGGTTGCTGCAGAAAGGTGCTGAGGTGAGTCTACAGGCAGGTAAGCTTTGTGGCCTGCCAAGGCTGTGGTGGGAAGAGGGGCAGGTTTTTTTTTTGTTTCTTCAGGTGTTCTGCAGGGCTGTGGGTTGACTCAGCTCCTTGTGACTTTTCAATTCCATCAAGTAGTGTATTATTATTTCTGTGTACCTTGTCAGGACCTTCCATTGCAAAATAACTCACTTAACTGGTTACTATGACACCTGTCAAGGGTGGGTGGTTATACTCAGTATGCACCCTCTAAAAGGACCATAGTCTCCACTTATTACACCTGTTTAGTTTTCTGTTTATTTTTAATTCATTTAAAGAGGAAAAACTTAGGGAGATTTATTAGAGTCAAACATAAATTATAAAAGATAGAATTCATATAAGAACTATAAGTAAACTGAAAATTCACATTAATTCAGTGTTTATTATTGATGCCTAATTTTGAGAATATGTACATTACATCTCCATAGATTAAAACAATGTGTTCCATAAACCTCTAGATTCACTAATTTTTTAAGATAGTTTCTGTGATATCCTTTTCACATAGCCTTTATGACAAATGGATGTTATTAATTTATGCTATAGTGATATAATGAGAGAATTAGATATTGTTTCCAACTACAAATTGAAATGACATTGAAATTTATTCAACATCGTGCTGGTTAAAAAATATTTTCATTTTTACAAACGTTCTGAAGAAAAATATAATTAAGTTTATATTTCATTGGAATGAGTGCATAACATGAATTTCTCTACAAGTTCATGCAATAGGAAGAACTAAATCTCCCTTTTATTTTGGGCAAAATTAAACCAAAAGTTAAACTACTAATTCAAGTGAAACAATTAACTATTGGAAGAGCCAGGATTTAAAGCTACAATTTCTAAAATACTAATAGTGTGGCAATTAAGCAGGCCAATCAGGGCTTCATTTTGCTATGAATTAATATTTTCTGGCTTTGAAATAATACCATAGCAAGGAATGTACAGGGACTCAGAATCAGGCAAAATTAGTATACTTATATTTCTGTCTGGTGCTGTTAAAATTGTACATTCTGTTGTGTGCAAGAGACTATCACAGTACTGCAAGATTCTCAGCAAACTCTCTTGATTCTTACGACATTTCTGACAGTAATTCAAATGCTAACTTTATATATTTTGGAATCTAAGACAAGAACTAATCTGATAAGCAATTATAATAATCTCTATTATTTTTTAGCTAACAACTGTCTTATAGCAAGTTCTAGTCAGTTCTTCAATATAAGCCTTAGGTCTCTGAACAAAACACATTTAATTTTGTTATATCTTTTTTTTTTTAATATATAGATTTGGGGGGGGTGACATTTTTATTGGTCCTTCACCCATCTATTTTCATCCACCTTTGTTCTTTGGCCTGTGTGGGCCTCCAATCACAGTGGCCTCTGTTGCCACATAGCACTGGCTCTGGGCGCATGTGCTCCAGAGGTCTGGCTCAGTAGTTGGACACATTGGTTCAGCCTCTCCGCAGCATGTGGGATCTTCCCAGGCTGGGGATCGAACAGGCACCTCTTTTATTGTTTTGTTTCTTTATTTTAAAGATTTTACAGAGTTTTGTTGTTTACCAACATGTATGTTCCCAGATCATTCATATACATATCCCTGGACCCTCCCCCCACCCAGTTCCCCCCCTCCAACCCCTCCAGACCATTGCCCCTAGTGATTGTAGGTATTCCTATTCCCTTAGCACAAGGACAATAGCTATCTTTTCCACACATGACAGTATAGGTTTCCATGTTATTGTCTCCATGCCTCCCCCTCCCTATTTATTCCCCACAATGTCCATATGTCTATGCTCTGTCTGTTTTTCCATGAGTTCACTGTGTGTGTTATCAAGACCGTCCTACTAGATTCCATATCTGTGTGTTAGTATGCTGTATTTGTCTTTCTCTTTTTGACTTACTTCAATTTTGATGATAGGTTCTAGCTCCAGCCACCTCATTAGGATTGAGGCTTCTGCGTTTCTTTTAACAGCTGAGTAGTATTCCATTGCATACATGTACCAGAGCTTCTGTACCCATTCTTTTGTTGATGGACATCTAGGTTGCTTCCATGTTCTGGCTATTGTATAGAGAGTTGCAAAGAACATTGGGGTACAGGTGCCTCTTTCATTTTAGATCTCATCAGGATATAGGCCTAATAGTGGGATTGCTGGGTCATAGGGTGCTTCTATTTTTAGTTTTTTAAGGAATCGCCATATTGTCTTCCATAGAGGTTGTATCAGTTTACATTCCCATCAGCAATGCAAGAGGGTTCCCTTTTCTCCGCATCCTCTCTAGCATTTCTTGTCTGCAGATTTTTTGATGATGGCCATTCTGACGGGTGTGAGGTGGTATATCATTGTGGTTTTAATTTGCATTTCTCTAATGATAAGCGAGGTTGAGCATCATTTCATGTGCTTTGGGCCATGTGTATGTCCTCTTTGGAAAGGCATCTCTTTAGATCTTTTTCCCATTTTTTGATTGGGTTGTTCGTTTTTCCAGTGTTGAGTTGTCTGAGTTGCTTCTAGATTTTGGAGATTAATTCTTTGTCTGTTGTTTCATTTGCTATGATTTTCTCCCACTCTGTGGGGTGTCTGTTCAGCTTTTTTGTAATTTCTTTTGCTGTACAAAAGCTTTTAAGTTTCATGAGGTCCCACGTGTTCACTTTTCTTTTCAGTTCCACTATTCTAGTAGGTGGGTCAGAGAAGATCTTGCTTTGATTGATGTCCTTGAGGGTTTTGCCTATATTCTCCTCTAAGAGTTTGATGGTTTCTGGTCTTACATTTAGGTCTTTAATCCGTTTTGAGTTGATCTCTGTGTGTGGTGTCAGGGAATGTTCCAACTTCATTTTTTGGAAGGAAGTTGTCCAATTTTCCCAGTACCACTTGTTGAAGAGGCTGTCTTTGTCCCGTTTATAGTTTCACCTCCTTTGTCAAAACAAGGTGCCCAGAGGTGCATGGGTTTTGTCCTACCATTTTTCCAGAAACCATAGGGGGATCTCGTGCTCAGCCTATATTCAGATGATAGGTTCTAGCTCCAGCCACCTCATTAGGATTGAGGCTTCTGCGTTTCTTTTAACAGCTGAGTAGTATTCCATTGCATACATGTACCAGAGCTTCTGTACCCATTCTTTTGTTGATGGACATCTAGGTTGCTTCCATGTTCTGGCTATTGTATAGAGAGTTGCAAAGAACATTGGGGTACAGGTGCCTCTTTCATTTTAGATCTCATCAGGATATAGGCCTAATAGTGGGATTGCTGGGTCATAGGGTGCTTCTATTTTTAGTTTTTTAAGGAATCGCCATATTGTCTTCCATAGAGGTTGTATCAGTTTACATTCCCATCAGCAATGCAAGAGGGTTCCCTTTTCTCCGCATCCTCTCTAGCATTTCTTGTCTGCAGATTTTTTGATGATGGCCATTCTGACGGGTGTGAGGTGGTATATCATTGTGGTTTTAATTTGCATTTCTCTAATGATAAGCGAGGTTGAGCATCATTTCATGTGCTTTGGGCCATGTGTATGTCCTCTTTGGAAAGGCATCTCTTTAGATCTTTTTCCCATTTTTTGATTGGGTTGTTCGTTTTTCCAGTGTTGAGTTGTCTGAGTTGCTTCTAGATTTTGGAGATTAATTCTTTGTCTGTTGTTTCATTTGCTATGATTTTCTCCCACTCTGTGGGGTGTCTGTTCAGCTTTTTTGTAATTTCTTTTGCTGTACAAAAGCTTTTAAGTTTCATGAGGTCCCACGTGTTCACTTTTCTTTTCAGTTCCACTATTCTAGTAGGTGGGTCAGAGAAGATCTTGCTTTGATTGATGTCCTTGAGGGTTTTGCCTATATTCTCCTCTAAGAGTTTGATGGTTTCTGGTCTTACATTTAGGTCTTTAATCCGTTTTGAGTTGATCTCTGTGTGTGGTGTCAGGGAATGTTCCAACTTCATTTTTTGGAAGGAAGTTGTCCAATTTTCCCAGTACCACTTGTTGAAGAGGCTGTCTTTGTCCCGTTTTATAGTTTCACCTCCTTTGTCAAAACAAGGTGCCCAGAGGTGCATGGGTTTATCTCTGGGTTCTCTATCTTGTTCCATTGGTCTATAATTCTGTTTTTGTGCCAGTACCATACTGTCTTGATGACTGTTGCTTCGAAGTAGAGTATAAAGTTAGGTAGAATGATCCCTCCAGCTCCATTCATCTTTCTCAGGATTGCTGTGGCTATTCGAGGTCTTTTGTGTTTCCATATGAACTGTGCAAATGTCAATGGCAGTTGGATAGGTATTGCATTAAATCTGTAGATGATATTTGGTAGTATGGTCATTTCCACGATATTGATTCTTCTGACCCAGGAGCATGGAATATCTTTCCACCTGTCTAAGTCTTCTTTAATATGTCTCATGAGTGTCTTGTAATTTTCTGTGTGCAGTTCTTTTGTTTCTCTGGGTAGGTTTGTTCCTAAATATATGATTCTTTTGGTTGCAATAGTGAAGGGGATTGCCTTTTTGATTTCATTTTCTGATTTTTCATTGTTTGTGTATAGGAATGCCAGTGATTTCTGTGTGTTGACTTTGTAACCTGCGACTTTGCTGAATTCATTGATTAGCTCTAGTGGCTTTGCAATAGTGTCTTTGGGATTTTCTATGTATAATATCATATCATCTGCAAATAGAGAGAGTTTGACTTCTACCTTTCCAATCTGGATTCTTTTATTTCTTTCTCTTCTCTTATTGCCGTTGCTAGAACTTCCAGGACTATGTTGAATAGTAGTGGTGAAATTGGGCACCCCTGTCTTGTTCCTGGACTTGGAATGCTTTCAGTTTTTCACCGTTAAGGATAATGTTCGCTGTAGGCTTCTCATAGATGGCTTTTATTATGTTGAGATAGGTTCCTTCTATGCTCATTTTCTGGAGTTTTTATCATAAATGGATGCTGTACTTTGTCGAAGGCCTTTTCTGCATCTATTGAGATGATCATGTGATATTTGTCTCTCAGCTTGTTGATATGGTGTATCACATTGATTGATTTGCGGATGTTGAAGAATCCTTGCATGCCTGGGATGAACCCGACTTGATCATGGTGTATGAGTTTTTTGATGTGTCGTTGAATTCTGTTTGCTAGGATTTTGTTGAGGATCTTGGCATCTAAGTTCATCAGTGAAATTGGCCTATGGTTTTCCTTTTTTGTGTTGTCTTTGTCTGGTTTGGGTATCAGGGTGATGGTGGCCTTGTAGAATGTGTTTGGAAGTTTTCCTTCCTGTGCAAATTTTTAGAAGCGTTTTAGAAGGACAAGCATTAGCTCTTCTTTAAATGTTTGGTAGAATTCGGCTGTGAAGCCATCTGGCCCTGGGCTTTTTTTTTTGGGTAGATTCTTAATCACAAATTCGATTTCTGAGCTTGAGATCGGGGTTGTTCAAAGTTTCTATTTCTTCCTGGTTGAGTCTTGGGAAATTAATCTTCTCCAAGATAATGTCCATTTCTTCCAGGTTGTCCAGTTTGTTGCCATATAGCTGTTCATAGTAGTCTCTTAGACTTTGGATTTCTGCACGATCTTTTGTAATCTCTCCTTTTTCGTTTTTGGTTTTGGTGATCTGGTTCTTCTCTCTCTTTTTCTTAATGAGTCTGGCCAGAGGCTTATCAATTTTGATTAACTTTTCAAAGAACCAGCTTTTTGCTTTATTTATCTTAACTATTGTTTCTTTCATTTCTTTTTCATTTATTTCTGCTCTGATCCTTATGATTTCCCTTCTTCTGCTGGCTTTGGGGTGTTTTTGTTCTTCTTTCTCCAATTGTTTTAAGCGGACGGTTAGGTTATCTGTGTCATATTTTCCTAGTTTCTTGAGGTAGGATTGTATTGTTATAAATTTCCCTCTTAGAACTGCTTTAGCGGTATCCCATAGGTTTTGCACTGTTGTGTGTTCATTCTCATTTTCTTCTAGGAATTTTAGAATTTCTCCTTTGATTTCCTCAGTGATCAGTTTGTTTTTTAGGTATATATTGTTTAATCTCCATGTGTTTGTGTTTTTAGGGTTTTTTTCTGGTAGTTGATCTCTAGCTTCATTGCATTGTGGTCCAAGAATTGAAATTTTGGTTTTTAACTGACTGAGGTTTGATTTGTGGCCCAAGATTTTGGTTGGATGTTGAAGAATCCTTGCATGCCTGGGATGAACCCGACTTGATCATGGTGTATGAGTTTTTTGATGTGTCGTTGAATTCTGTTTGCTAGGATTTTGTTGAGGATCTTGGCATCTAAGTTCATCAGTGAAATTGGCCTATGGTTTTCCTTTTTTGTGTTGTCTTTGTCTGGTTTGGGTATCAGGGTGATGGTGGCCTTGTAGAATGTGTTTGGAAGTTTTCCTTCCTGTGCAAATTTTTAGAAGCGTTTTAGAAGGACAAGCATTAGCTCTTCTTTAAATGTTTGGTAGAATTCGGCTGTGAAGCCATCTGGCCCTGGGCTTTTTTTTTTGGGTAGATTTTTTTTTATCACAAATTCGATTTCTGAGCTTGAGATCGGGGTTGTTCAAAGTTTCTATTTCTTCCTGGTTGAGTCTTGGGAAATTAATCTTCTCCAAGATAATGTCCATTTCTTCCAGGTTGTCCAGTTTGTTGCCATATAGCTGTTCATAGTAGTCTCTTAGACTTTGGATTTCTGCACGATCTTTTGTAATCTCTCCTTTTTCGTTTTTGGTTTTGGTGATCTGGTTCTTCTCTCTCTTTTTCTTAATGAGTCTGGCCAGAGGCTTATCAATTTTGATTAACTTTTCAAAGAACCAGCTTTTTGCTTTATTTATCTTAACTATTGTTTCTTTCATTTCTTTTTCATTTATTTCTGCTCTGATCCTTATGATTTCCCTTCTTCTGCTGGCTTTGGGGTGTTTTTGTTCTTCTTTCTCCAATTGTTTTAAGCGGACGGTTAGGTTATCTGTGTCATATTTTCCTAGTTTCTTGAGGTAGGATTGTATTGTTATAAATTTCCCTCTTAGAACTGCTTTAGCGGTATCCCATAGGTTTTGCACTGTTGTGTGTTCATTCTCATTTTCTTCTAGGAATTTTAGAATTTCTCCTTTGATTTCCTCAGTGATCAGTTTGTTTTTTAGGTATATATTGTTTAATCTCCATGTGTTTGTGTTTTTAGGGTTTTTTTCTGGTAGTTGATCTCTAGCTTCATTGCATTGTGGTCCAAGAAGATGGTTGATATAATTTCGGTTTTCTTGAACTGACTGAGGTTTGATTTGTGGCCCAAGATGTGGTCTATCCTGGAGAATGTTCCATGAGCACTTGAGAAGAAAGTGTGTTCTTCTGCTTTTGGGTGGAACGTCCTAAAGATATCAACGAAGTCCATCTTTTCCAGTGTGGCATTTAAGGCTTGTGTTTCTTTATTAATTTTCTGTTTGGATGATCTGTCCATTGGTGTGAGAGGAGTGTTAAAGTCTCCTACTATTATTGTGTTATTGTTGATTTCTTCTTTTATGTCTGAAAGTACCTGTCTTATGTATTGACGTGCCCCTGTGTTGGGTACATAGATATTTAGGATTGTTATGTCTTCCTCTTGGATGGATCCTTTAATCATGATGTAGTGACCTGCCTTGTCTCTTAGAATCTTCTTTACTTTAAAATCTATTTTGTCTGATATGAGGACTGCTACTCCAGCTTTCTTTTGATTTCCATTTGCATGGAATATCTTTTTCCTGCCTCTCACTTTCAGTCTATGAGTGTCTCTAGGTCTGAAGTGGGTCTCTTGTAAACAGCATATATATGGGTCTTGCTTCTGGATCCATTCAGCCAGCCTGTGTCGTTTGGTTGGAGCATTTATTCCATTTATGTTCAAAGTAATTATTGATACGAATGTTCCTATTGTCATTTTCTTAGAAATTTGGGGTTTAATTTGTAAGGCTTCATCTACTCTATTTATTGACTACATCAGGCCCTTTAACACTTGTTGTAGGGCTGGTTTTGTGGTACAGAATTCTTTTAGTTTTTGCTTGTCTGTGAATCTTTTGACTTCTCCATCAATTCTGAATGAGATTCTTGCTGGGTAGAGAATTCTTGGTCGGAGGTTATTCTGTTTTAGCCATTTAAATGTGTCTTGCCATTCTCTTCTGGCCTGCAGGGTTTCTGTGGAAAGATCTGCAGTTAAACGTATGGGGTTTCCTTTGTATGTTATTTGTTGTTTGCTCCTGGCTGCTTTTAGTAATCTGTCTTTATATTTAGTCTGTGTTAGTTTGATTAGACTGTTCCTCGGTGTGTTTCTTCTGGGGTTCATCCTGTATGGAACTCTTTGTGCTTCTTGGACTTGGTTGACGATTTTCTTTCCCATGCTGTGGGAGTTTTCAGCTATTGCCTCTTCAAGAATTTTTTCATAGCCTTTCTTCCCCTCTTCCTCTGGAACTCCTGTAATTCTAATGTTGGTGCGTTTGATATTGTCCCATAGGTCTCTCATGCTATCCTCAGTTCTTTTCATTCTTTCAGTTTAGTTGTGTTTTTCAGCACTTATTTCCACCATTCTGTCTTCCAGCTCACTTATCCGTTCTTCAGCCTCTGATACTCTACTGTTGAGACCTTCTATAGTATTTTTGAGTTCAGCAATTGAGTTGGTAGTCTCTATTTGCTTATTTTTCATTTCTTGCGTGTCTCTTCTCAATGCACTAATTTCCTCTAATATTCTGTTTTCGGTGTTTTGCACCCTCATTAGTATAGCTTTTCTGTATTCTCTTTCAGATAATTTGTCTATCTCCTCCTCTGTGAATTGAAGCGTTGTTTCTCTAGCTTGGTCCTTCATTTGTGCAGTGTTTCTCTGACTATTCATTATTAGGTTAATTTTTGATTCTTTTTGTGTCTTTGTGTGTATGGAGTTCTCTTTCCCCCACCAGGCTTCTTGGTTGAATTCTCCCTTCCTTTGGGTTTCTGTCCTTGTAGAAGGGTTCAGTTGTTTGTGACATGGATGGTGTTAGGTTTTGTTTACAGATGAATAATCTCTAGTGTTGTATGTTCTTTGATAGTGTGGGGTCTTGGAATCAGGATTTCTGCTCTGAGGATCCTTGGTTTGATGATTGGTCAGGAGGTGTAGACTGTATATCTGGTTTGCTATGGTGTTCCGTGATATTAGTTCACATACTAGCATCCGCAGCGCGGCACTTCTCACGGTCTAGAGTTGCTTTTTCTTCATGCCTTTTGGCTGTGAGAATGAGGAGGTGTTCTAAGTCTGCACATCACTTGAACTAGATTCACAATATTTTTTGGTCAGTTGTTTGTTCTGGTAGCTCAGAATCATTTCACCGATTGCTTCCTGAGAGTTGCTGGGAAGTGCCCCATTCTCCATGGACTTTTGTTGTCTTCTGGAAGCCTCTGAACAGGCACCTCTTGCACTGCAATGCAGTGTCCTTATCCACTGGACCACCAGGGAAGTCCTTAATTTTGCTATATCTTTATGTAATACGTTTAGAAATTTCTGGTCAACAAATTATTGGTGACTTTGTATTTTTGTTTTCTAAATATCTGAGAAACTTCTTCTTTAAAATAATTGTTTTTTTACATATATGGCAGACATTTCAGTTTTGAGTACATTGAGGTCTGTATCTTGGAAATAAGGTGATTATGATGATAATCAGTCTCAGTAATAAAATGACTTGACTTTTATTCTCATTCTTTTTTATCCTCCAGGTGAAGGCCGAATCATCCTTATTAGGACAGTTTTAATGATCTATTTCTTTAATGGAGTAAAACCTGACATAAGTCAATGGAAAATCAAACATTAAACCCCTAAATTTTAAATGACTTACTCTTGATTTAACTACATAGTTTTCTTGAAATACTGAAAATGACATGTAATTACTTACTCAATGTAATGCTTGTCAATCAACTGAACAATTTCTAAATCTCACATTGTATTCAGTAAAAATCCAAGCAACCAACAAGAGACAAAGTTAAATATTTCAAAGGCCATTGATTCCGTATATCTGTAAGTATATTTATTCTGACTTTGTGTCTTTGTGTGTATGGAGTTCTCTTTCCCCCACCAGGCTTCTTGGTTGAATTCTCCCTTCCTTTGGGTTTCTGTCCTTGTAGAAGGGTTCAGTTGTTTGTGACATGGATGGTGTTAGGTTTTGTTTACAGATGAATAATCTCTAGTGTTGTATGTTCTTTGATAGTGTGGGGTCTTGGAATCAGGATTTCTGCTCTGAGGATCCTTGGTTTGATGATTGGTCAGGAGGTGTAGACTGTATATCTGGTTTGCTATGGTGTTCCGTGATATTAGTTCACATACTAGCATCCGCAGCGCGGCACTTCTCACGGTCTAGAGTTGCTTTTTCTTCATGCCTTTTGGCTGTGAGAATGAGGAGGTGTTCTAAGTCTGCACATCACTTGAACTAGATTCACAATATTTTTTGGTCAGTTGTTTGTTCTGGTAGCTCAGAATCATTTCACCGATTGCTTCCTGAGAGTTGCTGGGAAGTGCCCCATTCTCCATGGACTTTTGTTGTCTTCTGGAAGCCTCTGAACAGGCACCTCTTGCACTGCAATGCAGTGTCCTTATCCACTGGACCACCAGGGAAGTCCTTAATTTTGCTATATCTTTATGTAATACGTTTAGAAATTTCTGGTCAACAAATTATTGGTGACTTTGTATTTTTGTTTTCTAAATATCTGAGAAACTTCTTCTTTAAAATAATTGTTTTTTTACATATATGGCAGACATTTCAGTTTTGAGTACATTGAGGTCTGTATCTTGGAAATAAGGTGATTATGATGATAATCAGTCTCAGTAATAAAATGACTTGACTTTTATTCTCATTCTTTTTTATCCTCCAGGTGAAGGCCGAATCATCCTTATTAGGACAGTTTTAATGATCTATTTCTTTAATGGAGTAAAACCTGACATAAGTCAATGGAAAATCAAACATTAAACCCCTAAATTTTAAATGACTTACTCTTGATTTAACTACATAGTTTTCTTGAAATACTGAAAATGACATGTAATTACTTACTCAATGTAATGCTTGTCAATCAACTGAACAATTTCTAAATCTCACATTGTATTCAGTAAAAATCCAAGCAACCAACAAGAGACAAAGTTAAATATTTCAAAGGCCATTGATTCCGTATATCTGTAAGTATATTTATTCTGACTTTGTTCATTGATTTCTTTCACCTATTTTACATGTGACACCAAAATAGGTTCCGTAAAATAGAGTGAATGTCCTAGCTATTACCATTATATTTATGGAGATTTGCTTACTGATGTGCTGCTTTTCTTGCTAAAATGAAAAGAATTCCAGTCATTGCCTTCAAGACCTAGGTGTTGGTTTGTTACATATTACTGATTGAATCATTTATCCTAAGATTAAAAAGAATTTTAAAATACAAATTAAAAAGTTGAAATAAAATTATTGACAAAGATTAAATCAATAGTTTTATATTTACATACATATATAGATGATGGTAAGTCGCTTCAGTCATACATGACTCTTTGCAACCCTATGCATTGCAGCTTGCCAGACTCCTCTGTCCACGGATTTCTCCAGGCATGAATATTGGAGTGGGGGCTTCCCTGGTGGTCCAGTGGGTAAGGACACTGCCTTGCAGTGCAAGGGGCGCCAGTTTGACCCCTGGCCTGGGAAGATCCCACGTGCCGCGGAGCAGCTGGACCCATGTGTCCAATTACCGAGCCAGAGCTCTGGAGCTCATGTGCCCAGAGCCGGTGCTCTGCGACAGCAGAGGCCACCGCGATGGGAGGCCGACACTGGCCAAAGAATAAAGACAGATGAAAATAGACAAGTGAAAGACCAATAGAAGTAACCCACCTGCTTCCCTCCCCAACCCGACCCCCGCCCAAAATAAATAAATAAATAAAACTTAAAAAATTAAAAAAAGAATTTTGGAGTGAATTGCCATGCTCTTCTCCCAGCAATCCCAAAAACCCCTTATGTCTCCAGCATTAGCAGGCAGGTTCTTTACCACTAGTGCCACCTGGGAGCCCATAAGTCAATGGAAAATCAAACATTAAACCCCTAAATTTTAAATGACTTACTCTTGATTTAACTACATAGTTTTCTTGAAATACTGAAAATGACATGTAATTACTTACTCAATGTAATGCTTGTCAATCAACTGAACAATTTCTAAATCTCACATTGTATTCAGTAAAAATCCAAGCAACCAACAAGAGACAAAGTTAAATATTTCAAAGGCCATTGATTCCGTATATCTGTAAGTATATTTATTCTGACTTTGTTCATTGATTTCTTTCACCTATTTTACATGTGACACCAAAATAGGTTCCGTAAAATAGAGTGAATGTCCTAGCTATTACCATTATATTTATGGAGATTTGCTTACTGATGTGCTGCTTTTCTTGCTAAAATGAAAAGAATTCCAGTCATTGCCTTCAAGACCTAGGTGTTGGTTTGTTACATATTACTGATTGAATCATTTATCCTAAGATTAAAAAGAATTTTAAAATACAAATTAAAAAGTTGAAATAAAATTATTGACAAAGATTAAATCAATAGTTTTATATTTACATACATATATAGATGATGGTAAGTCGCTTCAGTCATACATGACTCTTTGCAACCCTATGCATTGCAGCTTGCCAGACTCCTCTGTCCACGGATTTCTCCAGGCATGAATATTGGAGTGGGGGCTTCCCTGGTGGTCCAGTGGGTAAGGACACTGCCTTGCAGTGCAAGGGGCGCCAGTTTGACCCCTGGCCTGGGAAGATCCCACGTGCCGCGGAGCAGCTGGACCCATGTGTCCAATTACCGAGCCAGAGCTCTGGAGCTCATGTGCCCAGAGCCGGTGCTCTGCGACAGCAGAGGCCACCGCGATGGGAGGCCGACACTGGCCAAAGAATAAAGACAGATGAAAATAGACAAGTGAAAGACCAATAGAAGTAACCCACCTGCTTCCCTCCCTCCCCACCCCACCCCCAAATAAATAAATAAATAAAACTTAAAAAAAAAATTAAAAAAAGAATTTTGGAGTGAATTGCCATGCTCTTCTCCCAGCAATCCACAGAATGAAACCTGCATCTCTTATGTCTCCAGCATTAGCAGGCAGGTTCTTTACCACTAGTGCCACCTGGGGAGCCCATATATGTGGATATCTTCATATATTTATAAGGATTTGAAAATGTAGGAGATCTGATGTTAATTCGTGAAAGAAAATTGGCAAAAAATATTTTATGTTAGTTTTATAATATAAATCATATTTTAAAAATTTCAACTTTTGATCCCCAAATTCATCATCAGAATTTTATATTAATAAAAAATAATTGGCTGAAAAGTTTAGGTAAAAGGATAATCCCAAAATTTGTTCAAAATAATAAAATTTAGAAAAATTTGATATCCGTTATTAAGGAATTCATTAATTATACCATTTTGCAGCTACTTGATAGAACACTACAAACTAAGTGAATATGTACAATAGTAAACCTAAAGACAAAGTTTATGCTCTCTATATAGAATAATTTCAAATATACAAATATTATCTTAGGATAATTTTCTGAGCAGAATGATTCCAGGTAATTTTTATATTCTACTTGCAATGTTTATGTTTTTAATGTTCTTGAGCCATTTATATATTAATAAAATATTTATTAATTATAATATAGTATTAACATATAATCTGTAATAATAGCTGACATTTTTTGAACAATTGTTAAGTGCCTGACACTCTTCCAAGTGCTTTACATGTATAATTTAGTCTAAATAAGCTTATTGACATGGCTATGCAAATGAAATATTTTCACTCCTTTGAGTCTTTCACTGTAGGAAAATATCCCAAAAGGAAGTTTGTTAATTATAACTGACTCTAAATCTTCTGTGGAATTTTGAAGACAACTTACTGGAAGGGAACAGAAAGTGACAGGGAAAGGACTGAGAGGGAGTCAGAAGTCTAGGTTGAGTCAACTGACTTCATGTGTGATAAGAAAATAAAGTCTTATGGGTTGCGACTAAAGTTTTAACTGGAAGGAATCGAGTTCGTAATAAATTTCAAGTTTCAGCGGCCCTGGGACCTGGGGCTTCTTATGCTTATTTGAAAATCTGGACTTAAATTGTAAAAATTCTTTTGACAATGGAAGTCATAAGAAGGGATTCTTGCTTGTCAGGTTTATCTTCAAGAACGCCCCCCTTGATGGGGCTGTGTAGACTTCAGAATAAATATGATTATGCTGAAAAAGATAGATTTCTGCATGTTGATAATTTTAAAAGAATGAACAAATCTTTGAAGTATTCAGAAGCTAGAAGACAGTTAAGGACATAGTGGGAAGAAAGGAAAGCAGTTTGTAAAGTTCATCTATGGATTCCTTCCTCACAATTTGAATGAAGAGAATATTTTGCTTTCTAAATAAGGTTCTAAGTTACAATTCCAAGTCATGTTAAATAATTTGCTATTGTCTGTGCATCAAGATCTAATTTACTTGACTTGGTTTGTGGCAGTTGAAATAGTGGAATGCCTGATATATCATAAAACATACCATATTCAGTAAATTTCCTAATTATCTCAGTTTATAGTGCAATATCTGTGCATATTTCTTTGCTCATTCATGTTCTATTGTTTGAAGCCTCATGAACTGCAACATGCCAGGCCTCTCTGTGCCTCACCATCTCCTAAAGTTTGTCCTAGTTCATGTCCATTGCATAGGTGATGCCATCCAGTCCTCCCATCCTCTGACACTCTCTCCTCATTCTGCCCTCAATCTTTCCCAGCATTAGGAGTTTTCCCAATGAGATGGCTTTTCACATCAGATGACCAAATACTGGAGATTCAGCTTCAGCATCAGTCCTTCCAATGCATGTCCATGGTTGATTTCCAGTAAGATTGACTGATTTGATCTTATTGCCGTCCAAGAGACCCTCAGGAATTTTCTCCAGCAACACAGTTTGAAGGCATCAATTCTTTGTTGCTCTCCCTTCCTTATGGACCAGATCTCACAACCATATGTGATCACTGAGAAGACCATAGCCTTAATTATACAGAGCTTTATCAATAGAGTAATGTCTCTGCTTTCAACACACTGTCTAGGTTTGTCAAAGATTTCCTGTCAAGAAGCAATCATCTTCTGATTTCATGGCTACAGTCACCATCCACAGTGATTTTACAGAACTAAGAAGAGGAAATCTGTCACTACTTCCACCTTTTCCTCTTCTATTTGCCATGAAGTACTAGGGTTGGATACTATGATATTAGCTTTTTTTTTCTTAATAGGTAATCTTAAGAAATCTTTCATTCTCCTCCTTCACACTCATCAAAGGGCTCTTTAGTTTCTCTCTGCTTTCTGTCATTATAGAGGTAACATCTGCAAATCTGAGGTTGTGGATATTTCTACCACCTGTCTTATTTCCAGCTCGTAACTCAACTAGCCTAGTGTTTCTCACAATGTGCTTAAACAGGGTAACATCGGACATCCCCGTGTTACTCCTTTCTCAGTCTTGAACCAATCAACTGGTCCGTATGGGATTCTGTTACTTCTTGACCCACATACAGGCTTCACAAGAAACAGATAAGATGGTCTGGTATTCCCATCTTTTTAAGAGATTTCCACAGTGTGTTATGATCCACACAAAGGCTTTAGCATAGTTGATGAAAGGGAAGTAGATGTTTCTCTGTAAGTCCTGTGCTTTCTCTATGATCTAGCAAATGTTGGCAGTTTAATCTGTGGCTTCTCTTCCTTTTCTAAATTCAGCTTGGACATCTGGAAACTCTTGATTCGCATAATGCTGAAATATTGAGATCTTTGTAGTATAGTTCTGTGTTTTCTTTCCATCTCTCTCTTTGTTTTTCACCTCTTCAGTAAATACTAGGTTTCTACTTCTGTCCTTTACAGTGCCCATCTTTAATGTTCCCTTGATCTTTTCAATTTTCCTGAAGAGATTTCTAGTTTTCCCCCTTCTGTTGACTTCTTATGGTTTTATGAACTGTCCATTGAAGAAGGCCTTCTTGACTCTCCTTGATATTCATTGGAATTCAGCATTTAGTTTCATGTACCTTTCTCTTTCTCCCTTGCTTTTCAGCTATTTATAAAGCCTCTACAGATAATCATATTGCCATCTTGCATTTCTTTTTCTTTGGGATGGTTTTGTTCACAGTTTCCTGTATAATATTTTTAACCACCATGCATAATTCTTCAGGCGCACTATTAACTAAATCTAATTTCTTGAAAAAGAATTTCATGGCTACAGTCACCATCCACAGTGATTTTACAGAACTAAGAAGAGGAAATCTGTCACTACTTCCACCTTTTCCTCTTCTATTTGCCATGAAGTACTAGGGTTGGATACTATGATATTAGCTTTTTTTTTCTTAATAGGTAATCTTAAGAAATCTTTCATTCTCCTCCTTCACACTCATCAAAGGGCTCTTTAGTTTCTCTCTGCTTTCTGTCATTATAGAGGTAACATCTGCAAATCTGAGGTTGTGGATATTTCTACCACCTGTCTTATTTCCAGCTCGTAACTCAACTAGCCTAGTGTTTCTCACAATGTGCTTAAACAGGGTAACATCGGACATCCCCGTGTTACTCCTTTCTCAGTCTTGAACCAATCAACTGGTCCGTATGGGATTCTGTTACTTCTTGACCCACATACAGGCTTCACAAGAAACAGATAAGATGGTCTGGTATTCCCATCTTTTTAAGAGATTTCCACAGTGTGTTATGATCCACACAAAGGCTTTAGCATAGTTGATGAAAGGGAAGTAGATGTTTCTCTGTAAGTCCTGTGCTTTCTCTATGATCTAGCAAATGTTGGCAGTTTAATCTGTGGCTTCTCTTCCTTTTCTAAATTCAGCTTGGACATCTGGAAACTCTTGATTCGCATAATGCTGAAATATTGAGATCTTTGTAGTATAGTTCTGTGTTTTCTTTCCATCTCTCTCTTTGTTTTTCACCTCTTCAGTAAATACTAGGTTTCTACTTCTGTCCTTTACAGTGCCCATCTTTAATGTTCCCTTGATCTTTTCAATTTTCCTGAAGAGATTTCTAGTTTTCCCCCTTCTGTTGACTTCTTATGGTTTTATGAACTGTCCATTGAAGAAGGCCTTCTTGACTCTCCTTGATATTCATTGGAATTCAGCATTTAGTTTCATGTACCTTTCTCTTTCTCCCTTGCTTTTCAGCTATTTATAAAGCCTCTACAGATAATCATATTGCCATCTTGCATTTCTTTTTCTTTGGGATGGTTTTGTTCACAGTTTCCTGTATAATATTTTTAACCACCATGCATAATTCTTCAGGCGCACTATTAACTAAATCTAATTTCTTGAATATATTCTTTACCTCCACTGCATATTCATAGGAAATTTAATTTAAGTAGTACCTGGCTGGCCACTAGATTTTCCCCACTTTTTAGCCTTTAGTTTAGTTTTCTATGGCAAGTTGATGACTTGAGCCACAGTCAGCTTCAGCCACTATATACAGCTTTTTAATCCTTGGCTACAAATAATGTAATCAATTTGATTTTGGCATTGATCATTTGATCATGTTCATGTGTATATTCATATCTTGTGTTGTTGAAAAAGTGTATTTGCTGTGACCAGTGTTTTGGGGGCAGAATTCCATTAGTCCTTATAATGCTTTATTTTGTTCTCCAAGGCCAAACTTGCCTGTTATTGCAGGTATCTCTTGGCTTCCCAACTTTTTATTCCAATCCCCAGTGATGAATAGGGCATCTTTATTTGGTGTTAATTCTAGGAGGTCTTCTAGGTCTTCTTAGAATTGATCAACTTCAGCTTCTTTGGCATCTGAGGTAGGGACATAAACTTGAATCACTCTGATATTGAATGGCTGGTTATAGTGAAGTTCTCCATTTCAAACTCTTGTTAATTATGAGGGCTACTCCATTTCTTCTATGGAACTCTTGCCTACAGTAGTAGATATAATGATCATCTGAATTAAATTTGCCCATTTCTGTTCCTTTTAGTTCACTGATTCCTAAGATGTCAGTGTTTATTCTTATCATCTTCTGCTTGACCACATGTAGTTTACCTTGATTCATGGACCTAGCATTCCAGTTTCGTATGCAGTGCTATTCTTTTCAGCATTGAATTTTACTTTCATTACCAGACATATCCACAAGTGAGCATCATTTCTGCTTTGGTTAAGCTGCTTCATTCCTTCTGGGTCTATTAGTACTTCTCCTCTGGTTTTCCCCAATAATATGGATTCCTTCCAACCTAGGGTACTCCTCTTTTGGAGTCATATCTTTCTGTCCTTTTATATATTCTATGAAGTTCTCACAGCAAGCACACTGAGGTGGTTTACTATGTACCTTTCTCTTTCTCCCTTGCTTTTCAGCTATTTATAAAGCCTCTACAGATAATCATATTGCCATCTTGCATTTCTTTTTCTTTGGGATGGTTTTGTTCACAGTTTCCTGTATAATATTTTTAACCACCATGCATAATTCTTCAGGCGCACTATTAACTAAATCTAATTTCTTGAATATATTCTTTACCTCCACTGCATATTCATAGGAAATTTAATTTAAGTAGTACCTGGCTGGCCACTAGATTTTCCCCACTTTTTAGCCTTTAGTTTAGTTTTCTATGGCAAGTTGATGACTTGAGCCACAGTCAGCTTCAGCCACTATATACAGCTTTTTAATCCTTGGCTACAAATAATGTAATCAATTTGATTTTGGCATTGATCATTTGATCATGTTCATGTGTATATTCATATCTTGTGTTGTTGAAAAAGTGTATTTGCTGTGACCAGTGTTTTGGGGGCAGAATTCCATTAGTCCTTATAATGCTTTATTTTGTTCTCCAAGGCCAAACTTGCCTGTTATTGCAGGTATCTCTTGGCTTCCCAACTTTTTATTCCAATCCCCAGTGATGAATAGGGCATCTTTATTTGGTGTTAATTCTAGGAGGTCTTCTAGGTCTTCTTAGAATTGATCAACTTCAGCTTCTTTGGCATCTGAGGTAGGGACATAAACTTGAATCACTCTGATATTGAATGGCTGGTTATAGTGAAGTTCTCCATTTCAAACTCTTGTTAATTATGAGGGCTACTCCATTTCTTCTATGGAACTCTTGCCTACAGTAGTAGATATAATGATCATCTGAATTAAATTTGCCCATTTCTGTTCCTTTTAGTTCACTGATTCCTAAGATGTCAGTGTTTATTCTTATCATCTTCTGCTTGACCACATGTAGTTTACCTTGATTCATGGACCTAGCATTCCAGTTTCGTATGCAGTGCTATTCTTTTCAGCATTGAATTTTACTTTCATTACCAGACATATCCACAAGTGAGCATCATTTCTGCTTTGGTTAAGCTGCTTCATTCCTTCTGGGTCTATTAGTACTTCTCCTCTGGTTTTCCCCAATAATATGGATTCCTTCCAACCTAGGGTACTCCTCTTTTGGAGTCATATCTTTCTGTCCTTTTATATATTCTATGAAGTTCTCACAGCAAGCACACTGAGGTGGTTTACTATTCCCTCCTTTAGTAAATCATATTTTGCCAGAACTCTCCACTTTGACCAATCTGTCTTGGGTGGCATTACATGGCATAGCTCATAGCTTCATTGAGTTACACAAAGCCCCTCACTAGGTCAAGACAGTAGTCCCTGAAGGGTAGTGTAGTATAAGAGGAGGTTTTGTTTTGTTTTGTTTTGTTTTTAATCAGCTTGATCCTGACTATCTAAGTGTAAGCCATTAAGTTATTTACATTGATTATTCCCCATGCCATCTCTCCTGCAGCCTGTATTTGTGCAGTCATTGGCACCTTTTACAGAAGAATTAACAAAAAGAGAGAGAGAGAGGGAGAGATTGAAACCAAATCTAGAAGTAAATGTTTTCCTGGGATGGTTGATTATGAAAAAAGCAATTTATACATTGAGAGGTGATAAAATCATTTTAATTTGGCTAGATTTTCCCTAATCTTAGCGTTGACAGTCAGGTGTTATGGGAGTCCTCTTAGTTCATGTAAAGTGGGGCTTTTAGTTTTCCTAATTTTATGATCTGTATAAATACCTCACAACAGGTATAGAGTTACACCCAAAGTGACAAATGAGATAAGGCCTTGACAAACTGGTATACAGTCTCAAAAGTCTGGAAGATATGAAGCTGATGCCTGACTTTAAACATCTGGGCAAATTTCATATCAAGTAGGAAGAAAGAAATCACAAAAGCAGAGGACTCAGCAGAGGCACAGTGAGTTCAAATATAGACATTTTAAACACACAATCTGCCCACCACCCATTATCCTCAAGCTTCACGGCCTAGATGGATAACTTTCTGTTATTTTTCAGAATTGTATAGAAGACATTACAATTGAGAATTAGATCCTAAGATCCTGCCTAACTCTGACATTCTTTAAGAACAGAAAAGGGAAGTAAAATGGAAGCATTTTCCTCCTTTGAATTTAAACTGACTACTTTCTTGGGATGGCACTTTACTCATTTTTCATTCATTCAGTGATATTAATTCAGTTTCTTTATGATCTGGCAAAGGAAATGAAATTGTGATCAAATTCAATTTTAGATTCTGTAAATTCAGTTGAGATGCTGCTGTTACCTATTGATTCTGGATTTATTTGTGATTTCCATGACCAACTCTTCACTATAGCTAATTAGGGTAGCATCTTTCTTGTTTTCAGTACTGTTTATCTTTTTCTTTTCTTTTTTTCTTTTTTTTTTGTGTGTGAGTGTGGCTATTTTGGGTTTTCACTGCTGCCACAAGCTCTTCTCTAGTTGCAGGGAGTGGGGGCTACTCTCTAGTTGAGGTGAGCAGGCTTCTTGTTACAGTGACTTTCCTTATTTTGGAGTTTGGGCGCTAGGGTCCACGCGCTTCAGTAGTTGCAGCACATGGGCTCAGTAGTAGTGGCTCTGAGGCTCTAGAGCACAGGCTCAATGTTTGTGGCTCAGAGGTTTAGTTGCTCTGCAGCACGTGGGATCTTCCTGAATCAGGGATCAAATCCATGTCTCCAGCATTGGCAGGTGAACTCTTTACCCCTGATCTACCAGGGAAGTCACAGTACTGTCTATCTTAAATAACTAACCCATCATTCCCAGAAGGTATCATTCCTTGCTTTACAGAATGTTCTAACAAGAAATCCCATATTTGTTGTACTTTTTATCTGTGCATACTTATCACTTTACCTTATCTTCTCCTCTTTCAAGCTGTCATCTGTCTTTAAAACCCTTTCCAGTAGTTAAGAAAACTGAACAGAATTTGTTCTAATTTCCTTCTATTCAAAGTATTTCTCCCTTTAGCTGTCTTTGCCTTCAATATCAGAAGAATATAAATATCATTTCATATTGAAAAAAACAACCAGTTTGTATTTGCCCTGTCCACCCATATTTCTTTCTACACCTTTTACTAAAACATGTCTGAAGGAATAGTTTACTATTTAAGAAATAAAAATTCAAAACAGATAAGATTATTGTATCTTCTCTTTCCTCTTTCTTCCCAAAGCCTTCAATCTCTGTTCCTAGAGTTATCTATGTGAAAAAAGATAACTGATGCACTCAGAGATAAATTCTATTCAAGTTTCTTATCCAACTATGGGAAAGATATTCTTCTTCCTTTCTTTAGGTTTTTGGAGCTATGTATTGTATGATGGCAAAGGAGATAAATGAAGGAAGGAACAAGTCTATTTAGAAAACTTGTAACATAACTGGAAGCAGGGCTTTAGAAGACACCTTCATTGTCTAAAGAATATTGTTGTACTGCTTAAAAACAAGCACTAAGATAGCCTGTTTTTCTTCAAGAATATTGTCAAGACTCCTCAAGTCTTTATATGTGAAACAACAAAATATTTTATGAAATACACTACTTTCCATGCATTGAATATAACTTTCTTGCCTCTGAACAGGTTGCAAAACCTCTTTGTTTCTCTAGTTTTAAAATTATATGTTTGATTAAATAGTTAAGCTTTATTTAAATGTTCAAATGCATCCTTCAAATTTTGTTATGCTCATACCAAGTTATTTCATAAAATTAAACATTTGTTAAATTTAAACTATTAGAAGGGACCAATATGAAATTAGATCAATGCTCAGCTGGTCTTATTTTTTGGATATTTTCTTTGAAAAGTAGAACATATCTTAAGATATAACTTTAGATCCACAGTAATAGCTTGATGACATAGCTGGACCTGCTAATGTCTTTAGCTCTACTCCATAATGTTTGGGAGACAGAAATGAAAAAAAAACAAAAAAATCAAACATTGAGTAAGGAGAAAGGAGGAGGATAAGGCAACAATTTTTTAACATTCTTTCATAGTAAAATGTCAAATTTTGACTGAATATGAAATAAAGTAATGTTGAAATAAAACTAATTTTTTTCCCATCAGCCTCTTTTTATCTTTGTATTTACTTTCATTCATCTTTTATTCTTTGGCATGTGTGGGTTTCCCATTGTAGTGGACTCTCTCGTTCCAGAGCACTGATTCTGCATGCATGCACTCCAGAGTGATGTCTTGTAATTTGACACACTAGTATAGCTGCTCTGCAGCACATGGGATCTTCCTTGGCCAGGGATCAACTGATGTCCCTTGCACTGCAAGGAGAACTTTCTGCCCACTGGACCACCAGGGAAACCTAAAAAACAAAACTAATTTTTAATAAAAATAATTTTTTATGATACTAAAAATTATGAAACAACATGTATTAATGAACTATTTGAGGGAAAGCATATAAGATTGCTTCTTATTTTACTTTTTGGTTATTATCACTCGAAAAATCTTATTTTCCATCATAGATTGCTATTTTAAATATCATTGCCTTATTGATAGTTAAGTTTCTGTCTATATTATGAAATACAGGAAAACCAGACTCCCTCTCACTTTGAGTTATGTAAGGATATAGGACCTTATCTGAGCAATGAAATATGGATAGAGGTGACCTATTGAATTGAGTATTTAACTGGTGCTCAACTCTTCATTTTCTCTTCCCTTGCTTTTTTCAATACCAACATTCTAGATAAATTTGTCTCTGTTAGCCTGAATCATAAAATGAGGAACACATAAGACAGAAACCACATTGATATACATGGAAATGTACCATGTTTCAGAAGTAAACTTTTCACTTGTCAAATCTACTGATATTTGGGGTTTATTTGTTTCTAAACCATAACCCTCTCTATTCTCATTAATACATCATAGAGAGATCATGACTGGGCTGGAACTGAAATAAATATTACATAGATACTTATCATTTTTGAGAATTTATGTTCACATATTTTGTGGGGAAGGGTATGCAAATTTTTGTTGGTTATGGGTAGTTACATTATATTTGGTGCAAGAATGCTCTTTGTATATAGTGTTTACATATTTAAGCAAAGGTAGAGGATTTCTGTCATGTTGAGTGAATAAGAAAGTATTCAGTGCTGAGTTATTGATTGTAAATATTATATCAATGCAACTTTAACATGCATTTGTTGACACCGATTCTATACATATATTTCTAAATAATGTATGACATTGCTTTGAACGTTTTTAGTTTTATTTTATTTATTAATTTATTTATTATGCTCTATTTCATCTTTTCCCAATGTGCCTTTCAATTCACAAAACTTAGATTAATTCATTTTTACTTCTTTCCAAATTAACATTGTTTGAACATACTATAATTTATATAACCATTCTCTTGTGGATAGACATTAATCTCAAGCACTTTCTTTTTCATTTTTTGTGCCCTTTTCTTTCTTTATGATTGTTATCCCTACCTGTATTTCCTAGATTAATTAGAAATTGTTATTGTATTTTCCTCTACTATGTTTTAGTTGTGTTTCCTGTGTTTAGTTCTGCTAAACCTATGCTCCCTTGAAACTTTAATTTTTCTCATGCCTTGTCTATAAATTGTAATTCTTTTCAGCTAACTGCACATTTTAATACAACTCTCCTCCTTTTTAAAATTTTAATAGCTTTCGTTTAAGAAACATATTTATTGTTATATTATAAAATATATATAAAATTTAGTTTACCTTTTTAACCATTTCAAAATTGACACATAGTTGATTTGCAATGTGTGTCAGTTTCAGTTGTATAGCAAAGTGCTTCAGTAATATATATATTCAGATTCTTTTCCTTTATAGAATGTTACAAAATACTGATATAGTCCCCTACGCTATACAGTAGATTCTTATTGGTTATCTATTTTACACTGATAGTGTATATGTAGTGTGCATATGTTAATCTCAAACTCCTAATTTATCCCTAGACTGTTACCTTTTGGTAGCCATAAGTTTCTATGCTTGTAGGTCTCTTTTGTATACATGTTCATTTTTTACTTTTATTTGTCTTTCTCTGCCTTGTGTACTTCACTTAGTATGATAATCTCTAAATCCATCTATGTTGCTACAAAGCATTATCTCCTTCTTTGTTATGGCTTAGTAATACTCCATTGTATATATGTACCATATTTTCCTTAGCCACTCATCTGTTGATAGATATTCAGTGCTGAGTTATTGATTGTAAATATTATATCAATGCAACTTTAACATGCATTTGTTGACACCGATTCTATACATATATTTCTAAATAATGTATGACATTGCTTTGAACGTTTTTAGTTTTATTTTATTTATTAATTTATTTATTATGCTCTATTTCATCTTTTCCCAATGTGCCTTTCAATTCACAAAACTTAGATTAATTCATTTTTACTTCTTTCCAAATTAACATTGTTTGAACATACTATAATTTATATAACCATTCTCTTGTGGATAGACATTAATCTCAAGCACTTTCTTTTTCATTTTTTGTGCCCTTTTCTTTCTTTATGATTGTTATCCCTACCTGTATTTCCTAGATTAATTAGAAATTGTTATTGTATTTTCCTCTACTATGTTTTAGTTGTGTTTCCTGTGTTTAGTTCTGCTAAACCTATGCTCCCTTGAAACTTTAATTTTTCTCATGCCTTGTCTATAAATTGTAATTCTTTTCAGCTAACTGCACATTTTAATACAACTCTCCTCCTTTTTAAAATTTTAATAGCTTTCGTTTAAGAAACATATTTATTGTTATATTATAAAATATATATAAAATTTAGTTTACCTTTTTAACCATTTCAAAATTGACACATAGTTGATTTGCAATGTGTGTCAGTTTCAGTTGTATAGCAAAGTGCTTCAGTAATATATATATTCAGATTCTTTTCCTTTATAGAATGTTACAAAATACTGATATAGTCCCCTACGCTATACAGTAGATTCTTATTGGTTATCTATTTTACACTGATAGTGTATATGTAGTGTGCATATGTTAATCTCAAACTCCTAATTTATCCCTAGACTGTTACCTTTTGGTAGCCATAAGTTTCTATGCTTGTAGGTCTCTTTTGTATACATGTTCATTTTTTACTTTTATTTGTCTTTCTCTGCCTTGTGTACTTCACTTAGTATGATAATCTCTAAATCCATCTATGTTGCTACAAAGCATTATCTCCTTCTTTGTTATGGCTTAGTAATACTCCATTGTATATATGTACCATATTTTCCTTAGCCACTCATCTGTTGATAGATATTTAGATTGCTTCCAAGATTGGTACAGCCACTATGGAGAACACTATGGAGGTTCCTTAAAAAAAAAAAGAACAAAGAGCCAAGATATGATCCAGCAATCCCACTGCTGGGCATATATTTGGAGAAAAGCACAATTCAAAAAATACATGCTCCCTAATGTTCACTGAAGCAATATTAACAGCTCTTCTCCTTTAAGCACCCCATTATTGGGGCACTGAGAATTTATATCTTTAGAAGTTAAGTTTCCTGTGAGTAATGAGAGGAATTTTTTCTAGTCCTCTCTTCAAAGAAAACATTACATCTTGGTATCAGAGTCCACTCCTGTACTTCTTTTCAATCTTTCTTCATTTCTGGCAACTATGCACTTCACTAGGTCAGTAGTTATCTTTAGCAGTATTTAAAATCTTCATGTGTTTACACTCAAATTTGGAATTGTTTTGATTTAAAACAATACCTATGGTGTCCAAAATTCTAGACCAATTTTTTTATTATTTGTTTGATTATATCACTGATAGAATCTCAATCTAGATAAATACAATTTTGATTAGAATTTAAATATCTTTTAGTCATTTCATTGTAATTAAGTATGATTATAGGTATTATTTTTAATAAGAAAGATATCAAATTTTTACTCAACCTTAGGTTACATAAAATTCAACAGAGTGCATTTTTTTTTAACTAAAAAACAATAATGTGTGAGTATCAAAGAAAAATTAGAATATATACATTGAATCTATTCAGATTCTTTTCCTTTATAGAATGTTACAAAATACTGATATAGTCCCCTACGCTATACAGTAGATTCTTATTGGTTATCTATTTTACACTGATAGTGTATATGTAGTGTGCATATGTTAATCTCAAACTCCTAATTTATCCCTAGACTGTTACCTTTTGGTAGCCATAAGTTTCTATGCTTGTAGGTCTCTTTTGTATACATGTTCATTTTTTACTTTTATTTGTCTTTCTCTGCCTTGTGTACTTCACTTAGTATGATAATCTCTAAATCCATCTATGTTGCTACAAAGCATTATCTCCTTCTTTGTTATGGCTTAGTAATACTCCATTGTATATATGTACCATATTTTCCTTAGCCACTCATCTGTTGATAGATATTTAGATTGCTTCCAAGATTGGTACAGCCACTATGGAGAACACTATGGAGGTTCCTTAAAAAAAAGAACAATGAGCCAAGATATGATCCAGCAATCCCACTGCTGGGCATATATTTGGAGAAAAGCACAATTCAAAAAATACATGCTCCCTAATGTTCACTGAAGCAATATTAACAGCTCTTCTCCTTTAAGCACCCCATTATTGGGGCACTGAGAATTTATATCTTTAGAAGTTAAGTTTCCTGTGAGTAATGAGAGGAATTTTTTCTAGTCCTCTCTTCAAAGAAAACATTACATCTTGGTATCAGAGTCCACTCCTGTACTTCTTTTCAATCTTTCTTCATTTCTGGCAACTATGCACTTCACTAGGTCAGTAGTTATCTTTAGCAGTATTTAAAATCTTCATGTGTTTACACTCAAATTTGGAATTGTTTTGATTTAAAACAATACCTATGGTGTCCAAAATTCTAGACCAATTTTTTTATTATTTGTTTGATTATATCACTGATAGAATCTCAATCTAGATAAATACAATTTTGATTAGAATTTAAATATCTTTTAGTCATTTCATTGTAATTAAGTATGATTATAGGTATTATTTTTAATAAGAAAGATATCAAATTTTTACTCAACCTTAGGTTACATAAAATTCAACAGAGTGCATTTTTTTTTAACTAAAAAACAATAATGTGTGAGTATCAAAGAAAAATTAGAATATATACATTGAAAACTATGTGCAGATTCTCCATTCTCCTTTCTTATTTATCATTAAAGCAGGGATTTGTTTTAGTTATTTTGTTGCTATTAATTCAGCGATTAATTAAGAATTACCTCTTGTGTCAGGGCTATCCAGGTGGTGCTAGTGGTAACAAACTTGCCTGCCAATGCAGGAGACATAAGAGACATTGGATCCCTGGGTCGAGAATATCCCCTGGAGGAGGGCACAGAAAAGCAATCCAGTATTCTTGCCTGGAGAATCCCATGGACAGAGGAACCTAGTGATGTACAGTCCACAGGATCGTAAAGAGTCAGACATAACTGAAGTGACTACATGTTAACAGACTTCATAAGTCTGTTAACCTAACGTTCCACCATCATTGCTAATGGATGGCTATGAGTGTTCATGGTGTAGATTTATATTAAAATTGAGGGTTAAGATTTCAAGGCACGATATATATCATGTCTTGTGTAGTTGCACAACAATTTTCTAATAAAGATGCCACTTTTAGTCCCATTTTAAAGAATCAGAACCTGAGTTTCATAGTGGTTAAATTTTTACAGGAGAAAATTTTGCTGGGAAATTTCTGAGTTCTGAAATGAAAAGCATTCTCTGATTTTAAATACCCTGTTCTTAACTTTCACTATCCTGTGCAGAGACCTATCAACATCCACATAACTAAATCTATTCATTAATCTTTCTTCATTTGTGGCAACTATGCACTTCACTAGGTCAGTAGTTATCTTTAGCAGTATTTAAAATCTTCATGTGTTTACACTCAAATTTGGAATTGTTTTGATTTAAAACAATACCTATGGTGTCCAAAATTCTAGACCAATTTTTTTATTATTTGTTTGATTATATCACTGATAGAATCTCAATCTAGATAAATACAATTTTGATTAGAATTTAAATATCTTTTAGTCATTTCATTGTAATTAAGTATGATTATAGGTATTATTTTTAATAAGAAAGATATCAAATTTTTACTCAACCTTAGGTTACATAAAATTCAACAGAGTGCATTTTTTTTTAACTAAAAAACAATAATGTGTGAGTATCAAAGAAAAATTAGAATATATACATTGAAAACTATGTGCAGATTCTCCATTCTCCTTTCTTATTTATCATTAAAGCAGGGATTTGTTTTAGTTATTTTGTTGCTATTAATTCAGCGATTAATTAAGAATTACCTCTTGTGTCAGGGCTATCCAGGTGGTGCTAGTGGTAACAAACTTGCCTGCCAATGCAGGAGACATAAGAGACATTGGATCCCTGGGTCGAGAATATCCCCTGGAGGAGGGCACAGAAAAGCAATCCAGTATTCTTGCCTGGAGAATCCCATGGACAGAGGAACCTAGTGATGTACAGTCCACAGGATCGTAAAGAGTCAGACATAACTGAAGTGACTACATGTTAACAGACTTCATAAGTCTGTTAACCTAACGTTCCACCATCATTGCTAATGGATGGCTATGAGTGTTCATGGTGTAGATTTATATTAAAATTGAGGGTTAAGATTTCAAGGCACGATATATATCATGTCTTGTGTAGTTGCACAACAATTTTCTAATAAAGATGCCACTTTTAGTCCCATTTTAAAGAATCAGAACCTGAGTTTCATAGTGGTTAAATTTTTACAGGAGAAAATTTTGCTGGGAAATTTCTGAGTTCTGAAATGAAAAGCATTCTCTGATTTTAAATACCCTGTTCTTAACTTTCACTATCCTGTGCAGAGACCTATCAACATCCACATAACTAAATCTATTCATTAATATTTGTTTATATACTCCATATTTTTCTCTTATGAATCACTACACTAAATATTCTTTTTTATTATTTTGCTTTTTTGCTTTTACAGAGTTTTTTTGTTTACATATATGTATAATTTCAGATTAGTTATATGTATATCCCATTCCCCATCATGTCACCCCTCCAGGCAGTCATATAGCCCTCATGTAAGATCCCTAAGTTCCATTGACAATAGTTATCTCCTTTTCATGTGGTAGTATAGGGTTCCATGTCACTCTTTCTATGTCTCTCATCCATTCCTCCCTCTCCTCAATGTCCATAAGTCTATTCTCTATGACTGCTTTTCCATCGATGCTCTGCATGTATTTATCAGTATGATCTTACCAAATTTCATATATATATATGTTAGTATACTGTACTTGTCCTCTTTTTGGCTGACTTCACTTTGTATAATAGGTTCTAGATTCATGCACCTCATTAGGACTTATTCTTCTACACATTTTTTTGGCGGCTGAGAAATATTCCCTTGTATATACATACCATAGCTTCTTTACTCATTCATTCATTGATGGGCATCTAGATTGCCTCCATGTTCTAGCTATTGTATAGAGTGCTGCAATGAAAATTGGATGCAGGTGTCTCTTTCAATTTTGATTTCATCATGGTATAAACCTAATAATGGGATTGCTCAGTCATATGGTGCTTCTATTCTTAGTTGCTGAGGAATCTCCATACTGTCTTCCACAGTGGTTGTATCAGTTTACATTTCCACCAACAATCCAAGAGTGTTCTCCATCCTCTGCACCCTATGTAGCATTTGTTATCTGCAGATTTTTTGATGATGGCCATTCTGACTGGTGTGAGGTGATATCTCATTGTAGTTTTGATATGCATTTCTCTAATAAAAAGCGACATTGAGCATCTTTTCATGTGTTTTTGGACACCTGTATATCTTCTTTGGAGAGATGTCTGTTTAGCTCTTTTCCCATTTTTTTGATTGAGTTGTTTGTTTCCTTTTATATCTTTTTCTTCTCTGATTGTTTTTGCTAGAACTTGCAGGACTGTGCTGAATAATAGAGGTGAAAGTGGACAACTCTGTCTTGTTCATGATCTTAAAGGGAATGCTTTCAGTTTTTCACCATTGAGGATAATGTTTGCTGTGGGCTTCTCATATATGCCTTTCACTATGCTGAGATAGGTTTCTTCTATGCCCATTTTTTAAAGAGATTTTTTTATCACAAATGTGTGTTGGATTTTTTTTTTTTAGTTTCACAACAGAATCAATACTTTATATTAAAGGGAAGTTGCTTTTCTCAATGTTCTCTTAAGAAAACGCACTTTTTTTCTCATTTCTATGCCTGAGCATAGGTTTCTTCTATGCCTTTGGTTTACAAAATTGTTAGATCTCCTTTCATTATATGTTTTTTTTTTCCATAAGTCTATTCTCTATGACTGCTTTTCCATCGATGCTCTGCATGTATTTATCAGTATGATCTTACCAAATTTCATATATATATATGTTAGTATACTGTACTTGTCCTCTTTTTGGCTGACTTCACTTTGTATAATAGGTTCTAGATTCATGCACCTCATTAGGACTTATTCTTCTACACATTTTTTTGGCGGCTGAGAAATATTCCCTTGTATATACATACCATAGCTTCTTTACTCATTCATTCATTGATGGGCATCTAGATTGCCTCCATGTTCTAGCTATTGTATAGAGTGCTGCAATGAAAATTGGATGCAGGTGTCTCTTTCAATTTTGATTTCATCATGGTATAAACCTAATAATGGGATTGCTCAGTCATATGGTGCTTCTATTCTTAGTTGCTGAGGAATCTCCATACTGTCTTCCACAGTGGTTGTATCAGTTTACATTTCCACCAACAATCCAAGAGTGTTCTCCATCCTCTGCACCCTATGTAGCATTTGTTATCTGCAGATTTTTTTGATGATGGCCATTCTGACTGGTGTGAGGTGATATCTCATTGTAGTTTTGATATGCATTTCTCTAATAAAAAGCGACATTGAGCATCTTTTCATGTGTTTTTGGACACCTGTATATCTTCTTTGGAGAGATGTCTGTTTAGCTCTTTTCCCATTTTTTTGATTGAGTTGTTTGTTTCCTTTTATATCTTTTTCTTCTCTGATTGTTTTTGCTAGAACTTGCAGGACTGTGCTGAATAATAGAGGTGAAAGTGGACAACTCTGTCTTGTTCATGATCTTAAAGGGAATGCTTTCAGTTTTTCACCATTGAGGATAATGTTTGCTGTGGGCTTCTCATATATGCCTTTCACTATGCTGAGATAGGTTTCTTCTATGCCCATTTTTTAAAGAGATTTTTTTTTTTATCACAAATGTGTGTTGGATTTTTTTTTTTTAGTTTCACAACAGAATCAATACTTTATATTAAAGGGAAGTTGCTTTTCTCAATGTTCTCTTAAGAAAACGATTTCTTTAACATTGTTTTTCATGCCTACATTTTATTTCAGTTCACAGTGCCCAAACATAGCAGTCACTCAGCCAGCTTCCTATGTTATATGAAGACTGTGCTGCATATTAAGATGGAAGCTGGTATACTTGGGTTACAAGATTAAGTCTTTAAAGCATTCCTCCAAAGGCATAATGTTTTTCTCTCTCTCATTTTTAAAAATTTATCTCTTTATTTTAAAGTTTTTACAGAGTTTTGTTGTTCACAGACATGCATGTTCCCAGATCAGTCATATACATATCCCTGGTCCCCTCCCTCTTCTCAGGACCACCCATTCCACCCCTCAGGCCGTCACACCAAGTCATTGTAAGTACTCCTATTCCCTTAGCGCGACAGTAGCTATCTTTTTCACACATGATAGCATAGGTTTCCATGTTACTCCCTCCATGCCTCCTACCCACTGTTCATTCCCCACAATGTCCTTATGTCTATTCTCTGTCTGTTTTTTCATGGGTTCACTGCGTGTGTTACCATTACCCTTTTACTAGATTCCATTTATATGTGTTAGTATACTGTGCTTCTCTTTCTCTTTTTGACTTACTTCACTTTTTAGGACAGGTTTTAGTTCCAGCCACTTCATTAGGACTGATTCTTCTGCATTTCTTTCAGCAGCTGAGCAGTATTCCATTGTATATATGTACCAGAGCTTCTTTATACATTCAGTCATCAATGGACATCTACGTTGCTTCCATATTCTAGCTACTGTATAGAGAGTTGCAATGAACAATGTGGTACAGGTGCTTCTTTCAGTTTTAATTTCATCAGAGTATAAGCCTAATAGTGGGATTGCTGGGTCATATGGTGCTTCTGTTTTTAGTTCTTTAAGGAATCTCCATACTGTCTTCCATAGAGACTGTATCAGTTTACATTCCCACCAGCAATGCAAGAGGGTTCCCTTTTCTCCGCACCCTCTCCAGCATTCATTGTCCGTTGATGTGTTGAAGATGGCCATTCTGACGGGTGTGAGGCGATATCTCATTGTAGTTTTGATTTGAGTTTCTCTAATAATAAGCAAACACGAGCATCGTTTCATGTGTTTTTGGACCATCTGCATGTCCTCTTTGGTGAGATGTCTATTTAGATCTTTTCCCCATTTTTTGATTGAGTTGTTCATTTTTTTCCAGTGCTGAGTTGTCTGAATTGCTTGTAGATTTTTCTAGAAGATTCTTTCTCTGTTGTTTCATTTGCTGTGATTATCTCCCATTCTATGGGTTGTCTATTCATATTTTTTGAAATTTATTTTGCTGTACAAAAGCTTTCAAGTTTCATTAGGTCCCACATGTTCATTTGTTTTAGTTCCGCATTTTGGCAGAGAAGATTTTGCTTTGATTTATGTCCTTGAGTGTTTCGCCATTCTATTTGGGTTGTCTTCATTTTTTAATTATTTTCATTCCACCCTCAGGCCGTCACACCAAGTCATTGTAAGTACTCCTATTCCCTTAGCGACAGTAGCTATCTTTTTCACACATGATAGCATAGGTTTCCATGTTACTCCTCCATGCCTCCTACCCACTGTTCATTCCCCACAATGTCCTTATGTCTATTCTCTGTCTGTTTTTTCATGGGTTCACTGCGTGTGTTACCATTACCCTTTTACTAGATTCCATTTATATGTGTTAGTATACTGTGCTTCTCTTTCTCTTTTTGACTTACTTCACTTTTTAGGACAGGTTTTAGTTCCAGCCACTTCATTAGGACTGATTCTTCTGCATTTCTTTCAGCAGCTGAGCAGTATTCCATTGTATATATGTACCAGAGCTTCTTTATACATTCAGTCATCAATGGACATCTACGTTGCTTCCATATTCTAGCTACTGTATAGAGAGTTGCAATGAACAATGTGGTACAGGTGCTTCTTTCAGTTTTAATTTCATCAGAGTATAAGCCTAATAGTGGGATTGCTGGGTCATATGGTGCTTCTGTTTTTAGTTCTTTAAGGAATCTCCATACTGTCTTCCATAGAGACTGTATCAGTTTACATTCCCACCAGCAATGCAAGAGGGTTCCCTTTTCTCCGCACCCTCTCCAGCATTCATTGTCCGTTGATGTGTTGAAGATGGCCATTCTGACGGGTGTGAGGCGATATCTCATTGTAGTTTTGATTTGAGTTTCTCTAATAATAAGCAAACACGAGCATCGTTTCATGTGTTTTTGGACCATCTGCATGTCCTCTTTGGTGAGATGTCTATTTAGATCTTTTCCCCATTTTTTGATTGAGTTGTTCATTTTTTTCCAGTGCTGAGTTGTCTGAATTGCTTGTAGATTTTTCTAGAAGATTCTTTCTCTGTTGTTTCATTTGCTGTGATTATCTCCCATTCTATGGGTTGTCTATTCATATTTTTTGAAATTTATTTTGCTGTACAAAAGCTTTCAAGTTTCATTAGGTCCCACATGTTCATTTTTGTTTTTAGTTCCGCTATTCTAGTAGGTGGGTCAGAGAAGATTTTGCTTTGATTTATGTCCTTGAGTGTTTCGCCTAGATTCCCCTCTAAGAATTTGATGGTTTCTGGTCTTGCATTTAGGTCTCTAATCCATTTTTAGTTGATATTTATGCATGGTGTCAGAGAATGTACCAACTTCATTTTTTTGCATGTAGCTGTCCAATTTACCCAGCACCATTTCTTGAAGAGGCTGTCTTTGTCCCATTTTATTTTATTATTATTTTTTTTCTTTTTCTAAGATTTATTCATATATTTATTTTGGGTGGGGGTCGGGGTGGGGAGGGAAGGGGGCAGGTGGGCCACTTCTATGGTCTTTCATTTCTCTGTTTTTCATCCATCTTTGTTCTTTGGCCCGTGTAGGCCTCCCATCCCGGTGGCGTCTGTTGTCGCAGAGCACCGGCTCTGGGCACATGTGCCCCAGAGCTCCGGCTTGGTGATTGGACACATCAGTCCAGCCGCTCCGCGGCACGTGGGATCCTCCCAGGCCAGGGATCGAACCGGCACCCCCTGCACTGCAAGGCGGTGTCCTTATCCACTGGATCACCAGGGGAAGCCCCTTTGTCTCATTTTATATGTTCACCTCCTTTGTCAAAAACAAGGTATCCATAGGTGTGTGGGCCTATCTCTGGGTCCTCTATCTTGTTCCATGGGTCTATATTTCTGTTTTTGTGTCAGTATCACACTGCCTTGATGACTGTTGCTTTGTAGTATAGTCTGACATTAGGGAGGCTGATTCCTCCAGCTCCATTTTTCTTTCTCAAGATTGCCTTGGCTGTTCGGGGTCTTTTGTGTTTCCCTATGAACTGTTATTCTTTGGTCTAGTTCTGTGAAGAATGCCATTGGTCATGTCGTGGGCACCGTGTTCGGAGCTTACTCTGATTACTATTCTCACTAGTTCTCTCTAAGAGAAACTATGTTCAATAGCTCAGAGACTTTTACACAAACACGGCGTGGTCCCCTCCAGGGTGTGAGCCTCGGACCTCGACAATAAAGTATCATGGTCTCAAGCATTGTCAAACCAAGAGTGGGTTTATTAATCATCAAATAAAGGCAAGCACAAGCAATCAGAAATAATCAGAACTCAATCAAATGTAAACAGATGTTCTTACCCCAGAGCTGGAAAGTCTCGACCCCATCGGGCTCAGCCGATGTCCATGGGCGAGGCTAATGCACAATGCACAATCTTCCCCCACCCCTTTTTATATTTTTTCTAACTAGAAGTCTCAAGCTAATTAATAATCATGAAGAAGCTTTTTGTCTCTCTAGAGACGTAAAAGAGGTCATCGCCTGAGCCCTTTGCTCCTCTACCAACACCTTTGCTCTTGAGGAGAAACATTCTTATAATTCTTAAGTTACAAAGGGCGCTCCGAGTTTGTAAAGTGTTTCATTAGCATCAAAAAGTGGTAAGAGGAAGAACTTTTGTGCTCTGTATTGGTCTCAGAGAGGCGAGGCTTGCAGGCAATGCTTATCCTTAGTGTGAGGAGACAACTGTCTGTTTAGCCCGGATATCTCTCTTAATTTTTGTGAGAAATGAACATGTCTCCAGGTGTCCATAACAGTCATTTGCTAGAGACTGCATTGAATCTGTAGATGATATTTGGTAGTATGGTCATTTTCACAATATTGATTCTTCAGACCCAGGAACATGGAATATCTGTCCGTCTATTTAAGTCTTCTGTAATTTCTTTCATGAGTGTCTTGTAATTTTCTGTGTACAATTCTTTTGTTTCTTTGTGTAGCTTTATTCCTAGATATTTTATTATTTTGGTTGTGATGGTGAAGGGGATTGCCCCTTTGATTTCGTTTTCAGATTTTTCATTGCTTGTATACAGGAATGCCAGTAATTTCTGTATATTGATCTTGTATACAGCTGCATAGCTGAATTCGTTGATTAGCTCTAGTTTTTTGATATAATATCTTGGGGTTTTTCTATGTATAAGATCATGTCATCTGCAAAAAGAGAGAGCTTTAGTTCTTCTTTTCCAGTCTGGATTCCTTTTATTTCTTTTTATTCTCTTATTGCTGTTGCTAGAACTTTCAGGACTATGTTGAATAATAGTGGTGAAAGAGGACACCTCTGTCTTGTTCCTGATCTTAGAGGGAATGCTTTCAGTTTTTGACCGTTGAAGATAATGTTTGCTGTAGTCTTCTCCTATATGGCTTTCACTATGTTGAGATAGGTAGCTTCTACACCCATTTTTGAAGAGTTTTTATCATACATAGATGTTATACATTGTCAAAGGCTTTTCCTGCATCTATTCAGATGATCATGTGATTTTTGTCTCTCAGTTTGCTGATACGGTGTATCACATTGATTGATTTGCAGATATTGAAGAATCCTTGCATACCTGGGATGAAACCAGCTTGGTCATGATGCATGAGCTTTTTTGTGTTGTTGAATTGTTTGCTAAGATTTTGTTGAGGATCTTGGCATCTAAGCTCATCAGGGAAATTGGTCTATAATTTTCCTTTTTTGTGTTGTCTTTGTCTGGTTTGGCTATCAGGGTGATGGTGGCCTCATAGAATGTGTTTGAAAGTGTTCCTTCCTGTGCAATTTTTTGAAAGAGTTTTAGAAGGACAGGCATTAGCTCTTCTTTAAATATTTGGTAGAATTTGGCTGTGAAGTCATCTGGCCCTGGGCTTTTATTTTTGGGTAGATTTTTTTTTTATCACAAATTCGATTTCTGAGCTTGTGATTGGGATGTTCATAGTTTCTATTTCTTCCTGGTTGAGTCTTGGGAGATTAATCTTCTCCAAGAAACTGTCCATTACTTCCAGGTTGTCCATTTTGCTGCCATATAGCTGTTCATAATAGTCTCTTATAATCCTTTGGATTTCTGCATTATCTGTTGTGATCTCTACTTTTTTCATTTTTCACTTTGTTTGTCTGGTTCTTCACTCTTTTTTTCATGATGAATCTGGCCAGTGGTTTGTCAATTTCATTTATCTTTTCAAAGAACCATCTTCTCATTTTGTTTATCTTTACAATTATTTCTTCCATTTCTTTTTCATTTATTTCTGCCCTAATCTTTATGATTTCTCTTCTTCTGCTGGCTTTGGGGTATTTTTGTTCTTCTTTCTTCAATTGTTTTAAGCATAGGGTTAGTCTGTCTGCTTGACATTTTCCTAGTTCATTGAGGCAGGATTGTATTGCTATAAAATTCCCTCTTAGAAATGCTTTTGCGGTATCACACATGTTTTGCAGTGTTGAGCATTCATTGTCATTTTCCTCTAGGAAAATTTTTTATTTCTCTTTGAATTTAGTCGATAATCAGTTTGTTTTTTTAGGTATGTGTTGTTAAATCTCCCAGTGTCTGTGATTTTAGCGGGTTTTTTTCCCCCTGTAGTTGATCTCTACTCTCATTGCATTGTGGTCTGAGCAGATGGTTGGTATGATTTCAGTTTTCTTCAATCGACTGAGGTTTGATTTGTGGCCCAAGATGTGATCTATCCTGGAGAATGTTCCATGAGCACTTGAGAAGAAAGTGTATTCTTCTGCTTTTGGGTGGAACGTCCTAAAGATATCGATGAGGTCCATCTTTCCTAGTGTGGCATTTAAGGTTTGTGTTTCTTTATTAATTTTCTGTTTGGATGATCTGTCCTCATAGAATGTGTTTGAAAGTGTTCCTTCCTGTGCAATTTTTTGAAAGAGTTTTAGAAGGACAGGCATTAGCTCTTCTTTAAATATTTGGTAGAATTTGGCTGTGAAGTCATCTGGCCCTGGGCTTTTATTTTTGGGTAGATTTTTTTTTTATCACAAATTCGATTTCTGAGCTTGTGATTGGGATGTTCATAGTTTCTATTTCTTCCTGGTTGAGTCTTGGGAGATTAATCTTCTCCAAGAAACTGTCCATTACTTCCAGGTTGTCCATTTTGCTGCCATATAGCTGTTCATAATAGTCTCTTATAATCCTTTGGATTTCTGCATTATCTGTTGTGATCTCTACTTTTTTCATTTTTCACTTTGTTTGTCTGGTTCTTCACTCTTTTTTTCATGATGAATCTGGCCAGTGGTTTGTCAATTTCATTTATCTTTTCAAAGAACCATCTTCTCATTTTGTTTATCTTTACAATTATTTCTTCCATTTCTTTTTCATTTATTTCTGCCCTAATCTTTATGATTTCTCTTCTTCTGCTGGCTTTGGGGTATTTTTGTTCTTCTTTCTTCAATTGTTTTAAGCATAGGGTTAGTCTGTCTGCTTGACATTTTCCTAGTTCATTGAGGCAGGATTGTATTGCTATAAAATTCCCTCTTAGAAATGCTTTTGCGGTATCACACATGTTTTGCAGTGTTGAGCATTCATTGTCATTTTCCTCTAGGAAAATTTTTTATTTCTCTTTGAATTTAGTCGATAATCAGTTTGTTTTTTTAGGTATGTGTTGTTAAATCTCCCAGTGTCTGTGATTTTAGCGGGTTTTTTTCCCCCTGTAGTTGATCTCTACTCTCATTGCATTGTGGTCTGAGCAGATGGTTGGTATGATTTCAGTTTTCTTCAATCGACTGAGGTTTGATTTGTGGCCCAAGATGTGATCTATCCTGGAGAATGTTCCATGAGCACTTGAGAAGAAAGTGTATTCTTCTGCTTTTGGGTGGAACGTCCTAAAGATATCGATGAGGTCCATCTTTCCTAGTGTGGCATTTAAGGTTTGTGTTTCTTTATTAATTTTCTGTTTGGATGATCTGTCCATTGGTGTGAGAGGAGTGTTAAAGTCTCCTACTATTACTGTGTTATTGTTGATTTCTTCTTTTATGTCTGAAAGTATCTGTCTTATGTATTGAGGTGCCCCTGTGTTGAGTACAAAGATATTTAGGATTGTTATGCCTTCCTCTTGATTTGATCCCTTAATCATGATGTAGTGACCTGCCTTGTCTCTTAGAATCTTCTTTACTTTAAAGTCTATTTTGTCTGATATGAGGATTGCTACCCCAGCTTTCTTTTGATTTCCATTTGCATAGAATATCTTTTTCCAGCCTTTCACTTTCAGTCTTTGAGTGTCTCTAGGTCTGAAGTGGGTCTCTTGTAAACAGCATATATATGGGTCTTGTTTCTGGATCCATTCTGCCAGCCTGTGTATTTTGGTGGGAGCATTTAGTCCATTTGCATTCAAAATAATTACATTCAAAATAATTATTGATATGAATGTTCCTATTGTCATCTTCTTAGAAGTTTGGCATTTGATTTGTAGGACTTCTCCTACTCTTGTATTTATTGGCTACATTAGGTCCTTTAACACTTGTTGTAGGGCTGGTTTCATGGTACAGAATTCTTTTAGCTTTAGCTTGTCTGTGAAGCTTTTGACTTCTCCATCAATTCTGAATGAGATTCTTGCTGGGTAGAGAATTCTTGGTTGGAGGTTATTCTCTTTTAGCCGTTTAAATGTGTCTTGCCATTCTCTTCTGGCCTGTAAGGTTTCTGTTAAAAGATCAGCAGTTAGATGTATGGGGTTTCCTTTATATGATACTGGTTGTTTGCTCCTAATTGCTTTAAGCATTCTGTCTTTATATTTAGTCTGTGTTAGTTTGATTAGAATGTGCCTTGGTGTGTTTCTTCTGGGGTTTACCCTCTTTGCGCTTCTTGGACTTGGTTGACTATTTCCTTTCCCATGGTGGTGAAGTTTTCCACTATAACCTCTTCAAGAAATTTTTCATAGCCTTTCTTCCATCTTGGGTCCTGCTTTTGGGTGAAAGTAAGATATCGATGAGGTCCATTTTAAAGGCTTGTGTTTCTTTATTAATTTTCTGTTTGGATGATCTGTCCATTGGTGTGAGAGGAGTGTTAAAGTCTCCTACTATTACTGTGTTATTGTTGATTTCTTCTTTTATGTCTGAAAGTATCTGTCTTATGTATTGAGGTGCCCCTGTGTTGAGTACAAAGATATTTAGGATTGTTATGCCTTCCTCTTGATTTGATCCCTTAATCATGATGTAGTGACCTGCCTTGTCTCTTAGAATCTTCTTTACTTTAAAGTCTATTTTGTCTGATATGAGGATTGCTACCCCAGCTTTCTTTTGATTTCCATTTGCATAGAATATCTTTTTCCAGCCTTTCACTTTCAGTCTTTGAGTGTCTCTAGGTCTGAAGTGGGTCTCTTGTAAACAGCATATATATGGGTCTTGTTTCTGGATCCATTCTGCCAGCCTGTGTATTTTGGTGGGAGCATTTAGTCCATTTGCATTCAAAATAATTACATTCAAAATAATTATTGATATGAATGTTCCTATTGTCATCTTCTTAGAAGTTTGGCATTTGATTTGTAGGACTTCTCCTACTCTTGTATTTATTGGCTACATTAGGTCCTTTAACACTTGTTGTAGGGCTGGTTTCATGGTACAGAATTCTTTTAGCTTTAGCTTGTCTGTGAAGCTTTTGACTTCTCCATCAATTCTGAATGAGATTCTTGCTGGGTAGAGAATTCTTGGTTGGAGGTTATTCTCTTTTAGCCGTTTAAATGTGTCTTGCCATTCTCTTCTGGCCTGTAAGGTTTCTGTTAAAAGATCAGCAGTTAGATGTATGGGGTTTCCTTTATATGATACTGGTTGTTTGCTCCTAATTGCTTTAAGCATTCTGTCTTTATATTTAGTCTGTGTTAGTTTGATTAGAATGTGCCTTGGTGTGTTTCTTCTGGGGTTTACCCTCTTTGCGCTTCTTGGACTTGGTTGACTATTTCCTTTCCCATGGTGGTGAAGTTTTCCACTATAACCTCTTCAAGAAATTTTTCATAGCCTTTCTTCCCCTCTTCTTCTTCTGGGACTCCTATAATTCTAATGTTTGTGCGTTTGATATTGTCCCATAGGTCTTTGGGGCTATCCTCGGTTCTTTTCATTCTTTGTGCTTTGTTCTGTTCTTCATAAGTTATTTCCACCATTCTGTCTTCCAGCTCTCTTATCCATTCTTCTGCCTCTGATACTCTACTGTTGAGACTTTCTATAGCATTTTTGAGTTCAGCAGTTGAGTTGTTTGTCTCTATTTCCTTATTTTTCATTTCTTGTGTGTCTCTTCTGAGTGCACTAATTTCTTCTAATATTCTGTTTTCGGTGTTTTGAATCCTCACTAGTATCATTCTTCTGAATTCTCTTTCAGATAATTTGTCTGTCTTCTCTTCTGTCATCTGTAGCTGTGTTTCTCTAGTTGGTTCCCTCATTTGTGCAGTGTTTCTCTGTCGTTTCATTATTAGGTTAGTTTTTGTTTCTTTGTGTGTGTCTGTTTGTGTGGAGTTCTTTTTCCCACCAGGCGTCTAGGGTGAATTCTTCCTTCCTTTGGGTTTCTGTCCTTATAGATGGGTTCAGTGGTTTGTGACGTGGATGGTGCTAGGTTTTGTTTACAGATGAATAATCTCTAGTGTTGTATGTTCTTTAATAGTGTAGGGTCTTGGAATCAGGGCTTCCGCTCTAAGGATCCTTGGTTTGATGTCTGGCCTGGGTGTGTAGGATCTATGCCTGGTTTGCTATGGTTTTCCATGATATTAGTTCAAATACTAGCATATGAGGAACAAGACATGCATCCCTGATGGATGACAGTCATAAAAGCAAGTAGTTATTTTCTAACATAGTAGGAAAGTCTACATACATACATATCAATATCCACAACTGAACAGTCTTACAGGGGTAAAGCACTGGAAATTTTTCTGGAAAATGGTGCAATCAACGATGGTACCTGATGCTTAAGGTCTAAATTAATTAAAATACTGCCTAGAAAACTAGATCCAGGGCAAGGTCCCAGCTGGGAACATTACAATGAAAGCAGTTTTTTAACCAAGACATGTGTTGGGGGTGATGAGGAGGAGTGTGTATGGGTAAATAGAAGGAATTGATTTGTGTTTTAAGGATTTTGTAGGGTTAGGTAGCAAAGATTAGTGTGTTGTAGAGTTTGGTACAGTTGGAAGAGAATAGCAGACAGGAAGATAGGAAATATTTATATAGAGGATAGTGGTAGATGGAAAAAGATTTTACCTTTAGAACATAAAGGGAGGAAGCAGAGCAAAAAGGAATGAAAATTAAAAGTTTAACAAAATTAAAATTTAAAAAAATTAAAATTAAAAATTATAAAAGAGAACAAAATTAACAAAAAGAGTTAAAAAGCAAACCAAACCAAACAAGCAAATAAACAAAACAAAACAAATAAACAACAAGAAAAGTTTAAATACTGTCCATGGTTTTTATCTTCTTATCTGTATGTGGATGTTCCACCAGTTTGGTATGGATGATGTCTTGATGATGTAGTCTTTCCCTTGCAGAGCCAGTTGCTATGGTTTCTCTTTTTGCTTTCAGCAAAACAAAGACTCTGCAGGGAGCTCAGGTGCTGGCCAGGGTGGTGGGCTGTTTCCAGTCCATTGGGCAGGGGCCGCATGTGTGGTCCCGTGCTGGAGGGGGCTCCCCGGTTTCACTGCGCACCTGCTGGTAGCCTCCAACCCCTGTTCTTTTCCCGGTTTTCTCTGCTGAAGCTCTCCACTGTTTGTGGAACAGGGGCTGCCCTGGTATAACTCTGGGGCTGCATGGACTCTTCAGTCTGCTGGTGCGTGCACACTTCCAGATACAGGACCAAGATCCATACCCAAGGCTCGAGGTTTCAGGTCCTGCTCGAGCCCGATCCCTGGGCTGCAACCCTCAGGGATTTCCCCGTTTCATTCTGCACACTCCCACTAGCAGTTTTAACTCATCTGGTGCCTGGCAACCCGGTGGGATTTTCACGCTGTGTGCTGCCTTCTGTCCTCATTGGGCACTTACCAGTGCTCTCTCCTGGGGCACTTCCCTGTCCGACTTGAGCAAGGTCCGTGGGCTGCAGCCCATGGTGGATTTCCCTGTTCAGTTTCACACGCCCCCACTAGCAGTGTCTCATCTCACCTGGGCTTGATTTGTGGTCTCACCTGAGGCTTGTTTTGTGGTTCAAGATGTGGTCTATCCTGGAGAATGTTCCATGCGCACTTCAGAAGAAAAGGTATTCTTCTGCTTTTGAGTGGAACGTCCTAAAAATATCAATGAGATCCATCTCTTCTAATGTGTCATTTAATATGTGTTTCCTTTCTGATTTTCTGTTTTGATGATCTGTCCATTGGTGTAAGAGGGATGTTAAAGTCTCCTACTATTATTGTCTTACTGTCAATTGCTTCTTTTCTGTCTGAAAGTGTTTGTCTTATGTATTGGGGTGCTCCTGTGTTGAGTGCATAGATACTTATGATTCTTATGTTTTACTTTTGGATTGATCCTATGAGCATTATGTAGTGTCCTGCCTTGTCTCTTATAATCTTCTTTATTTTAAGTCTATTTGTCTGATATGAGGATTGCTACTCCAGCTTTCTTTTAATTTTCACTTGCATGGAATATATTTTTCCATCCTCTCACTTTCAGTCTACAAGTGTCTTTAGGCCTGAAGTGAATTTCTTGTAGCCAGCAAATATATGGGTCTTGTTTTTGAATCCATTCAGCCAGTCTGTGTCTTTTGGTTGGGGCATTTAGTACATTTACATTTAAAGTAATTATTGACATAAATGTTCCTATTTTAATCTTCTTAGATGTTATGATTTTTTTTAATAATTTTTTTCAAGATAGTCATATTCCTTTGTACATTTAAGTGGAGAAGGTATTTTTTATCTCTTTTATTGTATAACTCTGAAGTTTGGGCATGGAACTCTTCAGTCTGCTGGTGCGTGCACACTTCCAGATACAGGACCAAGATCCATACCCAAGGCTCGAGGTTTCAGGTCCTGCTCGAGCCCGATCCCTGGGCTGCAACCCTCAGGGATTTCCCCGTTTCATTCTGCACACTCCCACTAGCAGTTTTAACTCATCTGGTGCCTGGCAACCCGGTGGGATTTTCACGCTGTGTGCTGCCTTCTGTCCTCATTGGGCACTTACCAGTGCTCTCTCCTGGGGCACTTCCCTGTCCGACTTGAGCAAGGTCCGTGGGCTGCAGCCCATGGTGGATTTCCCTGTTCAGTTTCACACCCCCCCACTAGCAGTGTCTCATCTCACCTGGGCTTGATTTGTGGTCTCACCTGAGGCTTGTTTTGTGGTTCAAGATGTGGTCTATCCTGGAGAATGTTCCATGCGCACTTCAGAAGAAAAGGTATTCTTCTGCTTTTGAGTGGAACGTCCTAAAAATATCAATGAGATCCATCTCTTCTAATGTGTCATTTAATATGTGTTTCCTTTCTGATTTTCTGTTTTGATGATCTGTCCATTGGTGTAAGAGGGATGTTAAAGTCTCCTACTATTATTGTCTTACTGTCAATTGCTTCTTTTCTGTCTGAAAGTGTTTGTCTTATGTATTGGGGTGCTCCTGTGTTGAGTGCATAGATACTTATGATTCTTATGTTTTACTTTTGGATTGATCCTATGAGCATTATGTAGTGTCCTGCCTTGTCTCTTATAATCTTCTTTATTTTAAGTCTATTTGTCTGATATGAGGATTGCTACTCCAGCTTTCTTTTAATTTTCACTTGCATGGAATATATTTTTCCATCCTCTCACTTTCAGTCTACAAGTGTCTTTAGGCCTGAAGTGAATTTCTTGTAGCCAGCAAATATATGGGTCTTGTTTTTGAATCCATTCAGCCAGTCTGTGTCTTTTGGTTGGGGCATTTAGTACATTTACATTTAAAGTAATTATTGACATAAATGTTCCTATTTTAATCTTCTTAGATGTTATGATTTTTTTTAATAATTTTTTTCAAGATAGTCATATTCCTTTGTACATTTAAGTGGAGAAGGTATTTTTTTTTTATCTCTTTTTATTGATTTTTTTAAAAAATTCATTTTTCCTCCATCTTTTATTCTTTGGCCCGTGTGGGCCTCCCATTGCAGTGACCTCTCTCGTTGCAGAGCACTGGCCCTGGGTGCATGTACTCCATAGTACTAGCTCATAATTGGGCACACCAGTCCAGCCACTCCATAGTTCGTGGGATCTTCCCAAGCCGGTGATCAAACCGGTGTCCCTTGCACTGCATGGCAGACTCTGCCCACTGGACCTCCAGGGAAGCCCTGATGTGTTTATTTTGTAGAGCTTCTTCTTCTTCTCTTGTATTTGTTGTCTCTATAAGTCCCTTTAACTTTTGCTCTAAGGCTGATTTTGTGGTACTAAATTCTTTTAATTTTTGCTTGTCCATAAAGCTTTTGATTTCTTCATCAACTTTGAATGAGATTCTTGAACGGTAGAGTATTTTTGGTTGCAAATTATTTTCTTTCATTGCTTTAAATGTGTTTTGCCATTCTCTTCGAGCCTTCAAGATAATGTATGGTGCATCCCTTGTGTGTTACTAGTTGCTTTTCCCTTCCTGCTTTTAGTATTCTTTCTTTGTGCTTAATTTCTTTTATTTATTTATTTATTTAGGTGGGGGCGGGGTGGGGAGGGAGGGGAGCAGGTGGGCCATTTCTATTGATCTTTCATTTGTCCATTTTCATCCATCTTTGTTCTTTGGCCCATGTGGGCCTCCCATCGCGGTGACCTCTGTTGTCACAGAGCACTGGCTCTGGACGCATGCGCTCCAGAGCTCCAGCTCAGTGATTGGACACAGCAGTCCAGCCGCTCCACGGCATGTGGGATCTTCCCAGGCCAGAGATCAAACCGGCACCCCTTGCACTGCAAGACGGTGTCCTTACCCACTGGACCACCAGGGAAGCTCTGTGCTTAATTTCTTTTAGCTTAATTAATATGTGTCTTGGCATGTTTCTTCTAGGGTTTATCCTGTATGGGACTCTGTGCTTCTTGGACTTAATTGAATATTTCTTTGCCTATGTTGGGAAATTTTCAACTGTCATCTCTTCAAAAATTTTCTTATACCCTTTCTTTTTTGTTTCTTCTTCTGGAACCCCTATAATTCAAATATTGGTGTCTTTGATATCATCCCAGAGGTCTCTGAGACCATCCTCAGCTCTTTTCATTCTTTGAGCTTGATTCTGTTCTTCAGTAGTTACTTCCACTGTTTTATCTTCCAGCTCACTTATCATCCTTCTGCCTCAGATACTCTGCCTTTGATTTCTTCTAGAGTATTTTTCAGTTCAGCAATTGAGTTTTTTGTCTCTATAAGTTCAGCAACTGAGTTGTTTGTCTCTGCTTGATGTTTGTTAAGTTCTTTTATTTCTTTGTGCAGTGTGTTAGTTGTTTCTTGCATTTCTCTAATATTCTATTTTTGACATTTTGGATCATGATTACTATCATTCTTTTGAATTATCTTTCAGAAAGCTTGTTTAATTTTTCTTCGTTTATTTGTACTTGTGTGTTTGTAAATTGTTCCTTCATTTGTGTGGTATTTCTCTGCCTTTTTCTTCTTATTGTTAAGTTTTTAGCTAACTATGTTTGAGGTTTCCTTTTCCCAGACTTTGGGCTAGGTCTGTGGGTGATTGGTTTTGTATTTTTGTCTTGTTTTTTGTTTGGGTGAGGAACATTATTCAAGGTGTTGCTGTTGATTGGGTTATGCCACGACTTGCATACAAGTGCTTTGCCTATGTGGGAGTTCTTGTTGTTTAATGCTCTCTATTGTTAGGTGTTCTCTGATAGTGTAGGGTCTTAGAGTCTAGATCTGGTTTGTTATAACATTAAATGGTATTAAAATATATATACAGAAATGAGAAACAGAAGGTGTACTTTAGCCAGATGGCAGTTAAAATATCATGCTATCATTCCCTGGTAGCTCAGTGGTGAAGAGTCCGTCTTCCAATGCAGGAGACATGGGCTTGATCCCTGATTTTGGAGGATCCCACATGCTGCAGAGCAGCTAAGCCTGTGAGCCACAACTATTGAGCCTGTGCTCTAAAGCCTCGGAGCTTCAACTATGGAGCCCATGTGCTGTGACTATTGAGGCCCATGTGACCTAGAGCCCGAGTTCCAAAACAAGAGAATTCCCCACAACATGAAACCTGTTCACCTTAAATAGAGAGTAGCCCTAACTCTGTGCAACTAGAGAGAAGCCTGTGGCAGCAGTGAAAACCCATAGTAGTCCAAAATAAATAAATAAATAAATAAAATATATGTGTGTATATATATATATATATATATAAATATATATAATGCAAATACTATCATACTATAATACACACACAAACATATACAGCCATAACATAACTAAAACAAAGAAAAAAAAAAAAGGAAAATAGTACCATGTGTTGACGCGGCAAATAGAGGACACCAAGAATGATTTCTACCAGTTAAGAACCCAACTAACTAAAGCATAAATTGGAGAACAATGCTAGAGCAGGGTCTCAATTGGGTATAAGGCAATGAAAACAAAAGTCTAAAGAAATATGATGGTGAAAAGGAAGAAGAGAAAGGAAGGACAGAAAAGAAATACAGAATAGTAATGTAAAGTTAAATTTAGGAATATAAATGTATGTATTAGAGTTTAGTGCATTAGGAAAAGGACATCAGAGAAAGCAAATGAATAATTGTAGAAAAAATAATAATACATATAAAATAATTAGAAATTAAAACAGAGAGAGTAATATAGAAAACAAAGACAAAAATAATAAAAATGAAACCCCCACAGACCCACAAAAGGCCTATGTATAATCAGAAGTATGTAATCAAAATAAAATGTCTCATTTAAAATGTGTGTTTTTTTTTTTACTTGACTATATTCAATCATACTGATAAGACTGGTAGCTACAGTAACTGAGTGCAATTGAGGGAAAAACAAACAAAAAAAAGAAGAGATGGGGGTAGGAGGAAAAAAAGAAGAAGAAGCAAATTCAGTGCCAGCCAAAATGTAAAAAGTATGAACGTTTGTTTTGGGAACTTTTCTATCCCTTGCTGTCTATGCAGGAATTATAGCATTATATCTCTTGCTCGCCTCTGGGAGCAATCAGATCTGAAGCCCTCTTTTAATGTTCCAGGCTGAGTGTGGGTCAGACTCCTAAGCATTAATCTGGTTACCTTATTGTTGGGTGGAGCTAGGGTCTCTGATCCCATTGCTGGCCACTGTCGACCCCTGCCACTGCCTGAGACCTCAGAATGCTGAGAGCTGAGTTTGGCTCTGTCTCATGCGGGGTCACTGTTCCTTTCTCCTGGATCCCAGTGAACAGAGTCCCCCGTTCTGCTCAGCAGCTCTATGATCGTGTTAATGATAACGTCCTTCAAGAGTAATTAAGTGCAACACTGTCTTTCCAAGGACTGCTCTAGAGCACTTCTAACCCAAAGAGACACTTGGATCCTCAAAAGTAGAACTGGCTCATTCCCTTGTGGGGATCACTGCTCCTTTCCTAAGGCCTGCTGTGTAACAGTCTTTGTGTGCTTGGCTTACTCAGTCTCTCTGGCATGTTTGAGGTTTGATTTTTAAGCCATGGTTGTTATTACACTCCTGTTGGGGTTTCCCTTTGCTCTTGAATGTGGGGTGTCTTTTTGTGGATGGATCCAACCTCCTCTTATTGATGATTTTTGAGCAACTTCTTGCAATTCTGGCATTTTCGCAGGAGCAGATGAGTGCACGACCTTCTATTCCGCCATCTTAGCTCCACGCTTATGCTAAATATTCTTACCTGTAAATGCAAACCGTCTTTGTAAATTGGCCTATGTCTTAGGATAAGTTCTTAAAAAGGAAGAACACTGAATTAAATGTCAAATTTTATTGCTTTTAATGAATCTTGAGAAGTTTTGCTCCATAAAGATTTACTAATATACATACTTGCTTCCACAAAGTGCCTTCCTTCCTATGTTCATGCCAATGTCTCCTGCATTGGGAAGCAGATTCTTTACCACTTGTACCACCTGGGAAGTGCCATGCCAATGTAAATCATAATCCGCATTTTTTTTTTTACCAATCAGCATTGCTTTTTCAAAACCCAGAATTTATAAAACACACTTTTATTTAAAATTATTTTATTACTGTTTAGGTATTAATTGTTCAATTGCAATTGTAATATTCTCCTTCTTATAGAATGTCCAAGTATATAGAAAACTGTTTAAGAAGAGAAATAAATAGTTTGGTTCTAGGATGGACCATAAGGCATGTTCAGCCAAAGTCTAGTTATTTGACCTCGAAGTTAAAATGGAGAAAAAGCTGTATATCTCTGCTAACATCACAACTTTCATGGAAGTGCCAGGAATGGAAACTAGTCTTCATAAAGCCAGTTCAGAACACTTTTCACTATCCTACAAATCCTTGGCTTTTCATGTTAATTAATGCTGATTAGATTTTAGTAATTAGAAAGGTTACTGATTCTGTCTCATGCGGGTCACTGTTCCTTTCTCCTGGATCCCAGTGAACAGAGTCCCCCGTTCTGCTCAGCAGCTCTATGATCGTGTTAATGATAACGTCCTTCAAGAGTAATTAAGTGCAACACTGTCTTTCCAAGGACTGCTCTAGAGCACTTCTAACCCAAAGAGACACTTGGATCCTCAAAAGTAGAACTGGCTCATTCCTTGTGGGGATCACTGCTCCTTTCCTAAGGCCTGCTGTGTAACAGTCTTTGTGTGCTTGGCTTACTCAGTCTCTCTGGCATGTTTGAGGTTTGATTTTTAAGCCATGGTTGTTATTACACTCCTGTTGGGGTTTCCCTTTGCTCTTGAATGTGGGGTGTCTTTTTGTGGATGGATCCAACCTCCTCTTATTGATGATTTTTGAGCAACTTCTTGCAATTCTGGCATTTTCGCAGGAGCAGATGAGTGCACGACCTTCTATTCCGCCATCTTAGCTCCACGCTTATGCTAAATATTCTTACCTGTAAATGCAAACCGTCTTTGTAAATTGGCCTATGTCTTAGGATAAGTTCTTAAAAAGGAAGAACACTGAATTAAATGTCAAATTTTATTGCTTTTAATGAATCTTGAGAAGTTTTGCTCCATAAAGATTTACTAATATACATACTTGCTTCCACAAAGTGCCTTCCTTCCTATGTTCATGCCAATGTCTCCTGCATTGGGAAGCAGATTCTTTACCACTTGTACCACCTGGGAAGTGCCATGCCAATGTAAATCATAATCAGCATTTTTTTCTTTACCAATCAGCATTGCTTTTTCAAAACCCAGAATTTATAAAACACACTTTTATTTAAAATTATTTTATTACTGTTTAGGTATTAATTGTTCAATTGCAATTGTAATATTCTCCTTCTTATAGAATGTCCAAGTATATAGAAAACTGTTTAAGAAGAGAAATAAATAGTTTGGTTCTAGGATGGACCATAAGGCATGTTCAGCCAAAGTCTAGTTATTTGACCTCGAAGTTAAAATGGAGAAAAAGCTGTATATCTCTGCTAACATCACAACTTTCATGGAAGTGCCAGGAATGGAAACTAGTCTTCATAAAGCCAGTTCAGAACACTTTTCACTATCCTACAAATCCTTGGCTTTTCATGTTAATTAATGCTGATTAGATTTTAGTAATTAGAAAGGTTATAATTTAAAAAATATTTAGAGGTTGGTAATTTATTTTTACCTTCTGTTAAATAATTCTGAAAGTTCTCAGATTTTTTTCTTAAGTAGATTATCTTGTAATATATTTGGAGTGACGAATTAAAGTCGATGTCAACTGTGAACCATAAGCTTTTAATAATTAAATGTTTCCTTTGTCACTAGGGACAGAAAAACTGCACTCTTTAAATCAAGAGAATATTTTTTCCTGACAAGACTTCACTGTGCTTGATTGAGATTTTATAATGCATATATATGGTTTGGCAGTTTGCATTTGCTGTGTTTTCCCCTAGGTGATATATAAAATTGTTAACGAATTTTAGTTTTAATGAGAACAGAGCCTATTTTAACCCTAAAAATACTCTCTTTGCTCAAAGGGACATTTAACCTGGAAAACCAATATAAAAATGTCTCATCGTGAAATGAAAATTCAGCTTTTAAATAAGGGATGTGGGCCTTTGATTTCCAGACGTAATAAAATAGCAGAATTCTGCATCCTTATTCATGGTTAAAAAATGACATCTGCCTTGGTCTTTAAAAAGAAAGAAAATGGTTCAATTTATTTTTGTATTAAATTTACATTTACATGGTTTAGCATTTCTCAGACTGTTATGTTTAGCAGCTGTACAAAATACTCATAGAAGTTACTTCACCCAAGACTATGTGTTTAGTAAGCAGGCAGATATTATTTCAGTGTGTAGCACTCTATTACAGAATATGTGGGCAGGAGTACTTCCCTGGAAGTCCAGTGCTTAAGACTCTTTTTTCAATGCAGGAGACATGAGTTCATTCCCTGGTCAGGGAACTAAGATCCCCCATGCCATTAGGCCAAAAATAAAGAAAATGTGGATAGGAAGGTAGTTTCTCCTCATTTTCAGACACCACAACATAGGCATAGCATGTTGACAATGGCAGAACATAGCATTGGTCTCCAGCACCTCTTTCTCTAGAAGTTCAGTATTGCTTCTAATGGGGAGTAGGTCCTCTGTGATCATTAAGTGCATTAAGTAGTAACCTCAGTACAAATTTGAAGACAGGGGAAATCTAAGAGTGTTCATGCTTAGTCGCTCAGTTGTGTCTAACTCTTTGTGACTCCATGGACTGTAGCTCTCCAGGCTCCTCTGTCCATGGGAGTTTTTCCAGGCAATACTGGAGTAGGTTGTCATTTCCTCCTCCAAGGGATCTTCCCAATCCAGGGATTGAACCCGAGTATCCTGTGGCTCCTGCTTTGCAGGGAAACTCTTTGCCACTGAATTATAGGAAATTCCAAAAAAAACTTAGAATAAGTCACTAGGGACAGAAAAACTGCACTCTTTAAATCAAGAGAATATTTTTCCTGACAAGACTTCACTGTGCTTGATTGAGATTTTATAATGCATATATATGGTTTGGCAGTTTGCATTTGCTGTGTTTTCCCCTAGGTGATATATAAAATTGTTAACGAATTTTAGTTTTAATGAGAACAGAGCCTATTTTAACCCTAAAAATACTCTCTTTGCTCAAAGGGACATTTAACCTGGAAAACCAATATAAAAATGTCTCATCGTGAAATGAAAATTCAGCTTTTAAATAAGGGATGTGGGCCTTTGATTTCCAGACGTAATAAAATAGCAGAATTCTGCATCCTTATTCATGGTTAAAAAATGACATCTGCCTTGGTCTTTAAAAAGAAAGAAAATGGTTCAATTTATTTTTGTATTAAATTTACATTTACATGGTTTAGCATTTCTCAGACTGTTATGTTTAGCAGCTGTACAAAATACTCATAGAAGTTACTTCACCCAAGACTATGTGTTTAGTAAGCAGGCAGATATTATTTCAGTGTGTAGCACTCTATTACAGAATATGTGGGCAGGAGTACTTCCCTGGAAGTCCAGTGCTTAAGACTCTTTTTTCAATGCAGGAGACATGAGTTCATTCCCTGGTCAGGGAACTAAGATCCCCCATGCCATTAGGCCAAAAATAAAGAAAATGTGGATAGGAAGGTAGTTTCTCCTCATTTTCAGACACCACAACATAGGCATAGCATGTTGACAATGGCAGAACATAGCATTGGTCTCCAGCACCTCTTTCTCTAGAAGTTCAGTATTGCTTCTAATGGGGAGTAGGTCCTCTGTGATCATTAAGTGCATTAAGTAGTAACCTCAGTACAAATTTGAAGACAGGGGAAATCTAAGAGTGTTCATGCTTAGTCGCTCAGTTGTGTCTAACTCTTTGTGACTCCATGGACTGTAGCTCTCCAGGCTCCTCTGTCCATGGGAGTTTTTCCAGGCAATACTGGAGTAGGTTGTCATTTCCTCCTCCAAGGGATCTTCCCAATCCAGGGATTGAACCCGAGTATCCTGTGGCTCCTGCTTTGCAGGGAAACTCTTTGCCACTGAATTATAGGGAAATTCCAAATCTTAGAATAAATATATAAAAAGACATTGAATAGGAGAAAAGTAATGAATACTTGACACCTATTAAGTAGTTACTTATTATTATAATACATGTCTCATTGATTACCTCTTTTAAATTACGTACCAAGTAATTGATATGCAATTGCAATCTCTATTCTGTGAATGAATAAATGAAGTTACAAAAAAGCACGGGGGTATGCCCAAGATTCCAGGTCACGTGTGTGGTATACCTGGGCAATGAGACTCCAAAGTCAGCAAGTAAACGCTTTTTACACAGTGGTGCTCTCAGGCCTTTGGTGGGACCAAATGGCAGACCCATCAAGATATCCATAAGAATACCAGTAATTGTTTTTATATACCCAAATTGGATGCCCTTTGGGATTTCACAAAAGGAATCGACCTGAAGAAAGTAGCATGAAGCTTGAACATCAAATAATGACTCAAATGAGCACAGACATCAATAAGCACAGAAACCTGAGTTATATCTAAAGTTTTATTTTCTTCTTTGCATTTTCCAAACATTCACCATTTTTTTCTCTTTAGTAATTTATTTTTATTTTATTTTTACAGAGCTTTGTTGTTTACTGCTATACATAAACTTGAATCAGTCATAGGTATACCCTTGAACCCTCCCATCTGGACCTCTCTCCCAACTGCCTCCCCATTCCACCACTCCAGGTTGTTGCATAGCCCTTATATCCATCCTGTCTACATGTTAATCCTTTTAAGATACTTAATTGGGTAAGATTTCATGAAAAGCATTACTGAGATGAATGTCTGCTTGTTTTAAAAAATTAAACTAATAAAGAATATAAGAAAATAGTGAGTAGTTTAGAAAGCCTTTATATACAATGATTTGATATGGGTTAGAGTGAAAAAAGTAAATAAAACCTGGGCTGCCCTGGTGTTTCAATGTGTAAAGAATCTTTCAGTGCATGGGACACTGCTTCAATCCCTGGCCCAGGAAGATTCCACCTGCTGTGGAGCAGCCGGACTGGTGGTGTCCAATTGCAAGCCAGAGCTTTGGAGCGCATGCACCCAGAGCTGGTGCTCTGATATGAGGGAGGCCACTGCAACGGGAGGCCCACACAGGCCAAAGAATAAAGAAAGATGAAAAATAAATAAATAATTATTAGAAGAGGCAAACAATTAGAAGGGCTAACAATTAGAAGAGACAAAAAAATTAAAAAAAACAACAACAACAAAAAAACACCTTTTTCTTTCTAAATCTTTTTTTTTTTTAAGATTTATTTATTTATTTATTTTTTGGCGGGGGTGGGGTGTGGAGAGAGGGGGGCTGGCAGACCACTTCTATTGGTCTTTCATTTGTCCATTTTAATCCATCTTTGTTCTTTGGCCCATGTGGGCCTCCCATCACGGTGGCATCTGTCGTTGCAGAGCACCGGCTCTGGGCGCATGCGCTCCAGAGCTCCGGCTCAGTAGTTGGACACAGCAGTCCAGCCGCTCCACAGCACGTGGATTCCCAGGCCAGGATCGAAGCTTGAACATCAAATAATGACTCAAATGAGCACAGACATCAATAAGCACAGAAACCTGAGTTATATCTAAAGTTTTATTTTCTTCTTTGCATTTTCCAAACATTCACCATTTTTTTCTCTTTAGTAATTTATTTTTATTTTATTTTTACAGAGCTTTGTTGTTTACTGCTATACATAAACTTGAATCAGTCATAGGTATACCCTTGAACCCTCCCATCTGGACCTCTCTCCCAACTGCCTCCCCATTCCACCACTCCAGGTTGTTGCATAGCCCTTATATCCATCCTGTCTACATGTTAATCCTTTTAAGATACTTAATTGGGTAAGATTTCATGAAAAGCATTACTGAGATGAATGTCTGCTTGTTTTAAAAAATTAAACTAATAAAGAATATAAGAAAATAGTGAGTAGTTTAGAAAGCCTTTATATACAATGATTTGATATGGGTTAGAGTGAAAAAAGTAAATAAAACCTGGGCTGCCCTGGTGTTTCAATGTGTAAAGAATCTTTCAGTGCATGGGACACTGCTTCAATCCCTGGCCCAGGAAGATTCCACCTGCTGTGGAGCAGCCGGACTGGTGGTGTCCAATTGCAAGCCAGAGCTTTGGAGCGCATGCACCCAGAGCTGGTGCTCTGATATGAGGGAGGCCACTGCAACGGGAGGCCCACACAGGCCAAAGAATAAAGAAAGATGAAAAATAAATAAATAATTATTAGAAGAGGCAAACAATTAGAAGGGCTAACAATTAGAAGAGACAAAAAAATTAAAAAAAACAACAACAACAAAAAAACACCTTTTTCTTTCTAAATCTTTTTTTTTTTTAAGATTTATTTATTTATTTATTTTTTGGCGGGGGTGGGGTGTGGAGAGAGGGGGGCTGGCAGACCACTTCTATTGGTCTTTCATTTGTCCATTTTAATCCATCTTTGTTCTTTGGCCCATGTGGGCCTCCCATCACGGTGGCATCTGTCGTTGCAGAGCACCGGCTCTGGGCGCATGCGCTCCAGAGCTCCGGCTCAGTAGTTGGACACAGCAGTCCAGCCGCTCCACAGCACGTGGGATCTTCCCAGGCCAGGGATCGAACCGGCGCCCCTTGCACTGCAAGGTGGTGTCCTTACCCACTGGACGACCAGGGAAGCCCCCTCTTTCTAAATCTACTTACAATGCCTAAGGGAATTTCAATCTATTTTCCATTGTACGGTATTTGTAAGAGTATATAAATGAATTCTATTTGTTGAATAAATGGGAGGTAAAACAAAGAGAACACTAATTTTACAAAAATCATGGAGAACAACTCCAAAAAGAAGAAGTACAGCAATGGAAGAAGATATAGCAGTTGAGGGATGGTGGTGGGCGGGATATAACACAGTGATTACACTTAAGAATATGATTTTAATATACTTTTGTATAATATTAAGATATGGTATAAAATTTAAAAGATGAAAACAAATCCAGTCACCTATATTCCTGAGTCATTCAGACTGTTCTTTTAACAAATAAATATGACATTATTTTCTTACTTGTTCTTCTTCAAGTAGAAAAATCATTGTTTATAAAAAGATGTATTTATGCAGATATCTGTATACACATATTCATATACATACATTATTCATAAAAAGATATGCATGTAGGTGGTTATATACGTATATTTATATACATTTGGACCTAGATTAATGTTGGTTTGAACTGCATTGCATGGGTCCACTTTTAGGTAGTTTTTTTTTTTTTGACTAAACATGCCCTGAAATACTATATGATTCATAATTGCTTGCATTTGCAGATACCAAGAAACCTATGCAGAAGGCCAACTAAAATTATACATAATTTGACCACATAGCGGGTCAGTGCCCCTAACGACCCCCCTTCCCCCACATTGTCAAAGGCAAGCTATATATTTCACACCATGTTTTCATGAGTCTGTAATGAATAATTCTGTTAGTAAGTATTGTAGCCCTAGCCACTTAGGCTAGTGAGTATTTGAAATATGACCAGTCTGACTTGAGAGGTGCTGAAATGGAAAAAAATACATAAGGGAATTCAAAATTTATTATGAAAAAAATAAACTATCTCAATTTTAACTGATTAAATAGTAAAATGTACTAGTTTAGTTAAATTAGGTTAAGTAAAATTTGACTTTAATTTTACATTAAAAATTTATTCAATGTGACTAATGAAAACTTTAAAATTCCATATGTGGTTCACATGTATGTCTCCTATAGTATTTTTGTTGATGTTGTTTGTTTTTTCCTGGGTCTTTGTTGCTTTTTGATTTTTTTTTTTTTAATTTGAAGGATAATAGCTTTACCAAGTTGTATTGTTTACAGTCAGACATCAACATGAATCTGCCACAGGTATACATACATTCCTTCCTCCTGAAATTCCCTCCCGTCTCACTCCCCATCACACCCTTCTAGGTTGTTACAGAACCTCTGTTTGAATTCCCTTAGCCTTACAGCAAATCCCCATTACTTATCTATTTTACTTATGATAAGTTAAAGTTTCCATGTTGCTCTTTCCATACACCTCATCCACTCCTCCCTCATCCATATGAGGAGTATGAGGGATGAGTACTCCTCCCTATGTCCATAATATGTTCCATGTCTCTTTCTCCATTGCTTCCCTGTATGTAAATTCACTGGAACCATCTTTCTAGATCCCATTATGCTAGTGTATAATGTTTATCTTCCTCTTTCTGACTTATTTCACTCTGTATAATCGATACACATTGTTCTTCTTCAAGTAGAAAAATCATTGTTTATAAAAAGATGTATTTATGCAGATATCTGTATACACATATTCATATACATACATTATTCATAAAAAGATATGCATGTAGGTGGTTATATACGTATATTTATATACATTTGGACCTAGATTAATGTTGGTTTGAACTGCATTGCATGGGTCCACTTTTAGGTAGTTTTTTTTTTTTTGACTAAACATGCCCTGAAATACTATATGATTCATAATTGCTTGCATTTGCAGATACCAAGAAACCTATGCAGAAGGCCAACTAAAATTATACATAATTTGACCACATAGCGGGTCAGTGCCCCTAACGACCCCCCTTCCCCCACATTGTCAAAGGCAAGCTATATATTTCACACCATGTTTTCATGAGTCTGTAATGAATAATTCTGTTAGTAAGTATTGTAGCCCTAGCCACTTAGGCTAGTGAGTATTTGAAATATGACCAGTCTGACTTGAGAGGTGCTGAAATGGAAAAAAATACAAAAGGGGAATTCAAAATTTATTATGAAAAAAATAAACTATCTCAATTTTAACTGATTAAATAGTAAAATGTACTAGTTTAGTTAAATTAGGTTAAGTAAAATTTGACTTTAATTTTACATTAAAAATTTATTCAATGTGACTAATGAAAACTTTAAAATTCCATATGTGGTTCACATGTATGTCTCCTATAGTATTTTTGTTGATGTTGTTTGTTTTTTCCTGGGTCTTTGTTGCTTTTTGATTTTTTTTTTTTTAATTTGAAGGATAATAGCTTTACCAAGTTGTATTGTTTACAGTCAGACATCAACATGAATCTGCCACAGGTATACATACATTCCTTCCTCCTGAAATTCCCTCCCGTCTCACTCCCCATCACACCCTTCTAGGTTGTTACAGAACCTCTGTTTGAATTCCCTTAGCCTTACAGCAAATCCCCATTACTTATCTATTTTACTTATGATAAGTTAAAGTTTCCATGTTGCTCTTTCCATACACCTCATCCACTCCTCCCTCATCCATATGAGGAGTATGAGGGATGAGTACTCCTCCCTATGTCCATAATATGTTCCATGTCTCTTTCTCCATTGCTTCCCTGTATGTAAATTCACTGGAACCATCTTTCTAGATCCCATTATGCTAGTGTATAATGTTTATCTTCCTCTTTCTGACTTATTTCACTCTGTATAATCGACTCTAGGCTCATTCACCTCATTAGAACTGACTCAAATACATTCTTTTTTATGACTGAATAATATTCCATTGTGTGTACACACACACACACACACACACACACACACACACACACACACATATAGAAGCTACAACTTCTTTATCCAATTATCTGCCAATGGGCATCTAGGTTGTTTACATGTTCTAGGTATTGCAAACAATACTGCAATGAACAACGGGTACATGTGTCTTTTTCCATTTTGATTTTCTCAGGGTATATGCCTAGTAGTGGGATTGTTGGATCATATAATGGTTCTATTCCTAGTTTTTTTTTTTTTTTAGGAATCATCATACTGTCTTCCAAAGTGGCTGTATCAATATACATTACCACCAACAGTGCAAGAGGGCTCCCTTTTCTCCACATTCTCTCCAGCATTTATTGTTTGTAGAATTTTTCTTTTTCGTTTCTAAGTCATGATTTATTTGCATCCATCTTTATTCTTCGTCATGTTCAGGCCTCTCATTGCAGTGGCCTCTCTCCTTGCAGAGCACTGGCTCTGGGTGTATGAGCTCCAGAGTGACTGTCCGTAATTGGGCATACCTGCCCAGTCATTCCACTCCACTTGGGATCTTCTGGGGCCAGGGATTGAACGGGTGCCCCTTGCACTGCAAGGCAGACTCTTAACCTACTGAACCGTCAGGGAAACCCATATTGTTTGTAGAATTTTTGATGATGGTCCTTATGACTGGTGTGCAGTGATACCTCATTGTAGTTTTGATTTGCATTTCTCTAATAATGAGTGATGCTGAGCACCTTTTCACGTGTTTTTTGCCCATATGTATGTCTTCCTTGGAGAGATGTGTTCTTTATCTTTTTCCCACTTTTTGATTGGGTTGTTTGTTTTTTTGGTATTGAGTTGAATGACCTGCTTGTATATTTTGAAAATTAATTTTCAGTTGTTTTATTTGCTATAGTTTATCTTATTCTGAGGGTTGTCTTTTTGCCTTCTTTGTAGTTTCCACTGATGTGCAAAAGTTTTTAAGTTTAATTAGGTCCCACTTGTTTATTTTTATTTCCATTATACCAAGAGATGGATCATAGAAGATCTTTGATTTATGTCATTGTGTGTTCTGCCTATGTTTTTTTTGTTTTTTTTCTTATTGTTGAGTGTTCTGCCTATGTTTTCATCTAAGAGTATTGTAGTTTCTGGTCTTACATTTATACCTTTAATACATTTTGAGTTTACCTTTGCATATTGTGTTGCGGAGTGTTCTGGTTTCATTCTTTGACACACAGCTATTCAGTTTTCCCAGCACTACTTACTGAAGAGACAGTCTTTGCCCTATTGTATCTTCTTGCCTCCTTTGTAAAAATTAATGTACCCATAAGTGTGACAGTTTATCTCTGGTCTCTCTATCTAGTTCCATTGGTCTAGATTTCTGTTTTGTGCCAGTACTATATTGTCTTGATGGCTGTCGCTTTTAAGTATAGTCTGAAGTCAGGAAGACTGATTTCTTCAACTCCATTCTTCTTTCTCAAGACTGCTTTGTCTATCAGAGTCTTTTGTGTTTCCATAAGAATTATGAATTGTTTTTTTTAGTTTTGTTGTTCTAACTATGTGAAAAATGCCATTGGTAATTTGACAGGTATCACATCAAATCTGTAGGTTGAAGCACTGGCTCTGGGTGTATGAGCTCCAGAGTGACTGTCCGTAATTGGGCATACCTGCCCAGTCATTCCACTCCACTTGGGATCTTCTGGGGCCAGGGATTGAACGGGTGCCCCTTGCACTGCAAGGCAGACTCTTAACCTACTGAACCGTCAGGGAAACCCATATTGTTTGTAGAATTTTTGATGATGGTCCTTATGACTGGTGTGCAGTGATACCTCATTGTAGTTTTGATTTGCATTTCTCTAATAATGAGTGATGCTGAGCACCTTTTCACGTGTTTTTTGCCCATATGTATGTCTTCCTTGGAGAGATGTGTTCTTTATCTTTTTCCCACTTTTTGATTGGGTTGTTTGTTTTTTTGGTATTGAGTTGAATGACCTGCTTGTATATTTTGAAAATTAATTTTCAGTTGTTTTATTTGCTATAGTTTATCTTATTCTGAGGGTTGTCTTTTTGCCTTCTTTGTAGTTTCCACTGATGTGCAAAAGTTTTTAAGTTTAATTAGGTCCCACTTGTTTATTTTTATTTCCATTATACCAAGAGATGGATCATAGAAGATCTTTGATTTATGTCATTGTGTGTTCTGCCTATGTTTTTTTTGTTTTTTTTCTTATTGTTGAGTGTTCTGCCTATGTTTTCATCTAAGAGTATTGTAGTTTCTGGTCTTACATTTATACCTTTAATACATTTTGAGTTTACCTTTGCATATTGTGTTGCGGAGTGTTCTGGTTTCATTCTTTGACACACAGCTATTCAGTTTTCCCAGCACTACTTACTGAAGAGACAGTCTTTGCCCTATTGTATCTTCTTGCCTCCTTTGTAAAAATTAATGTACCCATAAGTGTGACAGTTTATCTCTGGTCTCTCTATCTAGTTCCATTGGTCTAGATTTCTGTTTTGTGCCAGTACTATATTGTCTTGATGGCTGTCGCTTTTAAGTATAGTCTGAAGTCAGGAAGACTGATTTCTTCAACTCCATTCTTCTTTCTCAAGACTGCTTTGTCTATCAGAGTCTTTTGTGTTTCCATAAGAATTATGAATTGTTTTTTTTTGTTTTTGTTGTTCTAACTATGTGAAAAATGCCATTGGTAATTTGACAGGTATCACATCAAATCTGTAGATTGCATTTCATGGTATAGTCCTTGTTACAATATTGAGTCTTCCAACCCAGGAACATGGAATATCTCTTCATCTGTTTGTGTTCTCTCTGATTTCTTTCATTGGTGTCTTATAATTTTCTGTGTACAGTTCCTTTGTCTCTTTAAGTAGGTGTATTCCTAGATATTTTATTATTTTTTGTTGCAATGGTGAATGGAATTGCTTCCTTGATTTCTCTTTCTGATTTTTCATTGTTAGTATATAGGAATGCGAGTAATTTCTGTGTATTGACTTTGTATCCTGTGACTTTGCTAAATTCTCTGACTAACTGTAGTCATTTTCTGATAGTATCTTTAAGGTTTTCTATGTACAATATGTCATCTGCAAGCAGTGAGAATTTTGCTTTTTTTCCAATCTGGATTCCATTTATTTATTTTTCTTCTCTAATGTCTATAGATAGGACTCCCAAGACTATGTTGAATGATAGAGGTGAAAGTGGGCACCCTTGTCTTGTTCCTGATCTTAGAGGTAACGTTTTCAATTTTTCATGATTTAAAATTATGTTTACTGTTAGCTTATCATAAATGGGTTGCACTATGTTAATATAGGTTTCTTCTATGCCTATTTTTTGAAGAGTTTTAATGTTATGGTTCTGGGTTTCTCAAGTTTTTGCATTTATTGAGATTATCATCTAATTTTGAGTTTACCTTTGCATATTGTGTTGCGGAGTGTTCTGGTTTCATTCTTTGACACACAGCTATTCAGTTTTCCCAGCACTACTTACTGAAGAGACAGTCTTTGCCCTATTGTATCTTCTTGCCTCCTTTGTAAAAATTAATGTACCCATAAGTGTGACAGTTTATCTCTGGTCTCTCTATCTAGTTCCATTGGTCTAGATTTCTGTTTTGTGCCAGTACTATATTGTCTTGATGGCTGTCGCTTTTAAGTATAGTCTGAAGTCAGGAAGACTGATTTCTTCAACTCCATTCTTCTTTCTCAAGACTGCTTTGTCTATCAGAGTCTTTTGTGTTTCCATAAGAATTATGAATTGTTTTTTTTTGTTTTTGTTGTTCTAACTATGTGAAAAATGCCATTGGTAATTTGACAGGTATCACATCAAATCTGTAGATTGCATTTCATGGTATAGTCCTTGTTACAATATTGAGTCTTCCAACCCAGGAACATGGAATATCTCTTCATCTGTTTGTGTTCTCTCTGATTTCTTTCATTGGTGTCTTATAATTTTCTGTGTACAGTTCCTTTGTCTCTTTAAGTAGGTGTATTCCTAGATATTTTATTATTTTTTGTTGCAATGGTGAATGGAATTGCTTCCTTGATTTCTCTTTCTGATTTTCATTGTTAGTATATAGGAATGCGAGTAATTTCTGTGTATTGACTTTGTATCCTGTGACTTTGCTAAATTCTCTGACTAACTGTAGTCATTTTCTGATAGTATCTTTAAGGTTTTCTATGTACAATATGTCATCTGCAAGCAGTGAGAATTTTGCTTTTTTTCCAATCTGGATTCCATTTATTTATTTTTCTTCTCTAATGTCTATAGATAGGACTCCCAAGACTATGTTGAATGATAGAGGTGAAAGTGGGCACCCTTGTCTTGTTCCTGATCTTAGAGGTAACGTTTTCAATTTTTCATGATTTAAAATTATGTTTACTGTTAGCTTATCATAAATGGGTTGCACTATGTTAATATAGGTTTCTTCTATGCCTATTTTTTGAAGAGTTTTATCATAAATGGTTACTGGGTTCTGTCAAAGGCCTTTTCTGCATTTATTGAGATTATCATCTAATTTTTATCTTTCAGTTTGCTAATATGGTGTATCCTATAGATTGATTGGCAGATATAGAAGAATATGTGCATATCTGAAATAAACTTGACTTGATTGTAGTGTATGAGCTTTTTAATGTTTTGTTGAGTTCTGTTTGACAGGATTTTGTCGAGTGTTTTTGAATCTTTATCCATCAGGTATTTGGCCTGTAATTTTCTTTTTTTGTGTTGTCTTTGCCTGGTTTTTATAACAGAGTGATGGTGGCCTCATAGAATGAGTTTGGATGTGTTAGTTCCTGTGCAATTTTTTGAAGAGTTTTAGAAGGATAGGTAATTGATCTTTCCTATATGTTTGATTGAATTCACCTTTGAGGCCATCTGGTTCTGTACTTTTATTTTGGGGGAGATTTTTGATCACAGATTAAATTTATGTACTTGTAACTGGATTGTTCAAATTTCTATTTCTTCCTGGTTCAATCTTGAAAGATTGAACTTTTCTACAAATTTGTTCATTTCTTCCAGATTGTTCATTTTATTGTCATATAATTCTTCATGATAGGCTCTTGTAATCTTTTGTATTTCTTCATTCTCTGTTGTAACCTCTCCTTTGTCATTTCTAATTTCATTGATTTAATTTTCTCTCTTTTCATTTCTTGATGAGTTAGACTAAAAGTTTGCCAATTTTATTTGTCTTTTCAAATAACTTGCTTTTGATTTTATTAACCATACTATTATTTCTTTCATTTCTTCATTTATTTCCACTCTGATCTTCATGATTTCTTTTCTTCTGCTGACCTTGGGTTTATTGTCATTGTTGTTCTTTTATCAGTTGTTTTAAGTATAAAGTTAGGTTGTCTATTTGACATTTTTCTGTTTTCTTTAGGTAGGATTGTATTGCTAAATCTTACCTCTTAGAAGTGTTCATCGCATAAGTTTTGAGTTGTCATGTTTTCATTATTATTTGCTTCCAGGAATTTTTTAATTTCACTTTTGATTTCTTAGTAATCTTTTCAATATTTAGAAATGTATTGTTTGATTTCCATATGTTTTTGTTTTTTGCAGTTTCTTTTTTCTGGTAATTGATATCTAGTCTCATCGCATTTTGGTCAGAAAAGATGGTTGATATTATTTCAATTTTGTTACATTTACTGGGATTTAATTTATGACCCAAGATGTTTCTGTCCTGGTAAATATTCCTTATGCACTTGAGAAGAAAGTGTATTCTGTGTTTGGATGGAATATACTACAGATATCAATGACATTCTTCTCATCTAATATGTCTTGTAAGGTGTGTGTTTCCTTATTAACTTTATGTTATAATGATCTATCCATATCTGTAAATGAGGTATTAATGTGTCCTAATATTATTGTGTTATTGAGAATTTCTCCTCTTATATCTGAGAGTGTTTGCCTTATATTGAGGTATTCCTATGTTGGGTACATAGATACTTATAATTGTCATGTCTACCTCTTGGATTGTTCAAATTTCTATTTCTTCCTGGTTCAATCTTGAAAGATTGAACTTTTCTACAAATTTGTTCATTTCTTCCAGATTGTTCATTTTATTGTCATATAATTCTTCATGATAGGCTCTTGTAATCTTTTGTATTTCTTCATTCTCTGTTGTAACCTCTCCTTTGTCATTTCTAATTTCATTGATTTAATTTTCTCTCTTTTCATTTCTTGATGAGTTAGACTAAAAGTTTGCCAATTTTATTTGTCTTTTCAAATAACTTGCTTTTGATTTTATTAACCATACTATTATTTCTTTCATTTCTTCATTTATTTCCACTCTGATCTTCATGATTTCTTTTCTTCTGCTGACCTTGGGTTTATTGTCATTGTTGTTCTTTTATCAGTTGTTTTAAGTATAAAGTTAGGTTGTCTATTTGACATTTTTCTGTTTTCTTTAGGTAGGATTGTATTGCTAAATCTTACCTCTTAGAAGTGTTCATCGCATAAGTTTTGAGTTGTCATGTTTTCATTATTATTTGCTTCCAGGAATTTTTTAATTTCACTTTTGATTTCTTAGTAATCTTTTCAATATTTAGAAATGTATTGTTTGATTTCCATATGTTTTTGTTTTTTGCAGTTTCTTTTTTCTGGTAATTGATATCTAGTCTCATCGCATTTTGGTCAGAAAAGATGGTTGATATTATTTCAATTTTGTTACATTTACTGGGATTTAATTTATGACCCAAGATGTTTCTGTCCTGGTAAATATTCCTTATGCACTTGAGAAGAAAGTGTATTCTGTGTTTGGATGGAATATACTACAGATATCAATGACATTCTTCTCATCTAATATGTCTTGTAAGGTGTGTGTTTCCTTATTAACTTTATGTTATAATGATCTATCCATATCTGTAAATGAGGTATTAATGTGTCCTAATATTATTGTGTTATTGAGAATTTCTCCTCTTATATCTGAGAGTGTTTGCCTTATATTGAGGTATTCCTATGTTGGGTACATAGATACTTATAATTGTCATGTCTACCTCTTGGATTGATTCCTTGATCATTATATTGTGTCCTTCCATATCTTTTATAATCTTCTTTATTTTATGGTCTATTTGGTTAAATATGAGGATTGCTACTCCAGATTTCTTTTGATTTCCATTTGCATGGAATATATTTTTCCATCTGCTCATCTTCAGTCTATATGTGTCTTTAGGTCTAAAGCGGGCTTCTTGTAAACAGTGTATTTATGGGTCTTGTTTCTGTATCCTTTCAGCCAGTCTGTGTCTTTTGGTTGGAGCATTTAATCTTTTTACATTTAAAGTAATTATTGATACATAAGTTTATATTGCCATCTTATTAAATGTTTGGGTTTTTTTTTGGCTTATAAACAACAGACATTTATTTATCACAGTTCTAGAGACTGGGAATCAGGTTCATGATTGGGTTTGGATGAGGTTCTCTTTTGGGTTGCAGGTTGCTGACTTCTTATTTCCAGTCATGACAAAAAGAGAAGTAGTTCTCTGATATCTTCTTTTATTTTATTTTATATATTTTTAAACATTTATTTTACTTTTAACTTTTACACAATTTTGTTGTTCACACATATGCATGTTCCCAAATTAGTCATATGTATATCCCCCACTTCCTACCCCTCCCGACCATCACACAGCACCCCTGAAGGGTCCCATTTTCTCACAGAGCAAGGTTTGGGTTTTTTGTTCACCTTTTTCTTCTCTTCTGTGTTTGCTGACTATACAAGTCCCTTTAACATTTACCATAAGGCTGGTTTCGTGGTACTAAATTCATTTAACTTTTGCTTGTCTGTAAAGCTTTTGATTTCTCCATCAATTTTGAGTGAGACCCTTGCTTGGGAGACCAATCTTGGGTGGAGATTTTCCCCTTTCATTATTTTAAGCATGTCCTGCCATTCCCTTATGATCTGCAGAACTTTTGCTAAAAAATCAGCTGTGAAACATATGGGAGTTTCTCTTGTATGTCACTTGTTGCTTTACCCTTGCTTTTTTTCATTTTCTTTTCTTTTTTTTTGGCATGTTTTTGATCCTGTAAGGGTCTCTTTGTGCTTCTTGGATTTGACTGACTATATCTTCTTTATTTTCATGTCTACCTCTTGGATTGATTCCTTGATCATTATATTGTGTCCTTCCATATCTTTTATAATCTTCTTTATTTTATGGTCTATTTGGTTAAATATGAGGATTGCTACTCCAGATTTCTTTTGATTTCCATTTGCATGGAATATATTTTTCCATCTGCTCATCTTCAGTCTATATGTGTCTTTAGGTCTAAAGCGGGCTTCTTGTAAACAGTGTATTTATGGGTCTTGTTTCTGTATCCTTTCAGCCAGTCTGTGTCTTTTGGTTGGAGCATTTAATCTTTTTACATTTAAAGTAATTATTGATACATAAGTTTATATTGCCATCTTATTAAATGTTTGGGTTTTTTTTTGGCTTATAAACAACAGACATTTATTTATCACAGTTCTAGAGACTGGGAATCAGGTTCATGATTGGGTTTGGATGAGGTTCTCTTTTGGGTTGCAGGTTGCTGACTTCTTATTTCCAGTCATGACAAAAAGAGAAGTAGTTCTCTGATATCTTCTTTTATTTTATTTTATATATTTTTAAACATTTATTTTACTTTTAACTTTTACACAATTTTGTTGTTCACACATATGCATGTTCCCAAATTAGTCATATGTATATCCCCCACTTCCTACCCCTCCCGACCATCACACAGCACCCCTGAAGGGTCCCATTTTCTCACAGAGCAAGGTTTGGGTTTTTTGTTCACCTTTTTCTTCTCTTCTGTGTTTGCTGACTATACAAGTCCCTTTAACATTTACCATAAGGCTGGTTTCGTGGTACTAAATTCATTTAACTTTTGCTTGTCTGTAAAGCTTTTGATTTCTCCATCAATTTTGAGTGAGACCCTTGCTTGGGAGACCAATCTTGGGTGGAGATTTTCCCCTTTCATTATTTTAAGCATGTCCTGCCATTCCCTTATGATCTGCAGAACTTTTGCTAAAAAATCAGCTGTGAAACATATGGGAGTTTCTCTTGTATGTCACTTGTTGCTTTACCCTTGCTTTTTTTCATATTCTTCTTTGTGTCTATTCTGTGCTAGTTTAATTAGTATGTGTCTTGGCATGTTTCTTCTATGATTTATCCTGTAAGGGTCTCTTTGTGCTTCTTGGATTTGACTGACTATTTCTTTTCCTCATGCTGGGGAAGTTTTCAGCTCTGATCTCTTTGAAAATTTTCTAATACCCTTTCTTTTTCTCTTCTTCTGGAAACCCTATAATTCAAGTGTTGGTGTATTTGATGTTATCCCAGAAGTCTATGATACTATCCTCAGTTCTTTCCATTCTTTGTACTCTATTCTGTTCTTCAGAAGTTATTTCCACCATTATATCTTTCAGCTCACTTATCCATTCTTATGCCTCAGAAACTCTACTATTGATTCCTTCTAGAGTGTTTTTAAGTTCAGTAAATGTTTTATTTGTCTCTGTGTGTTTAATCTTATTTGTTTTCCTTTTATATTTTTGTTCAATGTGTTAATTTATTCTTGCATTTTCTCCATTCTATTTTTTTACCTTTTGGATCATATTTACTATCTTTATTCTGAATTCTCTTTCAAATAGTTCATCTAATACCTCTTCATTTTTTTGGACTTTTGTGTTTTCAGGCTTTTCCTTCATTTGTGCAGTATTTCTCTACCTTTTCATTTTTATTAAATTTTTAGCTTATTTTGTTTGAAGACTCCTTTTCCCAGACTTTGAGGTTGAGTTCTTTTTTTCTTTTTGTTTCTGCCACTGTAAGGTTGGTGCAATGGTTTGTGTAAGCTTGTGTAGGGTGTGGGAGGAGGTAAGCTTTTATTTTTTATTTTATACCTCTGATAACTAGGCTTGAAACCCCACGGCAGGCCACCATAGACCCTTGCCTCCACTTGAGACTCTAAAACACTCAGAAGCAAGTCTGCCTCAGTCTCAGGTGGGGATCACTGCCCCTTTCTCCTGGATCCTTTTGCACACAAAATTTTGTTTGTGCCCTCCAGAATCTGTTTCCCCAGTCCTACTCAGATGTTCCATAGTCCAACTAATGTAACCTTCTTTAAGATGACTTATGCCAAATGCTGCTCTTCTGAGGACTGCTTTAGACCACTGCTGATACGTCCCTCAGCAGTAGACACTCAGAAGACACTAGCTCCTCAAAAGCAGGTCTGGCTCAGTATCTAGTGGGAGGTCAGTGCTCCTTTCCTGCATGTTGGTGTGCACAAGATTTTGTTTGTGCCCTCCCAGTGTTTGAGGTTTGTTTTTAAAAATATGATTAGGCCACTCCTTCCATCTTGGTACAGCTTCTGCTTTGCTCTTGGATGTAAGATATCTTTTTATCAGTGGGATCAAACTTCCTCTTGTCAATGATTTTTCAGCAGCTCCTTGCAATTCCGACACCCTCACTGGAGAAGATGAGTACATGCTCTTCTAATCCACTATCTTGGTAGGAATCTCCCATTGTATCTTTTTTTTTTTTTGCCTCTAAGTCATCATTGATTTTCATCAATCTTTTATTCTTTGCCTTGTGTGGGCCTACCATAGCAGTGGCCTCTCTCCTTGCAGAGCACTGGCTCTGGACGTATGTGCTCCAGAGTGCTGGCTCATAATTGGACACACCAGCCCAACTGCTCCATGGCACGTGGGATCGTCCAAGGCCAAGGATGGAACTGGTCCCCATCGAACTACAAGGCAGTCTCTTTACCCACTGGACCACTAGGGAAGCCCTTTCCTTTATATTTCTAATGAATATCATTCATCTAGATCTTCCACTGACTTCACTGATTCCTTGATCTTTTGAACAGCTAAAGTCTCACATGATCTCTTCATGTAAGGGAAGGTTGTGTGTTCTATTGCAGATGGTTGCAGAATGTATCTGATTTGTGAAAGATGTACAAATCATGTTGTTAGGAAGCATAAAACCCTATTTGAATTTTCATTCAGGAGATTGGTTACTAACATACTAGACTTTTCTAGAAGACTTTAATCTCTATGTGAAGGTAGAATGTGAGAACTTCTGAATGTGACTCTATGGAGATTCATTCATTAGGGGCTGCCTCCCTCATTGGTGAGCACTGAGTGCCTATCTGCCAGAGTCTCACACCTCACTGAACTTGGACTTCCAGGCAGCTACCCCAATCATTTTCTGCCTTACGCCCCCTCCTGCTTGACAGAGGTGTCATGTGTTTGTCTTTCTAAGTGTCAGATTCCTGTGTTATAGCACTGCGACTAGCTGACCTTTCACTTCATTTAAATTATTCAAATGCAGCATCCTTATCATTTGCAAAAGTAAGTTGACTAATGTGGGAATGTGTGCTTTGGGCATAATAACTAGATATATATCTAGTTTTTTGAAAAAAAAAAAAGCAAGATATGAGAGGTTAAATTCCTTCCATTCTCAACTAAGCAATCCAAATAACAAATAACACCTGTTATTGCCCTGAATAGGGAAACTCAGGGAAGTTGAATTATTTTCACTATTGTTTCTAGGTATGTGAAATAATTTTTATGTCACAAGACCTGCAATACCGACAATATCAGAATGTATTTGCCAGGCTGAAATTCATAACAGCTAAATGCACGTGTTCATAATGTATGAATTAGAAAGGAAGGTAGATCCTATGAAGTGATTGAATGACAAGTGGTGGAATCATAAAAGTGGGTACCAAGGCATATATTTATCACAAAGATTTGTATAAATTAGGGGAAATCTTCCATTTAGAAGCCTTTATGTTGAAAAGAATAAGGTAAAAAAGCACAACTTTGTCTATAAGTGGATTAGCATTTCCATTTTATTTACACTATTTGGTACATTCTGGTGTATGCCTCCTTAGCGGGGAACTAGAAGCTCACATATTCCTTTATATTTCTAATGAATATCATTCATCTAGATCTTCCACTGACTTCACTGATTCCTTGATCTTTTGAACAGCTAAAGTCTCACATGATCTCTTCATGTAAGGGAAGGTTGTGTGTTCTATTGCAGATGGTTGCAGAATGTATCTGATTTGTGAAAGATGTACAAATCATGTTGTTAGGAAGCATAAAACCCTATTTGAATTTTCATTCAGGAGATTGGTTACTAACATACTAGACTTTTCTAGAAGACTTTAATCTCTATGTGAAGGTAGAATGTGAGAACTTCTGAATGTGACTCTATGGAGATTCATTCATTAGGGGCTGCCTCCCTCATTGGTGAGCACTGAGTGCCTATCTGCCAGAGTCTCACACCTCACTGAACTTGGACTTCCAGGCAGCTACCCCAATCATTTTCTGCCTTACGCCCCCTCCTGCTTGACAGAGGTGTCATGTGTTTGTCTTTCTAAGTGTCAGATTCCTGTGTTATAGCACTGCGACTAGCTGACCTTTCACTTCATTTAAATTATTCAAATGCAGCATCCTTATCATTTGCAAAAGTAAGTTGACTAATGTGGGAATGTGTGCTTTGGGCATAATAACTAGATATATATCTAGTTTTTTGAAAAAAAAAAAGCAAGATATGAGAGGTTAAATTCCTTCCATTCTCAACTAAGCAATTCAAATAAAAAATAACACCTGTTATTGCCCTGAATAGGGAAACTCAGGGAAGTTGAATTATTTTCACTATTGTTTCTAGGTATGTGAAATAATTTTTATGTCACAAGACCTGCAATACCGACAATATCAGAATGTATTTGCCAGGCTGAAATTCATAACAGCTAAATGCACGTGTTCATAATGTATGAATTAGAAAGGAAGGTAGATCCTATGAAGTGATTGAATGACAAGTGGTGGAATCATAAAAGTGGGTACCAAGGCATATATTTATCACAAAGATTTGTATAAATTAGGGGAAATCTTCCATTTAGAAGCCTTTATGTTGAAAAAGAATAAGGTAAAAAAAAGCACAACTTTGTCTATAAGTGGATTAGCATTTCCATTTTATTTACACTATTTGGTACATTCTGGTGTATGCCTCCTTAGATATTACCCAATTCATATCACTACTTTTTTTAAGTTTTTACTTTTTTTCTCTCACTTGAGTCCAAGAGAGAGCTTTAACTGAAGCTACCAATACTTGCAAAAAGCTTTTCTCTTAAGTAATTTTTACAGCAGTACAACAGAATGACTAGATGAAAAATGGGACTAATAAAAAGAGCTTTAATGTCAGGTGGGGAAGTACTGAAGTCAGGGGAGAAAAAACTTGTCTGAGAATGCACACCCAAATTAAGAGTCCTAGAAACAAGATAAAAAAGTGATGGTACAATGCATATGACAGATCTTTTCTAATCACATAAAAACAAACTGCTCAGAGAACACAAAGAAACACTATGCCATTAATTCAGCTCTGCTCCCTTGCACACTAACAGTTCCTATCCTAATTAAATGTGTTCCTGAAATATATGTTTTATTGTCTGAGCTATGTCATTAGATTTGATATACAGTACTTGTGACTCTTGTCATCTGGGACGGGAAATCCCTCTTGTAGGCATGTATTTGTATCAGTATCTTCTCTGAGAAGGATATTGAAGTATTGGAAACAATAATACTGAAATAATTCATTAAAACTTTGTATGTTTAACAATATGGTGGAATGAAATATACACGTAGAAAATATTATCTTTAAGTTCACCTATCGTTACGTTTATTTTCTATTCCCGTTTTTCTCTGAGGAAGTTGTATAGCTTCTTAAATTTAATATTTTATTAATTATTTTAAAATCAGATACTGTCATCTAATGATTTCTTTTATTTTTAAATTAATTTGAATTAGTTTGTCAGATAAAGGAGCTCCCTTTAATGTTTTTTTTTTTTTTCTGTGTGAAATAAGATATTGCTTAAGTAATCTTTTAAAAAAGTAGAAAGAGATTAAGGAAAAGATTCTTCATTCTTTATACTGTCTGAATTAGTGGCTTCATTGGGTCAAAAAAGTTGCTTAAGAATGAGGGGGCCTTTATGTTGAAAAGGGAATTAAGGTTAAAAAGGCACAACTTTGTCTATAAGTGGATTAGCATTTCCATTTTATTTACACTATTTGGTACATTCTGGTGTATGCCTCCTTAGATATTACCCAATTCATATCACTACTTTTTTTAAGTTTTTACTTTTTTTCTCTCACTTGAGTCCAAGAGAGAGCTTTAACTGAAGCTACCAATACTTGCAAAAAGCTTTTCTCTTAAGTAATTTTTACAGCAGTACAACAGAATGACTAGATGAAAAATGGGACTAATAAAAAGAGCTTTAATGTCAGGTGGGGAAGTACTGAAGTCAGGGGAGAAAAAACTTGTCTGAGAATGCACACCCAAATTAAGAGTCCTAGAAACAAGATAAAAAAGTGATGGTACAATGCATATGACAGATCTTTTCTAATCACATAAAAACAAACTGCTCAGAGAACACAAAGAAACACTATGCCATTAATTCAGCTCTGCTCCCTTGCACACTAACAGTTCCTATCCTAATTAAATGTGTTCCTGAAATATATGTTTTATTGTCTGAGCTATGTCATTAGATTTGATATACAGTACTTGTGACTCTTGTCATCTGGGACGGGAAATCCCTCTTGTAGGCATGTATTTGTATCAGTATCTTCTCTGAGAAGGATATTGAAGTATTGGAAACAATAATACTGAAATAATTCATTAAAACTTTGTATGTTTAACAATATGGTGGAATGAAATATACACGTAGAAAATATTATCTTTAAGTTCACCTATCGTTACGTTTATTTTCTATTCCCGTTTTTCTCTGAGGAAGTTGTATAGCTTCTTAAATTTAATATTTTATTAATTATTTTAAAATCAGATACTGTCATCTAATGATTTCTTTTATTTTTAAATTAATTTGAATTAGTTTGTCAGATAAAGGAGCTCCCTTTAATGTTTTTTTTTTTTTTCTGTGTGAAATAAGATATTGCTTAAGTAATCTTTTAAAAAAGTAGAAAGAGATTAAGGAAAAGATTCTTCATTCTTTATACTGTCTGAATTAGTGGCTTCATTGGGTCAAAAAAGTTGCTTAAGACTGATTTAATGCTTGGAAATTTAAATTGTTTCCACTCTAAAATATAAGGTGTCCATTGAGGTAAAGTTAAAAGATATTAGTAAAGCATGTGTCTTATTTTCTGGAATCTCTGTTTTCTACATCATAGAAATCTCTGGCTTTTAAAGGAACTGACGGGAAATGTAACAGCAATGTAAAAATAATGTTTTAATTGTTTTTACCCTAGTTTAAAAGTTGAAAGTTTACTCTTCCTAGTCTGTAGTGACCCTGAGCTGAAACAGGGTCCTTTATTTCATAGATATTCATGTAGTTCAGTGCCTAAAACTAGTGTGACTTTTTGGTTCTAAAATTTAAATAAGGAGGAACATGGCACTATGTCTCTAGCATCTGTGTTGTGCTCCTCTCACAATCGAATGTAAGCAGGACACTCCTGAATCTTGAACAGTTTTAAAAACTCTGATGATGACTACAGTTTCAATTCTTTGAAATATTGCTCTCTATATTATTTACTTTTCTCATGAAATTGATACACATGTACTTATCAAATTGTAAAATATAGAAGGAAAAAAAAGACAAGATTACCTCAGGTTCAAAGATTGTTTTTTGTTTGTCATTTCTATTCTTTTTTATCGATTACTCTGCTTTCTGCTTTTGGACTTCTTTTCCATGAGTATTTCATCTTTCCTAGTTTTTTTTCTCTCTGCCTGTTAGCTTTATCATTCCCTATTAATGTTACTGTTATTTCTTGCTGAAATGAATATGTTAATTAAGACTTTCCTTTCAAGGCTGTAAATTATTTGTTTTACATTTTATTTGCTACACATTATTTGCATTATTTCACGTTTATATTTTTCTAATTGCATTTTCCTATCAAAGCACACATTTCCAATCTTACTCTTTCTCAAGTTAATAAGTTCAAAGTCTTTTCAAATATCCCTGAAGTAACAGTTTTCTAGTGGTCCTTCCAATAACTCTATTTATCTGAAATATATTTGTTATTGTTCCCCAGATAATTTCTCTTCTTGAGAATTGCCAAATTTCTGTACATGACTTGTTCTATTTTTTTCTCTTTGATCATGTTTCCATATGATAGTCTATAGAGTATCATGATTTGGTAGTTAAGGAGCATTCTACATATGCATAACTCTCTCTTCTAATTTCACCGTCAATACAAAAGAAAGGAAAAATCTCTGTTTTCTACATCATAGAAATCTCTGGCTTTTAAAGGAACTGACGGAAATGTAACAGCAATGTAAAAATAATGTTTTAATTGTTTTTACCCTAGTTTAAAAGTTGAAAGTTTACTCTTCCTAGTCTGTAGTGACCCTGAGCTGAAACAGGGTCCTTTATTTCATAGATATTCATGTAGTTCAGTGCCTAAAACTAGTGTGACTTTTTGGTTCTAAAATTTAAATAAGGAGGAACATGGCACTATGTCTCTAGCATCTGTGTTGTGCTCCTCTCACAATCGAATGTAAGCAGGACACTCCTGAATCTTGAACAGTTTTAAAAACTCTGATGATGACTACAGTTTCAATTCTTTGAAATATTGCTCTCTATATTATTTACTTTTCTCATGAAATTGATACACATGTACTTATCAAATTGTAAAATATAGAAGGAAAAAAAAGACAAGATTACCTCAGGTTCAAAGATTGTTTTTTGTTTGTCATTTCTATTCTTTTTTATCGATTACTCTGCTTTCTGCTTTTGGACTTCTTTTCCATGAGTATTTCATCTTTCCTAGTTTTTTTTCTCTCTGCCTGTTAGCTTTATCATTCCCTATTAATGTTACTGTTATTTCTTGCTGAAATGAATATGTTAATTAAGACTTTCCTTTCAAGGCTGTAAATTATTTGTTTTACATTTTATTTGCTACACATTATTTGCATTATTTCACGTTTATATTTTTTTCTAATTGCATTTTCCTATCAAAGCACACATTTCCAATCTTACTCTTTCTCAAGTTAATAAGTTCAAAGTCTTTTCAAATATCCCTGAAGTAACAGTTTTCTAGTGGTCCTTCCAATAACTCTATTTATCTGAAATATATTTGTTATTGTTCCCCAGATAATTTCTCTTCTTGAGAATTGCCAAATTTCTGTACATGACTTGTTCTATTTTTTTCTCTTTGATCATGTTTCCATATGATAGTCTATAGAGTATCATGATTTGGTAGTTAAGGAGCATTCTACATATGCATAACTCTCTCTTCTAATTTCACCGTCACATACAAAAGAAAGGAAAACTTATCTTTTCAGAAGTGTTATTTTCCTAACTTTGAAGTCCTACTGTTTCTATCAGCAGAGTTCAGTAGAACTGTATATGAAGAAAACTGTGGCAGTCATCCTTATTTGTGGACCAGTTTCTCTTCTCTGTAATTCTTAGGTGACTGTATTTCCTTCTGCGTTGAACATGACTATTCTCATCCCAAACTGGTGTTATTTTTGTTCTTTGATATGTGTGATGAGCACTTTGATGTGCTCCCGTGCCTCCCTTCAAGGAAGGACCTGTAGCCTTGTTAAAAGTCATACCAGCAAGCAGACTTGAGGTATCAGCTTCTTCAGGAAGAGCTTAATTTGTAGAAAGTCATTTTGTCCAAGGCCACAGCCTTTCCCAGGAAGATCAACATGTAGTAATCAATTGATGAATTCATAAAAGCTGGACATTTTGGCTCACCTCAGGTAAACTCAGAAGGACCATTTATATTCATACCTTCCCACTGAGTTGGCCAAGCTTATAAATGGATCTTCATAATCACTTAACATCTTCTCCTGAATTGTCCCCCTCCATTCCAAGCACACTTCATATTAAAAATCCTAAACATTAAATGCTGTCCCTGGATCAGCTTCTAGGGGAACCAACTCTACAAGAATAAGTTACATGGAATGACCACTGGTATTTTGACTAGGTATGAACTCACAAACTTAATAAATTTATAGAAAACCTATTTAGTATCTACATCTAGTCTCAACAGATTGTCCAAAGTCTTCTTTGCAACCTTCACTTTTTTTATAGAAACTTCTCGCATTTTCCTATCAAAGCACACATTTCCAATCTTACTCTTTCTCAAGTTAATAAGTTCAAAGTCTTTTCAAATATCCCTGAAGTAACAGTTTTCTAGTGGTCCTTCCAATAACTCTATTTATCTGAAATATATTTGTTATTGTTCCCCAGATAATTTCTCTTCTTGAGAATTGCCAAATTTCTGTACATGACTTGTTCTATTTTTTTCTCTTTGATCATGTTTCCATATGATAGTCTATAGAGTATCATGATTTGGTAGTTAAGGAGCATTCTACATATGCATAACTCTCTCTTCTAATTTCACCGTCACATACAAAAGAAAGGAAAACTTATCTTTTCAGAAGTGTTATTTTCCTAACTTTGAAGTCCTACTGTTTCTATCAGCAGAGTTCAGTAGAACTGTATATGAAGAAAACTGTGGCAGTCATCCTTATTTGTGGACCAGTTTCTCTTCTCTGTAATTCTTAGGTGACTGTATTTCCTTCTGCGTTGAACATGACTATTCTCATCCCAAACTGGTGTTATTTTTGTTCTTTGATATGTGTGATGAGCACTTTGATGTGCTCCCGTGCCTCCCTTCAAGGAAGGACCTGTAGCCTTGTTAAAAGTCATACCAGCAAGCAGACTTGAGGTATCAGCTTCTTCAGGAAGAGCTTAATTTGTAGAAAGTCATTTTGTCCAAGGCCACAGCCTTTCCCAGGAAGATCAACATGTAGTAATCAATTGATGAATTCATAAAAGCTGGACATTTTGGCTCACCTCAGGTAAACTCAGAAGGACCATTTATATTCATACCTTCCCACTGAGTTGGCCAAGCTTATAAATGGATCTTCATAATCACTTAACATCTTCTCCTGAATTGTCCCCCTCCATTCCAAGCACACTTCATATTAAAAATCCTAAACATTAAATGCTGTCCCTGGATCAGCTTCTAGGGGAACCAACTCTACAAGAATAAGTTACATGGAATGACCACTGGTATTTTGACTAGGTATGAACTCACAAACTTAATAAATTTATAGAAAACCTATTTAGTATCTACATCTAGTCTCAACAGATTGTCCAAAGTCTTCTTTGCAACCTTCACTCTTTGCTTCTAAGCTAGCAGTCAGCATTGAACATAGTTTCATAGTTTTGCTTCTTTATTTTCCCTATAGAGTTTTATTTTGTACATTGTGAACAAAGATCATTTGGTGTACCCTTAAATTTGGTTTCTTTTTCTTTATGTCTGAAAAGAATTCTGGCTTATAGGTGATATAATTGTCCTAGATTCTTAGTTTCATAGTTCGCTTTCTCTGCTTTTCTATATCACTGATTATTTTCATTGAAGCTTTGAAAGGAAGAAGAATGCTATATGCATAAACTCAGATCACCCATCCCAAAGCAATGTCACTGACATATTCTTGGTATTAATATTAATGGCTTTTACCACCACAGAGAGCACTGAAATTCACTGAAACAAAATTATTTAATATCATGATGTTTTCCTATACAGTAATGATATTTGAAAGTTAAATTAATATAAATTATTATATTAAAATGATTTGAATTTTACAGATTGGTTCAGGTAAAATCACTGTCAAAAATATTCTAATTCAACATGCTTTACTCAGGATAGCTATAATTGGAATTAGAAGTATTGATTTAAAATATCATCCATCTGAATTTGAATTCCCATTATTTCTATATTTACCTCATTGCTAGTGATGTTGGTACTAATTTTGTTTAGGTATGGGAACAGAGAACTCAGTGGAAGGAAAATGTAATTATTTAATGCAATATGATTTTCTGAACTAGAAGCTTAGATCCATGCTATAATTTTGCCACAAGACGAGTTGGTCTTTGGGAAATATTTTTAATATCACCTTCGCTAAGTTTTCTCATGTACAAGTATAGTATAAATATAAAAAAACAAGGTTTATTACAACATTTACAGACTATGTGTTATGAAAATCAGGTTATAGAATACGTATATATATATATAATTGTAAGTTATATAATATATGATATACATGATATATAAAAACATGATATATAATATATACCATATATGATATATATTATATATAAACGATGCATATATTATACATATATATGTCTTACAAATATATAATACATATATAATTTTCATACAAAAATCATCACTGTCATTTCCTTTCTCAATCCTTCTTTAGCAATATCCTTTCCTAAAGTTTATGAAAAATTCTTACTATGGGACTTAGGGGTCAAGGACCATATTGTTATTATACTAACATTGATGTGCTTGACTTATTCCTTGAGGATGAACAACTAGAATGTGATAGCAACTAAGCTTTGTATTCAAAAGCTTAAGTATGTTTCATAGTTCGCTTTCTCTGCTTTTCTATATCACTGATTATTTTCATTGAAGCTTTGAAAGGAAGAAGAATGCTATATGCATAAACTCAGATCACCCATCCCAAAGCAATGTCACTGACATATTCTTGGTATTAATATTAATGGCTTTTACCACCACAGAGAGCACTGAAATTCACTGAAACAAAATTATTTAATATCATGATGTTTTCCTATACAGTAATGATATTTGAAAGTTAAATTAATATAAATTATTATATTAAAATGATTTGAATTTTACAGATTGGTTCAGGTAAAATCACTGTCAAAAATATTCTAATTCAACATGCTTTACTCAGGATAGCTATAATTGGAATTAGAAGTATTGATTTAAAATATCATCCATCTGAATTTGAATTCCCATTATTTCTATATTTACCTCATTGCTAGTGATGTTGGTACTAATTTTGTTTAGGTATGGGAACAGAGAACTCAGTGGAAGGAAAATGTAATTATTTAATGCAATATGATTTTCTGAACTAGAAGCTTAGATCCATGCTATAATTTTGCCACAAGACGAGTTGGTCTTTGGGAAATATTTTTAATATCACCTTCGCTAAGTTTTCTCATGTACAAGTATAGTATAAATATAAAAAAACAAGGTTTATTACAACATTTACAGACTATGTGTTATGAAAATCAGGTTATAGAATACGTATATATATATATAATTGTAAGTTATATAATATATGATATACATGATATATAAAAACATGATATATAATATATACCATATATGATATATATTATATATAAACGATGCATATATTATACATATATATGTCTTACAAATATATAATACATATATAATTTTCATACAAAAATCATCACTGTCATTTCCTTTCTCAATCCTTCTTTAGCAATATCCTTTCCTAAAGTTTATGAAAAATTCTTACTATGGGACTTAGGGGTCAAGGACCATATTGTTATTATACTAACATTGATGTGCTTGACTTATTCCTTGAGGATGAACAACTAGAATGTGATAGCAACTAAGCTTTGTATTCAAAAGCTTAAGTATGTATTTACTTAGAATATTAAGATAAAAAGTAGATATTACTTGTTTAACTTAGCAATAGAACTATCACTTTTTTCTTTAATTAGTGACACTGTGAGAAGTACACTGAGACTGCCTGTGTGTGTGTGTGTGAAGAATTGGTGACAAGAAGAGTCAGAAAGGAGACTGGCTTATTAGGATTTTCAATCTAGTCTAATCGTTGGACTAAGCATCCTGGAAACCATGGAGACAAGAACAAGAACTCACTCGCAGGGCACAACATAGAGGATTTTCAGTCTGCTAAAAACTCTTGTCAAAAATTTGTAGTGAGGGCTTTCTTGGTGGCTCAGTGGGTAAGGACACCACCTTGCAGTGCAAGGGGTGCTGGTTCGATCCCTGGCCTGGGAGGATCCCACGTGCCGTGGAGCGGCTGGACCAATGTGTCCAACTATGGAGCTGGAGCTCTGGAACACCTGCGCCCAGAGCCGGTGTGCTGCAGTGAGAGAGATCACTGTGATGGGAAGCCCACACAGACCAAAAAACAAAGATAAATGAATGGAAGATCAATAGAAGTGACCAAAAAAAGAAAAAGAAAAAAATTCGTGGTGAAAAATTGCAAAACAATTTCATGCTGTAAATGTTCTCATACCTCTCAGGGGTATTAATTCTATGGGTTGGCCCAGAAGTTTATTTAGGTTTTTCTGTATGAATAAATCTTTTGACCAACCTAATAAATATTCAGATTACTGAGGAAGATATCTAGAAATCATTCTCTAAAACTATCAAGTCTGTGGCTAAACTTAAAACATATAATTTTTGGTGTGGAGTAAATTTGTTATTTGTGCTTTTTTATGGACTTCAATGTGTTGTCAACTGCAGACTTTTTTCAGTTTGTTTCAGATCTGGCTCTAGCATAGATAGGAAAAAAGAACTCTAAAGATGAATGTAATAGTCAAAGTATAGAATTGTGACTTAGAAAAGAGGCTTTGGGACTGAAAGCCTGATTTTGAAGTAATAGACCTTGCCTTGTTACCTCTATGAAAGGCAATTTCTTCCACCTTTCAGTTTATTCAGCCATTGAGTGTCAAAACTTATATTCTCAGATCCATTGTGTCCTCATATTGATGTAATATTAACCAAAAAGTTATGTAATAATAACAACATTAGGAGTCATTAAACAATGTGAAAATTTTAACAACCAACATTATAAAATAAAATTTTGTTTACTCACTCATTTTGCTATATTAATTCTCTTTAAATTGAATTGATACTTATATCCTTGAAGCTCTCAGATTTGTTGTGGTTACCTTCAAAGCACTGATTTCTAAATTTTATAGATTTATATGTAAAAGCCTGCAAACACAATACTGAAAGAGGAATCAAGGAATATTCACAACAGTAGAGTTCTCTATAATCAATTGTTTATTGAGAAAGTTCAGAAGTTATCAACAGCTTTCTCTTTCATGGCAAATTTATGAGATGTTTGTGAAATTCAAAGAATGGGTTGTTGTAACAAGGAAGCACAGTGTGGGGGGACCATTGTGTCCAACTATGGAGCTGGAGCTCTGGAACACCTGCGCCCAGAGCCGGTGTGCTGCAGTGAGAGAGATCACTGTGATGGGAAGCCCACACAGACCAAAAAACAAAGATAAATGAATGGAAGATCAATAGAAGTGACCAAAAAAAAAATAAAAAATTCGTGGTGAAAAATTGCAAAACAATTTCATGCTGTAAATGTTCTCATACCTCTCAGGGGTATTAATTCTATGGGTTGGCCCAGAAGTTTATTTAGGTTTTTCTGTATGAATAAATCTTTTGACCAACCTAATAAATATTCAGATTACTGAGGAAGATATCTAGAAATCATTCTCTAAAACTATCAAGTCTGTGGCTAAACTTAAAACATATAATTTTTGGTGTGGAGTAAATTTGTTATTTGTGCTTTTTTATGGACTTCAATGTGTTGTCAACTGCAGACTTTTTTCAGTTTGTTTCAGATCTGGCTCTAGCATAGATAGGAAAAATGAACTCTAAAGATGAATGTAATAGTCAAAGTATAGAATTGTGACTTAGAAAAGAGGCTTTGGGACTGAAAGCCTGATTTTGAAGTAATAGACCTTGCCTTGTTACCTCTATGAAAGGCAATTTCTTCCACCTTTCAGTTTATTCAGCCATTGAGTGTCAAAACTTATATTCTCAGATCCATTGTGTCCTCATATTGATGTAATATTAACCAAAAAGTTATGTAATAATAACAACATTAGGAGTCATTAAACAATGTGAAAATTTTAACAACCAACATTATAAAATAAAATTTTGTTTACTCACTCATTTTGCTATATTAATTCTCTTTAAATTGAATTGATACTTATATCCTTGAAGCTCTCAGATTTGTTGTGGTTACCTTCAAAGCACTGATTTCTAAATTTTATAGATTTATATGTAAAAGCCTGCAAACACAATACTGAAAGAGGAATCAAGGAATATTCACAACAGTAGAGTTCTCTATAATCAATTGTTTATTGAGAAAGTTCAGAAGTTATCAACAGCTTTCTCTTTCATGGCAAATTTATGAGATGTTTGTGAAATTCAAAGAATGGGTTGTTGTAACAAGGAAGCACAGCATTTAGTTTCTAGATCAAGTTCTGTTATAACCAATTTTATTATATAGTGTGGTACTCTCACTGACTGTATTGATGCCTAATCCATGTATTGAAGAGATTTTATTTTGTAATTCCAGAAGACCCTTATCACTAGGATGGAAAATACCTCGCTGATGACTATATATCCTGACTACAATAGGGACAGAAGTAAGCAAGGATGTTCCATCAAGCATAATGAATGGCCCTCAAAGAAGGAATGTTCTTGGCCTTTTGCAGAGAAAGATGTGGTATCCTTCAACACTAAATACACCTATGGTTAGTGATGTAAGCAACATACATGGATCAGTGTTTCCCAGGATATTGGTTCTGTAGAAGACAGGGAATTGCTGCATATCCAGGGCTTTCAAATTTTGGATTGAATTTTTTTTAACCAGTATTTTCTTTTTTTTAAAGATTTTTATTTCACTTATAATTTTCAGTTAGGATAATTTCAAGATTCTGTCTTTAGTACATCTAAAATGAATGCTATTTATTACTCTGAAAGTTTTTCATGTTATTAAGGGTCTCTCACTCCCTTTATGAAAAACTAAATTTGCTTTTGCAAGGAAAGAGCAAATTAGTCGAGGTGGAATGGCCACCACACACTTTTATGCCCTCTCACCCCATATTCTGTAAACAATGACTGCACAGGTATGTAACAGCTGAGATCACTTACAGCGTTGTGTGTGTACTCTACAACGTACTCATTTGGTCAGGGGTACTTTATCCAGTACTCCTGTGTGAGCTTGACTGTAAAAGCCCTGGATGGTGCTGCATTGGGGCTATATTGGAACAGCACCATGGTTGTGTTATATGAGGCTATATTATGGTTATATTATGTGAAGCCTGTATGCAGGACAAGAAACAACAGTTAGACCAGATATTACACAACAGACTGACTTCAAATTGGAAAAGGAGTTCATCGAGGCTGCATATTATTACCCTGTTGTTTTAACTTATATGCAGACTACATCAGGCAAAATCCTGGTCTGGATGAAACACAGCTGGTATCAAGATTGCCAGGAGAAATATCAATAATCTCAGATATACAGAGGACACTACCCTTATGGCAGAAATCCAAAAGGAACTACAGAACCTCTTGGTATAGGTAAAAGAGGAGAGTGAAAAGCTGGCCTAAAATTCAATATTCAAAAAAATGAAGATCATGGTATCTGGTCCCATCACTTCATGACAAACAGATGGGCAAACAATGGAAACAGTGACAGACTTTATTTTCTTGGCTCCAAAAATCACTGGACAGTGATGGCAGCTTTGAAATTAAAAGACACTTGCTACTTGGAAGAAAATCTATGACAGCCCTAGAACATATTAGAAAGTAGAGACATCAATTTGCTTGACAAAAGTCAGGACTGTCAAAACTATGATTTTCCCAGTAGTTATGTATGGATATGAGAGCTGGACCATAAAGAAGGCTGAGTGCTTAAGAATTGATGCCTTTGAAATGTGGTGCTGGGGAAGACTCTTGAGAGTCCCTTGGACTGCAAGGAGATGAAGCCAGTCAATTCTAAAGGAAATCAACTTTGAATATTTATTGGAAGGACTGAGGCTGAAGCTAGAATCCTTTGGCTAACGATGTGAAGAGTCAACTCTTTGGAAAAGGTGCTGATACTGGGAAAAATAGAAGGCAGAAGGGGAAGACAGAGAGCAAGATGGTTGAATGGCATCTCCGGCTCAATGGGCGAGTTTGAGCTAGCTCTGGGAGATGGTGAAGGATGGGGAAGCCTGGTGTGCTATAGTCCATGGGATCACGGAGAGTTGGAAATGACAGAGCAAATGAACTGACTGGCTGATGACTACCTTGTGGTTATGTTATGGCTGCTATGACTGTGTGTCAGCCAGGAGAGAGGTTTTTTTATGGCTGCCATGACATCAAGGAGAGAATAAATGTTTCTGCAGTTCCTATGGTTCCCTGAGTCTTCCTCCAGCCTCTTAACTCACATCTTGCCTACACTGAATTCAGCAAAGAGTACATACAGCAAAACAACTGACATCATGAACAGGATCAATGAGGCACCCATTTACTATTATTGTCTTGTATTTAAATGGGAATAATCTCTCTTTGCATCATAATGTGAGCACAGAAATAGTAAATACCAAACTTATGCCCATTTAATTAACTTTGTGATTTATCATGTAGATAATGAGAAAAATGTTCCCATGAGTTTTCTTTACCTAAAGGACATTTTAAAAAATATTTATTTATTTGACTGTGCTGCATCTTAGTTGCAGTAATGTAGGATCTAGCTCCCTGATCAGGGATCGAACCCAAGCCTCCTGCATTGGAAGCCAGGAGTCTTAGCCACTGGGCTACCAGAGAAGTCTTCCCTAAAGGACATTTAATATTTGACATGTTATTAGGACTTTATTATAATAAAATTTCAGTGTATCATCCCTGTAGAACGGGGATTTTCAAGTGTACAAAGACAACCAATGAGTATATAAGATCTAAAATTGTAAAAATAAAAAAATATGAAAGAAGAAAACTCTATACTTGTGAGTTATAAGACATTTGATGTATTAAGTTACATAAAAATTAAAGCATTAAATCCAAATTTTTGGTGTCCCTTAGTTTGAGAACAATTTCCCTACTTAGCACAAATACATTCAGCATGTTTTTAATAACAAATACCTACTAAACCTTGAACATTCTGTGGTCAACATAAAGCAAATGAAAGGTACGTTTCTAATGGAAAAAAACAAGTGAATGAAAATATTGGACAAATTGATCAGTCTAAAAACAATTGCCTTAAGCTGGATAGTTCAAGCTGCCAGCTACCCAATAGCACACACATTTTGCATGTTTTTCTCATAAATAAGCCATGACAATATCGGATTCAAATTCTTTATAAATTTAATTTGATCAATTTTGAACTGGTAGCTTTAAAATTGTGTGTAAATCATTATCTTTATTATTATCTTGATCTTAGATATGTATGCAGCTTTACTCAAAAAATTTAGACATGGTATATTTTATATTTATTAGAATTCTATCTTTTGCTTTTAAATCTTTTCAATATTAATCAAGACAGTGTGTAACACTGATTTTTGAACTTGGACGGAGTAACTCATTTTTTAAATATCTTTTTGCTTCAAATAATAAATGGTATATAACTCCTCAAATATATATGAAGAAAACAAAACAAGACAAGGCACAACCAGGTATTTTTAATCCCACCTAACTGTAATAACACCTGCCTCAAGTATCAGGATGACACTTAATGATATAATGGTAATACTGTGAGGAGGTAACTATCATCGTGTTAATTTTTCCAGTGGTACTGACAGTAGCAGGGTGTATGTACATCTGTGATGGTAAATAGCTTGTGTCACTTGATTTATAAGTATAAATTATTGTGATTCTGTCACTTAGTCATGTCCAACTCTTTGTTACCCCATTGACTCCAGCATGCCAGTCTTCCCTTTCTTTCATTATTCCCTGGAGTTTGCTCAAATGCATGTCTACTGAATCAGTGATGCTGTCTAAGCATATCATTTAACCATCTCATCCTTGACTGCCCCTTTCTCCTCCTAAACTCAGTATTTCCCAGTGTCAAGCTCTTTTGTCTCTTTGCATTAGATGGCCAAAGTACTAGAGCTTCAGCTTCAGCATGGGTCCTTCCAATGAATATACAAGGTAGATTTCCTTTAGGACTGAATTATTTGATCTCTTTGCAGACCAAGGGACTCCCGAGAATCTCCTCCAGCAACACAATTTGAAATTATCAATCAATTCAGCTCTTAGCTTTCTTTATGATTCAACTCTCACATCCATACATGACTATTGGAAAAATCCTAGCTTTCACTATATGGACATTTGTCAGCAAAATGAAGTCTCTGCTTAACACACTGGTTGAGTTTGTCATAGCTTTTCTTCCAAGGAACACACATTTTTTTGTTTGTTTGTTTTAATTTCATGGCTGCAGTCACTGTCAGGAAAGATTTTTATAGCCCAAGAAAATATAAATCTGCCACTGTTTCTGCTTTTTTCCCATCTATTTGTTATGAAATGATGGGAGTAGATGCCATAATCTTAGTTTTTTGAGTGTTGAATTTTTTTTAACTTTTATTTATTTATTTTTGGCTGTGCTGGGTCTTTTGTTGATGTGTGGGTTTAGCTGCTCTGTGGTATGTGGGATCTTCCCAGATCAGGGATCAAACCTGTATCTCCTGCATTGGCAGACGGGTTCTTATCCACTGAGCCACAAGGGAAGTCCTGAATGTTGAATTTTTGTCTAACTCTTTCACTCTCCTCTTTCACTTTCTGCCATTAGAGTAGTATCATCTGCATACTGGAAGTTATTGGTATTTCTCAGGCAATATAAATTAGTATGCTTTAACTTTATGACAGAACTGGAGTCTGAGATGTTAAGCACAAACAAACAGACAAAAAAAAAAATGGTTCCTTAACCTAGCTGTTGGTAAAGTATGAAAGGTATCATCCCCAATTTTCCCTCAGTAAAAGTTAATTCACTTTGATATAGAACCAATCCTTAAAGTAAATCATTTCTCTTTTCTTGATTTGATTGGACATATTGTTTTCTCTTTTTTGTAAACCTTTATTTTGTTTTGAACTTTTACAGAGTTTTGTTGTTTACAGATTTGTATGTTCCCAGATTAGTCATATGTATATCCCCCCCTTCCCACCCCCCCCAGACCATCACACAGCACCCCTGAGGGATCCCCTTTTCTCACAGAACAAGGACTATAGATATTTTCTTCACTTATGATAGTACAGGCCTTCATGCTACTTCCTTTACACCTCCCACCTTCTGTTCCTTCCCCACAATGTCCATATGTCCACTGTCCATGTCTGTCTTTCCATCACTTCACTAGGTATACCATCATCACCATCCTACTAGATTCCATATATATATGTTAATATACTGTATTTGTCCTTGTCTTTCTGACTGACTTCACTTTTGATGATACCTTCTAGATCCAGCCACCTCATTAGGGCTGATTCTTCTGCATTTCTCTTTACAGCTGTGTAGTATTCCATTGTATATATGTACCAGAGCTTCTGCCCTGGATTCGTTCTGCTATTTGTTATGAAATGATGGGAGTAGATGCCATAATCTTAGTTTTTTGAGTGTTGAATTTTTTTTAACTTTTATTTATTTATTTTTGGCTGTGCTGGGTCTTTTGTTGATGTGTGGGTTTAGCTGCTCTGTGGTATGTGGGATCTTCCCAGATCAGGGATCAAACCTGTATCTCCTGCATTGGCAGACGGGTTCTTATCCACTGAGCCACAAGGGAAGTCCTGAATGTTGAATTTTTGTCTAACTCTTTCACTCTCCTCTTTCACTTTCTGCCATTAGAGTAGTATCATCTGCATACTGGAAGTTATTGGTATTTCTCAGGCAATATAAATTAGTATGCTTTAACTTTATGACAGAACTGGAGTCTGAGATGTTAAGCACAAACAAACAGACAAAAAAAAAAATGGTTCCTTAACCTAGCTGTTGGTAAAGTATGAAAGGTATCATCCCCAATTTTCCCTCAGTAAAAGTTAATTCACTTTGATATAGAACCAATCCTTAAAGTAAATCATTTCTCTTTTCTTGATTTGATTGGACATATTGTTTTCTCTTTTTTGTAAACCTTTATTTTGTTTTGAACTTTTACAGAGTTTTGTTGTTTACAGATTTGTATGTTCCCAGATTAGTCATATGTATATCCCCCCCTTCCCACCCCCCCCAGACCATCACACAGCACCCCTGAGGGATCCCCTTTTCTCACAGAACAAGGACTATAGATATTTTCTTCACTTATGATAGTACAGGCCTTCATGCTACTTCCTTTACACCTCCCACCTTCTGTTCCTTCCCCACAATGTCCATATGTCCACTGTCCATGTCTGTCTTTCCATCACTTCACTAGGTATACCATCATCACCATCCTACTAGATTCCATATATATATGTTAATATACTGTATTTGTCCTTGTCTTTCTGACTGACTTCACTTTTGATGATACCTTCTAGATCCAGCCACCTCATTAGGGCTGATTCTTCTGCATTTCTCTTTACAGCTGTGTAGTATTCCATTGTATATATGTACCAGAGCTTCTGTATCCATTCATTCATTGATGGGCATCTAGGTTCCTTCTATGTTCTAGCTATTGTATAGAGAGCTGCAATGAACATTGGGGTACAGGTACTGCTTTCAGATTTGATTTCATCAGGGTATAAGCCTAAGAGTGGGATTACTGGGTCTTATGGTGCTTCTATTGCTAGTTTTTTAAGAAATCTCCAGAATGTCTTCCATAAAGGCTGTATCAATTTACATTCCCACCAGCAATGCAAGAGGGTTCCCTTTTCTCCGCACCCTCTCCAGCATTCATTGTCCGTTGATTTGTGGATGATGGCCATTCTGACGGGTGTGAGGTAATATCTCATTGTAGTTTTGATTTGCATTTCTCTAATTATAAGTGAAGCTGAGCATTGTTTCATGTTCTTTTGGGCCTTCTCTAGTAGTTATGTAATAATGTCTTTGGGATATTCTATGTATAATATCATATCATCTGCAAATAGAGTTTGACTTCTACCTTTCCAATCTAGATTCCTTTTATTTCTTTCTCTTCTGTTATTGCTAGAACTTCTAGGACTATGTTGAATAAAAGTGGTGAAAATGGAAAGCCTTGTCTTGTTCCTGATCTTAGAGGGAATGCTTTCAGTTTTTCACCTTTGAGGATAATGTTCGCTGTGGGCTTCTCATATATGCCTTTCACTATGTTGAGATAGGTAGCTTCTACACCCAGTTTTTGAAGAGTTTTTTATCATAAATGGATGCTGTACATTGTCAAAGGCTTTTCCTGCATCTATTGAGATGATCATGTGATTTTTGTCTCTCAATTTATTGATATGGTGTATCATATTGATTGATTTGCGGATGTTAAAGAAGCCTTGCATGCCTGGGATGAACCCAACTTGATCATGATGTATGAGCTTTTTGTTGTGTTGCTGAATTCTGTTTGCTAGGATTTTGTTGAGGATTTTGGCATCTAGATTCATCAGTGAAATTGGCCTATAATTTTGTGTGTGTGTGTGTGTGTGTTGTCTTTGCCTGGCTTTGGTATCATGGTGATGGTGGCCTCATAGAATGTGTTTGGAAGTGTTCCTTCCTGTACAATTGTTTGAAAGAGATTTAGAAGGACAGGCATTAGCTCTTCTTTAAATGTTTGGTAGAATTCGGCTGTGAAGCCATCTGGCCCTGGGCTTTTATTTTTGGGTAGATATTTGATCACAAGGTCGATTTCTGAGCTTGTGATTGGCTTGTTCATAGTTTCTATTTTTAGTTTTTTAAGAAATCTCCAGACTGTCTTCCATAGAGGCTGTATCAATTTACATTCCCACCAGCAATGCAGGAGTGTTCCCTTTTCTCCGCACCCTCTCCAGCATTTATTGTCCGTTGATTTGTGGATGATGGCCATTCTGACGGGTGTGAGGTAATATCTCATTGTAGTTTTGATTTGCATTTCTCTAATTATAAGTGAAGCTGAGCATTGTTTCATGTTCTTTTGGGCCTTCTCTAGTAGTTATGTAATAATGTCTTTGGGATATTCTATGTATAATATCATATCATCTGCAAATAGAGTTTGACTTCTACCTTTCCAATCTAGATTCCTTTTATTTCTTTCTCTTCTGTTATTGCTAGAACTTCTAGGACTATGTTGAATAAAAGTGGTGAAAATGGAAAGCCTTGTCTTGTTCCTGATCTTAGAGGGAATGCTTTCAGTTTTTCACCTTTGAGGATAATGTTCGCTGTGGGCTTCTCATATATGCCTTTCACTATGTTGAGATAGGTAGCTTCTACACCCAGTTTTTGAAGAGTTTTTTATCATAAATGGATGCTGTACATTGTCAAAGGCTTTTCCTGCATCTATTGAGATGATCATGTGATTTTTGTCTCTCAATTTATTGATATGGTGTATCATATTGATTGATTTGCGGATGTTAAAGAAGCCTTGCATGCCTGGGATGAACCCAACTTGATCATGATGTATGAGCTTTTTGTTGTGTTGCTGAATTCTGTTTGCTAGGATTTTGTTGAGGATTTTGGCATCTAGATTCATCAGTGAAATTGGCCTATAATTTTGTGTGTGTGTGTGTGTGTGTTGTCTTTGCCTGGCTTTGGTATCATGGTGATGGTGGCCTCATAGAATGTGTTTGGAAGTGTTCCTTCCTGTACAATTGTTTGAAAGAGATTTAGAAGGACAGGCATTAGCTCTTCTTTAAATGTTTGGTAGAATTCGGCTGTGAAGCCATCTGGCCCTGGGCTTTTATTTTTGGGTAAATTTTTAATCACAAGGTCGATTTCTGAGCTTGTGATTGGTTGGCTTGTTCATAGTTTCTATTTCTTCCTGGTTGAGTCTTGGGAGATTAATCTTCTCTAAGAAACTGACCATTTCTTCCAGGTTGTCCAGTTTGTTGCCATATAGTTGTTCATAATCGTCTCTTAGAATCCTTTGAATTTCTGCATTCTCTGTTGTAATCTCTCCTTTTTCATTTTTGATTTTGTTGATCTGGTTATTATTTCTTTTTTTCTTGATGAGTCTGGCTAGTGGTGTGTCGATTTTATTTATCTTTTAGAAGAACTAGTTTTTTGTTTTATTTATCTTTACAATTGTTTCTTTCATTTCTTTTTCATTTATTTCTGCTCTGATCTTTATGATTTCCCTTCTTCTGCTGGTGTTGGGGTGTTTTTGTTCTTCTTTCTCCCGTTGTTTTCAGTATAAGGTTAAGTCATCAGTTTGAGATTTTTCTAGTTTCTTGAGGTGGGATTGAATTGCTATAAACTTCCCTCTTAGGACTGCTTTTGCAGTATCCCACAGGTTTTGCACTGCCGTGTGTTCATTGTCATTTTCTTCTAGGAATTGTTTTATTTCTTCTTTGATTTGCTCGATAATCAGTTTGTTTTTTAGGTAGGTGTTGTTTAATCACCATGTATTTGTGTTTTCAGCGGCTTTTTTCCTGTAGTTGATCTCTAGTCTCATTGCATTGTGGTCCGAGAAGTTGGTTGATATAATTTCGGTTTCCTTGAATTGACTGAAGTTTGATTTGTGATCCAAGATGTGGTCTATCCTAGAGAATGTTCCGTGAGCACTTGAGAAGAAAATGTATTCTTCTGCTTTTGGATGGAGCATCCTAAAGATATCGATGAGGTCCATATTTTCCAGTGTGGCATTAAGGCTTGCGTTTCTTTATTAATTTTCTGTTTGGATGATCTGTCCATTGGTGTGAGAGGAGTGTTAAAGTCTCCTACTATTACTGTGTTAGTGTCGATGTCTTCTTCTATGTCTGAAAGTGTTTATCTTATGTATTGGGATGCTCCTGTGCTGGGTGCATAGATATTTAGGATTGTTATGTCTTCTTCTTGGATTGATCCCTTGATCATGATGTAGTGTCCTGCCTTGTCTCTTCTAATCTTCTTTATTTTGAGGTCTATTTTGTCTGATATGAGGATTGCTACTCCAACTTTCTTTTGATTTCCATTTGCATGGAATATCTTTTTCCAGACTCTCACTTTCAGTCTGTGAGTGTCTCTAGGTCTGAAATGAGTTTCCTGGAGGCAGCATATGTATGGGTCATGTTTTTGGATCCATTCAGCCACTCTGTGTCTTTTGGTTGGGGCATTTAGTCCATTGACATTCAAAGTAATTATTGATACAAATGATCCTATTGTCATCTTCTTAGATGTTATGATGGGTTTGTTTCGTGGATCTTCTCCCTTTATACTTGTTGTCTATATAAGTCCCTTTAACACTTGTTGTAAGGCTGGTTTGGTGTGACTAAATTCTTTTAATTTTTGTTTGTCTGTAAAGCTTTTGATTTCTCCATCAATTTTGAATGAGATCCTTGCAGAGTAGAGGATTCTTGGTTGCAGATTATTCTCTTTTAGCCGTTGAAATGTGTCCTGATATTCCCTTCTGGCCTGCAGAGTTTCTGTTGAAAGATCAGCTGTTAAACGGATGGGCTTTCCCTTGTGTGTCACTAGTTGCTTTTCCCATGCTGCTTTGAGAATTCTGTCCTTGTGCTTAATTTGTGTTAGCTTCATTAATATGTGTCTTGGTGTCTTTCTTATCGAGTTGATTCTGTATGGTACTCTTTGCGCTTCTTGGACTTGATTGACTATTTCTTTTCCCATGGTGGGGAAATTTTCAATTAGAATCTCTTCAAAAATTTGCTCATAGCCTTTCTTTTTTTCTTCTTCTTCTGGAACCCCTATCATTCGAATATTGATGTGTTTGATATTATCCTAGAGGTCTCTCAGGTTATCCTCAGTTCTTTTCATTCTTTGAGCTAAATTCTGTTTTTCAGCAGTTACTTCCACCGTTCTATCTTCCAGCTCACTTATCTGGTCTTCTGTCTCAGATACTCTGCTCTTGATTCCTTCTACAGTGTTTTTAAGTTCAGTAATCGAGTTTTTGGTCTCTGTTACTTTTTCTGTAAGTTCTTGTATTTCTTTATTCAGTGTGTTAGTTATGTCTTGCAATTTCTCTAAAATTCTGTTTTCAGTGTTTTTGATCATCTTTACTATCATCCTTCTGAAATCACTTTCAGAAAGTTTTTCCAAATTCTCTTCATTGATTTGATCTTGTGTGTTTGTAGATTTTTCCTTCACTTGTGTGGTATTTCTCTGCCATTTCATTGTTATTATTAATTTTTTAACTGACTCTTTTTGGTATTTTCTTTTCCCAGACTTTGAGTTACGTCTGTTGTTTGTTGTTTGGATGGGGTTTCTCATTCTGGGTGATGCTGGTGGTTGGGTGATGTCAGGACTTGCATACAAGTGATTACCTTTGTTGGCATTCTCACTTGTATAGTGCTCTCTAGTGTTAGGCGTTCTTTAGTATTGTAGAGTTTTGGAGTCATTGCTCCCTCCTTAAAGCCCAGGGGCTTGTTGCCTGACCAGGGAATGAAGATTTGATGGCTGGCTTGTTATGGCATTAAATGATATTAAAACATATATACGTGGATGATAAACAGAAGGTATACCTTTGACAAATGACAATTAAAATATTGTGCAAATACTATCCAGTGTATTGAATTACACACATAAACATACACAAGTGTAACATAACCAAAGCATTCCAACCAAAAATACAGTACAATACCTTAGAATGGCGAATAGAGAAGACCAAGAATGATATCCACCAGTTAGTAACCAATCTAAGTAGAATAACAGTTGGAGAATTATGCTAGAGCAGGGTCCCCTTTGGGGATCAGGCCATGAGGACAGAACAGACTAAGAAGTATGGTGGGAAAAGGGAAAAAGAGAAAGGGAGGATAGAAGAGAACTATAGAATAATACTGCGAAGTTAAATATAGGGAGATAACGATTTATATGTATTAGAGTTTAGTGCTATAGGAAAGGAGCTTCAGAGAAAGCAAAGAATTATAGAGGAAATAGTGGTACATATGAAGAAATTTTTAAATTAAAACAGAGATAAGTATATAGAAAAATATAGAAAAACAAAGCAAAAATAATAAAAAACAAACAACCCCCCCACCCCACAGAAGCTTAAAAGGCCAATGGGGAAACAGAAGTTTATACCAAAATAAAATGTGTGGTTTAAAAGGAAAAAGAAAAAAATATTACATAAACTTGAATATGTTCAGTCTTACTGATAAAATTAGTAGCTACAATAGAATTCAGTGAAGGAAATGAACACACCCACTCTCACACACACACCCCTCTCAAAAAAACAACAAAAAATGGGGGGGTGCACTGAGTGGGTTTGGAAAAAAGGGAAAAAAAAACAATTGAAACAAAGCAATACAATCCAAAAAAAAGCAATAAAAAAGAATAAGGAATAAAATGAAATTTAAAAAATCCAGCAGTAACTCCAGCTTCAGACAAAACGTGAAAATAGTGTTTATGTTCTTCTGTCGCTGACTATTCAGGTATTATCAGTCTTTTTCTTGCCTCTGGCAGTGGTTGAATCTGAAGACCTCTTTGACTGCTTGTTTATTTTGGCCTATTCCAGAACTAAAAGGTCCGCCCAGGCGGGCCCTGGGAGTTTCTTAATCCAAATCCCTTTTCTGGCTAGGTGGAGCTAAGTTCCCTCCCTGTAGCTTGACCAGCAGCCCTGCAGTTTGATCAGCAGCCAAACTACAGTAGGGAAAATGGTGTCTGTCTCACAAAGGATTTATTCCCACACGCTCTATGGGAATCACTTCTGCAGTGACTCTGACCCTGCTGCAGGCCACCGTCGACCCCCGCCACAGTGGGAGACGTCAGGTTACTCAGAAGTGAGTCTGGCTCAGTCTCATGCAGGATCGCTATTCCTCTCTCCCGGATCACAGTACGCACAGAGTTTCCAGTCTTCCTCGGTGGCTCTGTGATTGGGTTAATGGTAACCTGCAAAGGAAACTGCATGCGGTCCTTCAGAGGATTACTCAAGGGCACTTCTGGCTCAAGGGGGCACCTGGACCCTCCAAAGCAGGTCTGGTTCAGTCCCTTGTGGGTGTCACTGCTCCTTTCCCATGTCTTGATATGCAACGGGCTTTACACCTTTGGCCTGCCTAGCCTCTCTGGCGGGTATGAGGTTTGAATTTTAAAAGTGCAGTTGCGCCCTTCCTACCATCTTGATGTGGCTTCTCCTTTGTTCTTCGATGTGGGGTATCCTTTTTATGATCAGATCCAACCTCCTCCTGTCGATGGTTTTTCAGGAACTTGTTGCAATTCAGGCAATTTTTCAGGAGAGATGAGTACACGTCCTTCTATGCCACCATCTTAGCTCCACCCTCTATTTTTGTTTTATTTATTGCTTTGGCTAGTGTATATCATGACCTGTGGTGATTCTGAGCAGATTTAGATATAAGTACTAAGACATTAAATATTTTTTTCCTAGAAAGAAAAGAGAAAGAAAATGACTAAACTGAGAAAAATAATGAAGAGAGTGATGAGTAAGCTTGGACTGTGCGTATGTTATAAGTCACTTCATTTGTGTCCAACTCTTTAGGATCCTATGGACTGTAGCCCATCAGGCTGCTCTTTCCATAGCATTCTTCAAGCAAAAAAACTGGAATGGGTCGTCATGCCCTCCTGCAGGGGTCTTCCCAACTCAAGAGTCAAATCCCAGGTCTGTTAAGTCTCTTCCATAGGCAGGTAAGGCCTTTACCATTAGTGCAACCTGAGAAACCCATAAATTGGGTCATGTCACACTAAAATCTTGATGTTTATCTCAGTTACTACAGAGCTGGCTTGTCTCCATCTTAGATATTTGTAAAGCTGCCAACATTAGCTTAGCTCCATTTATAAATAAACAAAACCCATCACAGGCATATCTTATACTCAAAATGCTTGTTTTAGCCATTAGATATGTCCAATAACTTGAAGTACACTCTGTGTGAAGCTGTAAGATTCACTTCAGATGAAGGAATATCAGGTAGTAGTGGCTTAATACTTATACTCATATGCATTTTATCCCTCTTCCTCCTCTTACTCCACTTTCTCAACCTTCTTATTCTTCTTCCAATTTCTCTTTCCTCTTCCATCATTTTTTCTTAAACTTCTTTGAATCCTTCAGGGATATTTCCTCCTAAGTGTTTAATAATCAATTATATTCACAGAAAATTTATTGAGAACAAGAGGCTTTTAGATCCTACCTTTACACCTTTGGCCTGCCTAGCCTCTCTGGCGGGTATGAGGTTTGAATTTTAAAAGTGCAGTTGCGCCTTCCTACCATCTTGATGTGGCTTCTCCTTTGTTCTTCGATGTGGGGTATCCTTTTTATGATCAGATCCAACCTCCTCCTGTCGATGGTTTTTCAGGAACTTGTTGCAATTCAGGCAATTTTTCAGGAGAGATGAGTACACGTCCTTCTATGCCACCATCTTAGCTCCACCCTCTATTTTTGTTTTATTTATTGCTTTGGCTAGTGTATATCATGACCTGTGGTGATTCTGAGCAGATTTAGATATAAGTACTAAGACATTAAATATTTTTTTCCTAGAAAGAAAAGAGAAAGAGAAAATGACTAAACTGAGAAAAATAATGAAGAGAGTGATGAGTAAGCTTGGACTGTGCGTATGTTATAAGTCACTTCATTTGTGTCCAACTCTTTAGGATCCTATGGACTGTAGCCCATCAGGCTGCTCTTTCCATAGCATTCTTCAAGCAAAAAAACTGGAATGGGTCGTCATGCCCTCCTGCAGGGGTCTTCCCAACTCAAGAGTCAAATCCCAGGTCTGTTAAGTCTCTTCCATAGGCAGGTAAGGCCTTTACCATTAGTGCAACCTGAGAAACCCATAAATTGGGTCATGTCACACTAAAATCTTGATGTTTATCTCAGTTACTACAGAGCTGGCTTGTCTCCATCTTAGATATTTGTAAAGCTGCCAACATTAGCTTAGCTCCATTTATAAATAAACAAAACCCATCACAGGCATATCTTATACTCAAAATGCTTGTTTTAGCCATTAGATATGTCCAATAACTTGAAGTACACTCTGTGTGAAGCTGTAAGATTCACTTCAGATGAAGGAATATCAGGTAGTAGTGGCTTAATACTTATACTCATATGCATTTTATCCCTCTTCCTCCTCTTACTCCACTTTCTCAACCTTCTTATTCTTCTTCCAATTTCTCTTTCCTCTTCCATCATTTTTTCTTAAACTTCTTTGAATCCTTCAGGGATATTTCCTCCTAAGTGTTTAATAATCAATTATATTCACAGAAAATTTATTGAGAACAAGAGGCTTTTAGATCCTACCTTTAAAGATACAACTCTAAGTTCCTCCCCCATGTCCTCACCATTGATATCCTCTGGAGAGTCCCTAGATTAGGTTGAGAAGTTTACATCCAGACTTTCTCTACCTCCTTACATGGTGTACCATTCTTTTAAAATAAATTATGTTTGGATGGTGAACGATATATTATAAACCACAACTTTGGTTCAGTTAAATCACTAACTCAGGTATTTATACCACTGAGCAAAAGATAAACTAACTCCATCAGTTCATTTTTACATATTCAATATATAAGGCAGTCATGGCTAATGAGTCAGTGATGGACATACTGGTGCTAAAAGCATTGGGAGCTCCAAAGAGCTGATATTTCACTCAAGTTTTGACACTCACAAGGCAAGTGGTCTTGTTTAGTTTAACTTCTCTGAATCTTAATTACTTTGTCAGTAAAATGGGAATAACACTAGTAACTAATCCATAAGTTTTTGTGATGGTTAAATACCTATAAGACATTTACTTGCAGGTCTGTTTAGCACATATTTATTATCAGACTTTGCCCCTTGTGCCATACATAGAGAAATACAATAATAAATTAAACACAAGTATTCTATTTCATAGTACAGGGTGTAACATCCAAAATAATAACTACTATCATTTTACTCTAGAAATCTCCTTAATGCTTTCCACTTTTTACAAATGATGATTAAAAAAAAAAAAAAGTCAAATAAACAACTCTTCTGTCACAGTCTTAAGCAATCCAAGTAATTACTGTAACAACTTTTCACCAGCCTTGGGAAAGGATATGGACCTTTGGAAGACCTGAATACCCACTTGTTAATAAAGTCTGATTTATACCAAGTGAGTAATACATTCAATTATACTCATGTTTTTGTGAAATTCAATGTCTTTCCCTGTAACTAATTTCCCTAATAAAAAATCCATTACAAAGCACCAATGCACATTAAAAACATCTCTGACAAATAACTCATGTTTTTTGGCCCTAAGCCACCCTTCAAGATTCTGTGTTCTTTTCCATGAAATGAAAGCTATACTGAGTAATATTTTTGGGCATAGATAAAATATATTTAAGAGAAAAATAAGTTTGCATTCACTGGTAACTTTATGCATGTGTCTATATTACTCACACCACACACACACATATACACACCCCTGTAATTGAATAAACAAAGAACTTCTTATAACCTTATCTGCAATATTTCTAAAGCTATACCTTCTATGATAGAAAGTCAGATTATAAAACAATGAAGTAGTTGTATATGAGGAAGCCAGAGAGTTATTCAAGGAGAATTTAACTGTGGACACACCATGTGGATCTGAAACATAACATGAGTAGGAAGGCTTCTCCACTTATTTCCAGGAAAAAAATGCAAAATGAAGACTTTTAGATCAAGGCATCTGAGCCTTATTTCTCACTTTTTTCATCCTCAATTGTTAATTATGGGCAATTATCTTCAATAAATTAGAACATATTGGACATTTTCTCGCATATCCAATATGTGATACTTAGAAAAAACTGATGGAGATAGAGGATAGAATAAGGCATGTTATAGAGATTCTGTTAACTTCCTTTTCTGAAAGCATGGTGAGTAGTAAATTCAAAAAATTATACAGAAAGTTTAAAAACAAAGATAAATACTAATATGTAAGAACCTCCAATATGTTTTATTAGAACTATTTGGGAGGAAGACTACATGATAGGCATATATCTGTGATTACCTAATGTCATTGACATTTGAATTGTAACCCTAACATTTCAGGATGTTTGAAATCATTGCTGACCATTCTGGATTGCTAATAGCTGCTTTCCTTAAGCAAATGCTTGTCTTAAAGTAGAAACAATTGAATTTCACTTAACAGTACCTGTGCATGCTCAGTCCTGTCCAACTTTTAGCACCCTATGGACTGTAGTCAGCCAGGTCCTTCTGTCCACTGGATCCTTGAGGCAAGAATACTGGAGTGGGTCGCCATGCCCTCTTCCAGGGGATCATCCCAGCCCAGGGACTGAACCGATGTCTCCTGAATCTCCTGCATTGAAGGTGGATTCTTTATCTACTGAGCCACCTGGGAAGCCCCTCACGTAACAGTATAGAGTGACAATTCTGTGAAAGGGCCTTATGGTCACACAGTGAAGACAGCTACTTTCTTGCAATATATAATCCTCCACTGTGCTGTCCACCAAGTATATATAGAGATTTCCTGGAAGCTTTGTGTATCTAGGATTATGCTATCTGTACAGGACACTATCATTTATTTTACTTAAGATCATTTTTGGCAAGGTTTGATTCTCACCACAAAAGAATGACTATAGCTCTTCATTGAGTCAGGTCAGTGAAGAAACTCAAGTTAGACTAAGCATGTTTCATACAAAATAGTAAAAGTCTGAGAAAACCAGTTTAAAATACAAAGAAAACATAGGTTAAATTAAAGCAACAGAGGGCTTATGGCCACTCACTCTGTACTTGTACTTAACATAGTTCTACACTGTCTCATACTTAACTGATAAGTTTCTTCTTCCTTGCAAAGGTTGCCTAGGCATTTAAGACACCTCCCTCTACAATAATAGCATATGTTTATACAGAGGATATCGAAGGGTTGTCTTTCCCTTCACCTTACCCATAAGAGTGCTTAGTATCAGCATTTAGTGAAAATCTTGTTTATTCATTATTTGGACCACTGAATGATCAAGAGATCAGTCAGTCTTATGGATTATGGAGGAAGCTGAATTGCTTTTTTTTTTTTTTTTTCACCACTTGTTTTATCCCCTAGATTACATCAATGCTCCCAGACAATGTGAGATCTAGTCATATGTGATTTAAACATGCCTTAGGAGTAATAAGCCCAGGAAAAGAAAGAGACAAAATAAACATTTCAGGATGTTTGAAATCATTGCTGACCATTCTGGATTGCTAATAGCTGCTTTCCTTAAGCAAATGCTTGTCTTAAAGTAGAAACAATTGAATTTCACTTAACAGTACCTGTGCATGCTCAGTCCTGTCCAACTTTTAGCACCCTATGGACTGTAGTCAGCCAGGTCCTTCTGTCCACTGGATCCTTGAGGCAAGAATACTGGAGTGGGTCGCCATGCCCTCTTCCAGGGGATCATCCCAGCCCAGGGACTGAACCGATGTCTCCTGAATCTCCTGCATTGAAGGTGGATTCTTTATCTACTGAGCCACCTGGGAAGCCCCTCACGTAACAGTATAGAGTGACAATTCTGTGAAAGGGCCTTATGGTCACACAGTGAAGACAGCTACTTTCTTGCAATATATAATCCTCCACTGTGCTGTCCACCAAGTATATATAGAGATTTCCTGGAAGCTTTGTGTATCTAGGATTATGCTATCTGTACAGGACACTATCATTTATTTTACTTAAGATCATTTTTGGCAAGGTTTGATTCTCACCACAAAAGAATGACTATAGCTCTTCATTGAGTCAGGTCAGTGAAGAAACTCAAGTTAGACTAAGCATGTTTCATACAAAATAGTAAAAGTCTGAGAAAACCAGTTTAAAATACAAAGAAAACATAGGTTAAATTAAAGCAACAGAGGGCTTATGGCCACTCACTCTGTACTTGTACTTAACATAGTTCTACACTGTCTCATACTTAACTGATAAGTTTCTTCTTCCTTGCAAAGGTTGCCTAGGCATTTAAGACACCTCCCTCTACAATAATAGCATATGTTTATACAGAGGATATCGAAGGGTTGTCTTTCCCTTCACCTTACCCATAAGAGTGCTTAGTATCAGCATTTAGTGAAAATCTTGTTTATTCATTATTTGGACCACTGAATGATCAAGAGATCAGTCAGTCTTATGGATTATGGAGGAAGCTGAATTGCTTTTTTTTTTTTTTTTTCACCACTTGTTTTATCCCCTAGATTACATCAATGCTCCCAGACAATGTGAGATCTAGTCATATGTGATTTAAACATGCCTTAGGAGTAATAAGCCCAGGAAAAGAAAGGAGATTCAAAGACATAAATATGTTTTCTTTGATTGGGAGCATATATCTGCAAGAACAAAGTGGAAAATCAAACATGACACACAAATATATTTTTTTTCTTTTGTAATTTAACTGTAACAATTAAGGTATGATTCTTCTCTCTCCTTTGGAATAGGAAGAGCAACTCACTCCAGTATCCTTGCCTGGAATATCCCATGAACAGAGGTGCCTGGCAAGCTATAGTTCATGGAGTCACAAAGGACTGGACAAAACTGAGCATCTGAGCATAGGCAACATTACTTCCCACAGAGCAAATAATTAGACAGAGAAGGAAAGAAAGGGAGGGAGAGAGAGAAAGAGAATGATCAAGAAGGAAGCTTCAATCATTGATAACCTTATCTCAGGCATGACCTACCACCAATTTTATGTTCTAACGGTCACATAAAGCGATTCTAGAGACAAGTGTACTTTGGACTGCCTTGGAAATTAGCTGCAATATAAAGCATTAGTTTATTGATTCATATGATTAGTGAATTTAAATTTAAGTAATATTGATTAATTTATTCACTGAATATTTGTTAAGTACAACTGATGAGCCACAAGGAACGTGTAAGACAGTATTTGCAAAATATTAAAAAGGAAGTGAGAAACATTGGATTCAGTTTAGGATTCTTTGAGTATTAGAGTTTGGGTGGCCAGGAAAACACAGAGGAAGTGACATCTAATCTTTGGATAAAAGAAGCCAAATAAAAATATTGGAGAGGATGGCATACCATGTAAGCTTTCAGTATACTTAGAGGAAAAAAGATTAAGGGTAAAAATGGGAAAATAAATGGAATAAAAAATAAATTCCAGGACCTCTTGGAATCAGAATTCAATTTCTTATTTGCAAGAAATTCTTGCAATCCTTTACTTGGCTTGTTATAACTTCCAGATACACTCAGAAATAGGAAAAAAATGGGTGGTAAATATTTTTTAATTCAAATGCTGGATTTTCTTTTTATAAACTTGATATGCTCCATCAAATTTGTTTTTTCAATTTAGATGTTATTAAGTCAACACCAGCAGGATCCCATTAATAGCCCTGAATCTTTCTAGGGATGACTTGACAAGGCTCTTACGTCTTTTCACATTTCTTTCTATATGTTACATTTTACTCATAAGATGATAGAAATCCTTATAGAGAGAACTTAGAGAATTGATTTCCAGTCAAGGGGATCTATCTTTCTTACTTAAATAAGCTCTCTTGTAATTGAATCATCACTTTTTTACATTTGGGATACTGGATGAAACTTTTTTTTAAATTTTCAATGAACAAGGAGAAATATACCATACTAGAAGCAAGGGAAAGGTACACTAAGTGATATAGAATCCTAGAACAATAATCTGACCACTTCCATCTTTCAAATCTTTTCTCTGCTTGTCTTCATTGTATGCCTTATGATCGCAATATGAAATAACTATTCTTATTCCCACAATAATTTGCCATTATTAGTGTTTTTAAACATTTTGTCTCTCCAATGTTTAGTCTATTTCTGAGCTCTATTTATTAATGCATTGCCTTATTAGATTATGCCAATAATTTGAAATAAACAGCAATATAAGCAAGTTATTTTTCAACATAAGAATATAAAGCAAATAAGCTTAGTTCTTTAAATCCAAAACTTTTATTAAAGAAAAATAACACTGAATATTTGTTAAGTACAACTGATGAGCCACAAGGAACGTGTAAGACAGTATTTGCAAAATATTAAAAAGGAAGTGAGAAACATTGGATTCAGTTTAGGATTCTTTGAGTATTAGAGTTTGGGTGGCCAGGAAAACACAGAGGAAGTGACATCTAATCTTTGGATAAAAGAAGCCAAATAAAAATATTGGAGAGGATGGCATACCATGTAAGCTTTCAGTATACTTAGAGGAAAAAAGATTAAGGGTAAAAATGGGAAAATAAATGGAATAAAAAATAAATTCCAGGACCTCTTGGAATCAGAATTCAATTTCTTATTTGCAAGAAATTCTTGCAATCCTTTACTTGGCTTGTTATAACTTCCAGATACACTCAGAAATAGGAAAAAAATGGGTGGTAAATATTTTTTAATTCAAATGCTGGATTTTCTTTTTATAAACTTGATATGCTCCATCAAATTTGTTTTTTCAATTTAGATGTTATTAAGTCAACACCAGCAGGATCCCATTAATAGCCCTGAATCTTTCTAGGGATGACTTGACAAGGCTCTTACGTCTTTTCACATTTCTTTCTATATGTTACATTTTACTCATAAGATGATAGAAATCCTTATAGAGAGAACTTAGAGAATTGATTTCCAGTCAAGGGGATCTATCTTTCTTACTTAAATAAGCTCTCTTGTAATTGAATCATCACTTTTTTACATTTGGGATACTGGATGAAACTTTTTTTTAAATTTTCAATGAACAAGGAGAAATATACCATACTAGAAGCAAGGGAAAGGTACACTAAGTGATATAGAATCCTAGAACAATAATCTGACCACTTCCATCTTTCAAATCTTTTCTCTGCTTGTCTTCATTGTATGCCTTATGATCGCAATATGAAATAACTATTCTTATTCCCACAATAATTTGCCATTATTAGTGTTTTTAAACATTTTGTCTCTCCAATGTTTAGTCTATTTCTGAGCTCTATTTATTAATGCATTGCCTTATTAGATTATGCCAATAATTTGAAATAAACAGCAATATAAGCAAGTTATTTTTCAACATAAGAATATACAATGTTCAGAATAAAAGCAATTGGATGAGGTAAACTACTAAGAATTTCATAAATATAGCTTACTTGCTTATATAGAGATCATAACAGTTATTTCAGCTCCATATTGAGGAAAAATAATTTATTTTTACTCAACATGTTTGCACACACACACGCAAACACACACATACATATGTACAAAACCCAGAATTTATATTTTATATAATGTTCCTATATGAATATGCATTTATATACACAGTTCTATATGCACATATACACATGTGTGTGTAATGCATGCACAATCACTATTTGTTTAGGTCACTGGATTGAATGCTCTGTTACTAACTTCAAATGAAATTTCTACTATGAACAATGATTTTTTAAAACATGTAAACTAGAAATGATGATCTCATATTTTTTAATGTATGTGTTTAAAATGTACATATCTTCATGTCATTTTAAAATCATACATACACAAATACACATTAAGGACACAAAACAATGCATATACTTCCATTTTATTGGATATATAAACAATAAATACCATTAAATGTCAAAGAAGGAGCATTCAGGGAATTATCCTAACTGTGGTAAACTTATTAGTGCAGGACAGCCCTGGTTTACTTCTGCTGCTTACGTGTAATTATCAGTAACTTCAACCCAAATGATAAAATTTATTTGACATGAGTTGGGCTTTTAGAATAGAAGATAATACAGATGGAAAACAAACTCTGGTCTAGCAAATGCACACCAGTCTCCTGTAGGAGGGGATTGAAAGCCAGCCTTGTTAGGAGCTTTGCACACGTGCCCTTCTGTCTCTGAGGCAAGCTTTTTGTGGGCTTTCTTTTTCATCTCCATATCATATCATATAAAATTATAGTGGGAGTATTTATATGATTTTTAAATAGCATCTTAGATAACCAAAATATGACTTCCTATTCTGAGGTTCCAGACTCAATACCCTCATGTTGTTGTGACAGAAAATTTTCAAAGAAAATACTGTTAAGGTCTATTCATGATGGCACTGACAATAGTTTTAGATCCTTTTCAATAGAATACTCATTTCAATGACAAGTCATTTGTTTTTCTTTTTTATGTATTCTGAGGAGCTCTGATTGCGAAGATAGGAAAGGAGCAGCTGACACACCATTGTTGCTTATTCAAAACAGGTTCTACTCAACCACTCACCAATGCCTCACAAGCTACACATTTCTGCTTACTGTTTCCTATTCCCTTCAGACACATGTGCAAGGTATTCTGTACAGTAGAAATGTGTTTCAAGTGTCGGCACCATATTTTTTATTGACCTGAAGAAGATGGATGCTATGAGTTACCTAATGACCAAAATACTGTACAGTCAGCAAAATATCTTGCTGCCATTTTCCACTGTCAGGAAAACATGATATGTAAATCTACAGATGGCTGTGTGCTAAGTCACTTCAGTCATGTCCCACTCTTTGCAACCCCATGGACTGTAGCCTGTCAGGCTCCTCTGTCCATGGGATTTTCCAGGCAAGAATACTGAAGTAGGTTGTCATTTCATTCTCCAGGGGATCTTCCCAACCCAGGAATTTCTTACGTCTCTGGCATTGGCAAACAGGTTCTTTGCCAGTAGTGCCAAGTGTTGATCTAGAGGAGTAAAAAACTGAATTGAAAATATGAGTGTTCCTTCCAGAGGAATTCTAATGTTGCCTATTTAATCAAAGTTTGACAAGGAGTTATAAAGGTAGCATGGATTACCTGGTGAAGTCTGAGTTGGATAGAAAACAGATCTCTTTCCTAACTTATTGGAAGTTTTTTTCTGAAACATAAATTGACACATTGACAATCAATTTTTGTCTTAAAGTTCTGAACTAGTTAATCCTATTTTATGTCCAAGTTTATGACGTATTTTTTCTTAAATTAAGAGAAATTAAAAATTGCTATGTCTTTAATACGACAACATAGACACAATTATATCATTCGGATTCCCCATTGAGATTGCCCCTGAATATCTTAACTTCACTGCTGCTCCTGTTGCTCTGTACAAATCCTTTCCACATTCTACCATTTTGCCTGTTTCTTCTTCCTTGGCCTTGTGTTTCTTTATGCTTCACTCCCAGTTTTTCTAGATAATGGATTCTGATTATAACTTTCCCATCTCTCTTATGGTTAGCTTTGTGCCTCTGTGCTCTGATGCTGTGGATTTATTTTCTTTGATGTCAGACATTCCCAAAGCTGTGTCTAGACAATCAATTAAGTCTTATCCCTGGCCTCTAACACTGTCTATGTTAGTCCATAGTGAACACCTTTCCTCACGTCACAAATTTGTATTCATAGATTTCCCTTATTTTTAGTCTTACAGCCTTCAGTGCCACAAAAGTTGTGATATTGTCTCATTTCCCACCGCAATCCCCAAGGAAAACTCTAAGAAAATGCACTTAGCTTACTATTACTTAAAACTGTTAAGATAGAGAAGGCAACAGGTAAAGCCTCATGGTGTTTTAACTGAAATACTGGTACAGCCAAGATTTGTGGTGGCACTCAACATGCATCAGTGAAGCAAATAACTTATGATGTAAAAATATTAGAAGCTGTATTTTTGGTTAATAAGGAATGGCTTTTTCATGGTTCCATTAGAATGTTGAAGAATAAAATGAGATGAAATTTGGAGTTTCTAAAAGTAAATTTAAATTTCCTTCTCATTCAAATTTTATTCCAAAATTTGTGCTTTACTTCATCTCTGTATTGAATATGATACTTAAGGTCAAGGATTAAATATTGGATTCATGAACTTATGCCATAAAGAATACTTTGTGCTTACATGCATTACTTACAGAAGCTCATGATCCCATACAAAATGCACAGAAATATTGCAACATTGCTATTTAGGATTTCTATGTGATTCAACTGGAGTTTCCATATCTTTTTACTTACCTGAGACTGCAAGTTAGGAAGCATAAAAAAAAAAGAAAAAAAGTAAACAGAGTTCATCAGGAAAGTTAATTTACTTTACTATGAGAATATGAAAAATATTTCAAGACAGCAAATAAAAAGACTGAATTAGGGATTACATTTCTCACTCCAACCCTCCTCTCTATCACACACTCCAGCTGGAATTGGTGCTTTATATAAGGAGGAAAATTTTTCCTTTGCTGGCTTATGCTATTATTCACTTCATCTTACACAGTTATGCCCAAGACTGAGTTCCCACAATGCAAATTAATTCAGATATTTATGCTAAAAAATCATTTTTTGCATTTTAAAATTGATTCTAATTCATTCTTTGATGTTCTTAACAAATTGAGTCATGCCAATAATTTCTCTTATAGGATCTCACCATTTTGCTGACTCCTAGAATGCACACATATAAATTTGACATGGCTTACATAATAGAAACTCTTAGGCAAACTGAGGGACTGGTGAATTACTTGGAGTGATAAAAATTGCACAAATACTATTTTCAAAATTAATTACTTTTCACTCATTACAGAGTGCTAGGCTTTCTGAGTTTTGTCTTTCTTTAATATTATTGTCTTTTATTGCTTGAGAGAAGCTTTTTACTTGGATGATTTTCTATCATTTATTCAGTTAAAATTGTGAGCAGACTCCGGTGGGGGAAAATACATTAATGGATGATGGATGGCAAAGCTTTAGAATGGAATATTAACATTTGATTGTCCAATATCAGACTTTCTGAGCTACCCATAATGCAAATTGTAAGAATGGTATATGCCTGTCCAAAATATGTACTTTCATATACATATAAAAGAGTGAATCCTGCATCATGAAAACTCCTTGTGGAGATACTTAAAAAAGGGAAAATGAACACAGACACATAACATGAAATTTTCCTACATATTATTATACTCCATTTTTTAATGTACTTGGCATGGCACTAGTCTTGTGTGATTATTCTATAGTATTTGATGTAAATAGTTACCACTGAAGTCAATCATTTTACTCAGAGAATGCATGTACAAGTTATTTTTTATTTTTTTTATCAAATTATACTTAATTTACAATATTGTCTTAGTTTCAGGTGTACAATAAACTGAATCAGTTATACATACACACATATCCATTGTTTTTTAGATTCTTATCCCATATAGGTCATTATGAGTTATCTATTTTATATATGGTAGTCTGTATACATCAATCCCTATTTTATATGTGGAACTAAGATCCCATAAGTCATGTAATGTAGCGCCCGCAAAAACTGAATTACAGATATAGAAAACAAACTTATGGTTACTGTGGGAAAGGGAGTACTAAATTCTGCATTTTTTTTTTTTTGAAACAGTTAATCTGTAGCTTTTGATGTGAACCTTGTTAAACAAATATATTTTTATAAAATAGTATATACTATGCAATATGTACTATATTAAAAATAAACATCAGACAAATTGAGTCATGCCAATAATTTCTCTTATAGGATCTCACCATTTTGCTTCCTAGAATGCACACATATAAATTTGACATGGCTTACATAATAGAAACTCTTAGGCAAACTGAGGGACTGGTGAATTACTTGGAGTGATAAAAATTGCACAAATACTATTTTCAAAATTAATTACTTTTCACTCATTACAGAGTGCTAGGCTTTCTGAGTTTTGTCTTTCTTTAATATTATTGTCTTTTATTGCTTGAGAGAAGCTTTTTACTTGGATGATTTTCTATCATTTATTCAGTTAAAATTGTGAGCAGACTCCGGTGGGGGAAAATACATTAATGGATGATGGATGGCAAAGCTTTAGAATGGAATATTAACATTTGATTGTCCAATATCAGACTTTCTGAGCTACCCATAATGCAAATTGTAAGAATGGTATATGCCTGTCCAAAATATGTACTTTCATATACATATAGAGAGAGTGAATCCTGCATCATGAAAACTCCTTGTGGAGATACTTAAAAAGGAAACTGAACACAGACACATAACATGAAATTTTCCTACATATTATTATACTCCATTTTTTAATGTACTTGGCATGGCACTAGTCTTGTGTGATTATTCTATAGTATTTGATGTAAATAGTTACCACTGAAGTCAATCATTTTACTCAGAGAATGCATGTACAAGTTATTTTTTATTTTTTTTATCAAATTATACTTAATTTACAATATTGTCTTAGTTTCAGGTGTACAATAAACTGAATCAGTTATACATACACACATATCCATTGTTTTTTAGATTCTTATCCCATATAGGTCATTATGAGTTATCTATTTTATATATGGTAGTCTGTATACATCAATCCCTATTTTATATGTGGAACTAAGATCCCATAAGTCATGTAATGTAGCGCCCGCAAAAACTGAATTACAGATATAGAAAACAAACTTATGGTTACTGTGGGGAAAGGGAGTACTAAATTCTGCATTTTTTTTTTTTTTATGAAACAGTTAATCTGTAGCTTTTGATGTGAACCTTGTTAAACAAATATATTTTTATAAAATAGTATATACTATGCAATATGTACTATATAATATATACATGAATTGCCCTAGAAAAGAAATGGAAATCCACTGCAGTATTCTTGTCTGGAGAATTCTATGGACAGAGCAGTCTGGTAGGCTGCAGTCCATGGGGCCACAAAGAATTGGACACAACTGAGTGACTAAGCACACACATACACGTATATGCATAAATACTACATATTTTACAATGGCATATAAATACTGCACATGTCTATACATTCCAAAACAAAAACAGCAATGTTTACATAGTAAGCAATTATTGATAATTATATTGCAAGTATTTTACAAAATTGCACAATTCATCAATTATTAGTAAGTCAATCTGCTGTAATATTCCAAATTTAAATAGATTTATGGCAGTCAAATTTAAAGTATATTTATGCTAAATTCTTGCATATGAGAATTTCACACTGTAGTGGGACAGGGTAGCTTACATCATTGTTGCCTTCTTCTCTTTCCCAGAAAGACAAGTAACCCAAAATGTCATTTCAGTTATGGTCAATGGTAGCAAAGTACTTAGCTAATACCATCTACTTAGCAGAACTGGGCTAAAGTCATTCTTCAAATTAAAGAAGAAACTTACATACATGAATCTCTGAATGTACAGTTAAACTTTTGCTGGTTTTCCATGGAGATTTGTTTCCACCACAAGAACATCCTATCATCTTCTTAACTATTTCATTTTTTCTTTAATTTTCATGGATATAAATCTTACTTACTTGTAAACAATTCTTGTTCATATTGTAAAACCAAACTTTGCAGAATTTTCCAAAACAAGCATCTTGGCTTTCAAAATTTTGCAGTGTGTTTTTATAAATGTTAAGTATAAAGAATATATATATATTTTTTCTTAACACTTTGCTTTTGCCTTAAATTGAGGGGACACAACAGAGCATTTATTGCCTGAGAGAGGTAATTTACTTTGCTATGTTCTTAAATAGTTATAGTTCAGCTTCATTAAAAAAAAATTTATATGATATAAAGGTGAGGTTCTGTTGATAAAATCGTTAGGTACAGCTTCGTATTAAAAATTCAGACATTCACTTTAATGTCAAAAATTACAGCGATAACAGTTATTGGAAGCGATAAATGAAATGGTGAGTTGGTTATTTGCATTTTCATGTTCTCTTTGCCCAATTTCTAAAAAACTAATTCTTTCAACTAGACATGAGTATTGACATTAAAACTGTCTCTTGTGTTATTTATCTTTCTATCTTCCAATCAAGTGCACGCACACACACATAACCCACACATAGACACATACAGCTCCTGTGTTTGCTTTCAAAATTTTCTTCAAAATCATTTGGAATACTTGAGGTTTTGCCCTGTAGAATTGTAGCTTGCTATTGAAAGCCACATTGCACTACATTTCCTCAGACTGTCAGAGAAAAAGATGTGTTGACAGAAAAAAAATTTTTTTCTGCCATTGATACAAATATCATGTAACAGTGAAGTGAATGCAGAGTTTGGCTCTATCATAGATGCCAAAGACATTTCTTGAATATGCAGATTTTGTTTCTTCATCAAAATAAATATTGTTCTTTACAAAAATTTTATATATATTTTCTGTCACTGCCAAGTCATTTATCAATGAACCTCTGTTTAAGAAGGTGAGCTTTTGAAAGAAAGATGTCTCAATCTGGTCATGAAAATGAAGCATGAAATTACATTATTGACCTAAAAAATGAATAAAGTACTTGAAAAATCTTATGTACATCAAGTTTCTGAATTCTTTTAAAATGACTCATTTTAATATTCAATTTCATATTTTTAAAATTAATATTGGGGGATAGTACTTTTAAGCAATTTCAATTAATTTCTTTCTGAAAATATTTCTTAGCTCTTTAATGTAGTGTACCTTTTGAAATTCTCACCACTATTCTTTATCTTAATTTCTGCTCAAATCCTAAACTGAATTTAACTATAATGCCATTTCTATTACCTTGTTCTCCATGTGAAAATACAGTCATGTAGATGGTACATGTTGTTGCTGGTTTAATATTTATATGCCCCTACACATATTCCGTCTCTTTTGTAACTACCTAAGACAAACAGGCTATGAAATATATTGAATCTCTGAGTCAAATCTAGAGACATGCCCAACCAGTAACAAAAGTTCCATGAGCCAAAAGTTCCACTGACCAGCCCAGCCTGGCGGCACCTCGGAGCAGGACCAGTGTCTGATTTGCTTGACTCACGGGCCCTGATCAGTGGCGGCAGCACCCAGTCTCAGCCGGAGAAGGCGGGAGAGCACTCTGGGTGTGAGGCAAGGGGCGGCTGGCCTGACAGCATGAGTCAGCATCTGCTGGCACGGAGCCGCCCAGTACGCTGGTGGACCTGGAGATGATGCGCCACCAGTGCAGAGACCCCATCAAAGTGGAGGGCCTGCTGCCATCAAAAATAAGGATTAATTTAGAAGATAATCTACAATATGTGACCATGAGAAAGGCACTAAAAGTGAAGACATCTAGTTTTGATGTATTGCTGGTTTACTTATCTCGGAAGTTCATGGATCTCCTCAGATCTGCCCCTCGGGGGATTCTTGACTTAAACAAGGTCACCATGAAGCTGGGTGTGTGGAAGTGAAGAGTGTATGACGTCACCAACATCTTAGACAGAATCGACCTGGTTGAGGAGAAATCCAAGAACCACATTTGAAGGATAGGATCTGATCTTAGCGATTTTGGAGCAGTGCACCGACAAACGAAACTGCAGGAGGAGCTGTCTGACTTAACAGTCATGGAAGATGCCCTGCATGAGTTAATTATGGAGTGTGCTCAGCAGTTGTTTGAGTTAACGGATGACAAAGAAAATGAAAGACTAGCACATGTGACATATCAAGATATCCACAGTATCCAAGTCTTCCATGAACAGATTGTAATTGCAGTTACAGTGCTGGCAGAAACCAGACTGGATGTTCAAGCACCCAGAGAGGATTCTGTCACAGTACACATCAGAAGCACCAACTGATCCATTGATGTCTATCTGTGTGACGTGGAGCAGGGGCACTCAGGTAGCAAGACGGCAGGCGGTGGAGAGACCTCTTCAACCAAAAGCAGGCCTCCAGAGCAGCCTCATCCTGAAGAAGAAAATCCTCCACAGCAAAGTGAGGAAATGCTTAAAGTGAGCAACTGATGGTGTTTGAGCATCTGTGTGTTGAGGCTCTCAGGACGTTCTGTGTGGACTCTATCCTCAGAGCCGTCAGGCATCCCTGGCACTTTCTTGCTCTTTCTGCAGCAGCAGGAAGGCTAGGGATGCCTGTGAGCAGATCATTCCTTAGATTACTGTGTAGTTTTGGTTTCGGCGTTTGAAAATACCTCTCTTTCTAATTACTCACTGCTTTTTGCCAGTGAAACAGACATTTTGCCTACAGAAATTATTGAATCACACAGATGCCACAGGCAGGCAAGTGGGGTGGACTGTGCCTCGTGAACTCTGCCCTTTGTTGCATGAATCATGTGTCATCATCACAAAAGAAGTTGCCTTACATGGTTCCTGTCTGCAGTGGATGGGTGTGCACACGCGTCTGGATGGGACGTCTTGTACATAGTTGTATAATGTTTGGGTCACTTGTGAAGTATGTCTGAGAGAGACTTTCCATCTATGTACAGCCAAAATAATGCAAATGTGGAAAGCAACATTTTTTGTTCTGTTTTTAATCCTCTGAGTTTGAGGTTTTACTTCTACATGTAGAAGTGCCAGTGTCGATTTTTTGTAAAGACAGAATCGACCTGGTTGAGGAGAAATCCAAGAACCACATTTGAAGGATAGGATCTGATCTTAGCGATTTTGGAGCAGTGCACCGACAAACGAAACTGCAGGAGGAGCTGTCTGACTTAACAGTCATGGAAGATGCCCTGCATGAGTTAATTATGGAGTGTGCTCAGCAGTTGTTTGAGTTAACGGATGACAAAGAAAATGAAAGACTAGCACATGTGACATATCAAGATATCCACAGTATCCAAGTCTTCCATGAACAGATTGTAATTGCAGTTACAGTGCTGGCAGAAACCAGACTGGATGTTCAAGCACCCAGAGAGGATTCTGTCACAGTACACATCAGAAGCACCAACTGATCCATTGATGTCTATCTGTGTGACGTGGAGCAGGGGCACTCAGGTAGCAAGACGGCAGGCGGTGGAGAGACCTCTTCAACCAAAAGCAGGCCTCCAGAGCAGCCTCATCCTGAAGAAGAAAATCCTCCACAGCAAAGTGAGGAAATGCTTAAAGTGAGCAACTGATGGTGTTTGAGCATCTGTGTGTTGAGGCTCTCAGGACGTTCTGTGTGGACTCTATCCTCAGAGCCGTCAGGCATCCCTGGCACTTTCTTGCTCTTTCTGCAGCAGCAGGAAGGCTAGGGATGCCTGTGAGCAGATCATTCCTTAGATTACTGTGTAGTTTTGGTTTCGGCGTTTGAAAATACCTCTCTTTCTAATTACTCACTGCTTTTTGCCAGTGAAACAGACATTTTGCCTACAGAAATTATTGAATCACACAGATGCCACAGGCAGGCAAGTGGGGTGGACTGTGCCTCGTGAACTCTGCCCTTTGTTGCATGAATCATGTGTCATCATCACAAAAGAAGTTGCCTTACATGGTTCCTGTCTGCAGTGGATGGGTGTGCACACGCGTCTGGATGGGACGTCTTGTACATAGTTGTATAATGTTTGGGTCACTTGTGAAGTATGTCTGAGAGAGACTTTCCATCTATGTACAGCCAAAATAATGCAAATGTGGAAAGCAACATATTCTTTAATTTCTGTCATTCCTGTAATTTATTAGAATCCTCTGAGTGAGGGTTGGAAGACAGTCTTTCCTAACTTCTACATGTAGAAGTGCCAGTGTCGATTAAAGTTTGTGGGGTTAATAGATGAACTTTGGTGTGGCTTCCCAGCACTAAAATCGGGCTTCAAGTTCCCTCCAGAGCTGTCGTGCCTGAGCACAGCTGACCTGCCCCGAGCTCTGGGGAAAGTCGAGAAATGCCACACGCTCATGGCTGAACTCCTTGCAAAACACAAATCCAGTCCTACTGAAAACTGGAAGCTATTTTAACCTTTTTTGCAAGTTGATTTTGTAACAGAGTTTCTGTGGGCAGTCTTGCTCTTCAAGCAGAGGGCTTTGCTTAGGATGAGTCATGATCCCCGCCCTCTACAGCTCTAGTCACATGTTCCTGAGCACCTCGCTCAGTAAGTCATTACCACTCTCTGCCTCAGTTAACTTAGCAGTTTGCCATTAGACTGTGAGCTCATTGAAGAACTTGATCTTAATCATTGTTAAACCCAGTGCCCTGTGCCATGCTTGGCACTTAAAGAGTGCTTGATAAATGTCAGAACAAATCAGTAAGCGACTGAGTAAATGATGAGTTAGACTGATAATTCTTAGCTCATGGAACCTACAAGGTTCTTGTGTGATTCAGATTCATATTTTAAATGTCTCTAGCTTTCAGAGAAAGAATTGAAGCAGCATGATAGTTAGGAACCATGTTTTAAAAACTTAGCATAGGAATCAAAATCAGCACAGTGAAAAATCATGCTGAGTGTTTAGGATTCACACAGCACTAAGCTCCAGTGGCTTTTGCAGTCCTGTCCCTTGGATGAACCCAATCTCCTCCCTCCTCGCAGTTCTTACCAGCTGCCTCTGCCAGTCAGGACAGCTCACCATACTCCTAGTCTTGACCACGTGTGTAGAACATTAGGCAGAAGTGGGTGTATAGGTCAGATGCTCTGTGGAGGTCTAGACTCAACCTCGTAGATTAGGCAGCTATTGGTTACTTGTGATGACTCAGTATGAGAGTGGGTGAGGTCACCTCGTGAGAGGGTACTAGCAGGAAGAAGAGATCACTGCCGCCAAAGAAAAAGTCTTTCCTGTTTAGCACAGCTGAACTCGTCTCTTTTTTCTGAGTGAGGGTTGGAAGACAGTCTTTCCTAACTTCTACATGTAGAAGTGCCAGTGTCGATTAAAGTTTGTGGGGTTAATAGATGAACTTTGGTGTGGCTTCCCAGCACTAAAATCGGGCTTCAAGTTCCTCCAGAGCTGTCGTGCCTGAGCACAGCTGACCTGCCCGAGCTCTGGGGAAAGTCGAGAAATGCCACACGCTCATGGCTGAACTCCTTGCAAAACACAAATCCAGTCCTACTGAAAACTGGAAGCTATTTTAACCTTTTTTGCAAGTTGATTTTGTAACAGAGTTTCTGTGGGCAGTCTTGCTCTTCAAGCAGAGGGCTTTGCTTAGGATGAGTCATGATCCCCGCCCTCTACAGCTCTAGTCACATGTTCCTGAGCACCTCGCTCAGTAAGTCATTACCACTCTCTGCCTCAGTTAACTTAGCAGTTTGCCATTAGACTGTGAGCTCATTGAAGAACTTGATCTTAATCATTGTTAAACCCAGTGCCCTGTGCCATGCTTGGCACTTAAAGAGTGCTTGATAAATGTCAGAACAAATCAGTAAGCGACTGAGTAAATGATGAGTTAGACTGATAATTCTTAGCTCATGGAACCTACAAGGTTCTTGTGTGATTCAGATTCATATTTTAAATGTCTCTAGCTTTCAGAGAAAGAATTGAAGCAGCATGATAGTTAGGAACCATGTTTTAAAAACTTAGCATAGGAATCAAAATCAGCACAGTGAAAAATCATGCTGAGTGTTTAGGATTCACACAGCACTAAGCTCCAGTGGCTTTTGCAGTCCTGTCCCTTGGATGAACCCAATCTCCTCCCTCCTCGCAGTTCTTACCAGCTGCCTCTGCCAGTCAGGACAGCTCACCATACTCCTAGTCTTGACCACGTGTGTAGAACATTAGGCAGAAGTGGGTGTATAGGTCAGATGCTCTGTGGAGAGGTCTAGACTCAACCTCGTAGATTAGGCAGCTATTGGTTACTTGTGATGACTCAGTATGAGAGTGGGTGAGGTCACCTCGTGAGAGGGTACTAGCAGGAGAAGAAGAGATCAACACTGCCGCCAAAGAAAAAAGTCTTTCCTGTGAGAGAGAAATGAAGGGGAACAGCGGTGCCCCTAAAGCCAACAGTGGAAGCATGGCACAGGTGATAGCATCTTCTCTAAGCAGCAGCTCCTTGTTTGTGAAATGTGACAAGTGTTCTAGTTTGTAAACTGTTCTGAGAGTAAAAGGAGGTTGTGCAAACCAAAAATAAAAATAAAAAAGTTCCATGAGTAAAGTGTTAAGTCATTGAGATTTGGGGGTAGTTACACTTAAGTATAGATTATCCTTACTTATGTGAGTCCTAGACCCTCGATAAACACCAGAATGTCTTCATATTCCAGTTCCAGTCTTGCTCTGAAGAGTAGAAGCATGGAAGAAAGGAATAAGTTACCCAGAGCAGTGATATTTAAAATTCTAAGAGCTCTGGGCCAAGAATCATTTGTAAATTCTGCTACAAAAGCAAATGTACACCATTGGTTACTTCCTTATACACACTAGTATATATAAAATACATAACCAACAAGAACCCACATATAGCACAGGGAGCTATATTCAATATTTTTCAATAACTTATGTGGGAAAAGAATCCATAAAGATTTCAATTTAATTTGTTATACACCTGAAACTAGCACAACATTGCAAATTAACTATATGTGAATAAAAATAACATAAAACAAGAAAAAGTAAATAAAAAAATTTAGAAGTTACATAAACAATGTCCCTTGATGATATTTAATAGTAAGCTCCAAATGCCAAGGTTTAATCCATAAAGATTCAATTAATGATACTTCAAGGAATCAAAATCAGGTCAGAGTGTTTAGGTAAAGATGCTCAGTGGTGGGGGATGAACCCAATCTCCTCCCTCCTCGCAGTCCTTACCAGCTGCCTCTGCCAGTCAGGACAGCTCACCATACTCCTAGTCTTGACCACGTGTGTAGAACATTAGGCAGAAGTGGGTGTATAGGTCAGATGCTCTGTGGAGAGGTCTAGACTCAACCTCGTAGATTAGGCAGCTATTGGTTACTTGTGATGACTCAGTATGAGAGTGGGTGAGGTCACCTCGTGAGAGGGTACTAGCAGGAGAAGAAGAGATCAACACTGCCGCCAAAGAAAAAAGTCTTTCCTGTGAGAGAGAAATGAAGGGGAACAGCGGTGCCCCTAAAGCCAACAGTGGAAGCATGGCACAGGTGATAGCATCTTCTCTAAGCAGCAGCTCCTTGTTTGTGAAATGTGACAAGTGTTCTAGTTTGTAAACTGTTCTGAGAGTAAAAGGAGGTTGTGCAAACCAAAAATAAAAATAAAAAAGTTCCATGAGTAAAGTGTTAAGTCATTGAGATTTGGGGGTAGTTACACTTAAGTATAGATTATCCTTACTTATGTGAGTCCTAGACCCTCGATAAACACCAGAATGTCTTCATATTCCAGTTCCAGTCTTGCTCTGAAGAGTAGAAGCATGGAAGAAAGGAATAAGTTACCCAGAGCAGTGATATTTAAAATTCTAAGAGCTCTGGGCCAAGAATCATTTGTAAATTCTGCTACAAAAGCAAATGTACACCATTGGTTACTTCCTTATACACACTAGTATATATAAAATACATAACCAACAAGAACCCACATATAGCACAGGGAGCTATATTCAATATTTTTCAATAACTTATGTGGGAAAAGAATCCATAAAGATTTCAATTTAATTTGTTATACACCTGAAACTAGCACAACATTGCAAATTAACTATATGTGAATAAAAATAACATAAAACAAGAAAAAGTAAATAAAAAAATTTAGAAGTTACATAAACAATGTCCCTTGATGATATTTAATAGTAAGCTCCAAATGCCAAGGACTCTTTCATCTTTGCTCTATCTACAATATCAGTACTTGGAGTGGAGGAGGAAAAACAAATATTGCTTGCACAAATTAATGATTACTTCATAGTTTTGCCTCTAAGTAAAATTCTTAGGACAGTGGTTTGGTTGAATTATGCTTTTAGTTGCTCTTAGCACAAAATATTTTAAAAAAGGATCTTATCTTCAAACATCAGGTGAACAAAGTTTAAAATTACACTAATTTTTGTTTACATTAATTGAAAATTTCCTGGGTTTTGAGCTCTAAGCTAAGGGTGCTTTACGTAAAATAATGATGTGACCATCTTGCTCAGAAAATCTTCTTTATGCATCTATCCCACAGTAATTATTAATAGGTCCCCTCTTCAAAACTTATGAGAGAGAGACACGAGAACAAAAACTTATATTACTTACCTAGCTTAATGGATTTTCTCATTTGATCTTCAAATAATTTCTATGCCATTATCATCTCCACTTGAGAGATGAGAAAACCAAAGTGTACAAAAATTGAGTAACTTGTTTCTAGCTCTCATATATTTTAATGTTAAGTCAGGTAGCATGACTCCTTAATGCATGCTTTTAACCAGTTAGGCTTACCGCCTTCCTCTTTCCAGGAATACATCTATTGTATTCAGTGATGAACATTCACCTTGATTGATTTTGTTTTGCTATATTACACAATTATACTTCATCAAAAGCTGAAGAGTCTCAGAAAGAAATTTGTGTAATGATGTCTCAGCAATTTTGCATGCTCTATCCATCATTGAAAGATTTTGAGCATTAATAATGAATAAGAAGGATTGAAATAAATTATGTGTCTCTGCCAACTTATAAACCACAGCAAATCATAAAAATGAAGTTAGTTAGTGATTTACCAGCTACACGGATGTTATTAATGTGTATATAATTTTCCTTCGCAAAGAAAGTAGATACACTTTCTGGTTTGACACTATAGTTTTTCTATATATTCCATCAATATTAGTACTTAATGTTCCTAAACCAAACTAATTTAATAATTTTTGCAAATAAGACTAGCACTTTATTTTTCAAGAGTAGTTTATCAGTTTTTTTTCTAACCAAGAGGACATGAAATGGGCTTTCCTCCAAGTGACAGCATCTCTACAAGACCTGCCCAGTTTATAGTACTGACAGCCTTTCATAGAGGGTCTGGCTTTCTATTAAATAAATGAGGTCAGTGTGATGAGGAGGAACATTTCTTGAAGACGGCAAATTTACTTCCTAGTTGTAACGACCAAATCATTTAATTTAGAACTTAGGACAAAGTCATTTAGTTGTGAAACTCGACATTTTAATAATGATAAACACTCTGCAGAAATTTCGAATATTGCAGTGCTAGAGTTTTACAGGTAGAAATTACCTTCCATAGCTCTAAAATCACATTTCTTTAAACAGTATGCAGTCAGACCCAGTTAACTCTTGACTTCTTAAGACAGAAGTAAGCTGTAGAACCTAGAACTTATCTAGGCTCAATAATTATTTTTGAATGTTTCAATAAATTTAACCATTTATAAGATTATTTTTATGTTTTTAACACCAAAATCATTTTATATTTGGATACAGACCATTAACAATGTGGTAGTTTCAGGTGAAGAGTGAAGGAACTCTGCCATACATATTCATGTATCCATTTCTCCCCCATCTCCAGCCCCCTCATCCAGGCTGACACATAACATTGAGCAGAGTTCTATGCACTACAGAATAGGTCTTTGTTGGTTATCCATTTTAAATATAGTAATGTGTACATGACCTTCCCAAATTCCCTAATTACCCTTTCCCCCGTGACTAAGTTCATTTTCTAAGTCTGTAAGCCTCTTTCTGTGTTGTAAGTTCATCTGTACCATTTCTGTTTAGATTCCACATGTAAGGAATGTCATAGGTTATTTCTCCACTGTCTGACTTTCCTCAGTATAGCCATCTCTAAGAGGTCCATCCATATTGTTGCTAATGGTATTATTTCATTCTTTTTAATGGCTGAGTAATATACCATTGTATAGAAACAACACATCTTCTTTATCCATTTCTCTTTCAAGGGACATTTAGGCTGCTTTCATGTCTTGGTTTCTGTAAACAGTGTTGCAATGAATAATGGAGTGCATATATCTTTTCAGGCCATTTTTTTCTTCCAACTACATGCTCAAGAGTGTAATTGCAGGGTCATATGGTAGCTCTATTTTTAGTTTTATAAGGAACATTCTTACTGTTCTCCATAGTGGCTATATCAGTTTATATTCCCACCAATAAATGTAGAAGGTTTCCTTCTCTCCACAGTCTCTCCAATGTTTGTTGTTTGTGGATTTTTTGATGATACACATTCTGACCAGTGTGAGATGATATCACATCGTAGTTTTGATTTGGCCATCAGTATGTCCTCATCAGAGAAATGTGTGTTCAGGTTTTCCATCTATTTTTGGAAGAGGTCCCTTGTTTTGATACTATTAATCATCACAAGCCATTTTTAAATTTTGGAGACTAATCCCTTATTGGTCACATAATTTGAAAATATTTTCTCAAGATATGTGGACTGTTTCATGTTTTGTTTATGGTTTCCTTTACTGTGCAAAAGCTTTTGAGTTTAAGTATGTCTCATTTGTTTGTTTTTGTTTTTATTTTTATTATTCTGGGAGATGGGTTGAAAAAGGTGTTACTGTGATTTATCAGAGAATGTTTTCCTCTAAGAATTTCATAGTGCCTGGTCTCTCATTGCTCTTTAATCCTTTTTAATCTTACCTTTGTGCATGGAGTCAAAGAATCATCAAATTTCATATTTTGTTTTACATGTGGCTGTCCAGTTTTCCCAACAGCATTTGTTGAAGAGAGTGTCTTTCCAGCATTGTGTGGTCTTGCCTCCTTTGTCATAGATTAATTGACCATAGGTTCATGGGCTTATTTCTGGTCTTTATTTCCTGTTCCAATGATCTACATTTCTGCCTTTGCACCAGTACCATACTGTTTTGATGACTATAGCTTTGTAGTATAGTCTGAAGTCAGGAAGTCTGATTATTCCAGGGCTGTTTTTCTTTATCAACATCGCTTTGGCTATTTGAGATCTTTTGTGTCTCCATACAAATTCTGAAATTTTATTAGTCTGAAGTCAAAAGGAAGTTCTTGGAAAAATATTTTCCATGACATTATCATGTTGCTAATGGTATTATTTCATTCTTTTTAATGGCTGAGTAATATACCATTGTATAGAAACAACACATCTTCTTTATCCATTTCTCTTTCAAGGGACATTTAGGCTGCTTTCATGTCTTGGTTTCTGTAAACAGTGTTGCAATGAATAATGGAGTGCATATATCTTTTCAGGCCATTTTTTTCTTCCAACTACATGCTCAAGAGTGTAATTGCAGGGTCATATGGTAGCTCTATTTTTAGTTTTATAAGGAACATTCTTACTGTTCTCCATAGTGGCTATATCAGTTTATATTCCCACCAATAAATGTAGAAGGTTTCCTTCTCTCCACAGTCTCTCCAATGTTTGTTGTTTGTGGATTTTTTGATGATACACATTCTGACCAGTGTGAGATGATATCACATCGTAGTTTTGATTTGGCCATCAGTATGTCCTCATCAGAGAAATGTGTGTTCAGGTTTTCCATCTATTTTTGGAAGAGGTCCCTTGTTTTGATACTATTAATCATCACAAGCCATTTTAAATTTTGGAGACTAATCCCTTATTGGTCACATAATTTGAAAATATTTTCTCAAGATATGTGGACTGTTTCATGTTTTGTTTATGGTTTCCTTTACTGTGCAAAAGCTTTTGAGTTTAAGTATGTCTCATTTGTTTGTTTTTGTTTTTATTTTTATTATTCTGGGAGATGGGTTGAAAAAGGTGTTACTGTGATTTATCAGAGAATGTTTTCCTCTAAGAATTTCATAGTGCCTGGTCTCTCATTGCTCTTTAATCCTTTTTAATCTTACCTTTGTGCATGGAGTCAAAGAATCATCAAATTTCATATTTTGTTTTACATGTGGCTGTCCAGTTTTCCCAACAGCATTTGTTGAAGAGAGTGTCTTTCCAGCATTGTGTGGTCTTGCCTCCTTTGTCATAGATTAATTGACCATAGGTTCATGGGCTTATTTCTGGTCTTTATTTCCTGTTCCAATGATCTACATTTCTGCCTTTGCACCAGTACCATACTGTTTTGATGACTATAGCTTTGTAGTATAGTCTGAAGTCAGGAAGTCTGATTATTCCAGGGCTGTTTTTCTTTATCAACATCGCTTTGGCTATTTGAGATCTTTTGTGTCTCCATACAAATTCTGAAATTTTTATTGTCCCAGTTCTGTGAAAAGTACCATTGGTAATTTAATAGGGATTGGATTGAATCTGTACATTACTTTGAGCAGTATATTCATTTTAACAATATTTATTCTTCCAATCCATGAACATGATATATCTTTCCATTTGTTTATGTTTTCTTCAGTATCTTTAATCGGCATCTTATAATTTTCAGAGTACAGCCTTTTGGCTTCTAAGATACACTTATTACTAAATATTTTATTTTTTTCTGATGCAATGGCAAATAGAATTGCTTCTTGAATTTTTCTTTCTGAACTTTCATTGTTAGAGTACAGAAGTGTGACAAATTTCTGTGTATTAATTTTGTAGCCTGCAACTTTACTAAATTCACTGTTGAGTTCTAGTAGTTTTCTGGTAGCATCTTTAGGATCTTCTAAGTATAGTATCATGTCATCTGCAAACAGTAACAGTTTACCTTCTTCTTTTCCAATCTGGAATCCCTTTACTTCTTTTTCTTCTCTGGTAGCTGTATCTAGGACTTCTGAAACTATGCTGAATAAAAGTGGTGAGAGTGGATATCCTTGTCTTATTCCTTATCTTAGAGGGAATGATTTCAGTTTTTTATCATTGACCATAATGCTAGCTGTAGGTTTGTCATATTTGGCCCTTATTATGTTGGGGTTTGTACCCTTTATGCCCACTTTCTAAAGGGTGTTTATTATAAATAAGTCCTAAATACTGTCAAAATATTTCATACAACTATTGAGATGTACATATGATTTTTATTTTCAGTTTGTACAACATTTTATTGGAGATGTTAAAAACCCTTGCATCCCTGGGATGGATAGCACTTGATTATTTTTGTGGCTGTCCAGTTTTCCCAACAGCATTTGTTGAAGAGAGTGTCTTTCCAGCATTGTGTGGTCTTGCCTCCTTTGTCATAGATTAATTGACCATAGGTTCATGGGCTTATTTCTGGTCTTTATTTCCTGTTCCAATGATCTACATTTCTGCCTTTGCACCAGTACCATACTGTTTTGATGACTATAGCTTTGTAGTATAGTCTGAAGTCAGGAAGTCTGATTATTCCAGGGCTGTTTTTCTTTATCAACATCGCTTTGGCTATTTGAGATCTTTTGTGTCTCCATACAAATTCTGAAATTTTTATTGTCCCAGTTCTGTGAAAAGTACCATTGGTAATTTAATAGGGATTGGATTGAATCTGTACATTACTTTGAGCAGTATATTCATTTTAACAATATTTATTCTTCCAATCCATGAACATGATATATCTTTCCATTTGTTTATGTTTTCTTCAGTATCTTTAATCGGCATCTTATAATTTTCAGAGTACAGCCTTTTGGCTTCTAAGATACACTTATTACTAAATATTTTATTTTTTTCTGATGCAATGGCAAATAGAATTGCTTCTTGAATTTTTCTTTCTGAACTTTCATTGTTAGAGTACAGAAGTGTGACAAATTTCTGTGTATTAATTTTGTAGCCTGCAACTTTACTAAATTCACTGTTGAGTTCTAGTAGTTTTCTGGTAGCATCTTTAGGATCTTCTAAGTATAGTATCATGTCATCTGCAAACAGTAACAGTTTACCTTCTTCTTTTCCAATCTGGAATCCCTTTACTTCTTTTTCTTCTCTGGTAGCTGTATCTAGGACTTCTGAAACTATGCTGAATAAAAGTGGTGAGAGTGGATATCCTTGTCTTATTCCTTATCTTAGAGGGAATGATTTCAGTTTTTTATCATTGACCATAATGCTAGCTGTAGGTTTGTCATATTTGGCCCTTATTATGTTGGGGTTTGTACCCTTTATGCCCACTTTCTAAAGGGTGTTTATTATAAATAAGTCCTAAATACTGTCAAAAATATTTCATACAACTATTGAGATGTACATATGATTTTTATTTTTCAGTTTGTTGATGTGGTGCATCACATTGATTGATCTGGAGATGTTAAAAAACCCTTGCATCCCTGGGATGGATAGCACTTGATTATGGTGTATGATCTTTTAAATGTATTGTTGGATATGGGTTGCTAGTAGTTTGTTGACAGTTTTGCATCTGTGTTCATCAGTGATCTTGGCCTGTAATTTTCTTTTCTTTTGTTGTTTTTGTGGTATCTTTGTCTGGTTTTGGTATCAGGGTGATGGTGGCCTCATAAAATGAGTTGGGAAGTTTTCCCTCAGCTGCAACTTTTTGGAACAGTTGCAAAAGGATAGATGTTATTGTGTTAACTCTTTTCTAAACATTTGATAAAATTCACCTGTGAAGCCATCAGACCCTGGACTTTTGTTTGTTGGGAGGTTTTTAATGATTATGTCAGCTTCAGTGTTGTGATTAGTCTATGCCACAGCACTTCAGTCAGGTGCAGGGAGAACAGCGAGTGTGGTGAGATGTTAAGAAATACATGCATAGACAGAGATAAACAGAAAGAATGGGAATGGGGGACTCCTGATCTTGTGGATTGAGAGCCCCAAACACATTCACTCAATCTTCTTTTATTGATAGCTTAAGCATTCAGAAAATGTTTCCAATCAGCACAAGCTGGGACTCAGTCATGTCCCAAGTAAACAATTATCCTTGAGACTCTATGTTGTTTATGCTATTTCTTTAAGGAAAAGGGCTTGCTGCAGCTGGGAGACAACTAGACCTGTAAGAAGTTCAAACAAGTCTGCTCTGTATATGCGGGGGGCCTTCTGCAGAAAGGAAGGCAGTGGGATTGCCCCCGGCTGAACTGGGAGATCTCGGAGAGAGGTGGGTCTGCTGCCAGCCACCCAGCCCCCCAGCAAGCGGGAGACAATCAGACGCAGTAGGGGTTCCATCAAAGCAGTTCCGTTTATTAGTGCAGACTCACAGCTTTTATAGGCAAGTGAATTTTGCATGGGACTTCCATAGTACCCTTTATGCCCACTTTCTAAAGGGTGTTTATTATAAATAAGTCCTAAATACTGTCAAAAATATTTCATACAACTATTGAGATGTACATATGATTTTTATTTTTCAGTTTGTTGATGTGGTGCATCACATTGATTGATCTGGAGATGTTAAAAAACCCTTGCATCCCTGGGATGGATAGCACTTGATTATGGTGTATGATCTTTTAAATGTATTGTTGGATATGGGTTGCTAGTAGTTTGTTGACAGTTTTGCATCTGTGTTCATCAGTGATCTTGGCCTGTAATTTTCTTTTCTTTTGTTGTTTTTGTGGTATCTTTGTCTGGTTTTGGTATCAGGGTGATGGTGGCCTCATAAAATGAGTTGGGAAGTTTTCCCTCAGCTGCAACTTTTTGGAACAGTTGCAAAAGGATAGATGTTATTGTGTTAACTCTTTTCTAAACATTTGATAAAATTCACCTGTGAAGCCATCAGACCCTGGACTTTTGTTTGTTGGGAGGTTTTTAATGATTATGTCAGCTTCAGTGTTGTGATTAGTCTATGCCACAGCACTTCAGTCAGGTGCAGGGAGAACAGCGAGTGTGGTGAGATGTTAAGAAATACATGCATAGACAGAGATAAACAGAAAGAATGGGAATGGGGGACTCCTGATCTTGTGGATTGAGAGCCCCAAACACATTCACTCAATCTTCTTTTATTGATAGCTTAAGCATTCAGAAAATGTTTCCAATCAGCACAAGCTGGGACTCAGTCATGTCCCAAGTAAACAATTATCCTTGAGACTCTATGTTGTTTATGCTATTTCTTTAAGGAAAAGGGCTTGCTGCAGCTGGGAGACAACTAGACCTGTAAGAAGTTCAAACAAGTCTGCTCTGTATATGCGGGGGGCCTTCTGCAGAAAGGAAGGCAGTGGGATTGCCCCCGGCTGAACTGGGAGATCTCGGAGAGAGGTGGGTCTGCTGCCAGCCACCCAGCCCCCCAGCAAGCGGGAGACAATCAGACGCAGTAGGGGTTCCATCAAAGCAGTTCCGTTTATTAGTGCAGACTCACAGCTTTTATAGGCAAGTGAAGGGCATTTTGCATGGGACTTCCTATAGATTACACCAATCAAACTAAAGGTCAAGCAATCATCCACGAGCGCGGAAACCAGGGGAACCAATCAGAAATTTTGACCATCACTTAACAATTTAGATCACGCCCTCTCTCTTCCTGTAGACGCCATCTTAGCTCCAAACTGAAACAGTGTGCTTAAGCTTCCTTATGCTTGCAACAGTCCTCTTTCAATTCAGAGCCCTACATGTATGCACATGCGCTGATCCTATGTTCCTAAGTGCACAGAAGCACTCCTATCTGTCCTTCCATGTTAGCATGACCCCAGCTAATGAGCCCATACGTTGTCTCAATCCTCCCTGTTATGTTTCTCTTTAATTGTTTTTTCTCCTTCCAAGTTGTCTTTCTCATCGCTTGGTCAAGACTGGGAAGACTTCTGCTGACTTGTCTCCCACAGGTTTGTTCATATTTTATATTTCTTCCTGGTTCAGCCTAAGGAGACTGTACCATTTTAAGAATTTGTTCATTTCTTCCAGGTTGCATATTTTATTGGCACACAGTGGTTCATAGTAGTCACTTATGATCCTTGGTATTTCTGTGCAGTCAGTTGTAGCTTATCTTTTTTCATTTCTAATTTTACTGATCTGAGTCCTCTCTCTCTTTTTTTTTCTCTTGATGACTCATGGCTAAAATTCTTTCAATTTTATCTTGACAAAAAAACAGATGTTAGTTTTATTAATATCTGCAGTTGATTTAACTATCCCTATTTCATTTACTTCTGTTCTGATTTTTTTGATTTCCATCCAACTACTAACTTCAGATTGTGTTTTTTCTTATCTCTCTAGTTGTTTTAGGCATAAGGTTAGGCTGCTAATTGAAGGCTTTTCTTATTGCTTGAGATAGGATTGTATTGGAACAACATTCCTTCTTAGAACTGTTTTTGCTGTATCGCACAAGTTTTGGTCTATTGTGATTGCATTTCCATTTCTCTCTATGTTTTTATTTTAATTCTTCAACCTCTTCAATGATCTAATAGCTGTTTAGTAGTGTATTGTTTAGTTGCCAGAAGTTTGAGTTTCTTAGAATATTTTTCCTCTCATAATTTATTTCTGTTTTATACTTCAGTGGCCAGAAAAGATACTGGGTATGATTTCAATTTTCTTAAATTAACCAAGGTTTACCTTGGTGCCCAACATGTGGTCAATTTTGGAAACTGTTTCATGTGTGCTGGAGAAAAATGTGTAGTCTCATGCTTATGGATGGAATACTCTATAAATATCAATTAAGTCCAACTCCTCTAAAGTGTCATATAAGACTTAATTTTCTTTATGGATTTTCTGTCTAGATGATCTCTCCTAAAAAATTAATCCAATTTTAAGGGTTACTCTTTGTTTGTTAATATTGCCTTACATATTAAGATGAGCCCATACGTTGTCTCAATCCTCCCTGTTCTGTTTCTCTTTAATTGTTCTTTCTCCTTCCAAGTTGTCTTTCTCATCGCTTGGTCAAGACTGGGAAGACTTCTGCTGACTTGTCTCCCACAGGTTTGTTCATATTTTATATTTCTTCCTGGTTCAGCCTAAGGAGACTGTACCATTTTAAGAATTTGTTCATTTCTTCCAGGTTGCATATTTTATTGGCACACAGTGGTTCATAGTAGTCACTTATGATCCTTGGTATTTCTGTGCAGTCAGTTGTAGCTTATCTTTTTTCATTTCTAATTTTACTGATCTGAGTCCTCTCTCTCTTTTTTTTTCTCTTGATGACTCATGGCTAAAATTCTTTCAATTTTATCTTGACAAAAAAACAGATGTTAGTTTTATTAATATCTGCAGTTGATTTAACTATCCCTATTTCATTTACTTCTGTTCTGATTTTTTTGATTTCCATCCAACTACTAACTTCAGATTGTGTTTTTTCTTATCTCTCTAGTTGTTTTAGGCATAAGGTTAGGCTGCTAATTGAAGGCTTTTCTTATTGCTTGAGATAGGATTGTATTGGAACAACATTCCTTCTTAGAACTGTTTTTGCTGTATCGCACAAGTTTTGGTCTATTGTGATTGCATTTCCATTTCTCTCTATGTTTTTATTTTAATTCTTCAACCTCTTCAATGATCTAATAGCTGTTTAGTAGTGTATTGTTTAGTTGCCAGAAGTTTGAGTTTCTTAGAATATTTTTCCTCTCATAATTTATTTCTGTTTTATACTTCAGTGGCCAGAAAAGATACTGGGTATGATTTCAATTTTCTTAAATTAACCAAGGTTTACCTTGGTGCCCAACATGTGGTCAATTTTGGAAACTGTTTCATGTGTGCTGGAGAAAAATGTGTAGTCTCATGCTTATGGATGGAATACTCTATAAATATCAATTAAGTCCAACTCCTCTAAAGTGTCATATAAGACTTAATTTTCTTTATGGATTTTCTGTCTAGATGATCTCTCCATTAATGAAAGTGGGGTATTAGAGTCTGCCACTATTACTGTGTTACAGTTGATTACTCTTTGTTTGTTAATATTGCCTTACATATTAAGATGCTCCCATGTTGGGTGCATATATACTTATAATTGTTATATCTTCTCCTTGGACTGAACTCTTAATCATTATGTAGTGTTCCTCTTGTCTCTTATAATAGTCTCTTTTTTTAAAATTAAATTTCCAACGTCTATTAGATCATAGAAAATGCAAGGGGATTCCAGAAAAAATCATATACCTCTGCTTCACTGACTGCACTAAAACCTTTGACTATATGGATCACAACAAACTGGGAAATTCTGAAAGAGATGGGAATACCAGACCACCTTACCTACCTTCTGAAAGGCCTGTATACAAGTCAAGAAGCAAAAGTTAGAACCTGACAGGGAACAATGCACTGGTTCCAAATTGGGAAAGGAGTATGTCAAAGTTGCTTATTTAATTTATATGCAGAGTACATTATGCGAAATGCCAGCTTGGATGAAGTATAAGCTGGAGTTAAGACTGCTAGAAGAAATATCAATAGCCTCAGATATGCAAATGACACTACCCTTCTGACAGAAAGTCAGAGGAACTAAAGAGTCTCTTGATGAAGGTGAAAGAAGGAAGTGAAAAAGCTGGCCTAAAACTCAACGTTCAAAAATTGAAGATCATGGCATCTGGTCCCATCACTTCATGGCAAATAGATAGGCGAACAATGGTAACAGTGAAAAACTTGATTTTCTAGGGCTCCAAAATCACTGCAGTTGGTGACTGCAACCATAAAATTAAGTTTGAGTTTCTTAGAATATTTTTCCTCTCATAATTTATTTCTGTTTTATACTTCAGTGGCCAGAAAAGATACTGGGTATGATTTCAATTTTCTTAAATTAACCAAGGTTTACCTTGGTGCCCAACATGTGGTCAATTTTGGAAACTGTTTCATGTGTGCTGGAGAAAAATGTGTAGTCTCATGCTTATGGATGGAATACTCTATAAATATCAATTAAGTCCAACTCCTCTAAAGTGTCATATAAGACTTAATTTTCTTTATGGATTTTCTGTCTAGATGATCTCTCCATTAATGAAAGTGGGGTATTAGAGTCTGCCACTATTACTGTGTTACAGTTGATTACTCTTTGTTTGTTAATATTGCCTTACATATTAAGATGCTCCCATGTTGGGTGCATATATACTTATAATTGTTATATCTTCTCCTTGGACTGAACTCTTAATCATTATGTAGTGTTCCTCTTGTCTCTTATAATAGTCTCTTTTTTTAAAATTAAATTTCCAACGTCTATTAGATCATAGAAAATGCAAGGGGATTCCAGAAAAAATCATATACCTCTGCTTCACTGACTGCACTAAAACCTTTGACTATATGGATCACAACAAACTGGGAAATTCTGAAAGAGATGGGAATACCAGACCACCTTACCTACCTTCTGAAAGGCCTGTATACAAGTCAAGAAGCAAAAGTTAGAACCTGACAGGGAACAATGCACTGGTTCCAAATTGGGAAAGGAGTATGTCAAAGTTGCTTATTTAATTTATATGCAGAGTACATTATGCGAAATGCCAGCTTGGATGAAGTATAAGCTGGAGTTAAGACTGCTAGAAGAAATATCAATAGCCTCAGATATGCAAATGACACTACCCTTCTGACAGAAAGTCAGAGGAACTAAAGAGTCTCTTGATGAAGGTGAAAGAAGGAAGTGAAAAAGCTGGCCTAAAACTCAACGTTCAAAAATTGAAGATCATGGCATCTGGTCCCATCACTTCATGGCAAATAGATAGGCGAACAATGGTAACAGTGAAAAACTTGATTTTCTAGGGCTCCAAAATCACTGCAGTTGGTGACTGCAACCATAAAATTAAAAGATATTTGTTCCTCAGAAGAAGATCTATGACAAATCTAGATGGCATATTAAAAATTAGAAATATCACTTTGATAAATGTCTGTATACTCAAAGCTACAGTTTTTCCCAGTAGTCATGCATGGACGTGAGAGTTGGAACATAAGGAAGGCTGAGCACTGAAAAATTGATGCCTTTGAACTGTAGTGTTGAAGAAAACTCATGAGAGTTCCTTGGACTGCAAGAAGAATAAAATCTCAATAAAGGAAATCAACCCTGAATATTCATTGGAAGGAATGAAGCTGAACGTGAAGCTCATTAGAGCGAAGAGATAACTCATTGGAAAACACTCTGGTGCTAGGAAATATAGAAAGGAGAAGGAGAAAGGGACAACAGAGAACAATATTTTTGGATGACATCACTGAGTCAATGGACATGAGTTTGGTCTTCAGGTGTTGTTGAAGAAGGCCTGGTGTGCTGTAGCCAATGGGTTTGCAAAGAGTTGAACGCAACTGAGCGACTGAACTGAAATATCTGATATGAGTATTGCTACTCTATACGATTTCCATTTCTGTGAAATACCGTCTCCCATCCCCTCACTTTCAGTCTGTGAGTGTCCATAGTTCTGAGCTGGGTCTCCTGTACACAACATATACATGAGTCATGAGTCTTTTTTTGATCCACACAGTCTATGTCTTCTGGTTGGTGCATTTATTCCATTTAAATTTAAGGTAATTATCAATATATATGATTCTATTACCATTCTTTAATTGTTTCAGTTTATTTTTGTTGATATTCTCCTTCTTTTGTGTTTCTCACCTAAAGAATTCCCTTTAAAACAGTTTGTAAAACTAATTTGTATGTGTGTGTGCTAAATCACTTCAGTCATGTAGTGCTGAATTCCCTTAACTTTGCTCATCTGTAAAGCTTCTGCTTTCTCCATCAAATCTAATTCAGTGTCTTGGGTGATGCCAGGACTTGATTCATTTCCTTTTACTTCGCTATTTAAGTCTGGCCTAAAACTCAACGTTCAAAAATTGAAGATCATGGCATCTGGTCCCATCACTTCATGGCAAATAGATAGGCGAACAATGGTAACAGTGAAAAACTTGATTTTCTAGGGCTCCAAAATCACTGCAGTTGGTGACTGCAACCATAAAATTAAAAGATATTTGTTCCTCAGAAGAAGATCTATGACAAATCTAGATGGCATATTAAAAATTAGAAATATCACTTTGATAAATGTCTGTATACTCAAAGCTACAGTTTTTCCCAGTAGTCATGCATGGACGTGAGAGTTGGAACATAAGGAAGGCTGAGCACTGAAAAATTGATGCCTTTGAACTGTAGTGTTGAAGAAAACTCATGAGAGTTCCTTGGACTGCAAGAAGAATAAAATCTCAATAAAGGAAATCAACCCTGAATATTCATTGGAAGGAATGAAGCTGAACGTGAAGCTCATTAGAGCGAAGAGATAACTCATTGGAAAACACTCTGGTGCTAGGAAATATAGAAAGGAGAAGGAGAAAGGGACAACAGAGAACAATATTTTTGGATGACATCACTGAGTCAATGGACATGAGTTTGGTCTTCAGGTGTTGTTGAAGAAGGCCTGGTGTGCTGTAGCCAATGGGTTTGCAAAGAGTTGAACGCAACTGAGCGACTGAACTGAAATATCTGATATGAGTATTGCTACTCTATACGATTTCCATTTCTGTGAAATACCGTCTCCCATCCCCTCACTTTCAGTCTGTGAGTGTCCATAGTTCTGAGCTGGGTCTCCTGTACACAACATATACATGAGTCATGAGTCTTTTTTTGATCCACACAGTCTATGTCTTCTGGTTGGTGCATTTATTCCATTTAAATTTAAGGTAATTATCAATATATATGATTCTATTACCATTCTTTAATTGTTTCAGTTTATTTTTGTTGATATTCTCCTTCTTTTGTGTTTCTCACCTAAAGAATTCCCTTTAAAACAGTTTGTAAAACTAATTTGTATGTGTGTGTGCTAAATCACTTCAGTCATGTAGTGCTGAATTCCCTTAACTTTGCTCATCTGTAAAGCTTCTGCTTTCTCCATCAAATCTAATTCAGTGTCTTGGGTGATGCCAGGACTTGCATTCAAGTGCTTGCCTTTGTTGAACTTCTCGCTATTTAATGCTCTCTAGTGTTGGGCATTCACTGGTATTGTAGGGTCTTGGAGTTAGTACTTTCTCCCTAAAACCCCTGGGCTTGTTGCCTGGAAAGGGAATGACGATTTCATGGCTGGTTTGTTATGGCCTTAAATGGTATTAAAACATATATACACAAATGAGAAACGGAAGGTGTACCTTTGACAAATGGCAATTAAAGTATCATGCAAATACTATCCAACATACTGGATTATACACACAAAGATATACAGCCATAACATAAGCCAAACAGTCCAGAAAACTACAGTACAATATGTTAGCATGCCGAGCAGAGAAATCCAAGAATGATATCCATCAGTTAAGAACCAAACTAACAAAAGTGCAAATTAGAGAATAATGCTGAAGTAGGGTCCCATTTGGGGATAAGGCAATGAAAGCAAAACAGACTAAGAAATATGGTGGGGAAATGGAAAAACAGAAAGGAAGGATAGAAAAGAAATATAGAATAATAATGCAAAGTTAAATACAAGGAGGTATAGATTTGTATGTATTAGAATTTAGTGCTGTAGGAAAAGAACATCAGAGAAAGCAAAGAAATAGCTGTAGAAGAAGTAATAAGGCATATAACAATTTTAAAAATTAAAACAGAGAGAAATGAATATAAAAACAAATCAAAAACAAATAAACAAGCAAAACCCCCACAGAACCACAAAACCACAAAAGGCCAATGTAGAATCAGAAGTATATAAGATATCTTTCTGCTCTTTCATCCTGGTTAACTTTATGTAATATAATTTTTGTTTTAGCTGCTGCAATAGTGTAGTTCTTCTTCATTCTTCTGTCTTCCCTCTGATGGAGGAGACTAAGGGACTTGTGTAAGCTTTCTGATGGGAGGGACTGGTGGTGGGAAATATAGGCCTTGCTCTGGTGGGCAGGGCCTTCCTCAGTAAACTTTTAAACAATTAACTGCTGATGTGCTCCCTTACTGGCAGTTGTTTGGCCTGAGATGACCCAGCCCTGGGATCTACAGGTCTATGGTAGGTCAATGGTGAACTCCAAGAGAGGTTACACAGAAACGAGCCTTCCCAGACAACTGCTGGCAGTGCCTCCATTCCTATGGTGGGCCCTGGCTGTACCACAACTCCATAGGAGCCCCTCCAACACTAGCAGGTAATTTTGGCTCAGTCTCCTATGGGGTCACTTCTCCTTTCCTCTGGGTCTTGGTGTACACAAGGTTTTGTTCCTGCCCTCTAAAACTGGAGTCTCTTTTTCTCTCAGTCCTGTGGAAGTCAGGCAATCAAATCTTGCTAGCCTTCAAAGCCAGATTCTCTGGGAATTCCTTATGTTTCCAGAGTCCTAGCCTGGGAAGACTGATGAAGGGTTCAGAACCTTCACAATTGTGGTAAAATTGCTTTCATATTATTGTTCTCCAGTTTATAGGTCACACATCTGGCAGGTATAGGATTTGATTTCATTGTGATTGCACCCCTTCTACCATCTTGCCACAGCTTCTTCTTTATCTTGGATATGGGTTATCTGTTTTTGGTGAGTTCCAGCATCTTCCTGTGGATGGTTGTTCAATAACTAGTTGCAATTTTGGCATTCTTGCATGAGTGCACATCCTACATACCCTGTCTGTTGAAACACTCCATCCATCAGTGATTCCAGAGCATTGCACTTAAAAATCAATACAACACTTTCTTTAACATTGAAAAACTACAAACTTACCTGTTGGAAAATTCATATAAAAGGGAAAATATCCTTAGCTTCAAGAATAATTTTTCAGTAAGATATCTATGCCTAGAATCATATTCATACATGGAGTCATTTTAAGTAAAAATTATAATAAAATATTATATTTTTGCTACCTCAAAATGCATTTATAATTTCAATGAAAATTTATAGCTTAATTTCTTTGTTATTCATTCAATAAAAAAGTATTACAAGTTCTATTTGCAAGGAGAACTTAAATAAATAGGAATAAACAGTAGTAATCACCAAATATGGAATTTGCTAAATGCCAGTATTCATATACTTATAATAAAGCCCTCTAGGTAAGTGATCTTGAAATTAGTTAGAATATGCACAATTGTCTTATAAACATCCTTGAATTTTGCTGAGTGTTCCTTTCACCTCAGTTTTTTTCCTCCTGACTCACACATTTTTTTTAATTCAAGCATGTGAATGTAAAGACCATGGTCCAGTGTAGAAAAACTCTCTCAATATGTTCCTCACTTACAGGCTAATAAAAGTAGCTAATTTACGCTCCTACATGCCTTCCTAAAGTTCTGTGTGTTCACACTTTCAGAAATTGAGGCTATATTTATACCCATAGATAACATTTATTTTTTGATAGTATTTTTTTTGCATACAAAAGCAAATGTTAGTTGTAAAATTCATTTTAAAATGCAATCAGGCACAAAAAGGAAATTTGAAACTACTCAAAATTCCATTGCCAGAGATAACAAATTTAAAAATTTTGCAGGATATGCTTCTAGTAATATTGTGATAAATTATAGTCAAACTCTGTATAATAATGTAAACTGATTTTAAAAATAATATGATTTTGATATATATACATGCTTTTAGACAGATGTATCTCTATAAAAACAAGATTAATGATAGTATAAAATTTCAATATTTACCAAGTTCCTTTTTATAAGATGTCAAAAACAATCCCAATTTCAATATTAGGAAAATAATTAAAACTTTCTTGTAGGCAAATATTTTCACATATCCATGAAAAAATTATTAGGATAAAAGTTACAAATAAGGAACCTCTTGTGCAAATGCTGTAAACATTAATTTTTAAATATAATAACAATTTATGTTTGTATCATTTAAAGTTATTGGATTCAATGTTATTATCCATAAATAACACAGGAAAGTAGTTCAACAAAACTCAGTTGGTAGATTTGGATTTTTCTGATTTTGTTTTTTTTTTTTTGATTTGTTTATTTTATTGATTTTCACATGATATAGTTTAGCTGAGCATAAATTGTAAGATGCCACTATTTTTTCCTAGTATTTTCAGAGTCAATAAAGTTGTCTTTCTTTATAATTGCTTAGTTATTTCCCACTGATCAATTTTACCAATTGTTTTAATGCTCAGGAGATTGATTCCAGTTTGGTTAGATGCAAACTCCAGTTTCTTTTCTTGATGCTATTTCTTTACTGTGTATATGGGATGCCTGTATTTACTTATTCCTATCTTTATTCTGTTATAAAAATGTGAAATTATATCACTTTGCATTTATCTTTCCCTTATGTTCTCTGTTCTGTTTCTGGAAAAATTAGACATATTTTATTTCTTTAGAGGCTTGTGATACACTATGGGTAATTGTTTCACATTCATCTTGCTGTTTATTGATTCTATTTTCATTTCTTTAAAATATATATGTTGCTTTATATTTTAGTTATTTTTCAACTCAGAAAGTTCTATTATTTTTTCAAATTTCCCTGGTCTCTTTTGTGCTCACCTGTTTTGAATCATCTTTGCTGTCTTTAATGACTTTACACATGTTTGTTTACATTCTTTTATCTGATATTCTACTCATCTGAAAGGAACAATCTGATCTTGAATCCTACAGTGATCTCAAAATTGGACTGAGTCAAACTCATTTCATTCTCAGTTGCCATCACCAAACTGGTTTCACAAAGTTTTCCAATGGGTACTACTTATTGTGCTCTTTTCAGTTTTGTTTCACACTGTGGTTCCTTCTGTATAAATGATGACAAGTCTGTGTCTTTAGCTTTTAGCAGTATTTTACTACCTGATAATTATTTTGAAGTTGATCAAGAAAGGAGAATTCGGTCCACAAGATTTACCCATTTTTTTGGGCCCGTCTTTTGCAGAGAAGGAGGACACCACTTGACATTGGCGAGACTGTATAAATTCCATGTCAGGGTTCCATTTCAGGGCTGCCTTAAGCTATATGAGGCAAGTCCATGGAATCACAAAGCTAGGTTCCATAGTCACTTCATACAGGTTTGTATACGTTTCAAGCACATTGTGCTCACACAGTAGCATAATGTAGGTTTAGTAAAGTAAAGTAGAAAATGTGTGTTGAGAGGACAGATGAACAGGAGCTCTGAGTTTCCTCACCTTGTCTTTTTCACATGATATAGTTTATGCTATTTCCTCAGTATTTTCAGAGTCAATAAAGTTGTCTTTCTTTATAATTGCTTAGTTATTTCCCACTGATCAATTTTACCAATTGTTTTAATGCTCAGGAGATTGATTCCAGTTTGGTTAGATGCAAACTCCAGTTTCTTTTCTTGATGCTATTTCTTTACTGTGTATATGGGATGCCTGTATTTACTTATTCCTATCTTTATTCTGTTATAAAAATGTGAAATTATATCACTTTGCATTTATCTTTCCCTTATGTTCTCTGTTCTGTTTCTGGAAAAATTAGACATATTTTATTTCTTTAGAGGCTTGTGATACACTATGGGTAATTGTTTCACATTCATCTTGCTGTTTATTGATTCTATTTTCATTTCTTTAAAATATATATGTTGCTTTATATTTTAGTTATTTTTCAACTCAGAAAGTTCTATTATTTTTTCAAATTTCCCTGGTCTCTTTTGTGCTCACCTGTTTTGAATCATCTTTGCTGTCTTTAATGACTTTACACATGTTTGTTTACATTCTTTTATCTGATATTCTACTCATCTGAAAGGAACAATCTGATCTTGAATCCTACAGTGATCTCAAAATTGGACTGAGTCAAACTCATTTCATTCTCAGTTGCCATCACCAAACTGGTTTCACAAAGTTTTCCAATGGGTACTACTTATTGTGCTCTTTTCAGTTTTGTTTCACACTGTGGTTCCTTCTGTATAAATGATGACAAGTCTGTGTCTTTAGCTTTTAGCAGTATTTTACTACCTGATAATTATTTTGAAGTTGATCAAGAAAGGAGAATTCGGTCCACAAGATTTACCCATTTTTTTGGCCAGTCTTTTTGCAGAGAAGGAGGACACCACTTGACATTGGCGAGACTGTATAAATTCCATGTCAGGGTTCCATTTCAGGGCTGCCTTAAGCTATATGAGGCAAGTCCATGGAATCACAAAGCTAGGTTCCATAGTCACTTCATACAGGTTTGTATACGTTTCAAGCACATTGTGCTCACACAGTAGCATAATGTAGGTTTAGTAAAGTAAAGTAGAAAATGTGTGTTGAGAGGACAGATGAACAGGAGCTCTGAGTTTCCTCACCTTGTCTTGAAGATTTCAGACGAGCCTCCATTATGATAGATGATGCTAGAGAGCTTACCGAATGGTGTCAGACTCTTGATCTCCAAAAGAGAAGATTTCTCACTGGAATCAAAAAAACTTGGCTTTGGTCACTCAGAGCTTCATGCAGTAAAAAGTTTATTAAAGAAAAAAGCAATAAAGAAAGCTTCCAGGAAAGGCCCTGGAAGGGGGATAGAAAAGTACCTCTAGAAGCCAGTTTAAACAAGGTATTTTGTACTTTACAGTTGGTTATTAACTCTAGATCAAAAGAATATTTTAAGGTTGCAAAAGGGTTCACTAGATCCACAGCCACCACAATAACATAGGATTAACCACAGGATGGTCTCCTGCTGTCAAGACAACATGAGACATTCCAATGCAAAATAGTTTGCCTCCATAAGACAATAAACTTAATTTCAGAGTAGATCTTTATCAGGGCAAACATTTTAGGCTAGACAATGTTTGTCCCCCCTCCTCCTCCTCCTTGGAAACTGCTGGCCTCCTTACCAAGTCTGCCTGTTCACCCCTTTTATTCAGGACTGATTTCCTTTAGAATTGAATGGTCTGATCCTCTCGCTGTCGTACAGAGTATCGAGAGTCTCCCCTAGCACAATTCAAATGCATTCATTCTTTGGTGTTCAGCCTCTTTTATGATCCAACTCTCACATCCATCCATGACTATTAGAAAAAAAATATATAGTTTTGACACTATGGACATTTGTCAACAAAGTGATGTCTCTAGTTTTAATACACTGTCTAAGTATGTCATATCTTTCCTTCCAAAGAGCAAACATCTTTTACTTTCATGGCTGCAGTCACCATCTGCAGAGATTTTGCAGCCGAAGAAAATAAAATCTGCCACTGCTTTCATTTTATGCCCTTCTATTTGCCATTAAGTGATGGAACCACATGCCATAATTTTAGTTCTTTGAATACTGAGTTTCAAACCAGCTTTTCCAGTCTCCTCATTCACCCTCATTAAGAGACTCTTTAGTTCATCTTCTTCTTTTGCCATGTGTCTATTGGAGGTTATTAAAATTTCTCCCAGGAATTTTGTTACCAGGACGTGTTTCATCCAGCCCAGCATTTCATATGATGCACTTTGAATATAAGCTAAATAAACAGGGTACCAATATGCACCACTGATGTACTCCTTTCCCAAATTTGACCTTATACATTGTTCCATGTCCAGTTCTAAATGCTGCCAAAGAGAAGATTTCTCACTGGAATCAAAAAAACTTGGCTTTGGTCACTCAGAGCTTCATGCAGTAAAAAGTTTATTAAAGAAAAAAGCAATAAAGAAAGCTTCCAGGAAAGGCCCTGGAAGGGGGATAGAAAAGTACCTCTAGAAGCCAGTTTAAACAAGGTATTTTGTACTTTACAGTTGGTTATTAACTCTAGATCAAAAGAATATTTTAAGGTTGCAAAAGGGTTCACTAGATCCACAGCCACCACAATAACATAGGATTAACCACAGGATGGTCTCCTGCTGTCAAGACAACATGAGACATTCCAATGCAAAATAGTTTGCCTCCATAAGACAATAAACTTAATTTCAGAGTAGATCTTTATCATAACAAACATTTTAGGCTAGAAAATGTTTGCTCCCCATCCTCCTCCTTGGAAACTGCTGGCCTCCTTACCAAGTCTGCCTGTTCACCCCTTTTATTCAGGACTGATTTCCTTTAGAATTGAATGGTCTGATCCTCTCGCTGTCGTACAGAGTATCGAGAGTCTCCCCTAGCACAATTCAAATGCATTCATTCTTTGGTGTTCAGCCTCTTTTATGATCCAACTCTCACATCCATCCATGACTATTAGAAAAAAAATATATAGTTTTGACACTATGGACATTTGTCAACAAAGTGATGTCTCTAGTTTTAATACACTGTCTAAGTATGTCATATCTTTCCTTCCAAAGAGCAAACATCTTTTACTTTCATGGCTGCAGTCACCATCTGCAGAGATTTTGCAGCCGAAGAAAATAAAATCTGCCACTGCTTTCATTTTATGCCCTTCTATTTGCCATTAAGTGATGGAACCACATGCCATAATTTTAGTTCTTTGAATACTGAGTTTCAAACCAGCTTTTCCAGTCTCCTCATTCACCCTCATTAAGAGACTCTTTAGTTCATCTTCTTCTTTTGCCATGTGTCTATTGGAGGTTATTAAAATTTCTCCCAGGAATTTTGTTACCAGGACGTGTTTCATCCAGCCCAGCATTTCATATGATGCACTTTGAATATAAGCTAAATAAACAGGGTACCAATATGCACCACTGATGTACTCCTTTCCCAAATTTGACCTTATACATTGTTCCATGTCCAGTTCTAAATGCTGTTTCTTGACTTGCATACAGGTTCATCAGGAAGCAGGTAAGGTAGTGTGGTATTCCCATCTCTATAAGAAGTTTCCAGGGTGCTGTGATCCACACAAAGGACTTAGTGTAGTCAATGAAGCAAAAGTAGATGTTTTCTCTGGACCTGCCTTGCTTTTTCTATGATCCAACAGATTTTTCTGAATTTTATCTCTAATTCCTTTGCCTTTTCTAAACCCAGCTTGTACATCTGGAAATTCTCAGTTCATGTACTGTTGAAGTGTACCTTGAAGGATTTTGAACATTAACTTGCTCGCATGTGAAATGAGTGCAGCTCTGAGATAGTGTAATCATTCTTTGGCATTGTCCTTCTTTGGTTTTGGAATGTAAACTGACCTTTTTCAGTCTTGTGGCCACTGCTGAGTTTTCCAAATTTGCTGGCATACTGAGTATAGCACTCTACCATTATCATCTTTTAGGATTTGAAATATCTCAGCTGAAATTCCATCACCTCCACTAGCTTTGATTGTAGCAATACTTCCTAAGGTCCACTTGACTTCACTGTTCAAGATGTCTGGCTCTAGATGAATGATCACAGCATTGGTTATCCAGGTCATTAAGACATTTATTTGCACAGTTCTTCTGTGTATTTTTTTCTACTTCTTCTTTATATCTTCTGCTTCTGTTAGGTACATACCATTTCATTCTTTCATTGTGCCCGTTTTTGCATCAAACATTCCCTTGGCGTCTCTACTATTCTTGAAGAGATCTCTAGTCATTCCTATTTTATTGTTTTCCTCTATTTCTGTGCATTGTTCACTTAAGAAGCCTTTCTTATGTCTGTTTGCTCTTCTTTGGAACTCTGCATTCAGATTGGTATTTCTTTCCTTTTCTCCTTTGCCTTTATTTCTCTTCCTTGCTCATGTGTTTGTAAAGTCTCCTCAGACAACCACTTTGTCTTCTTGCAGATCTTTTTCTTTGAGACAGTTTTTATCGCTGCCTCCTGTACTATATTACAAACTTCTGTACATAATTCTTCAGGCACTCTCTCTACCAGATTCAACTCCACTGAATCTAATCATCACCTCCACTGTATAATCTTTGAGGATTTCATTTAGTTAATACCTGAATGGCCTATTTGTTTTCACTTTTCTTCAACTTAAGTCTTATATTTGCAATAAGTAGCTCATTATCTGAGCCACCAGGTCTTGTTTTTGCTGACTGTATAGTGCTTCTCCGTCTTTGGCTTCAGAGAACATAATTTACCTGATTTCAGTATTGCCCATCTGGTGATATCCATGTGTAGAATTGTCTCTTTCTTATGATGTTGGAAGAGGGTGCTTTTTATGACCAATGTGTCTTGACAAACTCGGTTAGCTTTTCCTTGCTTCATTTTGTACTCCAGGGTGAACTTGCTTGTTATTTGTAGTAGGTCTTTTCTTGTTACTTTTGCATTCTAATCCCCATATGATGAAAAGGATATCTTCTTTGATATTAATTCTAGAAGCCTTAAGTCTTCATAAAATTGGTAAACTTCAGCTTCTTCAGCAGTAGTGATTGGGATATAGCCTTTAATTCAGGTGATATTGAATGTTTTGCCTTGGAAAAGAACCAAGATCATTCTGCCATGTTTGAAAGTGCTTCCAAGTATTGGATTTCAGATTTGTTTGTTAACTCTGAGGGAAACTCCATTTCTTCTTAAGGATTCTTGCCCATAGTAGTAAATATAATGGTCATCTGAATTAAACTTGCACATTTCCATTCATTTTAGTTCAACAGTTCCTAAGATGTCAATGTTAAATATTGTTATCTCCCACATGGCCACGTCAAATTTATTTGATTTACAAATTTAACATCCCATATTTATATACAATACTATTCTAATAACATCAAACTTTATTGTTCACTTAAGAAGCCTTTCTTATGTCTGTTTGCTCTTCTTTGGAACTCTGCATTCAGATTGGTATTTCTTTCCTTTTCTCCTTTGCCTTTATTTCTCTTCCTTGCTCATGTGTTTGTAAAGTCTCCTCAGACAACCACTTTGTCTTCTTGCAGATCTTTTTCTTTGAGACAGTTTTTATCGCTGCCTCCTGTACTATATTACAAACTTCTGTACATAATTCTTCAGGCACTCTCTCTACCAGATTCAACTCCACTGAATCTAATCATCACCTCCACTGTATAATCTTTGAGGATTTCATTTAGTTAATACCTGAATGGCCTATTTGTTTTCACTTTTCTTCAACTTAAGTCTTATATTTGCAATAAGTAGCTCATTATCTGAGCCACCAGGTCTTGTTTTGCTGACTGTATAGTGCTTCTCCGTCTTTGGCTTCAGAGAACATAATTTACCTGATTTCAGTATTGCCCATCTGGTGATATCCATGTGTAGAATTGTCTCTTTCTTATGATGTTGGAAGAGGGTGCTTTTTATGACCAATGTGTCTTGACAAACTCGGTTAGCTTTTCCTTGCTTCATTTTGTACTCCAGGGTGAACTTGCTTGTTATTTGTAGTAGGTCTTTTCTTGTTACTTTTGCATTCTAATCCCCATATGATGAAAAGGATATCTTCTTTGATATTAATTCTAGAAGCCTTAAGTCTTCATAAAATTGGTAAACTTCAGCTTCTTCAGCAGTAGTGATTGGGATATAGCCTTTAATTCAGGTGATATTGAATGTTTTGCCTTGGAAAAGAACCAAGATCATTCTGCCATGTTTGAAAGTGCTTCCAAGTATTGGATTTCAGATTTGTTTGTTAACTCTGAGGGAAACTCCATTTCTTCTTAAGGATTCTTGCCCATAGTAGTAAATATAATGGTCATCTGAATTAAACTTGCACATTTCCATTCATTTTAGTTCAACAGTTCCTAAGATGTCAATGTTAAATATTGTTATCTCCCACATGGCCACGTCAAATTTATTTGATTTACAAATTTAACATCCCATATTTATATACAATACTATTCTAATAACATCAAACTTTACTTTCACCATAGATTCACCCACCACCAATCATCATTTCTACTTGGTACAGCCTCTTCATTCTTTCTGGAGTTAGTAATTGCGTCCTGCTCTTCCCCAGTCACATACTGGACACCTTCCGAGCTGAGGGGCTAATTTTCCAGTTTCATATCTTTTTGCCTTTTCAAACTATCCATGGATTTTTTCAGCTAAGAATACTGGAATAGGTTGCATTTGGAATATGTTCTGTCAGAACACGTCTCTATGACTCCTTTGTTTTCAGTGGCCCTGCCTAGGTACGGCTACTGTCTTTATTGAGCTATGCAAGTCCCTTTGCCATGACAAGCTTGTGACCCATGAAGGAGGGCATAGACAATACATGGATGTCTATGTCCCAATGCAACTTTATTTATAAAAAGCAGACAGGGATTGGTTTGTCACACCAGCCATAGTTTGCTGACCCCTATTATGTAATACTACAGAAATTCCACTGGAAAGCCTTCCCTCTGCATTTAGAGTTTCCTGAGTAAGCCTAAAAATTCCAGAATTTCATATTGTTTCTAGCTCTTATTCCACTTTTTCCTGTGCCCAAAATATTACTAAAACATTTTTGATTCAGAGCTAACATTATTTGCCACCATCCTTGCCAAGTATTACCTTCCATTGATCATTAAAAAATAACTTTATATCATAGAACATTTAAATATGTGCTAAAATCCTCATCTTAGAATGTATTTCACTTTGGTCTAGCCAGAAAAACATACTTCAAACAGAAGAATTCAGTTTAACTTGATGTTGGAAGATTGAAAATTTGAAAAGTGACCCAGAAATTCATAACCACCTAAAGCAGCAGTCACCCCTAGAGCTGGAGAAAAAAGTTGAAACACATGACATTAACCAAATCTAGGAGAAGCAGGATGGATATCCACTAGTGCAGAGCTTTGATTGAAGTAGAAGGGAAGTCATGGGGAGCAACACTGAAGCAATGCTTACTTGTGCTTCTGAAGAAAGAGAAAGGCTTGACTGGTACTTAGACCACATAATCAGTGCAAGGTTACCTGCAGTGTGCCTAGTACTAACTGCCAAAAAACATAGGAAACTTCAGGTTTGAGGGCTGAAAGAAACTGAAAGCTGGAGACAGTTGTCATCTGCCACTGGAACAATATATTAATAGACAGAAGATACTAGAATATCAGAAAGAAATCCCTTTACATTTACTGTAATCTCTACTTCAATTCTGCCATTAGCATGATCTAATAGAATGTCAGCAGACTTAGGAAATTTAGATAGTATATTTGCAGAATCATATAAAGGAGGCTCTTGGCCAGAATAAACTAGATTTAGATATCTTTGCCTCAAAGTTTTAGATTGCTTGGGTATAGGGTAGGGACATAATACTGTCATATTTAGAAATATTGTTTATCATAATATGTACAAATTTTTTTCAAAACTTTGCTATTAGGCTAACAGTATTGCTTAATTTTGGTTTTTTTTTTGTCTAATTTCATCCTCCCTATTGTACACAGAGTACATTTTTAGATAAGCCAAGTTTCCTATAAAAGAACTTTTGATATGAAGACCATCAAGGTTCCTGAGACTTTAAGGATATAAGTATATATAAATACATATATGTATAGATGTGCCCACTGGCTCAGCGGTAAAGAATCTGCTTGCAATTCAGAAGTCCGAGCTGGGTCGGAAAACGCCTGGTGGAGGGCTTGCAAAACTTTTTGATTCAGCGCTAACATTATTTGCCACCATCCTTGCCAAGTATTACCTTCCATTGATCATTAAAAAATAACTTTATATCATAGAACATTTAAATATGTGCTAAAATCCTCATCTTAGAATGTATTTCACTTTGGTCTAGCCAGAAAAACATACTTCAAACAGAAGAATTCAGTTTAACTTGATGTTGGAAGATTGAAAATTTGAAAAGTGACCCAGAAATTCATAACCACCTAAAGCAGCAGTCACCCCTAGAGCTGGAGAAAAAAGTTGAAACACATGACATTAACCAAATCTAGGAGAAGCAGGATGGATATCCACTAGTGCAGAGCTTTGATTGAAGTAGAAGGGAAGTCATGGGGAGCAACACTGAAGCAATGCTTACTTGTGCTTCTGAAGAAAGAGAAAGGCTTGACTGGTACTTAGACCACATAATCAGTGCAAGGTTACCTGCAGTGTGCCTAGTACTAACTGCCAAAAAAAACATAGGAAACTTCAGGTTTGAGGGCTGAAAGAAACTGAAAGCTGGAGACAGTTGTCATCTGCCACTGGAACAATATATTAATAGACAGAAGATACTAGAATATCAGAAAGAAATCCCTTTACATTTACTGTAATCTCTACTTCAATTCTGCCATTAGCATGATCTAATAGAATGTCAGCAGACTTAGGAAATTTAGATAGTATATTTGCAGAATCATATAAAGGAGGCTCTTGGCCAGAATAAACTAGATTTAGATATCTTTGCCTCAAAGTTTTAGATTGCTTGGGTATAGGGTAGGGACATAATACTGTCATATTTAGAAATATTGTTTATCATAATATGTACAAATTTTTTTCAAAACTTTGCTATTAGGCTAACAGTATTGCTTAATTTTGATTTTTTTTTTTTTGTCTAATTTCATCCTCCCTATTGTACACAGAGTACATTTTTAGATAAGCCAAGTTTCCTATAAAAGAACTTTTGATATGAAGACCATCAAGGTTCCTGAGACTTTAAGGATATAAGTATATATAAATACATATATGTATAGATGTGCCCACTGGCTCAGCGGTAAAGAATCTGCTTGCAATTCAGAAGTCCGAGCTTCAGTCTCTGGGTCGGAAAACGCCTGGTGGAGGGCTTGGCAACCCACTGTAGCATTCTTGCCTGGAGAATCCTATGGACATAGAAGTCTAGTGGGCCACAGTCTATAGAGATGCAGAGTCAAACATGATTAAAGCAACTGAGCTTGCATGTGTGTGTATATATATGTATATATATGTGTATATATATATATATATATACACACATACACACATATATATGTACACACACACACACACACACACATATATATATATATATATATACATACACACACATGGCAATATATATATATATATATATATATGTGCGTGTATTACTATAGCTTTTAAAGATATTTTTGCTATATATTATATCTTGCTGTATATTGTATCTTCTATACAATATCTATATTACCTAATTACTGCAGATTGTTATACTAAATATATATATTACTATATATATATATATTTATTACTAAATATATATAGTGTATGGTTGCATAAAGACACACATATGTATACCTATTTCTTAAAAAGCAAATACTTTATTTACCTATAGTCAAGATTGTTTCACTCATTTGTTTAAATATATTTCAATGTATTAATTGATAATAGCATTCTGTTAAATCCTAAGGGAATCCAAAATATTATTTTTAAACTTGAAATAATAAAATGCCTAAATAGTAACATTAGTTGAAAAAATCAGAGTCTAAAAGAATCACTTTTAGTAAAAGTTCAAAACAATTCCTAAATAATTTCTTACAAGTACCCAGTGATGGCAATATTTTAAACTATCATATTATTATTCATTTAATAAAATAAACAATAAAATAATTCCATGATATCTGGTACCCAGTCCATAGTCTCATTTTCTCGGTTACCTCAATGTTTTTTTTTATTTTTCTTTTTGGATTTTTTATTTTATATTAGAATATAGTTATTTACAGTGTTGTATTTTAGGGGTACAGTGACCTGATTGAATTATGCAAATATATATATATCCTTTTTTGGAATTTTTTCCCATGGAGGTAATTACAGAGTGTTGAGTTCCCTGAATATAGTAGGTCCTTTTTGTTTAATCTATTTCATATACATTACTGTGTATATGTTACTCCCAATCTCCTAACTTCTCCTTCCCCACTACCTACCTTTTGTCTTTGGAAGCCATAATTTTCTTTTCCATGTCTGTGGGTCTGTTTCTGTTGTGTAAATGAGTTCATTTGTATGGAATTTTAGATTCTACCTATAAGTGATGCCATAGGCTATCTGTTGTTCTCTTTGACTTAGTTCGCTTAGTAGGATCATCTGGAGGTCCATCCATGCTGCTAAAATGGCATTACTTCATTATTTTCTATAGCCAAGTCATATTCCATTGAATATATGTACCACACATCTTATTTATCCATTGATCTGTCGGTGGACCTTTTGGTGGCATGTTGGCTATTGTAAATAGTGCTATGGTGGACGTTGAGGTGAATTTATCTCTGGGAATTTGTTCTGTGAAAGTTTTCTCTTTGGTTATAAAACTAACAGATAAGTTGTTGTTGTTGTTTAGTTTCTGTATCATGTCCTACTCTTTTAGAACACCATGGATTGTAGCTTTCCGGACTCCTTTGTCCATGGAATTTCTGAGACAAGAATACTGGAGTAGGTTGCCATTTCTGTTTCTATGATTACCTCAATGTTGTTTATTTTTTTAATATTTTATTTATTTTAAACCAAGCACAGCTTCCCATTGCATCTGAATATTGCATCTCTTAAGTGGTTTTAAGAGACTCTGTTTTTGAAATTTTATGACAGTCACCATTAAAGAAGCCAGACTATGTGTCCTATAAAATGCACCAGGTGCATTTGAATTTGGTTGATTGATTCCCAGTGGTGAGACTGGACTTGACCTTCTATCCCTGCTTTTTCTTATAAACCAGAATTAAAACTAAAGGTAAATTCAACTCAACAACAATGCTTTTGCACCAAGAACACTTCATGTGTGATGTGTATTTTCTACTGCATTATGTTTAATTTTACAATATTAGTAATTGGAAATGTCCAGTGTGAAGTGTAGATTTTAGAAAATTATGTCAGGGTATTGTGTCATCTGATAAAGTACTTTATGGTAGAAAATAAATTCTTAACCCAAGTTAACATAAATTCCTGAAGAAGTGATGTATAATCCCTCTTTTATCATAGTCAACATTATTAACACAAATGTGTCAAAGAGTGCAATGAGACTGACAGAAGGTTAATGTATAAATGATACAGAAATGTCAGAAAATTCATTGTATGTTTAGTAAAAGGAATAAAGTAACTCTAGTAGATGAAAGAAAATCAATGGGTAGCTTAAGGAAAGAGAAGAATAATTTGTGGTAAATGGCAAATTCTGTTTATAGAACAATTAAGTTACTGTCTTCAGAAAGTTGCATATCTTTATTTCTGCACTGCACATTCATAAAAAATGCATCAATGATTGTAATAATATATTATTTTATTTTAAGTTATGTTCAAAGAAATATTGAATTTAAATAAATTTTGTCATACTAAAATACTTGAAATATTATTCAGATTCCTTAGCCTTCCCATAACCTTGTTATCTCTGTTATTCAATCCAAACCATTATTTCTTCAAATTCTTGACATAAACAAACATTTACATGTTGATATGATTGCCATAGTTATTGGTTAACATTCATTATACAATGATTTATGATATGTAGAAAGCATTAAGAAATAATTTATTTTTTTAATTTATTTCTTTATTTTAAATGTTTTACAGAGTTTTGTTGTTCACAGACATGCATGTTCCCAGATCAGTCATATGCATATCCCTGGCTCCCTATTCTCTCACAGGCCCCCCCATGCCACTGCTCGAGGCCGTCACACCAAGCCATTGTAAGTACTCCTATTCCCTTAGCGCAAAGACAGTCGCTATCTTTTCCACACATGATAGTATAGGTTTCCATGTTACTCCCTCTATGCCTCACACCCACTGTTCATTCCCCACAATGTCCACATGTCTATTCTCTGTCTGTTATTCCATGGGTTCACTGCATGTGTTATCATTACCCTTTTACTAGATTTCATATACATGTATTAGTATATTGTGCTTGTCTTTCTCTTTTTGAATTACTTAATATTTTAGGATAGGTTCTAGATCCAACCAACTCATTAGGACTGATTCTTCTGCATTTCTTTTAACAGCTGAGTAGTATTCCATTGTACATATGTGCCAGGGCTTCTGTATCCATTCATTCATCGATGGACATCTAGGTTGCTTTCATGTTATACCTATTGTACAGAGAGCTGTAATGAACATTAGAGTACAGGTGTTTCTTTCAGTCTTAATTTCATCAGGGTATAAGCCTAAGAGTGGGATTGCTGGGTCGTATGGTGCTTCTATTTTTAGTTTTTAAAGGAATCTCCATACTGTTTTCCAGAGAGGCTGTATCAATTTCCATTCCCACCAGCAATGCAAGAGGGTTTTTTTTCCCTTTCTTCTGCTTTAATCTCATATCTTTATTTCTGCACTGCACATTCATAAAAAATGCATCAATGATTGTAATAATATATTATTTTATTTTAAGTTATGTTCAAAGAAATATTGAATTTAAATAAATTTTGTCATACTAAAATACTTGAAATATTATTCAGATTCCTTAGCCTTCCCATAACCTTGTTATCTCTGTTATTCAATCCAAACCATTATTTCTTCAAATTCTTGACATAAACAAACATTTACATGTTGATATGATTGCCATAGTTATTGGTTAACATTCATTATACAATGATTTATGATATGTAGAAAGCATTAAGAAATAATTTATTTTTTTAATTTATTTCTTTATTTTAAATGTTTTACAGAGTTTTGTTGTTCACAGACATGCATGTTCCCAGATCAGTCATATGCATATCCCTGGCTCCCTATTCTCTCACAGGCCCCCATGCCACTGCTCGAGGCCGTCACACCAAGCCATTGTAAGTACTCCTATTCCCTTAGCGCAAAGACAGTCGCTATCTTTTCCACACATGATAGTATAGGTTTCCATGTTACTCCCTCTATGCCTCACACCCACTGTTCATTCCCCACAATGTCCACATGTCTATTCTCTGTCTGTTATTCCATGGGTTCACTGCATGTGTTATCATTACCCTTTTACTAGATTTCATATACATGTATTAGTATATTGTGCTTGTCTTTCTCTTTTTGAATTACTTAATATTTTAGGATAGGTTCTAGATCCAACCAACTCATTAGGACTGATTCTTCTGCATTTCTTTTAACAGCTGAGTAGTATTCCATTGTACATATGTGCCAGGGCTTCTGTATCCATTCATTCATCGATGGACATCTAGGTTGCTTTCATGTTATACCTATTGTACAGAGAGCTGTAATGAACATTAGAGTACAGGTGTTTCTTTCAGTCTTAATTTCATCAGGGTATAAGCCTAAGAGTGGGATTGCTGGGTCGTATGGTGCTTCTATTTTTAGTTTTTAAAGGAATCTCCATACTGTTTTCCAGAGAGGCTGTATCAATTTCCATTCCCACCAGCAATGCAAGAGGGTTCCCTTTTCTCTGCACCCTCTCCAGCATTCATTGTCTGTAGATTTCTTGATGATGGCCATTCTGACAGGTGTGAGGTGATATCTCATTGTAGTTTTGATTTGCATTTCCCTAATAATAAGGGAGCTTGAGCATTGTTTCATGTGCTTTTTGGCCATCTGCATGCCCTCTTTGGTGAGGTGTCTCTTTAGGTGTTCTTCCCATTTTTTGATTGGGTTGTTCATTTTTCCAGTGCTAAGTTGTCTGAGTGGCTTGTAGATTTTGGAGATTAATTTTTTGTCTGTTGTTTCATTTGCTATGATTTTCTCCCATTCTTCTGTGAGCTGTTTGTTCAGCTTTTTTTGTAATTTCTTTTGCTGTACAAAAGCTTTTAAGTTTCATTAGGTCCCACATGTTCATTTTTGCTTTTAGTTCAGCTATTCCAGTAGGTGGGTAGGAGAAGATCTTGCTTTGATATATGTCCTTGAGTGTTCGCCTAGATTCTCCTCTAAGAGTTTGATGGTCTCTGGTCTTACATTTAGGGCTTTAATCCATTTTGAGTTGATCTTTGTATACGGTGTCAGGGAACGTTCCAACTTCATTTTTTTTTGCATGTAGCTGTCCAATTTTCCCAGCACCACTTGTTGAAAATTTGCTTTTGTCTCATTTTATATTTTCTCCTCCTTTGTCAAAAATGAGGTATCCATAGGTGCATGGGCCTATCTCTGGGTTCTCTATTTTGTTCCAATAGTCTGTATTTCTGTTTTTGTGCCACTACCATAGTGTCTTGATGACTGTTGCTTTGTAGTATGGTCTCACATTAGGGAGGCTGATTCCTCCAGTTCTGTTTTTCTTTCTCAGGATTGCTTTGGCTATTTGAGGTCTTTTGTGTTTCCATATGAACTGTGCTATTCTTTGGTCTAGTTCTGTGAAAAATGTAACTGCTAGTGTGATAGGGATCACATTGAATCAATGTGTAAGTGATATTTGGTAGTATGGTCATTTTCACAATATTGATTCTTATTACCCAGGAACATGGATTGTCTCTCCATCTGTTTCAGTCTTCTTTAATTTCTTTCATGAGTGTCTTGTAATTTTCTGTGTATAGTTCTTTTGTTTCTTTGGGTAGGTTTATTCCTAGGTATTTAATTCTTTTGGTTGCAATGGTGAACGGGATTGCCTCTTTGATTTCATTTTCTGATTTTTCATTGTTTGTATATAGAAATGCCAGTGATTTCTGTGTACCGATTTTGTATCCCAAAACTTTGCTCAATTCATTGATAAGCTCTAGGAGCTTTGTAATTGTGTCTTTGGGGTTTTCTAGGTATAATATTGTGTCATCTACAAAAAGAGAGAGCTTTATTTCTTCTTTTCCAGTCTGGATTACTTTTATTTCTTTCTCTTCTCTTATTTCTCTTGCTAGAACTTCCAGGACTACGTTGAATAATAGTGGTGAAAGTGTACACCCCTGTCTTGTTCCTGATCTTAGAGGAAATGCTCACAGTTTTTCACCATTGAGGATAATGTTCACTGTGGCCTTCTCATATATAGCTTTCCCTATGTTGAGATAGGTTCCTTCTATGACCATTTTTTGAAGAGCTTTTATCATAACTGGGTGCAGGATTTTGTGGAAGACTCTTTCTGCAGAAATCTATTGAGATGATCATGTGGTTTTTGTCTCTCAATTTGTTGATATGGTGTATCACATTGATTGATTTGTGGATATTGAAGAATCCTTGCATGCCTGGGATGAACCCAAGTTGATCATGGTGTATGAGCTTTTTGATATATTGTTCAATTCTGTTTGTTAGGATTTTGTTGAGGATCTTGGCATCTAAGTTCATCAGTGAAATTGGCCTATAATTTTCCTTTTTTGTGTTGTCTTTGCCTGGCTGTGATATCTCATAGAATGTGTTTGGAAGTGTTCCTTCTTGTGCAACTTTTTGAAAGAGCTTTAGAAGGACATGCATTAGCTCTTCTTTAAATGTTTGGTAGAATTCACCTGTGAAGCCTTCTGGCCCTGGGCTTTTATTTTTGGGTAGATTTTTAACCACAAATTCAATTTCTGAGCTTATGATTGGGATGTTCACAGTTTCTATGTGTTCCTGGTTCAGTCTTGTAATTTTCTGTGTATAGTTCTTTTGTTTCTTTGGGTAGGTTTATTCCTAGGTATTTAATTCTTTTGGTTGCAATGGTGAACGGGATTGCCTCTTTGATTTCATTTTCTGATTTTTCATTGTTTGTATATAGAAATGCCAGTGATTTCTGTGTACCGATTTTGTATCCCAAAACTTTGCTCAATTCATTGATAAGCTCTAGGAGCTTTGTAATTGTGTCTTTGGGGTTTTCTAGGTATAATATTGTGTCATCTACAAAAAGAGAGAGCTTTATTTCTTCTTTTCCAGTCTGGATTACTTTTATTTCTTTCTCTTCTCTTATTTCTCTTGCTAGAACTTCCAGGACTACGTTGAATAATAGTGGTGAAAGTGTACACCCCTGTCTTGTTCCTGATCTTAGAGGAAATGCTCACAGTTTTTCACCATTGAGGATAATGTTCACTGTGGCCTTCTCATATATAGCTTTCCCTATGTTGAGATAGGTTCCTTCTATGACCATTTTTTGAAGAGCTTTTATCATAACTGGGTGCAGGATTTTGTGGAAGACTCTTTCTGCAGAAATCTATTGAGATGATCATGTGGTTTTTGTCTCTCAATTTGTTGATATGGTGTATCACATTGATTGATTTGTGGATATTGAAGAATCCTTGCATGCCTGGGATGAACCCAAGTTGATCATGGTGTATGAGCTTTTTGATATATTGTTCAATTCTGTTTGTTAGGATTTTGTTGAGGATCTTGGCATCTAAGTTCATCAGTGAAATTGGCCTATAATTTTCCTTTTTTGTGTTGTCTTTGCCTGGCTGTGATATCTCATAGAATGTGTTTGGAAGTGTTCCTTCTTGTGCAACTTTTTGAAAGAGCTTTAGAAGGACATGCATTAGCTCTTCTTTAAATGTTTGGTAGAATTCACCTGTGAAGCCTTCTGGCCCTGGGCTTTTATTTTTGGGTAGATTTTTAACCACAAATTCAATTTCTGAGCTTATGATTGGGATGTTCACAGTTTCTATGTGTTCCTGGTTCAGTCTTGGGAGATTAATCATCTCCAAGAAATTGTCCATTTCTTCCAAGTTGTCTAGTTTGTTGCCATAGAGTTGTTCATAATAGTCTCTTAGAATCCTTTGGATTTCTGCATTATCTGTTGTAATCTCTACTTTTTTCGTTTTTGATTTTGTTGATCTGGTTCTTCTCTCTTTTTTTCTCGATGCGTCTCATCAGCGTTTGTCTATTTTGTTTACCTTTTCAAAGAACCAGCTTTTTGTTTTATTCATCTTTGCTATTGTTTCTTTCATTTCTCTTTCATTTATTTCTGCTGTGATCCTTATGATTTCTCTTCTTCTGCTGGTTTTGGGGTGTTTTTGTTCTTCTTTCTCCAGTTGTTTTAAGAATAGGGTTAGGTTGTCTGCTATTTTCCTAGTTTCTTGAGGTAGTATTGTATTGCTATAAATTTCCCTCTTAGAAATGCTTTTGCGGTATCACACATGTTTTGCACTGGCGAGTGTTTATTGTCATTTTCTTCTAGGAATTTTTTTATTTCTCCTTTGATTTGGTGAATAATGTTTGTTTTTTAAGTATATGTCATTTAATCTCCAAGTGTTTGTGTTTGTAGCGGTTTTTTTCCTGAAGTTGATCTCTAGTTTCATTGCATTGTGGTCTGAAGAGTGGTTGATATAATTTCAGTTTTCTTGAATTGACTGAGGTTTGATTTGTGGCCCAAGATGTGCTCTATTCTGGAGAATGTTCCATGAGCACTTGGAACATAACTGTGAGTCTATTATATTCATTGTTTTATTGTTAATTTAGAGCCATATTTTTAACTTTCCTAATATGTTTAATTAGCTTTTTCTTATTTATGTATCTTTAGTACATTGAGATTATTGAATATTATATGTATAATAATATATTTTTAAATTTGTTAAAAATTCTTCATAGCTTTTCATAAGCTTAATTCCAACTGAAGAAGAAGGACATGCATTAGCTCTTCTTTAAATGTTTGGTAGAATTCACCTGTGAAGCCTTCTGGCCCTGGGCTTTTATTTTTGGGTAGATTTTTAACCACAAATTCAATTTCTGAGCTTATGATTGGGATGTTCACAGTTTCTATGTGTTCCTGGTTCAGTCTTGGGAGATTAATCATCTCCAAGAAATTGTCCATTTCTTCCAAGTTGTCTAGTTTGTTGCCATAGAGTTGTTCATAATAGTCTCTTAGAATCCTTTGGATTTCTGCATTATCTGTTGTAATCTCTACTTTTTTCGTTTTTGATTTTGTTGATCTGGTTCTTCTCTCTTTTTTTCTCGATGCGTCTCATCAGCGTTTGTCTATTTTGTTTACCTTTTCAAAGAACCAGCTTTTTGTTTTATTCATCTTTGCTATTGTTTCTTTCATTTCTCTTTCATTTATTTCTGCTGTGATCCTTATGATTTCTCTTCTTCTGCTGGTTTTGGGGTGTTTTTGTTCTTCTTTCTCCAGTTGTTTTAAGAATAGGGTTAGGTTGTCTGCTATTTTCCTAGTTTCTTGAGGTAGTATTGTATTGCTATAAATTTCCCTCTTAGAAATGCTTTTGCGGTATCACACATGTTTTGCACTGGCGAGTGTTTATTGTCATTTTCTTCTAGGAATTTTTTTATTTCTCCTTTGATTTGGTGAATAATGTTTGTTTTTTAAGTATATGTCATTTAATCTCCAAGTGTTTGTGTTTGTAGCGGTTTTTTTCCTGAAGTTGATCTCTAGTTTCATTGCATTGTGGTCTGAAGAGTGGTTGATATAATTTCAGTTTTCTTGAATTGACTGAGGTTTGATTTGTGGCCCAAGATGTGCTCTATTCTGGAGAATGTTCCATGAGCACTTGGAACATAACTGTGAGTCTATTATATTCATTGTTTTATTGTTAATTTAGAGCCATATTTTTAACTTTCCTAATATGTTTAATTAGCTTTTTCTTATTTATGTATCTTTAGTACATTGAGATTATTGAATATTATATGTATAATAATATATTTTTAAATTTGTTAAAAATTCTTCATAGCTTTTCATAAGCTTAATTCCAACTGAAGAAGAAGGAGTGTTTTTTTAAGGGATGCAAATTTCTATAAATAACTACAAATAACTTACAGTAATCAGATTCTTCCAATTTTTTATCCTTACAATTACATAGACCTCCCATTCAAACTCTTATATAATGGCGATTAGTCGATTTGATCAGTCACAAAGCAGTATCCAATTCTTTGCAACCGGCTGAACTGCAGACTCCTCTGTCTTCTGGAGTTTGTTCAATTTCATGTCTGTTGACTCATTACTGCTAGCTAATCATCCCATCCTCTGCCACAGCCTTCTCTTTTTCCCTCAATCTTCCTGTGTATCAGGTCTTTTCCAGTGAACAGCACTTTGCATCAGGTGACCAAAGTATTGGAGCTTCATCTTCGTTCCTTCCAATGAATATTCAGACTTGATTTCCTTTATGATTGATAGTACTGATGAAATTATTTGCAAGGCAGCAGTGGAGACATAGAGAACAGATTTATGCACATGAGATGAGGGGGAGGAAGGAGAGGGTATCATGTATGGATAGAGAAAAAATGGAAACTTGCATTACCATACTCAGATAGCCAGTGGGAATTTGTTGTATGACTCAGGGTACTCAAACTGGGGTTCTGTAACAGCCTAGAGGAGTGGGGTGGGGAGGGAGGTGCCAGGGAGATTCAGAAGGGAGGGGCCTGTGTATATCTATGACTGATTCATATCAATGTTTGCCAGAAACCAATAAAACTTGTTAAGCAGTTATCCTTCAATTAAAGGATAAATTAATTAAAATAAAATAAAATGAATAGGATATAGAAATTCAACGAAGAGAAAAAAATAAAAAAAGTTTGACTGGTATGACTCCCTTTCAGTCCAAGGGAATCTCAATAATTTTCTCTAGCACCACAGATTAAAAGCATCAATTCTTCAGCATTCACCTTTCTTTATGGTCCAATTCTAACATTCACACAAGACGACTGGAAAAATCAAAGCGTTGCCTGAAGGAATATTTGTCTGAAAAATGGTGTCTCTACTTTTTAATATGCTGTTTAGGTTTGTCATAGCTTTTCTTCCAAGGAGCAAATATCTTTTAATTTCATGGCTCCAGTCATCATCTACAGTGATTTTTTTTTTTTTTTTTTTGGGCCACTTCTACTGATCTTACATTATTGTTATCATCCATCTTTGTTCCTTGGCCTGCGTGGGCCTCACATCACAGTGGCCTCTTTCACTGCAGAGCACCGGCTCTGGGTGCATGCACCCCCAAGCTCTGGCTCGATGGTTGGACACATCAGTTCAACAACTCCGGGGCACGTGGGATCTTCCCAGGCCAGGGATCAAACCGGCTCCCCTTGCACTGCAAGGCTATGTCCTTACCCACTGGACAAACCAAGGAAGCCCCATCTACAGTGATTTTACAGCCAAAGAAAATAAAATCTATCACTGTTTCCATTTTGTCCCCTTCTGTTTGCCATGAAATGATGAGACCAGATGCCATGAACTTCATTTTTTGAAGATGCTTTTTAAGTTAGTTTTTCCATTCTCCCCTTTCATCCTCATCATGAAGCTCATTAGTTTCTCTTCACTTTCTGCCATTGGAGTGGTAATATCTGCATTTTTGAGATTACTGATATTTCTCCTGGTAACTTTAGTTTCAGCTTTTGATTAATCCAATCCATTTTTCATGCTATACTCTGCATATAAGTTAAATAAGCAGAATGACAGTATATTGTCAATACTTCAATACTGTTCAATACTTCAATACAATAATTTAGATAGTTTCACCTTATACATGGCATCAATGTCAGTAAGTACATAAGCTATGAGAAGTTTAATATATTTTAGCTGTGGTGTTATATATATCTTATACAAATATCTCTTCTATGTATAGTATGTTTTAACCATATTTTTCTTATTATTACTTTTCTAACTTGCAAATGATTAATGTTCCCTTGTCATATGTTTTCACCTTGGTTTTCAAATAATATATAATCCTACATTTTAAGTGTGTTCCTTATAAATTCTATAATAATATGTATAAAGAAATATTGTTGTGACATAGATTTCATATTTTAATGAGGCCTTAAATTCACTATTTTTAACTGAAGAGTTTAGCTCAATTACCTTAAATTGACAACATCTATTTAGAATTCTTTCTGTCAATATGATCTTTCTCTTTATTCTGACTTTCTAAGCTTTATTTTACATTTAGTATATCTATTTTTCGCATTAATAGAAATTATATAATTTATTTTTCTATTAGATGTTTACTCTTCCCCCCCCCACCCGGGGGCTGGCTTGGGGGAGTGGGGGAGGGAGGGCCACTTCTATTGGTCTTTCATTTATCTATTTTCATCCATCTTTGTTCTTTGGCCCATGTGGGCCTCCCATCGCAGTGGCCTCTGTTGTCGCAGAGCACCGGCTCTGGGTGCATGTGCTCCAGAGCTCCCGCTCAGCAACTGGACACATCAGTCCAGCCGCTCTGCAGCACATGGGATCTTCCCAGGCCAGGGATTGAACCGGTGCCCCTTGCACTGCAAGGTGGTGTTCTTACCCACTGGACCACCAGGGAAGCCGTAGATGTTTACTCTTAAACATGCAAACATTCATATTAGATTTGAGAATACTTGTATCTATTATCAGCAAGAGAGATAACCAGTCAATCTTAAAGGAAATCAACTATGAATACTCTTTGGAAGGACTGATATTGAAGCTGAAACTCTAATATTCTGGCTAACCAATATGAAAAACTGACTTACTGGAAAAGATCCTGATGCTTGGAAAGACCAACAGCAGCAGGAGAAGTGAGTGACAGAGGAAGAGATGTTTGGATGGCATCACTGATTTGGTCAACATGAATTTGAGCAAACTCTGGGAGATCATGAAGGACAGGGAAGCCTGGCATGCTGCAATATATGGTGTCACAAAGACTCAGACAAAGCTTAGCGATGAAACAACAAAAATCTCTTATCTCTGTGTTTAGTCAGTCATTAAGAGTAGCCCACCAGGCTTCTCTGTCCATGAGATTATACTGGCAAAAGTACTGGAGTGGGATACCATTTCCTCCTTCAGGGTATCATCCTGACCCAGGGATCCAGTCCTCATCTCCCGTGGCTCCTGCCTTGGTAGGCAAAATCTTCACCACAGAGCTACCTGGGATGTTCTCTATCATCTCTACCCTGCTCTAAAGGTAATTCAGAAAATATATAGTATTTAGCTTATATCAATCCCTTCCATCATATCATCTATAATGTAATTTGATATTTAACTTCAATTTTTTTCCTGTATTACTATTATAGACATTTTTGTTATTGTCCTGTGTACTTTATTTTATGTTTACATGTTATTCGATATATTTCTAATCCTTTTTTTATCGATCTCTTCCCCACCCGGGGCTGGCTTGGGGAGTGGGGAGGGCCACTTCTATTGGTCTTTCATTTATCTATTTTCATCCATCTTTGTTCTTTGGCCCATGTGGGCCTCCCATCGCAGTGGCCTCTGTTGTCGCAGAGCACCGGCTCTGGGTGCATGTGCTCCAGAGCTCCCGCTCAGCAACTGGACACATCAGTCCAGCCGCTCTGCAGCACATGGGATCTTCCCAGGCCAGGGATTGAACCGGTGCCCCTTGCACTGCAAGGTGGTGTTCTTACCCACTGGACCACCAGGGAAGCCGTAGATGTTTACTCTTAAACATGCAAACATTCATATTAGATTTGAGAATACTTGTATCTATTATCAGCAAGAGAGATAACCAGTCAATCTTAAAGGAAATCAACTATGAATACTCTTTGGAAGGACTGATATTGAAGCTGAAACTCTAATATTCTGGCTAACCAATATGAAAAACTGACTTACTGGAAAAGATCCTGATGCTTGGAAAGACCAACAGCAGCAGGAGAAGTGAGTGACAGAGGAAGAGATGTTTGGATGGCATCACTGATTTGGTCAACATGAATTTGAGCAAACTCTGGGAGATCATGAAGGACAGGGAAGCCTGGCATGCTGCAATATATGGTGTCACAAAGACTCAGACAAAGCTTAGCGATGAAACAAAAAAAATCTCTTATCTCTGTGTTTAGTCAGTCATTAAGAGTAGCCCACCAGGCTTCTCTGTCCATGAGATTATACTGGCAAAAGTACTGGAGTGGGATACCATTTCCTCCTTCAGGGTATCATCCTGACCCAGGGATCCAGTCCTCATCTCCCGTGGCTCCTGCCTTGGTAGGCAAAATCTTCACCACAGAGCTACCTGGGATGTTCTCTATCATCTCTACCCTGCTCTAAAGGTAATTCAGAAAATATATAGTATTTAGCTTATATCAATCCCTTCCATCATATCATCTATAATGTAATTTGATATTTAACTTCAATTTTTTTCCTGTATTACTATTATAGACATTTTTGTTATTGTCCTGTGTACTTTATTTTATGTTTACATGTTATTCGATATATTTTCTAACTATTCTTATGCCTCAATATTTTCTTATAATTTTCTTTATTTCCTATACACAGATAAAACCCTTTTATAGTTCCTTTACTGCAAATCTCTTATTGGTATGTGCTCTTGTTTGAATATACCATTTGTCTCATCATTTTATGATATGTTTATGTACTTTTTATGTGTTAAATGCTTTATTATTTTAACACTTCTATTTTTTTCCCAAAAAACTTTCCAAAATAAAATTTAATGAAAGTGAGAATTACAATAATTATATTAGAGATTCAATTTCTTCACAATATGTGAATGTATTTTGATTCTAAGTTGAGAAGTTCCCATTCAACATTTTGAAGGCTATATTCCATAATTTTTATATTCTGCTATTGCAATTGAGTCTCTGATTCTATAATTTTACATTGCTCATTAATTCTAAAATTATTTAATAATGATCTCTTACTTACCAGTACCTCCTTTCCATTTTCCATGTTATATTCACCATGTCATTTTTCCTTTTATGATGTCACCTCTGTGCATGCACACTAAGTCACTTCAGTCCTATCTGACTCTTTGTGATCCTATGGACTGTAGTCCACCAGGCCCCCCTGTCCATGGGATTCTTCAGGTAAGAATACTGGAGTGGGTTGCCATGCCCTACTCCATGAGATATTCCTGACCCAAGAATCAAAATTGTATTTCTTATATCTCCTGATTTGCCAGAAGTTCTTTATCACTAACACCACGTGGGAAATCCAATGTCACCTCCATGTGACATCATTTAGGTGAACATTATACTTCCCTTGTTATCTAACATAAGGAATACTTGCAGATACGAATCTACAGGAAACAAATTCATAGACAGCTTATTTCCATATGTATTTTACCTTACTATTTGTTCCAAAAGTTCTATAGATGGTGTGTGCTCCTCCTTTCTTTTTCTTAGAGCCAGGTCAGTATGATCACCGTCCCCACAGGCTGAGGGAAAATTTTCAGCTTCTGCTCCTAAGCCCTTATACCAATAAATCATTCAAGCCATAATATCAAGTGGTACTAACATCATGCCTTCCACTTGGCCCTCTTGTCTTCACCTCAGGGCTTCCAGGGGATTCTGAGGCATGAGACTTTTTAGGTTCTATTTGTTACCTGTTTATCTGCAGCAGAAAGTATATGGACATAATTCCTTAGGTCACAAACTTTGGTCAAAAGAAAAAATCCAGTGGCCAAGATTACTTCTCATCACTTTCTCTTCCTGTTTGAGAAAAACTAATCATTCCACTTGTCATGAAGTTATAGCTTGATTAGCAGCCCATTTGATTCTATTTTTTGTCTCTGTTTCCCTGCTTCACTTCCCTTTTTCTCTCTCTTATGCTTCCCTGCACTATGCTTCCTGATGCAATGTATGTGTATGATATTTGTCTCAGGAAGAAGGAAATGGGCAAAGACATATATTGACATGCTGTCATATTTCTATTATTTTATACTCTGAACATATTTTCTAACAGTTCATTAAATCATATTATTATGTTTTTATTTTGTAGATTTTTTTCACAGCTTTCCATTCTCTGTTTTTATAAATCATTTTAAGTTTTGTATTTGGATATAGCCAATTAACAATTCTCCGATAGTTTCAGGTGGACAACAAAGGCACTCAGACACAAAATTAATTTAACCCCTTATTACCAGTGATCCTATGACTGTAGTCCACCAGGCCCCTGTCCATGGGATTCTTCAGGTAAGAATACTGGAGTGGGTTGCCATGCCCTACTCCATGAGATATTCCTGACCCAAGAATCAAAATTGTATTTCTTATATCTCCTGATTTGCCAGAAGTTCTTTATCACTAACACCACGTGGGAAATCCAATGTCACCTCCATGTGACATCATTTAGGTGAACATTATACTTCCCTTGTTATCTAACATAAGGAATACTTGCAGATACGAATCTACAGGAAACAAATTCATAGACAGCTTATTTCCATATGTATTTTACCTTACTATTTGTTCCAAAAGTTCTATAGATGGTGTGTGCTCCTCCTTTCTTTTTCTTAGAGCCAGGTCAGTATGATCACCGTCCCCACAGGCTGAGGGAAAATTTTCAGCTTCTGCTCCTAAGCCCTTATACCAATAAATCATTCAAGCCATAATATCAAGTGGTACTAACATCATGCCTTCCACTTGGCCCTCTTGTCTTCACCTCAGGGCTTCCAGGGGATTCTGAGGCATGAGACTTTTTAGGTTCTATTTGTTACCTGTTTATCTGCAGCAGAAAGTATATGGACATAATTCCTTAGGTCACAAACTTTGGTCAAAAGAAAAAATCCAGTGGCCAAGATTACTTCTCATCACTTTCTCTTCCTGTTTGAGAAAAACTAATCATTCCACTTGTCATGAAGTTATAGCTTGATTAGCAGCCCATTTGATTCTATTTTTTGTCTCTGTTTCCCTGCTTCACTTCCCTTTTTCTCTCTCTTATGCTTCCCTGCACTATGCTTCCTGATGCAATGTATGTGTATGATATTTGTCTCAGGAAGAAGGAAATGGGCAAAGACATATATTGACATGCTGTCATATTTCTATTATTTTATACTCTGAACATATTTTCTAACAGTTCATTAAATCATATTATTATGTTTTTATTTTGTAGATTTTTTTCACAGCTTTCCATTCTCTGTTTTTATAAATCATTTTAAGTTTTGTATTTGGATATAGCCAATTAACAATTCTCCGATAGTTTCAGGTGGACAACAAAGGCACTCAGACACACATATACTTATTACCATTCTTCTCCAAACTCTGCTACCACTCAGCCTGTCCTATAACACTGAATAAGGTTTCATGTTCTGTACAGTATATCCTTATTGATTATCCATTTTAAACAAAGCAGTGTGTACATATTCATCCCAAACTCCCTAACTATCCCTTGCACCTATCCTTCCAAGCATAAGTTTGGCCTCTAAGTCTGTGAATCTCTGTTTTGCAAGTTCATTTGTATTATTTCTTTTTATCTCACATATAAAGGATCGCATAAGATATTTTATTCATTTTTGTCTGACTTACTTCACTCAGTATGACCATCTTTATGTTCCTCTATGTTGTTGTTAATGGCATTGTTTCATTCTTTTTAAAGGGAGAGTAATATTACATTGTATATATATACCACATATTTTTAAATGGAATATTATTGTTTATTGTCATATATTAACCTGAATCTGCCATATGTATACATATGTGCACCCCCCCAAAACCCCATATCCCTCCGTAACCCCCCTTCCAGGTCATTGCAAGGCCCTGTTTGAGATCCCCTAGTCCCACAGCATATTCCTCTGCCTCATCCCAATGTACATAAGATGGTTTTCCATGTCTGCCTATCCATTGCTGCTCTGCATTTTCATTTATCAGCTCCATCTTTCTAGATAGATACCATATATATGTGTCAGTATACAATATTTATCTTTCTCTCTTTGACATACTTCACTCTGTATAATAGGTTCTATATTCATCCACCTCATCAGAACTGATTCAAATGCATTTTTTAATGGCTGAGTAGCATTCCATTTGTACATATGTACAAATATATATGTATAATGTGTATATATATATATATATCCTTCTTTGTCCATGGACATCTATGTTGCTTCCACACTTTAGCTATTGTAAATAGTGCTGCAAGGACCAATGGGGCTTTACATATCACATCTTTATCCATTCCTCTGTCAATGAATATTTAAGTTGCTTTCTTGTTTCAGCTATTATAAACAGTGCAAGTATCTTTCCAGGTCATATTTTTCTCTGTCTATATATCCATGAGTGGGATTGCAGGGTCATGTGGTAGTTTTGTTTTTAGTTTTTTAAGGAGCCCTCATAGTGTTCTCCATAGTGGCTATACCAGTTTACATTCCCACAGTGTAGGAAGGTTCCCTTCTCTCCATACCTTCTCAAGCATTTATTATTTGTGGATATTTTTGACAATAGCCATTTTGACCAGTGTGAGATGATATTTCATTGTAGTTTTGATTTACATTTATCTAATAGTAATGTTTGCTATCTTTTTGTGTACTTTTTGGCCATCTGTGTATCACCTTTGGAGAGATGTCTGTTTAGGAACTTTGTCCATTGTTTGATTGCCCGTTCTCTTTTGGTAATACTATATCCTTTCTATTGTTCTCAATTATATCAATGTCCTTAAACATGGTCAGTTTTACATTCTTCATCCAATTATTTTATTATTTTTACCATATGTTTCAGTGTTTGTGTTTTTTTTATAAGTGTTCCTGATGGCTCTCACTCAGTGTGGCTTTTGTCTTCGTGTATTTAGTATTTTTAAATGGTGAGTTTAGTTTTCCCAAGTTTTAGTTTGTGAAACTTCTATGAAAACTTGTTAAGGATCTGCACATTAGAAGAATATAGAGACTTAATTCAGTCAGGCATTCCAGGTTACTTACACATTGGGAAATTTTAAGTGAACCTACTGATTAGCATTTTTTTTCCTGAACCAAATTTAAAATCAGATTTCTAACTGCCAAGACCAGGCTATGACTGAATTTTTATGGGATAGAATGTTTCCTACCAGACCTTAGGCCAAGAGAGGCTAATTAGCTTGTGCTTTTTTTGCCATTGCCAGCAGGAAAAATTTTTCTAGTTCACCAATTCACTTAGAATGGCAGCCTTTGAGAGTTCAGCTTCACTGTGTGTGTGTGTGTGTGTGTGCAAGTACACACCCACCTTCTTGATGTTATTCAGTCTGAGGTCTTGTTTCCTGTCTCCAGTGCCAATATTAAAGCACAAGCTGCCAGCAAACAAGTCTTGTACTTAATAAATTCAGCCACAATTCATTGGTTGATTTAGTTTTGTTATTAATTTGCCATTTTCATTTCTGACTCCCTTTTGTTTTGAGCCTCTGGTAATTTCTAATACTATATTGTGAGTTCAGCTGCAATGTTCATAAAAGAATGTAGTTTTAGATTTTACCTGGAATATCTAGGTGAGTCTGTAGATCGTTTCTTTAGGTTATTTAGATAGCATTGCAACTAGAGAGAGAAGTCAGTTCTCTAACATTTAACTCTGCTGTTAATTCACTGAACTAGGGTTAATCAGCCTTGCAATAAAGTTGTGGTTGTTATTTTTAATTGCAGTGTGTGATCCCTAATATTAACTTCTTTAAAAATGAGTGAATTATTTAAAAATTAAAAGAAATAAAGCATTTAAGAGACAACAAAATACACTGGTGAAAAAAATAATCATTACAAACAGACCCTTTGAGCCTGACTTCTGGCTACCTCACTTCTGTAATGACAGAACTATGCTATCTGCCATTCTCAAGTTATTTTCTTATCTAAAACATGGACATGCAAATAACAACATTTGTTTCATTGGTTGGCTGTGAAGATGAAATGAGCATGTACAGAAAAATTAGTGTAGACCAACTCCTTGAATTTAAAATGTTCTATGAATGCTTTCTATTATTGATACTTATTCCTGTCACCTTCACTGACAAACTTGTTAAGGATCTGCACATTAGAAGAATATAGAGACTTAATTCAGTCAGGCATTCCAGGTTACTTACACATTGGGAAATTTTAAGTGAACCTACTGATTAGCATTTTTCCTGAACCAAATTTAAAATCAGATTTCTAACTGCCAAGACCAGGCTATGACTGAATTTTTATGGGATAGAATGTTTCCTACCAGACCTTAGGCCAAGAGAGGCTAATTAGCTTGTGCTTTTCTTGCCATTGCCAGCAGGAAAAATTTTTCTAGTTCACCAATTCACTTAGAATGGCAGCCTTTGAGAGTTCAGCTTCACTGTGTGTGTGTGTGTGTGTGTGCAAGTACACACCCACCTTCTTGATGTTATTCAGTCTGAGGTCTTGTTTCCTGTCTCCAGTGCCAATATTAAAGCACAAGCTGCCAGCAAACAAGTCTTGTACTTAATAAATTCAGCCACAATTCATTGGTTGATTTAGTTTTGTTATTAATTTGCCATTTTCATTTCTGACTCCCTTTTGTTTTGAGCCTCTGGTAATTTCTAATACTATATTGTGAGTTCAGCTGCAATGTTCATAAAAGAATGTAGTTTTAGATTTTACCTGGAATATCTAGGTGAGTCTGTAGATCGTTTCTTTAGGTTATTTAGATAGCATTGCAACTAGAGAGAGAAGTCAGTTCTCTAACATTTAACTCTGCTGTTAATTCACTGAACTAGGGTTAATCAGCCTTGCAATAAAGTTGTGGTTGTTATTTTTAATTGCAGTGTGTGATCCCTAATATTAACTTCTTTAAAAATGAGTGAATTATTTAAAAATTAAAAGAAATAAAGCATTTAAGAGACAACAAAATACACTGGTGAAAAAAATAATCATTACAAACAGACCCTTTGAGCCTGACTTCTGGCTACCTCACTTCTGTAATGACAGAACTATGCTATCTGCCATTCTCAAGTTATTTTCTTATCTAAAACATGGACATGCAAATAACAACATTTGTTTCATTGGTTGGCTGTGAAGATGAAATGAGCATGTACAGAAAAATTAGTGTAGACCAACTCCTTGAATTTAAAATGTTCTATGAATGCTTTCTATTATTGATACTTATTCCTGTCACCTTCACTGCAATTCTGAATTACTTAATAGACATTATCTGTCACAGGACTTTCTCCCTTAAATTTAGCTCACATGTTTTGTCCCCTTTTCAAAAGTTGGCTTACATTATAGGATAACAACAATAACATAACATATTTTCATCCTTTTGGCTCTTCATTATCTCTGTAAGTTTTGTGAGGATAAGGATATCCATGCAAATAAAAAATGCTTAGAAAATCATGTAACTAAGAAAATGTAGAAACAATTTTAATCTCATATACTTTACATTGGTTAGTCAGTTTATGGTAAGAAGCCATCTTTAAACAAGCAGAAAATCATTATAGGATATACAAGTGCTGGACATAGACAAAGAAAATATGATATTAATTTGAAATGAAAACTATTTGATAATTTTTGTTCATTGAGCATATTTCTTTTGCTAAAAGCTAAAGAAATTATGTCAGGCAGAAAACTGTGCTTCCTATAGTGTTTGCTGAAAGTGAATAAATGACACACTGGCAATAAGTTTTTCATAGAATATAAAGGCAAACTACAATTCTTTCTCCATACATAATTCTATAATTTTCATTAGAAAGAACTTAAGAAAGTGTATAAATTATATAAATCTTTAGTAATTTCTAATTTAAGTTAATCTATCTTTCACTGAAGTCTCAAAAGCCACCCAAAATTTACACATAATATCCTTAAAAAAATACACACACACACACACACACACACACATAGTCAGGATAGGGACACTTTTATCTTCAACTCTTCAATGGTTCTTGAGTTATTGCTAGTACATATACTTTTATATCAAGAAATGTCCAAAAATAAAATGCTGACTCTACAGATATTTTCATGCATCAATAAAAACGTTTCATGTGATTTATTACCTATATGTACATGTTTTAAAATAATAAATGCAATATTAGGAAAAAGATAGTCATAAACTATTTCTTCATAAGCTTAAATATGTCTAATATTCTTAAATTTAGCTTGTTTAGCATACATATGGTAAAATCATTTTCCAGTAATATAAATATTTGCTTTTGAAATTATGCTGTTCATCAGATTAGCTTTAGTTGGTATATAAACATTCATTGTTACACTACAGGCATTATAAAACTGTCCTTGTAGAAGAGATAACTTTCACATTTACAATAGGTATTTTGGAATTAAATTTTATTATGTATGTGTGAGCATACATGTGTGTATAAAATTACAATCACTGCTATAAAGCATTTTACTCTAGCCTATATTAATGTTCCAGTATGTTTTATAGAGCTCATAACCCAAACAACATGTAAGTAAACTTTTATTCTTGCACACACACACATGCACACACACACACACACACACACACACACACACACACACACACATATATATATATAATATACATTTTGTAACTGAGATAAACTCCTGTATACAGTATCAAAGTTATTTTTCATGAATTAATTTCTCAAGTTATCTGACTGTTTCATCTTAATTTTAACTGTCTTACTGATATTCACTGTTAAAATAAGTGGTTGGTGCATATGGTATGTATTTTACTTGCAACAACTCTTTCTATGTGGCCAAACCCTTCAAATTTCATATTCTAAGGTCTTATAAGTGCTCCTAGAGATTTCTAGCATTCTTTGTCCCACTGACGCTGTTTAGTAACTTTGGTCGTGTCCAGCTCTGTGTGACCCCATGGGCTGCAACCAGTCAGGTTTCTCTGTCCATGGAATTCTCTAAGCAAAAGTATTACACTGGGTTGCCATGTCCTCCTCTAGGGGATCTTTTCAACCCAAGAGTAAATCCCTGTATCCTGCATTTCAGGCATATTCCTCACCATTGAGTCATCAGGGAAGATATATTTGAAACCTACAGACTGTAGCCTGCAAGGCTTCTCCATCCATGGAATTTTATAGGCAAGAATAATGGAGTAGGTTGCCATTTTCTTTTCCATCTTCGTCCCATAGGGTGGTTAATTGGGAACCTGGGGAGCTGAGCCACATACCTAATACATTTTGTGAGTTTTTTAATGCATAACAATTCTCTCCCTGCTGGGTTTCATCCTATGAAAATATGAAGGTCTCAGGATTTCCTGAACATCTCCTAGACAAAATTATATATAAAAAAATCCCTGGACATTTTACCAAAATCACAGATAAGGAAATACAGCTTTTTACATCAATCAGATAGGCAGCAATCAAATATGTGTTTAAAAAATTATAAATTAATAAAACAATAATTGTCATAACAAACTGATGCCTTAAAGCAATAGAATAGAAAAAAAAATGATGCAATATTTCTTCTATTGTGTATATAGTATTTCTTATAGGGCATGTGTGTTTATTCTTTAAAAACAAATGTGAAACATATTATAAGTGATGATGAGTCTCTTATAAGAAAAAGATAAGTATGTTCGAAGTTGAGAAAGTTTCTTCTCTGACATTAACATCAGAACCAAAGAGATGTGATTTTATTTTGTATTTCTGTGTTTTATATTGATTTTTGAAATAAGTTGAGAAATACAAAGAGTGCATGATATGTGTTCACATGTGGTTATTTTTCATGAATTAATTTCTCAAGTTATCTGACTGTTTCATCTTAATTTTAACTGTCTTACTGATATTCACTGTTAAAATAAGTGGTTGGTGCATATGGTATGTATTTTACTTGCAACAACTCTTTCTATGTGGCCAAACCCTTCAAATTTCATATTCTAAGGTCTTATAAGTGCTCCTAGAGATTTCTAGCATTCTTTGTCCCACTGACGCTGTTTAGTAACTTTGGTCGTGTCCAGCTCTGTGTGACCCCATGGGCTGCAACCAGTCAGGTTTCTCTGTCCATGGAATTCTCTAAGCAAAAGTATTACACTGGGTTGCCATGTCCTCCTCTAGGGGATCTTTTCAACCCAAGAGTAAATCCCTGTATCCTGCATTTCAGGCATATTCCTCACCATTGAGTCATCAGGGAAGATATATTTGAAACCTACAGACTGTAGCCTGCAAGGCTTCTCCATCCATGGAATTTTATAGGCAAGAATAATGGAGTAGGTTGCCATTTTCTTTTCCATCTTCGTCCCATAGGGTGGTTAATTGGGAACCTGGGGAGCTGAGCCACATACCTAATACATTTTGTGAGTTTTTTAATGCATAACAATTCTCTCCCTGCTGGGTTTCATCCTATGAAAATATGAAGGTCTCAGGATTTCCTGAACATCTCCTAGACAAAATTATATATAAAAAAATCCCTGGACATTTTACCAAAATCACAGATAAGGAAATACAGCTTTTTACATCAATCAGATAGGCAGCAATCAAATATGTGTTTAAAAAATTATAAATTAATAAAACAATAATTGTCATAACAAACTGATGCCTTAAAGCAATAGAATAGAAAAAAAAATGATGCAATATTTCTTCTATTGTGTATATAGTATTTCTTATAGGGCATGTGTGTTTATTCTTTAAAAACAAATGTGAAACATATTATAAGTGATGATGAGTCTCTTATAAGAAAAAGATAAGTATGTTCGAAGTTGAGAAAGTTTCTTCTCTGACATTAACATCAGAACCAAAGAGATGTGATTTTATTTTGTATTTCTGTGTTTTATATTGATTTTTGAAATAAGTTGAGAAATACAAAGAGTGCATGATATGTGTTCACATGTGGTTTATCTTTAGCAGTTCTCAATTTATTAAGCCAAGAGCAATTTTCTGAACTGATTTATTGTATTATGAATGAATGATGTCCTTTTGAATAGGCCCTTTTAAAATGAACTGTTTTTAAATAAATTTGTAAAGTTGTTTCCAACTGAGAAAACTAAAAATTCACTGTTTTTTATTTAAATATATATATCTGAATTTAATAGCAATTTTTAAGATGCATGTGTGCTAAGTCCCTTCAATCATGTTCGACTCTGCGCAACTCTATGGACTTCATCCTGCCAGTCTCCTCTCTCCATGAGATTCTCCAGGCAAGAAAACTGGAGTGATTGTCATTTCCTTCTCCAGGGTATCTTCTTGATGCAGGGATCAAGCCTGCATTGCTTATGTCTTTTACATTAATATAAGACTCATGATTTAAAGGAAATATTAAGATAGGAAGTCTTTGAATTTGAGGATCTGGGTCCTTTGGCAAATGAGCTAATATTAGTCACATGATGGGTGTTCAATAAATAAGATTATAGTAAAAACTGAATCAACCAAGCAATTGAGAAAAAGAAGACTGAGTTGTACCTCAGGATCAAAATCCAAAGGGCACATTAATATTACTGGAATTTTACATGAAGCATAAAAGTAAGCACAAATCAGGAAAGAAAGACAATGAGAAAAAGAAGTAAGAAAAGAGATATTCTTCTGTGATTTACTTATCTTCCTGAGACATAACAACGAATAAGTAAACAACGTAATATAAAAGCAAAGAAAGGTAAAACTAAAATTTTCAGTGTAACTGAAATTGTTAACTTCAAATCTTTGTAAGAATATGTGTGGACTGAAAAATAGTGATAGCGTTAGGATGAACTTTAGATAACAATTTTTACTTTATTTGAAACCACTTATTAAAAACCAAACAACTCACTAAAGGTGTCTTTACAATTATCTTATTGATTTTGTATTCATACTGTCACTATTGAAGTGCTGTTTTCAGAGAGTGTGTATATCTAATTGGTCTAGGAAGATATTTAGTTGACTCAGCAATTGCCCATTGCAAGAAAGTGAACAGTTTTTCAGGGTGCAGCATTATCACAAAATTAAGTCTAAAATGGTTTTAAAAACCCATCCAGAGTGTATTTCCAAACTGATAAGCTACTGTTAAAATATAAAGTTTAAGTATATAAAATTCCTAGGTTCAAAATGTATCTGGAATTTATTAGAAAGATACTTATCTGCACTAAAACTTTTGAAAACGATGAAAATCTGAATACTTCTGATATAAATAGCAAATAGACATTTTGTTTATGTGGGCATACACATGTATGCTAATTTCATATACATTCATATATATGTGTATACTATATATATGTGTGTGTGTGTATGTCTTTATATATATATATGTATGCATGTGTATAATTGTCAGTGAATATATGTAATATTCAGGTTTTCAGTGAATATTTTAGGAAGTAGGAAGGCAAATAAGTATTATTTTCTTCTTGTGACTTATTTTTTATGAGAGAGACAGATAATTAAAAAAGATTCTAAAGTAAATTATAGACTATGACAGAAGATAACAGATACATTGAATAAAAGAAACAGTAGAGCAATATGGAAAAGATCAAAGAATGTAACCAACCTGGTGTTGGTTGAGAAAAGTGGGAGTCCTTGAGCTATTTCTATTTAAACCAGATTTGAAGGAACTGAGGAAATTACCAAGCTTATGGCTGAGGATGTGGAGAGAGACTGGCAAGCACAAAAAGACAAACTGGAGAGTGCTTCATTTCATTTCAGAAGTCGAAAGAGACAGTTTGGTAGATAGGGTATGAGAAAAGATAAGAAAAGAGATATTCTTCTGTGATTTACTTATCTTCCTGAGACATAACAACGAATAAGTAAACAACGTAATATAAAAGCAAAGAAAGGTAAAACTAAAATTTTCAGTGTAACTGAAATTGTTAACTTCAAATCTTTGTAAGAATATGTGTGGACTGAAAAATAGTGATAGCGTTAGGATGAACTTTAGATAACAATTTTTACTTTATTTGAAACCACTTATTAAAAACCAAACAACTCACTAAAGGTGTCTTTACAATTATCTTATTGATTTTGTATTCATACTGTCACTATTGAAGTGCTGTTTTCAGAGAGTGTGTATATCTAATTGGTCTAGGAAGATATTTAGTTGACTCAGCAATTGCCCATTGCAAGAAAGTGAACAGTTGTTCAGGGTGCAGCATTATCACAAAATTAAGTCTAAAATGGTTTTAAAAACCCATCCAGAGTGTATTTCCAAACTGATAAGCTACTGTTAAAATATAAAGTTTAAGTATATAAAATTCCTAGGTTCAAAATGTATCTGGAATTTATTAGAAAGATACTTATCTGCACTAAAACTTTTGAAAACGATGAAAATCTGAATACTTCTGATATAAATAGCAAATAGACATTTTGTTTATGTGGGCATACACATGTATGCTAATTTCATATACATTCATATATATGTATACTATATATGTGTGTGTGTGTATGTCTTTATATATATATATGTATGCATGTGTATAATTGTCAGTGAATATATGTAATATTCAGGTTTTCAGTGAATATTTTAGGAAGTAGGAAGGCAAATAAGTATTATTTTCTTCTTGTGACTTATTTTTTATGAGAGAGACAGATAATTAAAAAAGATTCTAAAGTAAATTATAGACTATGACAGAAGATAACAGATACATTGAATAAAAGAAACAGTAGAGCAATATGGAAAAGATCAAAGAATGTAACCAACCTGGTGTTGGTTGAGAAAAGTGGGAGTCCTTGAGCTATTTCTATTTAAACCAGATTTGAAGGAACTGAGGAAATTACCAAGCTTATGGCTGAGGATGTGGAGAGAGACTGGCAAGCACAAAAAGACAAACTGGAGAGTGCTTCATTTCATTTCAGAAGTCGAAAGAGACAGTTTGGTATAGAGGAGTGAAATGAGGGTAAGGGCAAAGAAAAAGCAGAGGAGGCCTTTATGAACAGTGTAAGTACCTCGCAAAAATGATGATGATGATTCAGAACAGAGTGTTAGCTGTGTTGGTGATATAAGATGTAAGTCTTAGCTCCTGGATGTAGATTGAAGATGGGTCATGAGAGAAAGAAAAGTCAAGAATGACTTCAGAGTTTTAGGCTTGAATCCCTGGAAATATGGAGATTCCATCAACTGAGATAGAATAGATGTTGGTCAAGTCAATTTGGAGTAGAACATTGGTCATAATTTTGGAATACAAAATGAAGAAGGGCAAAGGTTAACAGAGTTTTGTCAAGAGAATACACTGGTCATAATAAATACATTTCCAGGCTTCCTTGATGATCCAGTGGGTAAGGACACTGCCTTGCAGTGCAAGGGGCGCCGGTTCGAGCCCTGGCCTGGGAAGATCCCACGTGCCGTGAAGCGGCTGGACTGACGTGTCCAATTACCAAGCCAGAGCTCTGGAGCGCATGTGCCCAGAGCCGGTGCTCTGCAACAACAGAGGGCACCATGATGGGAGGCCCACACGGGCCAAAGAAAAAGATGGATGAAAATGGACAAATGAAAGACCAATGGAAGTGGCCTGCCCGCTCCCCTCCTTCCCCACCCCACCCCCACCAAAATAAATAAATAAATAAATCTTAAAAAAATAAATAAATAAATACATTTCCCCAACAACTCAAAAGATGAATTTGCATATGGATATTGCTAAATGATTGATACCAAAACCAGGCTGATTATGTTCTTTGCAGCCAAAGAAGGAGATTCTTTATACAGTAAGCAAAAAGAGCTAGAACTATCTGTAGCTCAGATAATGAACTCCTCATTGCAAAATTCAAACTTAAATTGAAGAAAATAGGAAAATTAGTGATCATTCAGTTATGACCTATACCAAATCCCTGATCATTATATAGTAGAGATGATGAATAGATTCAAGGGGTTCGATCTGGTGTGCAGAGTGTCTGAAGAACCATGGATGGGAGTTTATAATATTGTTCAGGTGGCAGTGACCAAAACCATCCCCAAGAAAAAGAAATGCAAGAAGGCAAAGTGCTTGTTTGAGAAGGCTTTACAAAGCTGACAAAAAAGTGCAGAGAAAGGCAAAGTAGAAAGGAAAAGATGCACTCAGCTGAATGTTGGGTTTCGGGGAACAACATGGAGAGATAAGAAGACCTTCAATGAATGACACAATGAAGTGGAGGAAAATAATAGAATTGTATACACTAAAGATATCTTCATGAAAATTGGAGCTTTCAAGGGAAAATTTCATGAATGAATGAGCAAAATAAAGGACAGAAATGGTAAAGACCTAAGAGAAACAAGAGATTAAGAAAAGGTGGCAAAAATACATAGGAAAACTACACAAAAAAGTTCTTAATGATCTAAATCACTATGATGGTATGATAACTTTTGTAGAGCTAGACATCCAGGAGTGTGAAGCCAAGTAAGCCTTAGGAAGCATTAATAAAGGCAAAGCTAGTGGAAGTGATGGAATTCCAGGTGAGATATTTAAAAGCTTAAAAAACAAAACCAGGATTAAGCAATTAAAGTGCAAGGCGCCGGTTCGAGCCCTGGCCTGGGAAGATCCCACGTGCCGTGAAGCGGCTGGACTGACGCCAAACGAGCTCTGGAGCGCATGTGCCCAGAGCCGGTGCTCTGCAACAACAGAGGGCACCATGATGGGAGGCCCACACGGGCCAAAGAAAAAGATGGATGAAAATGGACAAATGAAAGACCAATGGAAGTGGCCTGCCCGCTCCCCTCCTTCCCCACCCCACCCCCACCAAAATAAATAAATAAATAAATCTTAAAAAAATAAATAAATAAATACATTTCCCCAACAACTCAAAAGATGAATTTGCATATGGATATTGCTAAATGATTGATACCAAAACCAGGCTGATTATGTTCTTTGCAGCCAAAGAAGGAGATTCTTTATACAGTAAGCAAAAAGAGCTAGAACTATCTGTAGCTCAGATAATGAACTCCTCATTGCAAAATTCAAACTTAAATTGAAGAAAATAGGGAAAATTAGTGATCATTCAGTTATGACCTATACCAAATCCCTGATCATTATATAGTAGAGATGATGAATAGATTCAAGGGGTTCGATCTGGTGTGCAGAGTGTCTGAAGAACCATGGATGGGAGTTTATAATATTGTTCAGGTGGCAGTGACCAAAACCATCCCCAAGAAAAAGAAATGCAAGAAGGCAAAGTGCTTGTTTGAGAAGGCTTTACAAAGCTGACAAAAAAGTGCAGAGAAAGGCAAAGTAGAAAGGAAAAGATGCACTCAGCTGAATGTTGGGTTTCGGGGAACAACATGGAGAGATAAGAAGACCTTCAATGAATGACACAATGAAGTGGAGGAAAATAATAGAATTGTATACACTAAAGATATCTTCATGAAAATTGGAGCTTTCAAGGGAAAATTTCATGAATGAATGAGCAAAATAAAGGACAGAAATGGTAAAGACCTAAGAGAAACAAGAGATTAAGAAAAGGTGGCAAAAATACATAGGAAAACTACACAAAAAAGTTCTTAATGATCTAAATCACTATGATGGTATGATAACTTTTGTAGAGCTAGACATCCAGGAGTGTGAAGCCAAGTAAGCCTTAGGAAGCATTAATAAAGGCAAAGCTAGTGGAAGTGATGGAATTCCAGGTGAGATATTTAAAAGCTTAAAAGATAATGCTATTAAAGTGCTGCAATGAAAGCAATTATTCTTCAATTAAAATAAATATGTATATTTTTCTTTTTCTTATGTTCTGCACTCAGCATGTCATCAAGTTTGAAAAAACTCAACAATGGCCACAAGACTGAAAAAGGTCAATTTTCATTCCAGTCCAAAAGAAGTACAATGCCAAAAATATTCTTACTTCCAAGCAGTTTTACTCATTTCACTTGCTCAAAATCCTTTAAGATAGGCTTCCTAGTGTGTGAACTGAGAATTTCCAGATGTATAAGCTAGGTTTAGAAAATGCAGAGGAACCAGAGAGTAAATTGACAACATACCTTGGATCATGGAGAAAACAAGAGAATATCAGAGAAAAACAAAAGCATCTACTGTGACTCACTCCAGGATTCTTGCCTGGATAATCCCACGGACAGAAGAGCCTGGAGGGCTACAGTCAGGGTTTGCAAGAGTTGGACATGACTTATTGACTAAATTACTACTACTAAAACTTTTGACAATATGGATCAAACAAACTCTGGAAAATTCTTAAACAGATGGGAAAACAAGACCACCTCACCTGCTTCCAGGCAAACCTGCATGCAGGTCGAGAAAGAAAACTTAGAACTGGACATGGAACAATGGACAGGTTCAAAATTGGGAAAGGAGTACCTCAATGCTGCATATTGGCACCCTGCCTGTTTAACTTATATGCAGATTTCATCATATGAAATGTTGTACTAGATTATCACAAGCTGAAAACAAGATTCCTGGGAGAAATATCAATAATCTTTGACAGGTAGATAATACCACCCTAATGGCAGAGGGATAAGATGAGCTTAAGAGTCCTTGGAGGAAAATAATAGAATTGTATACACTAAAGATATCTTCATGAAAATTGGAGCTTTCAAGGGAAAATTTCATGAATGAATGAGCAAAATAAAGGACAGAAATGGTAAAGACCTAAGAGAAACAAGAGATTAAGAAAAGGTGGCAAAAATACATAGGAAAACTACACAAAAAAGTTCTTAATGATCTAAATCACTATGATGGTATGATAACTTTTGTAGAGCTAGACATCCAGGAGTGTGAAGCCAAGTAAGCCTTAGGAAGCATTAATAAAGGCAAAGCTAGTGGAAGTGATGGAATTCCAGGTGAGATATTTAAAAGCTTAAAAGATAATGCTATTAAAGTGCTGCAATGAAAGCAATTATTCTTCAATTAAAAATAAATATGTATATTTTTCTTTTTCTTATGTTCTGCACTCAGCATGTCATCAAGTTTGAAAAAACTCAACAATGGCCACAAGACTGAAAAAGGTCAATTTTCATTCCAGTCCAAAAGAAGTACAATGCCAAAAATATTCTTACTTCCAAGCAGTTTTACTCATTTCACTTGCTCAAAATCCTTTAAGATAGGCTTCCCTAGTGTGTGAACTGAGAATTTCCAGATGTATAAGCTAGGTTTAGAAAATGCAGAGGAACCAGAGAGTAAATTGACAACATACCTTGGATCATGGAGAAAACAAGAGAATATCAGAGAAAAACAAAAGCATCTACTGTGACTCACTCCAGGATTCTTGCCTGGATAATCCCACGGACAGAAGAGCCTGGAGGGCTACAGTCAGGGTTTGCAAGAGTTGGACATGACTTATTGACTAAATTACTACTACTAAAACTTTTGACAATATGGATCAAACAAACTCTGGAAAATTCTTAAACAGATGGGAAAACAAGACCACCTCACCTGCTTCCAGGCAAACCTGCATGCAGGTCGAGAAAGAAAACTTAGAACTGGACATGGAACAATGGACAGGTTCAAAATTGGGAAAGGAGTACCTCAATGCTGCATATTGGCACCCTGCCTGTTTAACTTATATGCAGATTTCATCATATGAAATGTTGTACTAGATTATCACAAGCTGAAAACAAGATTCCTGGGAGAAATATCAATAATCTTTGACAGGTAGATAATACCACCCTAATGGCAGAGGGATAAGATGAGCTTAAGAGTCTCTTGATGAGTGTGAAAAAGGAAGCTGAAAAATCTGGCTTGAAACTCAACATTCAAAAAACAAAAATCATGGCATCCGGTCTCATCACTTCATGGCAAATAAAAGGAAATGAAGTAGAAGCAGTGACAGATTTTATTTTCTTGGACTGCGAAATTACTGCAAATGGTGACTACAGCCATGAAATTTAAAGATACTTGTTCCTTAGAAGGAAATCTATGACAAACCTAGAGTATATTAAAAACAGAGATATCGCTTTGTCAACAAATCATATTTGCAGTAGTCATGTACGGATGTGAGAGATGGACCATAAAAAAGGTTGAAAGCCAAATAATCGATGCTTATGCTGTCAGGGAAGACTCTCACTTGGACAGCAAGAAGATCAAACTAGTCAATCCAAAAGAAATCAACCCTAAATATTCATTGCAAGGATTAATGCTAAAGCTGAAGGTCCAATATATTGGCCACCTGATGTGGAGAGTTGACTCATTGGAAAAGACCCTGATGCTGGGAACAATTGAGTGCATGAGGAGAAGGGGACGCCAGAGGATTAGATCATTGGATGACATCATTGACTCAATGAACATGAGTTTGAGCAAACTCTGGGAGATACTGAAGGACAGGAAGCCTGTATGCTTCAAACTGTGGGATCACAAATAGTCAAACATGACTTAGCAACTGAACAACAATGAAGGGTCACTTGAAGAATTAGAGGGCAATTGTAAATTAATAACAACATTAAGGTCACTATTGGAATTAGTTTTAAGAGGTTGGGAATTTTTAAAATAATTGAAGACAATGAATATAAATGTCGAGTAATTTTGCTGAAAAGGGAGGAAAGAAATACGATAAATTTTAAATATGCATTTGAGGTGTAAGTTTGATTTATTTGAGATATGTCATATTGGCACCCTGCCTGTTTAACTTATATGCAGATTTCATCATATGAAATGTTGTACTAGATTATCACAAGCTGAAAACAAGATTCCTGGGAGAAATATCAATAATCTTTGACAGGTAGATAATACCACCCTAATGGCAGAGGGATAAGATGAGCTTAAGAGTCTCTTGATGAGTGTGAAAAAGGAAGCTGAAAAATCTGGCTTGAAACTCAACATTCAAAAAACAAAAATCATGGCATCCGGTCTCATCACTTCATGGCAAATAAAAGGAAATGAAGTAGAAGCAGTGACAGATTTTATTTTCTTGGACTGCGAAATTACTGCAAATGGTGACTACAGCCATGAAATTTAAAGATACTTGTTCCTTAGAAGGAAATCTATGACAAACCTAGAGAGTATATTAAAAAACAGAGATATCGCTTTGTCAACAAATCATATTTGCAGTAGTCATGTACGGATGTGAGAGATGGACCATAAAAAAGGTTGAAAGCCAAATAATCGATGCTTATGCTGTCAGGGAAGACTCTCACTTGGACAGCAAGAAGATCAAACTAGTCAATCCAAAAGAAATCAACCCTAAATATTCATTGCAAGGATTAATGCTAAAGCTGAAGGTCCAATATATTGGCCACCTGATGTGGAGAGTTGACTCATTGGAAAAGACCCTGATGCTGGGAACAATTGAGTGCATGAGGAGAAGGGGACGCCAGAGGATTAGATCATTGGATGACATCATTGACTCAATGAACATGAGTTTGAGCAAACTCTGGGAGATACTGAAGGACAGGGAAGCCTGTATGCTTCAAACTGTGGGATCACAAATAGTCAAACATGACTTAGCAACTGAACAACAATGAAGGGTCACTTGAAGAATTAGAGGGCAATTGTAAATTAATAACAACATTAAGGTCACTATTGGAATTAGTTTTAAGAGGTTGGGAATTTTTAAAATAATTGAAGACAATGAATATAAATGTCGAGTAATTTTGCTGAAAAGGGAGGAAAGAAATACGATAAATTTTAAATATGCATTTGAGGTGTAAGTTTGATTTATTTGAGATATGTCTTATTTCTTGAGATAAAACTGTCTTGCTGTAAAGTTCCTTCTTAGAATTGCTTTTGCTGTATTCCATGTGATTTGAACTACTGTGTGTTTTCTTTCTTTTTTCTGTGTGTGTGTGTGTGTCTTTTAAGTTTTTTTTTTTTTTAATTTTCTCTTTGATTTCTTCAGTGAACTATTGTCTATTTAGTAGTTTAATGTTTAGCTACCATGAGTATTTTTTTTTTTTTTTGGTAGTTTATTTCTAATCTCATAGTGTTTTGACCAGAAAAAGATATGTGGTACAGTTTTAACTTTCTTGAATTTGCCAAGGTTTGCCTTGTGGCCCAGTATATGGTCAATCTTATAGAATGTTCCATATACACTTGGGAATATGTATATTTTTCTGCTTTTGGATGGAACTTTCTACCAATATCAATCAATTCCATTTAATCTGAAGCGTCATTCAAGGCCTGTGTTTCCTTTTTAACTTTCTGTCTCTGTGAACTGTCCATTGATGAAAGTGGGATTTTAAAGTACCCCACTATAATTGTGCTACTGTCTATTTCTCCTTTATGGCTGTTAGTATGTGCTTTATATATTGAGATGTTCCTATGTTGGAGTACTGGAGAAGGAAATGGCAACCCACTTCAGTATTCTTGCCTGAAAACTTCCATGGTCAGAGGCGCCTGGCAGGCTACAGTTCATGAGGTCACAAAAAGTCACACGTGACTGAACAACTGAGCACAACTGAGCACATGTTGGGTCCGTATACAATTGTTCTCTCTTCCTCTTGGATTGAACCCTTGATCATTATGTAATGGCCTCCTTGGCCTCTTATAACAGTCTCTTTTAAAGTCTATTTTGTCTGATAGGTATTTCTGCTTCAATTTTCTTTTAATTTCCATTTGCATAGAACACTTCTTCCCATTCCTCTACTTTCTCTCAGTCTGTAAGTATTCTGTATATATTCTGTAAGTATATATATATATATATTTTGTTTTTGTATTTTTCCAGCTTGATTATTTCTTTTGATTAATTCATTTAATAGTCCTTACCTATATTTTAATTATCAATATATATGATCCCATTACAATTTTCTTGTTTTGGGTTTATTTATTTTAGTTCTTTTCCGTCTCTCTTGTTTTCTGCCTAGAGAAATTCCTTTAGCATTTGTTGTAAAGCTGGTTTCAAGGTGTTAAATTCTCTTAATTTTTGCTTGTCTGTAAAACTTTTGATTTCTTTAACAAATCTGAACAAGACTCTTGCTGGGTAAAGTATTCTTGGCTCTAAGTTCCTATCTTTCAACATGCTGAATATAACATGCCATTTCTTCTGGTTGTAGAGTTATTGAGAAATTACTGGTAATCTTACATGAGTTCCCTTGTATGTAATTTGCTATTTTTCCCTTGTTGCTTTTAATATTTTAGATTGCCTATTTTTTGTCAGTTTGATTATTCTGTGTCTGGGTGTGTTCCTCCTTGGATTTATTCTGCCTTGGACCCTGCATTTCCTGGATTTGGTTGACTATTTTCTTTCCCATTATTGTTTCTTCATTCATTTTCTAGAGTTCTTTCTTCTATTTCTGAGACACCTATAATGTGCACGTTTATTCATTTTTGTGTTGGCATTTAATAACAGTAGATCTTCCAATAAGGAGAAACCCTTCCTACCCTTTAGTATACTGCTTTTAAGCTTTAGTAGTCCTATGCTTTCAATATTTTGTTTTGAAGGTTGAGCTCTAAAATAAACCAAGTAATATAATTTGAACTTCAGAGCATGAATCTACAATTAGAGGTTGCTTCCCCACAGAGATTATGACCATTAGACTATTGTTTTAAAGATATTTACTACATGCCGGTATTGTTCTAAGCCCCATTCTTTTAATACAACAGATTGGGAAGGTCCAGTACAACTACTGATCTCTTTTTAGAGATGGTGGAACTGAGGCCTAAAAACTTAACATTTTGAAGGTCATAAAATAATAATTAATAAAGATAGGATTTGAAAAAGGCAATCTAGGTCATCATTTGAATTCTCAACCAATACGTTCTTCTGCCTTTCACTAATGAAAGTTGTTAACAATTAGTACTGAGGAATCTGAAGGAGAAAACTATAAACTCATTTTCTTTTCTTTTTAATATGAAAAGGTTGCTTCTTTATACCATCCTAGATTTATTTGAGAAATTGCCAGAGTATATAGGAAAAATCTATTATATTTCATTTCACAAAAAATAAATGATTAAGCACAAACTAAGTACCTGGAGTTGTAATTGCTATCTCACACATACGATTTGTTTTATATGAAATGCATAAGGCTGGCGTCATTCCTCTTTTTCATCAATGAAGGCTCAGAGCTTATTACGACCATGAAAATGGTTGAAATAGGCAAATTGGGAATAAACTCCATTCTTTTATTAAATAGAAGAAGAAAATTCAAATTTTATGACTCTTGCTGGGTAAAGTATTCTTGGCTCTAAGTTCCTATCTTTCAACATGCTGAATATAACATGCCATTTCTTCTGGTTGTAGAGTTATTGAGAAATTACTGGTAATCTTACATGAGTTCCCTTGTATGTAATTTGCTATTTTTCCCTTGTTGCTTTTAATATTTTAGATTGCCTATTTTTTGTCAGTTTGATTATTCTGTGTCTGGGTGTGTTCCTCCTTGGATTTATTCTGCCTTGGACCCTGCATTTCCTGGATTTGGTTGACTATTTTCTTTCCCATTATTGTTTCTTCATTCATTTTCTAGAGTTCTTTCTTCTATTTCTGAGACACCTATAATGTGCACGTTTATTCATTTTTGTGTTGGCATTTAATAACAGTAGATCTTCCAATAAGGAGAAACCCTTCCTACCCTTTAGTATACTGCTTTTAAGCTTTAGTAGTCCTATGCTTTCAATATTTTGTTTTGAAGGTTGAGCTCTAAAATAAACCAAGTAATATAATTTGAACTTCAGAGCATGAATCTACAATTAGAGGTTGCTTCCCCACAGAGATTATGACCATTAGACTATTGTTTTAAAGATATTTACTACATGCCGGTATTGTTCTAAGCCCCATTCTTTTAATACAACAGATTGGGAAGGTCCAGTACAACTACTGATCTCTTTTTAGAGATGGTGGAACTGAGGCCTAAAAACTTAACATTTTGAAGGTCATAAAATAATAATTAATAAAGATAGGATTTGAAAAAGGCAATCTAGGTCATCATTTGAATTCTCAACCAATACGTTCTTCTGCCTTTCACTAATGAAAGTTGTTAACAATTAGTACTGAGGAATCTGAAGGAGAAAACTATAAACTCATTTTCTTTTCTTTTTAATATGAAAAGGTTGCTTCTTTATACCATCCTAGATTTATTTGAGAAATTGCCAGAGTATATAGGAAAAATCTATTATATTTCATTTCACAAAAAATAAATGATTAAGCACAAACTAAGTACCTGGAGTTGTAATTGCTATCTCACACATACGATTTGTTTTATATGAAATGCATAAGGCTGGCGTCATTCCTCTTTTTCATCAATGAAGGCTCAGAGCTTATTACGACCATGAAAATGGTTGAAATAGGCAAATTGGGAATAAACTCCATTCTTTTATTAAATAGAAGAAGAATTAAATAATCAAATGACAATATTAACAGAAGCTCCTAGAATTGTACCAGGAGTTTACTTTGTTCTTATGTTATATCTCCCTACTTGATTATGTTATATCTCCCTGCTTGATGCTTCTTCTGAATCACAGCCCTGGCTTTTCCAGCATTAATCTTCAGCTTCATATTATGTAATTCAGAATGTTATTCTGTCAATCACATCTGTTACAAAATGTGATTTAGTAGCATATGGTATTTACTGACTTCCCAGGTGGGATTAGTCATGAAGAACCAGTTTGTCAGTGCAGGAGAAATAAGAGACACAGGTTATATTCCTGGATGGGAAAGATCCCCTGGAGGAGGGAAAGGCAACCTATTCCAGTATTCTTGCCTGGAGAATCCCATGGAGGGAGGAGCCTGGCAGGCTGCAGTCCATAGCATCACAAAGAGTTGAACACTACTTTTGCAACTGAGCATGCATATAGTGGTATTTATTCATCCATTCAACAAACATATATTTAGTATACTTTAGGTGAAGAACAGGGAAGCCTGGCAGTGATGCAGTCCATGGGTTCTCATAGAGTCAGACACAACTGACTGACCTTAACTGAACTGAACTGATGGGAAAGTTGAGATGCTGAAGATACGAAGATCCCAAAAAAAGATCAATAAAGAGTGAGGCATGACTTAATTTTATAGTATATCTAGAATATATTTTTCAAAATTGATTTCCATCATTATATTTGAGTTTCTGAGAGGGAGGACCATGGGTTCTCGATAGAGTCCAGACAAATTAATGATAGGATTTGAAAACTATATAACTCATTTTCTTTTCTTTTTAATATGAAAAGGTTGCTTCTTTATACCATCCTAGATTTATTTGAGAAATTGCCAGAGTATATAGGAAAAATCTATTATATTTCATTTCACAAAAAATAAATGATTAAGCACAAACTAAGTACCTGGAGTTGTAATTGCTATCTCACACATACGATTTGTTTTATATGAAATGCATAAGGCTGGCGTCATTCCTCTTTTTCATCAATGAAGGCTCAGAGCTTATTACGACCATGAAAATGGTTGAAATAGGCAAATTGGGAATAAACTCCATTCTTTTATTAAATAGAAGAAGAATTAAATAATCAAATGACAATATTAACAGAAGCTCCTAGAATTGTACCAGGAGTTTACTTTGTTCTTATGTTATATCTCCCTACTTGATTATGTTATATCTCCCTGCTTGATGCTTCTTCTGAATCACAGCCCTGGCTTTTCCAGCATTAATCTTCAGCTTCATATTATGTAATTCAGAATGTTATTCTGTCAATCACATCTGTTACAAAATGTGATTTAGTAGCATATGGTATTTACTGACTTCCCAGGTGGGATTAGTCATGAAGAACCAGTTTGTCAGTGCAGGAGAAATAAGAGACACAGGTTATATTCCTGGATGGGAAAGATCCCCTGGAGGAGGGAAAGGCAACCTATTCCAGTATTCTTGCCTGGAGAATCCCATGGAGGGAGGAGCCTGGCAGGCTGCAGTCCATAGCATCACAAAGAGTTGAACACTACTTTTGCAACTGAGCATGCATATAGTGGTATTTATTCATCCATTCAACAAACATATATTTAGTATACTTTAGGTGAAGAACAGGGAAGCCTGGCAGTGATGCAGTCCATGGGTTCTCATAGAGTCAGACACAACTGACTGACCTTAACTGAACTGAACTGATGGGAAAGTTGAGATGCTGAAGATACGAAGATCCCAAAAAAAGATCAATAAAGAGTGAGGCATGACTTAATTTTATAGTATATCTAGAATATATTTTTCAAAATTGATTTCCATCATTATATTTGAGTTTCTGAGAGGGAGGACTATCTTTTATTTTTGTAACTTCTGTGTCCATTACTTTAGATTAATATACAAATGGAAAAAATTATGGTTCTAAGTCCAGCTAATCTGTATAGAAAAGCAGTTGTACCACCCAAAGTGCAGCAACAAAATAATAACTAAGTTTCTTGTTGAATCGGATTAGTAATACTTGGAAAGACTTACATGAGAATTGATAGAATTGACACAGATTATTCATTTTAATACTTAGACTCACAATACTTTTTCAAACCAATAGTGATGTTAACTTGTTAAATTAATGTGCATTGAATAAAACACAGTAGAATGCAATAGGTGATAGATACCATTTATTGGCATTAATTATAAAGATGTACCTGATCCTAAACATCTAGAATTTGCGTAGGCAGGCCTCAGAATGTGATGTTTTTGTTGAGTCTGTCAATCAGGAAAGGCAAAGGCTGGAGAGGAAGGTACAAAAAAAAAAAAAAAAAAAAAGACAAAAGACCACAGCTTAGATAGAATATTCAGAACTTCCCTCTGTCTATGTTAAATATTTTCCCCAAAGTGTTGAATTATTTTACAGTCATATATTCCTTAGTGAATGTGAAGAAAGAACATCAAACAAATCTAAGATGCCATTTCATCTTGTGGAAGAAATGTGCAGAATGCTTCATTTCTGGCCCGGGTGACCAAGGGTAACCTTGCTTGGAGATAAGATGGCATCCACTGAGGTATGTGCATGCTTACATGGCCTGAAGAATGTGACTGACAGTTACTCTGCAAACTTACTTTTGACAGGTGCCTTTCAAAGGATTAATTTCTGTGTTTTATGTCACAATTTGCCTGAAACTGTCAGTGAGGGAGAAAATGTCGTTTTTAAATCTACTTTTAAGTTAAGTTCTTAAGATACCCTTCCCTAGCTTCCTCTGCAGCCTTTAATGCTTTATCTCCACTTTATATATTGCAGTAAATGGAGCAATTATCAGATTTTGGAAGAACGGAAGCCCAGTGATGCAGTCCATGGGTTCTCATAGAGTCAAATAAAGAGTGGGGGGCAATAAACCTATAATTTTATAGTATATCTAGAATATATTTTTCAAAATTGATTTCCATCATTATATTTGAGTTTCTGAGAGGGAGGACTATCTTTTATTTTTGTAACTTCTGTGTCCATTACTTTAGATTAATATACAAATGGAAAAAATTATGGTTCTAAGTCCAGCTAATCTGTATAGAAAAGCAGTTGTACCACCCAAAGTGCAGCAACAAAATAATAACTAAGTTTCTTGTTGAATCGGATTAGTAATACTTGGAAAGACTTACATGAGAATTGATAGAATTGACACAGATTATTCATTTTAATACTTAGACTCACAATACTTTTTCAAACCAATAGTGATGTTAACTTGTTAAATTAATGTGCATTGAATAAAACACAGTAGAATGCAATAGGTGATAGATACCATTTATTGGCATTAATTATAAAGATGTACCTGATCCTAAACATCTAGAATTTGCGTAGGCAGGCCTCAGAATGTGATGTTTTTGTTGAGTCTGTCAATCAGGAAAGGCAAAGGCTGGAGAGGAAGGTACAAAAAAAAAAAAAAAAAAAAGACAAAAGACCACAGCTTAGATAGAATATTCAGAACTTCCCTCTGTCTATGTTAAATATTTTCCCCAAAGTGTTGAATTATTTTACAGTCATATATTCCTTAGTGAATGTGAAGAAAGAACATCAAACAAATCTAAGATGCCATTTCATCTTGTGGAAGAAATGTGCAGAATGCTTCATTTCTGGCCCGGGTGACCAAGGGTAACCTTGCTTGGAGATAAGATGGCATCCACTGAGGTATGTGCATGCTTACATGGCCTGAAGAATGTGACTGACAGTTACTCTGCAAACTTACTTTTGACAGGTGCCTTTCAAAGGATTAATTTCTGTGTTTTATGTCACAATTTGCCTGAAACTGTCAGTGAGGGAGAAAATGTCGTTTTTAAATCTACTTTTAAGTTAAGTTCTTAAGATACCCTTCCCTAGCTTCCTCTGCAGCCTTTAATGCTTTATCTCCACTTTATATATTGCAGTAAATGGAGCAATTATCAGGTTTCACACAGAAGGCCTATTTTAAATAATACATAGGCATACTGTTGCAAGCCACCATTTTACAATTATCACTTTCTTAAGCTTATGTAGTATTATCTTGGATGGAAGTACATACTGAATAAAGTTAGAGTTCCCCAAGCTATTTTTTAAAAACTAAAGCTGAGCTGACTTTGAGATGAAAATGTTAACCTTTCTTTTTCTTCCTTTTTTGGCCACTTCTATTGATCCTTCATTCCTCTATCTTTGTTCTTTGACCTGTGTGGGCCTCCCATCTCAGCAGCCTTTCACTCTGCAGAGCACCAGCTTTGGGCACATGTGCTCCAGAGCTCCTACTTAGTAATTGGACACATTGTTCCAGCTGCTCTGTGGCATGTGGGATCTTCCCATGCCAGGGATCAAACCAGTGGCCTTTGCACTGAAAGGCGGTGTCCCTACCCACCGGACCACCAGGGAAGCCCCAACTTTTCTTTTTTTTACCCAATGTATTCTTTTATGTTTCCACATTTCATGAGTACATCAAGGAAAGTAAGAAACAGTTTGTAATATTCTTTAAGAGTTGTGCTATGAGTATGCACACACACATCTTATTCTCTCCTCATACTCATACCTTTGCCTTTGAATCTTTTACCAAATAGCCTTTGTCTCCTTCACATACAGACCATCAATAATCTTTATTTTAGTGACATGCTATTTAACTTATTTTGTGACATGATATTTTAGACTTCCCATAACTATAGAGTTGATTGCATTGGGGAAAACACAATGCAGAAGGATTGAACTTGTTATGAATTATTTACAGAAGTGAATGTGAAGAAAGAACCAAAATTTCCAATCTTGTGGAAGAAATGTGCAGAATGCTTCATTTCTGGCCCGGGTGACCAAGGGTAACCTTGCTTGGAGATAAGATGGCATCCACTGAGGTATGTGCATGCTTACATGGCCTGAAGAATGTGACTGACAGTTACTCTGCAAACTTACTTTTGACAGGTGCCTTTCAAAGGATTAATTTCTGTGTTTTATGTCACAATTTGCCTGAAACTGTCAGTGAGGGAGAAAATGTCGTTTTTAAATCTACTTTTAAGTTAAGTTCTTAAGATACCCTTCCCTAGCTTCCTCTGCAGCCTTTAATGCTTTATCTCCACTTTATATATTGCAGTAAATGGAGCAATTATCAGGTTTCACACAGAAGGCCTATTTTAAATAATACATAGGCATACTGTTGCAAGCCACCATTTTACAATTATCACTTTCTTAAGCTTATGTAGTATTATCTTGGATGGAAGTACATACTGAATAAAGTTAGAGTTCCCCAAGCTATTTTTTAAAAACTAAAGCTGAGCTGACTTTGAGATGAAAATGTTAACCTTTCTTTTTCTTCCTTTTTTGGCCACTTCTATTGATCCTTCATTCCTCTATCTTTGTTCTTTGACCTGTGTGGGCCTCCCATCTCAGCAGCCTTTCACTCTGCAGAGCACCAGCTTTGGGCACATGTGCTCCAGAGCTCCTACTTAGTAATTGGACACATTGTTCCAGCTGCTCTGTGGCATGTGGGATCTTCCCATGCCAGGGATCAAACCAGTGGCCTTTGCACTGAAAGGCGGTGTCCCTACCCACCGGACCACCAGGGAAGCCCCAACTTTTCTTTTTTTTACCCAATGTATTCTTTTATGTTTCCACATTTCATGAGTACATCAAGGAAAGTAAGAAACAGTTTGTAATATTCTTTAAGAGTTGTGCTATGAGTATGCACACACACATCTTATTCTCTCCTCATACTCATACCTTTGCCTTTGAATCTTTTTACCAAATAGCCTTTGTCTCCTTCACATACAGACCATCAATAATCTTTATTTTAGTGACATGCTATTTAACTTATTTTTGTGACATGATATTTTAGACTTCCCATAACTATAGAGTTGATTGCATTGGGGAAAACACAATGCAGAAGGATTGAACTTGTTATAAATTCAGAATTTGTAGTTTATTATAATAAGCATTTGACATCTTGGCCAGTACTTGAAATGGAATGTTTCCAATGTTCTGCTCAATTTAATTTTGACCAAAATTAATGGACAACTTTTAAAGTTATTGAAATTTCAGATGTTATAAAGTGCGTTCCCTTGATTTTGAACTTGAATGGTATTTGCCCTTTCTATTCAATTGCATCTTTTCAAGGCTTACAGGGAAAAAAAAGCATAATTTGGAAAAAATTGCACATAGATCTTCTGTTGCGTACATGGTTATCATCACCAAAGCAGATATTTTCGTGTTTTCTTTTTTCGTTCTGGATAGTAGTTGCATACATGTAATTTTATGGAAACATAGAGGTAAAATATATGATGGCCCCATGGTTAGCAAATACAGACTAAGGAGGAAACATTACTTTGTTCTAAATAGAATGACTTAATAGATGTAAAACAAGTCTTTGGAGACCTTACCATGATTTAAAATACAAACACTGCAATGATCAGCAGGTTATGCTACCATAAACAGGACAAAGGGAAGAAACACTGAAGAAAAATTATCAGAAGAATGTTCAAGCCTAAAATTTGTACTGACAATAGTAAAGGCCCACCTCTGCCTTCATGCATTTGTGCTGCAGAATGTTGTGCCAATATTACAGAATGCTGATGAATGATTAAGCTTTGGAGAACTATAAGCCACCTGCCCCCGCTGTACTTTATTGGAGGCAAGAATAAGACATCATGAAATATTCAAGAATATGCTGTGTGGGTGAGAAAGATAGAAAGAGAGTGAGAAGGAATGAATACCTGAATTATCATTCGAGTCTTCCACAACCTCTGGTTTTTAAAGTATCAGTATAATCACTACGCATATTGAGTAGACAGAAGAGCCAGGTCATTTTCCAGGGAGAGTTTTGTTGAGTTAGAAAATTTGAAATAATTACCAGATCAGATCATGCATCATTTAAACACTGACTACTATTATTATTAGCTTTAAATTGATTGTACTAAGTTCCAAGTATTAGTTTCTTCAAATTTTGTTTTATCTTTTTTATGCAGAGACTGAAATTCTACTGTTGTGTTGGGGCTCTAGCATTTTAAATGGAGAAATTCTTATTTGCTTTTCTCATGACCATGTGCTCTTTGATTAATCTGGTTTAGAAGCTAAAATAAATGGAAAATACCAATGCTTTCATTTTGTTTAGATCTTAGAGTTACTGCCTAATGAAAGCAGAAATTTACAAGATTGGAAGTTTGTCCAACAATGCAGATATGTAGAAATTATGCAGGAGAAGAAAGTGAGAAGTTGCCAAAGGTTAATTCAAGTCAGAGTTGATCAACGAAATAATTATGTTGGACTCCCCCTTACCTTTCTATTTCTTTCACACATATTTCATAGGCATATCACAGAACATTAGGTGTTTTCATTGCACCATGTTTTATAAGGTCATTTGTGTTTTAGACATTCTCAAGGAGCCCCCATAAAATATTTTGTTTAATTGGCTCATTAACAGGTATCAACTATTAAGTACTTCACAGATGATTTTGAAAATCAATTAGGGTTCAATGTATTCATCTGGCAATGGTGAAAACACAGAGTCACTAGCTTGGATACACACACACACACACACACACACACACACACACATATATATATATATATATCACAGAGATAGAGAGACAGAAATATTGAGAGACAGAAAGGGGGCAGAGATGGAGAGATAGTTCAACTAACTCATGATTTTTCACAATGAAGAATCACAGATTCGCAGAATTTAGTGGTTTAAACTTGTGAGGTAGATCTTTCAGAACAGAAAATAATGGAGAATCATATTTGAGGATGATATATATAGGGTCTTACCCAGTGACTCAGACACTAAAGAATCTACCTGCATTGCAGGAGACCCGGGTTCAATCCCTGTGTCTGAAAGATCCCCTGGAGGAAGAAATGGCAACCCTCCAGTATTCTTGATGGAGAATTCCATGGACAGAGAATCCTAGCTGGCTATAGTCTGTGGGATCACAGTTGGACACGGCTACCTCCCAGAGGGACTAGAATATTTGTCATAAAACTTCAGACTGATGCAGTGTACAAACCTAAATCAGAACTAATTTCATTTTGAAAGCTTTGGTATCACATTAAGTAAAGAAATAACGTTTTCCTTCACAGAATCTCAGTAGGTTTATTATTTTTATTTTGAAGATCACTTTTTCAGATACTGTTTAGAATAGGGTAAATTAAGAGACAGATGAGATCAGCCTTAACAGCTGGATTTAGAATTTGAATTACTGATATTGGAAATACAAAATTTACAAGATTGGAAGTTTGTCCAACAATGCAGATATGTAGAAATTATGCAGGAGAAGAAAGTGAGAAGTTGCCAAAGGTTAATTCAAGTCAGAGTTGATCAACGAAATAATTATGTTGGACTCCCCCTTACCTTTCTATTTCTTTCACACATATTTCATAGGCATATCACAGAACATTAGGTGTTTTCATTGCACCATGTTTTATAAGGTCATTTGTGTTTTAGACATTCTCAAGGAGCCCCCATAAAATATTTTGTTTAATTGGCTCATTAACAGGTATCAACTATTAAGTACTTCACAGATGATTTTGAAAATCAATTAGGGTTCAATGTATTCATCTGGCAATGGTGAAAACACAGAGTCACTAGCTTGGATACACACACACACACACACACACACACACACACACACATATATATATATATATATCACAGAGATAGAGAGACAGAAATATTGAGAGACAGAAAGGGGGCAGAGATGGAGAGATAGTTCAACTAACTCATGATTTTTCACAATGAAGAATCACAGATTCGCAGAATTTAGTGGTTTAAACTTGTGAGGTAGATCTTTCAGAACAGAAAATAATGGAGAATCATATTTGAGGATGATATATATAGGGTCTTACCCAGTGACTCAGACACTAAAGAATCTACCTGCATTGCAGGAGACCCGGGTTCAATCCCTGTGTCTGAAAGATCCCCTGGAGGAAGAAATGGCAACCCCTCCAGTATTCTTGATGGAGAATTCCATGGACAGAGAATCCTAGCTGGCTATAGTCTGTGGGATCACAGTTGGACACGGCTACCTCCCAGAGGGACTAGAATATTTGTCATAAAACTTCAGACTGATGCAGTGTACAAACCTAAATCAGAACTAATTTCATTTTGAAAGCTTTGGTATCACATTAAGTAAAGAAATAACGTTTTCCTTCACAGAATCTCAGTAGGTTTATTATTTTTATTTTGAAGATCACTTTTTCAGATACTGTTTAGAATAGGGTAAATTAAGAGACAGATGAGATCAGCCTTAACAGCTGGATTTAGAATTTGAATTACTGATATTGGAAATACAAAATTTTTAAATTTTCTAAGTATAATCATGATAATTAAAATCATTACTGCTATCTGCAAAGAGTATTACCTTATCACTTTTCACTGACATTGTGAAATAAGGACAACTGATATGTACTAAAATTGTAGGTTTAAAGAAACTATGTTTGAAAGAAATCTAAAGTCATAGCAAAGTTTTAAATTAAGGAAGTGGCAGAACTAGCACTTGAGCTAATGATTTTGATGTTGTCTGACATACTTATAATTTTCTAGTAAACTATTATTTGTTTCTTAATGATTAAATTTTCTGATTTTTTATTGTTTCTATTTCATATTTGATAAAGATACATATATAGAGAGAATGATTTTATATAAATTGTGTTTGAATGACAATTAAGCATTTTGCATTCTAGGCCTTGTGCAAAAATCTTTCCATGATTTATCTTACTTAATACTCAAAACATCCCTGTTAAGAAAGTACTGTATTTTCCCCTTATTTTGGAAAAAAAAAAATGCATCTTAGAGAAATTACAATTACCCAAAGGGCTGCTAAATGACGGAAGCCAAATTTGAATCATAAACAAACTCTATATCTAGAAATATTTAGCAATTGTAATAGGGTGTAGAAATATATATATGGGTGTTCCTTGTGGCCCAGGTGGAGACTTGAGTTCAATCCCTGACTTGGGAACATCCCATGGAGAAGGATAGGCTACCCACACCAGTATTCTTGTCTGGAGAATTGCATAGCAAAAAGCAGAGGCATCACTTTGCTGATAAAATTCTGTATAGTCAAAGCTATGGTTTTCCCATTAGTCATGTATGGATGTGAGATTTGGAAAATAAAGAAGGCTGGGCACTGAAGAATTGATGTCTTTGAAATGTGGTGTTGGAGAAGTCTTTTTTTTTTTTTTGGCCACTTCTTTCATCTTTCATTCCTTTTTTTTTGTTCTTTGGCCTGTGTGGACCTCCCGTCATAGTGGCCTCTCTCATTGCAGAGCACAAGCTCTAGGCTCAAGCTCTCCAGGGCTCCAGGTGGGTAGTTGGACACATCAGTCCAGCAGCTCTGCAGCACGTGGAATCTTCCCAGGCCAGGGATCAAGCCAGTGCCCGTTGCACAGCAGGGCAGTGTCCTTACCCACTAGACCACCAGGGAAGCCCTGGAGAAGTCTTTTGAGAGTCTCTTGGATTGCAAGAAAATCAAACCACTCAACCTTAAGTGAAATAAACCTTGAATATTAATTGAAAGAAATGATGCTGGAGTTGCAGCTCCAATATCTTGACCACTTGATGACAAGAGATGACTCATTGGAAAAGAATCTGATGTCGTGAAAAATAGAAGGCATAAGGAGAAGGGGATGGTAGAGGATGAGATGGCTGTAGGGCACCAATGAAGCCAATGAACATGAGTTTAAACATGCTCCAGGAGACAGTGAAAGACCAGGAAGCCTGGTGTGCTGCAGTCCATTGAATGACAATTAAGCATTTTGCATTCTAGGCCTTGTGCAAAAATCTTTCCATGATTTATCTTACTTAATACTCAAAACATCCCTGTTAAGAAAGTACTGTATTTTCCCCTTATTTTGGAAAAAAAAAAATGCATCTTAGAGAAATTACAATTACCCAAAGGGCTGCTAAATGACGGAAGCCAAATTTGAATCATAAACAAACTCTATATCTAGAAATATTTAGCAATTGTAATAGGGTGTAGAAATATATATATGGGTGTTCCTTGTGGCCCAGGTGGAGACTTGAGTTCAATCCCTGACTTGGGAACATCCCATGGAGAAGGATAGGCTACCCACACCAGTATTCTTGTCTGGAGAATTGCATAGCAAAAAGCAGAGGCATCACTTTGCTGATAAAATTCTGTATAGTCAAAGCTATGGTTTTCCCATTAGTCATGTATGGATGTGAGATTTGGAAAATAAAGAAGGCTGGGCACTGAAGAATTGATGTCTTTGAAATGTGGTGTTGGAGAAGTCTTTTTTTTTTTTTTGGCCACTTCTTTCATCTTTCATTCATTTATCTTTGTTCTTTTGGCCTGTGTGGACCTCCCGTCATAGTGGCCTCTCTCATTGCAGAGCACAAGCTCTAGGCTCAAGCTCTCCAGGGCTCCAGGTGGGTAGTTGGACACATCAGTCCAGCAGCTCTGCAGCACGTGGAATCTTCCCAGGCCAGGGATCAAGCCAGTGCCCGTTGCACAGCAGGGCAGTGTCCTTACCCACTAGACCACCAGGGAAGCCCTGGAGAAGTCTTTTGAGAGTCTCTTGGATTGCAAGAAAATCAAACCACTCAACCTTAAGTGAAATAAACCTTGAATATTAATTGAAAGAAATGATGCTGGAGTTGCAGCTCCAATATCTTGACCACTTGATGACAAGAGATGACTCATTGGAAAAGAATCTGATGTCGTGAAAAATAGAAGGCATAAGGAGAAGGGGATGGTAGAGGATGAGATGGCTGTAGGGCACCAATGAAGCCAATGAACATGAGTTTAAACATGCTCCAGGAGACAGTGAAAGACCAGGAAGCCTGGTGTGCTGCAGTCCAGATCACACAACTGAGCAACTAAACTGACCTGAATTGAATTATATATATATATATATATATATATATATATATATATATATATATGAACTGAATATATATTCCTTTTTGTTAATATTAATGTCTTTATATTTTTTAAGGAAACTTCGGTAAAATTTTCCTTGTCTATTTTTGTTCTTTTGACCTCTTTAATTGGCTATTTATTTGTTTTCATCCATTTTTATTCCTTGGCTTGTGTGGACCTTCCATTGCAGTGGCCTCTCTTGTTGCAGAGCACTGGCTCTAGGCACATGTGCTCCAGAGCTCTGGCTCCTAATTGGGCACACTGGTCTAGCTGCTCCACTGCACATGGTGTCTTTCCATCCCAGAGACCCACAGGCACCCCCTGAATTGTAAGGCGGACTCTTTACCCACTGAACCACCAGGGAAGCCCTCTCTTTACATATTTTACCATAAACTCAAAATAAATATTGTTTGTCTAATATGATCATATATATATATATATATTTATTATATTGTCATTTTTTATTTTTTTATATTCATTTATTTTCATCCATTTTTATTCCTTGGCTTGTGTGGACCTTCCATTGCAGTGGCCTCTCTTGTTGCAGAGCACTGGCTCTAGGCACATGTGCTCCAGAGCTCTGGCTCCTAATTGGGCACACTGGTCTAGCTGCTCCACTGCACATGGTGTCTTTCCATCCCAGAGACCCACAGGCACCCCCTGAATTGTAAGGCGGACTCTTTACCCACTGAACCACCAGGGAAGCCCTCTCTTTACATATTTTACCATAAACTCAAAATAAATATTGTTTGTCTAATATGATCATATATATATATATATATTTATTATATTGTCATTTTTTATTTTTTTATATTCATTTATTTTCATCCATCTTTATTCTTTGGCCTGTGTGGACCTTCCATTGCAGTGGCCTCTCTCCTTGCAGAGCACTGGCTCTGGGTGCATATGCTCCAGAGCTCTGGCTCATAATTGGACACACCAGTCTAGCTGCTCCCGCAAGTGGGATATTCTCAAGCAAGGCATTGCAAGGCAACACACTGCAAGGCTGACTCTTTACCCACATGGGAAGTCCATAATTCTATATTTTTATGCTTGGTTTTACCAAAAGATCTGAATCACTTTTGATACAAATGAGAATGTATACATCTAAGTTTATTTAATATTTTTAAAGTTCCAAATACATATTCACCCAAATCTTTTTTCCTAAAGATGCTAATCCATTTTCTCCAAAGAGACTTTTTGATCTGATCTCTTCCCATGCACTGCTTAATAATTTCCATAGGATTTTTGTATGATAAAATAACTATTGATTTATGACAAACTTTTGCAAATGTCCTGTATCAAAAAAATCACATGGGAAAAAGAGTGAGTCATTTGTGATTTTTCCACTTAAAACTACAATTACTATCCAGGCATATGACTTTGTAGGCTTCTTTCTAAGCATATATGCTGTGAGGTACTTACGGTGTAGGGAAATTGCATAACTGCCCCAAGGTAGTTTAACCAAACCAAGATGCTTTCCAGATATACTGACTCCAATGTTCCCTTCATATCATAGATTGCAAATAAGTTTATCTGTAGAAAACACTCTTAGTTCAAGGACCATATACAAACAGAGGGCCATATTGGACCCATGGGCCATAGTTTGCCAGCCTCTGCTTTTTAACTTCCATTCTACTTTTCCTGTCAACAAAGAAAGCAAACAAACAAACAAACAACAACAACAGAGAAGTTTTACTTTGTGATATTTCTTTCAATATCTGTTCCATTATAAACTGGAGCTATCAAATCTGGGGTTCTTGAGAAGAACTGGCAATATGTTTCAGAGTATAATAGAATTTCATGAGACAGAAAATGCACATTTAATATTAATAGTCACTTGAAGAGGTTAGGAATATGTTTTTGGCTTTACCTTTTCATTCTTCCTAAAAGAGGACAGGTACAGATCATTGAGGAAAAATATATTGCTTTTAATGATTGCCTACTGAACTTCCTCCAACAGCAATCACTTGCTGTAGAACATGCCCATAAAATAAGAATGTTATTCAGATTGAAGAGATTCCACATAACCCATTTGAAAAGGAAATAAAGTTACTGAGTCTCTTACCACTGACTTAATTCTAAACAAATCCTGTCACTCAGGCATATGGAATGTGTTTTAAATGATGAGTGAAGAAAGGGCATCTCACTTACAGAGCTTGTGTTGATTCCTTGCCAAAGCATAAACCATTACATTTAGCTTCTTGCTATTTTGTTCTAGTATCTAAGAGATGCTAATCCATTTTCTCCAAAGAGACTTTTTGATCTGATCTCTTCCCATGCACTGCTTAATAATTTCCATAGGATTTTTGTATGATAAAATAACTATTGATTTATGACAAACTTTTGCAAATGTCCTGTATCAAAAAATCACATGGGAAAAAGAGTGAGTCATTTGTGATTTTTCCACTTAAAACTACAATTACTATCCAGGCATATGACTTTGTAGGCTTCTTTCTAAGCATATATGCTGTGAGGTACTTACGGTGTAGGGAAATTGCATAACTGCCCCAAGGTAGTTTAACCAAACCAAGATGCTTTCCAGATATACTGACTCCAATGTTCCCTTCATATCATAGATTGCAAATAAGTTTATCTGTAGAAAACACTCTTAGTTCAAGGACCATATACAAACAGAGGGCCATATTGGACCCATGGGCCATAGTTTGCCAGCCTCTGCTTTTTAACTTCCATTCTACTTTTCCTGTCAACAAAGAAAGCAAACAAACAAACAAACAACAACAACAGAGAAGTTTTACTTTGTGATATTTCTTTCAATATCTGTTCCATTATAAACTGGAGCTATCAAATCTGGGGTTCTTGAGAAGAACTGGCAATATGTTTCAGAGTATAATAGAATTTCATGAGACAGAAAAATGCACATTTAATATTAATAGTCACTTGAAGAGGTTAGGAATATGTTTTTGGCTTTACCTTTTCATTCTTCCTAAAAGAGGACAGGTACAGATCATTGAGGAAAAATATATTGCTTTTAATGATTGCCTACTGAACTTCCTCCAACAGCAATCACTTGCTGTAGAACATGCCCATAAAATAAGAATGTTATTCAGATTGAAGAGATTCCACATAACCCATTTGAAAAGGAAATAAAGTTACTGAGTCTCTTACCACTGACTTAATTCTAAACAAATCCTGTCACTCAGGCATATGGAATGTGTTTTAAATGATGAGTGAAGAAAGGGCATCTCACTTACAGAGCTTGTGTTGATTCCTTGCCAAAGCATAAACCATTACATTTAGCTTCTTGCTATTTTGTTCTAGTATCTAAGAGATGAAGCTACCAAGCAAAAAAGGAAAAAGACTTGGGATATTTAGACAACTCTACTAAAAGTGCTATTATCTACTATGACAAGATAATGGTTTATTATTGAAAGAAAAATGGTCTTCCAAATCCTAAGACATTTGTCAGGGAAATGAAAAAAATGAGACAAACAGAATATATTTGTTTTGAAGTACATTGTTTCATGGTGATCATCTAGTTCTCTTGATTCAAGAATGCTAAATAAGCATGTATAAAAGAATAAATGTAATTGCAAATTCAGAAAAACATTGCAAAGCTTAGCAGATAAAAAGAAGACAGACAAAATTTAGTGAGAGAACAAAAAGAGTTTATTTTTTTTTAAATGACAACTTTTGATTGGACTAAGTAGTGTAGAAGTTTATAAAAGTTGCTTAGAGAATTGCAGTACTAATAACAGTTCAGTATTACCTATATTGAACTAATAACAAGACAATAGTTTTCTTTAAATTTATTTAAATACAAGTTTTTGAATCATATCTTTAATGTGGATAACCAAAAAAAGAAAAATCTAGCTTTGTTACACATTTTACTCTAATTTTCACTAGTGGCTGGTATAACTATGAAACTTCCCAGGTGGTACTAGTGGTAAAAACTTGCCTGCCAAAGCAAGAGACATGAGAGACTCAGGTTCAATTCCTGAGTCACGAAGATCCAATGGAGAAGTAAATGGCTGCCCACTCCAATATTCTTGCCTGGAGAATCCCATAGTCAGAAAAGTTTGGAGGGCTACAGTTCGTAGGGGTGCAAAAAGGTGGAAACACCTGAAGTGACTTAGCATACACACACACACATGCACATCATGATATATGTTTTCATCAAAAAAAAAAACCCAGAATATCCTAATGCTATTTTCAATATATTAGAAATATAAATATGGTTATAGAGTATCTTGTCTTAGAAAGAAGGGAAGAATCAATGAAAGAAGACATAAAGGTAGGGAAAAGAAAATACTGAGTGAGGAAGGCCTTGGTGGACACTAGCTATAAGTAACATTAACTGACTTCAGTCTGGCTAGCAGTTTTTTTTGTTTTTTAATAGAGGTACATTTGATACATAATACTTTATTAATTCTATGTGTAGAATATAATGACTTGGAATCTGTACATTTTGCAAAATGGTCACCACAATAAGTCTAGTTAAATCCCTCACTATACAGTTATATTTTTTCTCTTATGATGAGAACTTTAAAGGTTTTCTCTCTCAGCAGCTTCCATATACAGAACATAGTATTATTAACTATGGATACCATGCAGTATATTACATTCATAGGATGTACTTATTTATAACTAAAAGTTTGTACCTTTACATGACCTTCGCCAGGCAAACCAATCTGTTTTTTATTTCCATGAGTTTCATTTTTGCTTACTTTTTTAGACTCTACATATATATGCATGCATGCCTACTCAGTCACTTCATTCTGACTCTTTGTGACCCTGTGCACTACAGCTCACCAGGCTTCCCTGGTACATGTGAATTTTCAGGCAAGAATACTGAACTGGCTTGTCATGCCCACCTCCAGGGGACCTTCCTGATCCAGGGATAGATCCTGCATCTCCTGTGTTGCAGGTGGATTCTTTAACCACTGATCCACTGGCAAAATCCTCATATATGCAAAATCATATAATATTTGTCTTTCTCTGTTTGAATTATTTGACTTTGCTTAATGCCCTCAAGGTCCATCCATACTTTTGCGTTTTTTTCTTTTTATGGATAAGTAATATCCCAAGGCATATATATTACAATTTCTCTATTCATCTATTTATCCGCTGATGGACTCTGCTTAAATGTCTTGACTATTATAAATAATGCCAAAATGAACATAAGGGTGTGCATTTCTTTCTATTTTAATTTCCTTTGAGTAAGTATCCAGAAGTAGAATTGCTGGATCATATGGTACCTCTGTCTTAAATTTTTTGAGTGCACAAGAGGGCCTTTTCCTCCATATACTCATCAGCACTTGTTATATTTTGTCTGTTTGATAATAGTCATTCTAACAGGACTAATGTGATATCTGAATGTGTTTTTGATTTGCATTTCTCTGGAGATTAACAGTGGTCTGCATCTTCCGTGTGCCTGTTGGCTGACATTGGTACTCTTTAATTTATTCCCTGCAGCCAGAAGCACTTGCTACATGACCAAAGGCAGATAATTAAAAAGAATGCCTAGGAACTAACAGCCTTGGTGTATGACCTACAATCTGCTATGGAATATGAACAGCAAAAATTCCTATCTTACCTTGAGGTTTTTTGTTGATTAGATTGAATTTTAAAAAATAACAATAGAAATAGGAATGGTAACCACAATAAGTCTAGTTAAATCCCTCACTATACAGTTATATTTTTTCTCTTATGATGAGAACTTTAAAGGTTTTCTCTCTCAGCAGCTTCCATATACAGAACATAGTATTATTAACTATGGATACCATGCAGTATATTACATTCATAGGATGTACTTATTTATAACTAAAAGTTTGTACCTTTACATGACCTTCGCCAGGCAAACCAATCTGTTTTTTATTTCCATGAGTTTCATTTTTGCTTACTTTTTTAGACTCTACATATATATGCATGCATGCCTACTCAGTCACTTCATTCTGACTCTTTGTGACCCTGTGCACTACAGCTCACCAGGCTTCCCTGGTACATGTGAATTTTCAGGCAAGAATACTGAACTGGCTTGTCATGCCCACCTCCAGGGGACCTTCCTGATCCAGGGATAGATCCTGCATCTCCTGTGTTGCAGGTGGATTCTTTAACCACTGATCCACTGGCAAAATCCTCATATATGCAAAATCATATAATATTTGTCTTTCTCTGTTTGAATTATTTGACTTTGCTTAATGCCCTCAAGGTCCATCCATACTTTTGCGTTTTTTTCTTTTTATGGATAAGTAATATCCCAAGGCATATATATTACAATTTCTCTATTCATCTATTTATCCGCTGATGGACTCTGCTTAAATGTCTTGACTATTATAAATAATGCCAAAATGAACATAAGGGTGTGCATTTCTTTCTATTTTAATTTCCTTTGAGTAAGTATCCAGAAGTAGAATTGCTGGATCATATGGTACCTCTGTCTTAAATTTTTTGAGTGCACAAGAGGGCCTTTTCCTCCATATACTCATCAGCACTTGTTATATTTTGTCTGTTTGATAATAGTCATTCTAACAGGACTAATGTGATATCTGAATGTGTTTTTGATTTGCATTTCTCTGGAGATTAACAGTGGTCTGCATCTTCCGTGTGCCTGTTGGCTGACATTGGTACTCTTTAATTTATTCCCTGCAGCCAGAAGCACTTGCTACATGACCAAAGGCAGATAATTAAAAAGAATGCCTAGGAACTAACAGCCTTGGTGTATGACCTACAATCTGCTATGGAATATGAACAGCAAAAATTCCTATCTTACCTTGAGGTTTTTTGTTGATTAGATTGAATTTTAAAAAATAACAATAGAAGAAATTAGGAATAGGAAAATAAAAAGATCACTGTAAAATTTGCCATGAATTAGAACTGACTCCAGAGGTCCATGAGAACTCCAATCTATTTACCAAAAATTTGTGGGAGAATAGAAAGTGAAGAAAAGTTGACAAGAGAAATGGGACTGTATGTGCCTATATGCTTTTGTGGTAACTTTCTTAATTAAAATTCCATGAATCCCTGGACTACTATGAATCTCAGTCTTAGCTTCCTATGCAATTTATATCACTAGTTCAGTTCAGTTCAGTCACTTAGTCATGTCTGATTCTTTGTGACATCATGCACTGCAGAACTCCGGATTTCCCAGTTCTCCACCATCTCCAGGAGTCTGCTCAAACTGATGTCCATTGACTCAGTAATGATGTACAACCATCTCATTCTCTGTCATCCCCTTCTCCTTTTGCTTTCTATTTTTCAAAACATCACACTCTTTTCCAGTGAATCATCTCTTCACATCAGGTGGCCAAAGTACAGGAGCTTCAACTTCAGCATCATCCCTTTCAATGAATATTCAGGATTGGTTTCCTTTGGGATTGACTGGTTTGATCTCCTTGCAGTCCAAGGGACTCTCAAGAGCCTTCTCAAACATCACAGCTCAAAGGCATTAATTTCTTCAGTGTTCAGCCTTCTTTATTGTCCAGCTCTCACATCTATACATGACTAATGGGGAAACCGTAGCTTTTACTATATGAATTTTTGTCAGCAAGGTGATAGCTCTCCTTTTTAATACACTGTCTAGGTTTGTCATAGCTTTTCTTCCAAGGAGCAAACATGTTTTAATTTCATGAGTTCAGTCACTATCTGCAATGATTTTGGAGTCCAAGAAAATAAAGTCTGTCATTTTTCCATTGTTTGTCAATTTATTTGCCTTGAACTGATGGGACTTGTTACCGTGATCTTCTTTGTTTTATGCATGTTGAGGTTTAGGGAAACCTTTTCTCTCTCCTCTTTTGCCTTCATGAAGAGGCTCTTTAGTTCCTCTTCACTTTGTTTACCTCATATTCACCATAAATAGAAGTTCCTTTTATTTATATATTTATTTCAATGGTTCATGCTTCTTGAACTTGGTTGCACATTAGAAGCATCTGGTGAGCTTTTGAAAATCAACAAGAGGTTCTAATTTTACAGACCTGAGATATGGAATCAGCAGTTGGTATTTTGTTTGAAAGTTCTCCAGCCAACTATAATGTGCAGCCAGGATAAGAGCCTCTGGACTAACTCGGTTGGTTCTCAATTCTTTAAATCAAAACAGCCAGACCAAGATTCATGCTATTAATAATAAGAGGGGGTAAAATTAACCATTCCCACTCTATGATTTAACAACTAAATTATATGTTTGTATATTGTGAACTAGGTATTTTTCTAATTAATGGCTTTGTACCTCATGATAATCTAAATCTATTTAGCTTGTCCCAAGATTCAAAGAATGTTTACCGACATTATCTTAATTGCTTTCAATAAGTATAGATTATACTGTTAGTCTCCTCTGTTCCAGAAAAATATTAATGTACATAGGTTTTATAATATCATCACAGTTATTTATACTTTGGGTTTTCCTTGTGTATCTGATGGTAAAGAATTCACCTGCAATGTGGGAGATGTCTGTTCGCTCCCTAAATTGGAACATCCCCTGAAGAAGGGAATGGAAACCAACTCCAGTATTCTTGCCTGGAAACTTCCACGGACAGAGGACCTTGGCAGGCTACTGTCCACGGGGTCCATGTTTCACAGGGTTTTCCCTAAATTTATTTTATATAGCATCTTAATGGGAACAATTAATGTGTGGCAATCCTTCTGAATTATTATATAACATTTTGATCAAGGGGTAGCAAAATTTGTATCAGGGACTGGCAAAGTTGTGTAAAAAGTCAGATAGGGAATCTCCAATTTTTCCATCTGTAAAAATTCAAATTTGCAGACCATACAGTTTCTAAATCTGTCATAGTTTGAAAGTAGTCATATGCAACATGTAAATGAATGGACATGGCTATACTATAGAAAAAAATTATTTACACAGGTGTTGGATCAAGTTTGGTGCACAAGTTGTAGTTTGCCAAATCTCACATTGTACAAACTAATGTTTGATTATAGTTCTTGCTGTACAATCATTATTTTCAAAACTTTGCAAATATTTGGACCTTATCTTTAGATATTTAGAGCATGAAGGAAAAATAGATAATATATTTTTTCTGGAAATAGGCAACCACTGAGAGTAGGAGCAGAAAGCTGATGTTTTTAATCTTATATCATTTGGGTTCAAAAACTTAGTCACTAATTACATAGCTAATTATATAAAATTTTTCCCAATTCATAATAATGTGAAATTTTAAATATTTCTACAATGAATGACTTTTACACTGTATTGTATCTTATTTGTATGTAGATGACAATGACAGTGTTTTCAAATTTTTATTTGTACTTCAGACCTTATTTTTTTTCCATTGATTTTGAGCTTTTGTTTAAGTTCTATTTTCTGTTATAGCCCATTTAAATTTATGTTATAAATGTGTTATACTTTTGAATTTAATATAAATCTTAAAAATCTAGTATGAATGTTAATCTTAATATTAAGACAAAAAAAAAAAAACTTCTTAAAGCAAGCTGATTTCAGAGGAGGATGTCTCAGGAATTTTGGCTGATTTTGCTTTCCTTGGCCTGCTATATGTTTTCGTATACCAAATTATTATCCTTAAATTGGTTTTAAAAACAAGGTGTCCACCCATAAAAAAAGAGGCATAGTTGATTTCTAGCAACAGTTGAACATACTATTCCTTGGGTAGTTCAGGCCCAGTCTCAGAGAAAAGGAGTAATTTACATGTTCTGTCGTTTTATTTTGTTTCTCCAGGTACCTAGCAGTTGATAGAGTAGTCAGGACTTCCCTTGTAGCTCAACTGGTAAAGAAGCCATCTGTAATGCAGGAGAATTCAGTTTGTGATTCCTGGGTCAGGAAGATCATACTCCGTGGAAAAAATGAAATTTAACTATAAATAAATTCTGTGTGTGTGTGTGTGTGTGTGTGTGTGTGTGTGTGTGCACTCATGTGGGTATGTGTGTGTGTTTGGTTGGCAGGGTAGTGGCTGTAAATAAATGTCAAAGACAGACTTGACTTGATAAATAGATCAAAAATAATTTTTTTCCAGTCACTGATTCTGCTATTTTTCTAGTCACTGATGCTTACTTTACTTTTAAAAACTACAATTTTTCAAACTGAAGTAATAGCAGTCTGATTGTTTCTACTTTTTTTTTAAAGTAGTGATCAGCCAGTGAAAAAACCTCTACTTTTAAAACCCATGAATTTTAAAACTAAGCTACACTTAAGGCAAAAGTTGTAATAATGTCTGTGTTTATTAGGAATGCAAAGTTAGTGAGAAATATCTAATTTGAATTTTTTTTTCCTTAATAGTAACTATTTCAAATGTTTAGCCTGTTTACTTGATTTATCTGATGTAATCTTAGTTATTTTATTATTAGCTTTGAAAATGCTTCTTATAAACAATTAAAAGTACCCAGAGAAACAATAAATATACATTTTATATAGGAGTGAAAAAATGTTTATCATTTTCTTCATTTCTCATCATATTAAGTAGTTGTATCCTCAGGTTTGTGCAATTATTTACAAAGCAAAAGCAAATGCCTACTGAAAAATGTTTTAAAATAAGTGATTGAACATATTTACATTTTAATCATTTGTGATTTTGAACAATAGACAATATACTTTCTCAATCAAAATTATTTGATTAAGCATTCATTTGGAACCATTCCTCGAGGTTTCTAACCACTTGTCCATGGGGATGGAAATTTGTAGACTGTATAAAGGCATCTCTCAAGGTCTACCTTCCCTATGACCTGCTGTCTTATTGACGCTTCAGAAGAATTTCCTGAAAAAGTACTACTCTAAAGTCATTCTACAGGCAAGGACACTGAGGCAACATCTCACAGACAGGAAGTAAGCAAAGCCAGATTACATTTCAGGCATGCTGATACAGAATTGGAACTTGGAAATTTATCATAAATATAGATATCATATATTTTGTTTTTAATTAATAAGTGTTTTTCTAAACAAAATCACTTGTATTTGAACTGCTTTACTACTCGTACTAGCACTGGATAGCTTGAAAAGGCACTAGGCAATCAATCTTTTTCTTTTGGCTTTTGTTTTAATATCATGCCTGAAAAACGAAAGTGAAAGTGTTCATCACTTAATCGTGTCTAACTCTTTGTGACCACATGGACTAGAGCCCACCAGGCTCCACAGTCCATGGAATTTCCCAGGTAAGAATACTGGAGTGGGTTGCCATTTCCTTCTGCAGGGGATCTTCCTGACCCAGGGATAGAACTTGGGTCTCCTGCATTGCAGGTGGATTTTTCACTGTCTGAGTCACCAAGGAAGCTAGTATCATGCCTATGTTTAACAAATTAAACAAATAAAAAAATGTTTTACATAAATTTATTTTAGCTGAAAATTTCCATTTAATTTTCCTTTAGTTTTTCAGTTTCATATTGTGACCTAATTGTGTACCAATGTTCCTGCTATGTTTGGCAAAGAGACTCATTAATTCTATTACCTCTAGCAGGATAAAAGGGGAGTTTTGAAATGGCTAGCAGCTACAGATCAATATGGTAACTCAATAGAGATAATTATTGAAATCACTAGGAGGCCAGCAAGCTGTCAGCTGTAAGCAATCATTTTAGGCCTGGGATAAATCTACAGAAAATACAAAGAAAACTTTAAGTGTATTATTTTAAAATTGAGAGTCATATGCCTACAGTTGTCTTTCTGTTATTCATTCCCACAGAACTGTTATCATTGGTTCCTGAGGCATATATTGAGTCTTAAGCACTTTGACCCACCAAGTTTCATACTGAATATTAAATTCTTTCTCTGCTTTGTCCCTCATTCACTATCCCAGTTTTGTGGCCTTATTTAATGAATACATTTTGTTCATTTCCTTTATATTTTTAAGCATGAATATCTTATCTGGACTTAAGCATTTAGAGTGATCAGTCATGGAACTGTAACAGAAAGAGACATCATGTGTTTACAAATAGAAGGAAAATCTCTTTTAACATAGCCTTTGTGTGCAATCTGAATTCTGTGATAAAGATAAACCTGTGTTTTGTCGTATAGTTTCTTTGAACCAGTGAGGATGTAGCTATCATCAGGGATTTTCTTTATCTCTCTTAAATTTCACACAGGTTTCTTTTTCTCCTAAACTATGCTAGTAAAAATATCTCTTTATCATCATTTGATGTTCTCTTTTTTCCTTCTCTCATGCAAGTCCTAGCTCCTTTTCAAATATTATTCAGTGTGACCTGAAACCTTATTATTTTGGTGAACTCAAATGGAAAGCTATTCCATTGTATATGCCCTGAAGAAAATCAATGGGGCTAAACCTTACATGAAACACTTTTTTTACTTTCGTTTTGAATTTCTGTGTCACCATGCTTGGTATTATAAGAAAATAATTAAAAGAAAAAATGAATAGAAACTTTCACAAGGATGTTTATATACACCTACAGACACATGAACACAAATACAGACTTTAGTATCATAGAAAAGTAAATGCAGTGATTATAAAAATTAGAATAAAACCTAGTATGTATATTCTGAACTAGTATCATTATAAAACATGCTAGCATATGATCTCTTCCAGTTCAGTAAAAAATAGAAAATAATCCATGAAGTAAAAAATAAGAGGAATCTTTGTAACTTACTATATCAGTGAAAACAGAGATTCCCTCCTTTGTGTCCAACTCTTTTGTGAGCCCACAGACTGTAGCCTGTTAATGTCCTTGGCCCATGGAATTCTTCAGGCAAGAATACTGGAGTGTGTTTGCCATTGTGCCCTTTTCCAGGGAATCTTCCCAACCCAGGGATCTAATTTGGGTCTACCACATTGAAGGCAGATTCTTTTACCATTGGATGAGCAATATGACCATAAATAATCTTTTGGTCTTAAGCACTTTGACCCACCAAGTTTCATACTGAATATTAAATTCTTTCTCTGCTTTGTCCCTCATTCACTATCCCAGTTTTGTGGCCTTATTTAATGAATACATTTTGTTCATTTCCTTTATATTTTTAAGCATGAATATCTTATCTGGACTTAAGCATTTAGAGTGATCAGTCATGGAACTGTAACAGAAAGAGACATCATGTGTTTACAAATAGAAGGAAAATCTCTTTTAACATAGCCTTTGTGTGCAATCTGAATTCTGTGATAAAGATAAACCTGTGTTTTGTCGTATAGTTTCTTTGAACCAGTGAGGATGTAGCTATCATCAGGGATTTTCTTTATCTCTCTTAAATTTCACACAGGTTTCTTTTTCTCCTAAACTATGCTAGTAAAAATATCTCTTTATCATCATTTGATGTTCTCTTTTTTCCTTCTCTCATGCAAGTCCTAGCTCCTTTTCAAATATTATTCAGTGTGACCTGAAACCTTATTATTTTGGTGAACTCAAATGGAAAGCTATTCCATTGTATATGCCCTGAAGAAAATCAATGGGGCTAAACCTTACATGAAACACTTTTTTTACTTTCGTTTTGAATTTCTGTGTCACCATGCTTGGTATTATAAGAAAATAATTAAAAGAAAAAATGAATAGAAACTTTCACAAGGATGTTTATATACACCTACAGACACATGAACACAAATACAGACTTTAGTATCATAGAAAAGTAAATGCAGTGATTATAAAAATTAGAATAAAACCTAGTATGTATATTCTGAACTAGTATCATTATAAAACATGCTAGCATATGATCTCTTCCAGTTCAGTAAAAAATAGAAAATAATCCATGAAGTAAAAAATAAGAGGAATCTTTGTAACTTACTATATCAGTGAAAACAGAGATTCCCTCCTTTGTGTCCAACTCTTTTGTGAGCCCACAGACTGTAGCCTGTTAATGTCCTTGGCCCATGGAATTCTTCAGGCAAGAATACTGGAGTGTGTTTGCCATTGTGCCCTTTTCCAGGGAATCTTCCCAACCCAGGGATCTAATTTGGGTCTACCACATTGAAGGCAGATTCTTTTACCATTGTATGAGCAATATGACCATAAATAATCACTTTTAAGAACCTTATGATATGCCTTTGTAAAACAGGAATGTAACCTTGTTTCATTTGGTATTATTTTTCCCAGCTTTTCTTTCATTGATTGCTTTTGGAGTCAAAGGTTATTAAAGTCTCCAAACATATCTTGCCTTCCATCTACAAAGAAAATACATTTGTTTTTTAAGATGCATATAAATTACTGCAGACCCTTGGTCTTCACAGATTCTTCCACTGTCATGAAAACCAGAGACTGCTTTTAGTTTTTTAAATGACAAGGTGAGACAGAGTAAAATAATAATAATCATTAATAATAATAATAATAATTAATAATAATAATTAAATATGATAATTAATTTAGTCTTCATTGAAATAGTTAATGTTAACAGATGAGTCATACACAAAAATTGGCTTTATAGATGTCTAGGGACCTTTAAAGTTTGCTATGTTATATCCAGATAAAAAGTATGGAAAGTAGTTTCAAGTCATGACATTACATGTGTTCATTTAAGTAGACTGGCACACATGGCTAGTGATCCACTGAGGAGGTTAATTTATTTTGGTTTCAGTAGTCTAGTCAGGTGCTAAAATGATAGATTTAGTCTAATTCTAAAGGTTTTCTTTTGAAAGTCAAACTTCCATAAACCAAAGGACAACAATTCCTTTGACTATGACAACTTTGAGGAAATATGGTAAAATAAAACCTAGTATGTATATTCTGAACTAGTATCATTATAAAACATGCTAGCATATGATCTCTTCCAGTTCAGTAAAAAATAGAAAATAATCCATGAAGTAAAAAATAAGAGGAATCTTTGTAACTTACTATATCAGTGAAAACAGAGATTCCCTCCTTGTGTCCAACTCTTTTGTGAGCCCACAGACTGTAGCCTGTTAATGTCCTTGGCCCATGGAATTCTTCAGGCAAGAATACTGGAGTGTGTTTGCCATTGTGCCCTTTTCCAGGGAATCTTCCCAACCCAGGGATCTAATTTGGGTCTACCACATTGAAGGCAGATTCTTTTACCATTGTATGAGCAATATGACCATAAATAATCACTTTTAAGAACCTTATGATATGCCTTTGTAAAACAGGAATGTAACCTTGTTTCATTTGGTATTATTTTTCCCAGCTTTTCTTTCATTGATTGCTTTTGGAGTCAAAGGTTATTAAAGTCTCCAAACATATCTTGCCTTCCATCTACAAAGAAAATACATTTGTTTTTTAAGATGCATATAAATTACTGCAGACCCTTGGTCTTCACAGATTCTTCCACTGTCATGAAAACCAGAGACTGCTTTTAGTTTTTTAAATGACAAGGTGAGACAGAGTAAAATAATAATAATCATTAATAATAATAATAATAATTTAATAATAATTAAATATGATAATTAATTTAGTCTTCATTGAAATAGTTAATGTTAACAGATGAGTCATACACAAAAATTGGCTTTATAGATGTCTAGGGACCTTTAAAGTTTGCTATGTTATATCCAGATAAAAAGTATGGAAAGTAGTTTCAAGTCATGACATTACATGTGTTCATTTAAGTAGACTGGCACACATGGCTAGTGATCCACTGAGGAGGTTAATTTATTTTGGTTTCAGTAGTCTAGTCAGGTGCTAAAATGATAGATTTAGTCTAATTCTAAAGGTTTTCTTTTGAAAGTCAAACTTCCATAAACCAAAGGACAACAATTCCTTTGACTATGACAACTTTGAGGGAAATATGGTAAAATAAAAACAGTTTATGACAGTCATTTGATCTTTCTCTAGATATATCTCCCTTTTTTTATTATTTTTTTAATCCTCTTTTATAATAGTAATTCTTTAGGTTATGTCAGTGAATATCAGGTTTCTCAATTCCCATACTATTAATATTTTGGGCCAGATATTTTTTTATTATGGGATCTATCCTGTGCACTGAGGATTATTGAAGAATACCTTAAGCTTCTGTCCACTAGATACAATAACAAACAGCCCTAGTCTTGACAACCAAAAATGTCTACAGAAATTATTAACCTCTCCATGGGGGTCAAAGCCACTAAGCAATGTGGACAGTTGGAATAGTATTGAATGTTGTCTATTACATTTTTTTGGAGATAGATGGACCTAAGAAGATTCAAGTAATTACTCATTTGTTTGAGTCAGTTGAAAATGAAAGACATGATGATTATAGCAAGAATAATAATAGCATTTAATTAATGTGTATTCTGCAAATATAATGTTAAGTAAAATACATTATCTCTTTTTAAATCCTTACTTAAGCTTATGCCATGAATAAAAATTACTTTTTCACTTTATAGAAGTGGAAAGTGTGGTTTTGATCGGTTAAATAATGCTAAGATGATATAGCTAGGAAAAGAAGCAGTATTTTGCAATTTTCAAGATATCAGTTTAGGTCATAGACATAGTTTTCATCTAACAGTTCCAGGTAGTGGCAAAACCTTTGGTTGAATGTGTGCATACAAAAACCTTTGTGGGTTTTCCCAGCACCATTTGTTGAAGAGACTGTCTTTCCAACATTGTGTAGTCTTGCCTCTTTTGTCGTAGATTAATTCAATATAGGTGCATGGCTTATTTCTGAGGTTTCTATCCATTTCGATTAATTTATATTTCTATTTTTGTGCCAGTACCACACTGTCTTGATAACTGTAGCCTTGTAATATAATCTGAAGTCAGGAAGACTGAATTCATTTTTCTTTTTCAAGATTGCTTTTGCTATTCAGTGTCTTTTGTGATTCCATACAAATTTTGAAATTTTTTGTTCTAGATCTGTGAAGAATGCCATTGGTAATTTCAAAGGGATTGCACTGAATTGATAGATAGCTTTAGATAGTATAGTCATTTTAACAATGTTGATTTTTCCAATCCATGAACAAGGTACATCTTTTCATCTGTTTATGTCGTCTTCAATTACTTTCACCAGCATCTTATAGTTTTCAGAGTACAGGCAGAACACTCTCTGACATAAATCTCAGCAAGATCTTCTTTAATTCATCCCCCAGAATAATGGAAATAAAAGCAAAACAAACAAATGATGCCTACTTAAACTCAAAAGCTTTTGTACAGCAAAGGAAACAATTAATAAAGCATAAAGAGAGCACACAGACTGGGAGAAAATATTTGCAAATAATGTGAATGATAAGGAATCAGTCTCCAAAATTTACAAACAACTTATGACACTCAATAGCATCAAAACAAACAACCCACTCAAAAACTGGGCATAAGACTTGAACAGACATTTCTCTAAAGAGGACATGCAGATGTCCAACAGGTACATGAAAAGATGTCTAAAATCGCTAATTATTAGAGAAACACAGATTAAAACTACAATGGTGATCCAGTGGATAAAGAGTCCACCTTGCTGTACAAGAGGCACCAGTTCAATCACTGGCCCAGGGAAGATCCTGCATGCCTTGGAAGGGGTGTGTCCAATTATGAGCCAGTATTCTGGAGTGAAAGTACCCAGAACTGGTGCTCTGCAACAAGAAAGGTCACTGCAATGAGACGTCACACAGGCCGAAGAATAAAGATGGGTGAAAAATAAATAAATAAGAAATCAATAAAAAGAGGCCAAAATTAAAACAAAACTACAATGAGATACTACCTTGTGCCAGTCAGGAAGACTATCATCAAAAATGTCACCACCATCAAATGCTGGAGAGGGTGCAGAGAAAAGAGAACTCTCCTGCACTGTTGGTGTGAATGTAAATTGGTACAACCACTATGGAGAGCTGTGTCGTGGTTCCTTAAACAAAATAAACCTAGGGCTAGCATATGACCCTGCAATCCCACTCCTGGGCATATATCCAGAGAAAATCATAGCCATAAGAGATACATGCTCCCCAATGTTCCATGTGGCACCATTTACAATAGCCAAGGCATGGAAACAACCATTTCAAAGGGATTGCACTGAATTGATAGATAGCTTTAGATAGTATAGTCATTTTAACAATGTTGATTTTTCCAATCCATGAACAAGGTACATCTTTTCATCTGTTTATGTCGTCTTCAATTACTTTCACCAGCATCTTATAGTTTTCAGAGTACAGGCAGAACACTCTCTGACATAAATCTCAGCAAGATCTTCTTTAATTCATCCCCCAGAATAATGGAAATAAAAGCAAAACAAACAAATGATGCCTACTTAAACTCAAAAGCTTTTGTACAGCAAAGGAAACAATTAATAAAGCATAAAGAGAGCACACAGACTGGGAGAAAATATTTGCAAATAATGTGAATGATAAGGAATCAGTCTCCAAAATTTACAAACAACTTATGACACTCAATAGCATCAAAACAAACAACCCACTCAAAAACTGGGCATAAGACTTGAACAGACATTTCTCTAAAGAGGACATGCAGATGTCCAACAGGTACATGAAAAGATGTCTAAAATCGCTAATTATTAGAGAAACACAGATTAAAACTACAATGGTGATCCAGTGGATAAAGAGTCCACCTTGCTGTACAAGAGGCACCAGTTCAATCACTGGCCCAGGGAAGATCCTGCATGCCTTGGAAGGGGTGTGTCCAATTATGAGCCAGTATTCTGGAGTGAAAGTACCCAGAACTGGTGCTCTGCAACAAGAAAGGTCACTGCAATGAGACGTCACACAGGCCGAAGAATAAAGATGGGTGAAAAATAAATAAATAAGAAATCAATAAAAAGAGGCCAAAATTAAAACAAAACTACAATGAGATACTACCTTGTGCCAGTCAGGAAGACTATCATCAAAAATGTCACCACCATCAAATGCTGGAGAGGGTGCAGAGAAAAGAGAACTCTCCTGCACTGTTGGTGTGAATGTAAATTGGTACAACCACTATGGAGAGCTGTGTCGTGGTTCCTTAAACAAAATAAACCTAGGGCTAGCATATGACCCTGCAATCCCACTCCTGGGCATATATCCAGAGAAAATCATAGCCATAAGAGATACATGCTCCCCAATGTTCCATGTGGCACCATTTACAATAGCCAAGGCATGGAAACAACCTAAATATCCATTAACAGAGGAATGGATAAAGATGTGGTATATAGATGGATAGACAGATAGATAGAAAGATACTACTCAGCCATTAAAAAGAATGAAATAAGGCCATTTGCAGCAATATGGATGAACTTAGAGAGTATCATACTGAATAAAGTAAGTCAGACAGAGGAGAAGTCATGTGACATCACTTTTATGAGGATACTAAAGAGAAATAATACACATGAAATTATTTACAAAACAGAAAGAGACTCACAAACTTAGAAAATGAACTCATGATTGCAGGGGTGAGGAGATGGTTGGGGACTTGGGATAGTCAAATATGCACTGTCATGTTTGAAATGGATAACCAACAGAAATCCATTGTATAGCACATGGAACGCTGCTTAATGTCATGTACCAGCCTGGATGGGAGGTGGGTTTGGGGGAGAGTAATACATGTATGGCCAAGTCCTTTCCCTGTTCACATGAAACTATCACAAAATTGTTAATTGGTTATACCCCAATAAAAATGTTTTTGAAAAAAAAAATAAAAACTTTGTGGGTTAAGGTCTTGAATTACATAATGATGCCTTATAGATTTGTCATATTTTTAATGGAAGTGCTCTGATACATGTTACTTTAAACTGAATTGATTCCATGCATTTAAGCTTGAAGTTGAAATGGTACACATTTATGTTATCTTTATGTTCATAAAACTGATGGTATTCTGCTAGATTAAAACCAAGAAATAAAATTTGACTGTGTGGATCACAACAAGCTTTATTAAATTCTGAAAGAGATGTGACTACCAGACCACCTTAACTCTCTCCTGAGAAACTTGTATGAGATCAAAATGCAATAATTAGAACTGGGTATGGAACAGACTGGTTCAAAAAAGAGAAAAGAGTATGTCAAGGCTATCACCATGATTGTCCCCCTGATTATTTAAATTGTATGCAGTGTACATCATACAAAAAGTCAAGCTGGATGGATCAGAAGATGGAATCGAGATTGCTGGGAGAAATATCAACAACCTCAGACATGCAAATGGTACTGTGTCGTGGTTCCTTAAACAAAAGAAACCTAGGGCTAGCATATGACCCTGCAATCCCACTCCTGGGCATATATCCAGAGAAAATCATAGCCATAAGAGATACATGCTCCCCAATGTTCCATGTGGCACCATTTACAATAGCCAAGGCATGGAAACAACCTAAATATCCATTAACAGAGGAATGGATAAAGATGTGGTATATAGATGGATAGACAGATAGATAGAAAGATACTACTCAGCCATTAAAAAGAATGAAATAAGGCCATTTGCAGCAATATGGATGAACTTAGAGAGTATCATACTGAATAAAGTAAGTCAGACAGAGGAGAAGTCATGTGACATCACTTTTATGAGGATACTAAAGAGAAATAATACACATGAAATTATTTACAAAACAGAAAGAGACTCACAAACTTAGAAAATGAACTCATGATTGCAGGGGTGAGGAGATGGTTGGGGACTTGGGATAGTCAAATATGCACTGTCATGTTTGAAATGGATAACCAACAGAAATCCATTGTATAGCACATGGAACGCTGCTTAATGTCATGTACCAGCCTGGATGGGAGGTGGGTTTGGGGGAGAGTAATACATGTATGGCCAAGTCCTTTCCCTGTTCACATGAAACTATCACAAAATTGTTAATTGGTTATACCCCAATAAAAATGTTTTTGAAAAAAAAAATAAAAACTTTGTGGGTTAAGGTCTTGAATTACATAATGATGCCTTATAGATTTGTCATATTTTTAATGGAAGTGCTCTGATACATGTTACTTTAAACTGAATTGATTCCATGCATTTAAGCTTGAAGTTGAAATGGTACACATTTATGTTATCTTTATGTTCATAAAACTGATGGTATTCTGCTAGATTAAAACCAAGAAATAAAATTTGACTGTGTGGATCACAACAAGCTTTATTAAATTCTGAAAGAGATGTGACTACCAGACCACCTTAACTCTCTCCTGAGAAACTTGTATGAGATCAAAATGCAATAATTAGAACTGGGTATGGAACAGACTGGTTCAAAAAAGAGAAAAGAGTATGTCAAGGCTATCACCATGATTGTCCCCCTGATTATTTAAATTGTATGCAGTGTACATCATACAAAAAGTCAAGCTGGATGGATCAGAAGATGGAATCGAGATTGCTGGGAGAAATATCAACAACCTCAGACATGCAAATGGTATCATTCTAATGTCAGAAAGTTAAGAGAAACTAAAGAACCTCTAAATGAGGGTTAAAGAGGAGAGTGAAAAAGTGGGCTTAAGACTTAATAATTGGGCCTCCCCTCGTGGTCTAGTGGCTAAGACTTTGAGTTCCCAATGCAGGGGGTCCAGGTTCGATCCCTGGTTGGGGAACTAGATCCCATATGCCGCACCTAAGACCAATGCAAATAAATAATAATAAATATATATTTTTTCAAAATGACTCAATAATCATAAAACTAATATTATGTCACCCAGTCCCATCACTTCATGGCAGATAGGAAAAAAATGGAAACAGTAATAAATTTTATATTCTTTGACTCCAAAACTACTGCAGATGACAGATGTAGGTAGTGTATTAAAAATCAGAGACATCACTTTGCTGACAAAGGTCCATGTAGTTAAGTCTAAGGCTTTCCCAGTAGTCATGTATGGTTGTGAGAGTTGGACCATGCACTAAAGAACCGATGTTTTCAAACTGTAATGTTGGGCAAGGCTCTTGCAAGTCCTTGGACAGCACGAAAATCAAATCATTCAATCCTAAAAGAAATCATCCCTGAATACTTGTTGGAAGGAGTGAAGTTGAAGCTCCAATGTTTTGACTATCTGATATGAAGAGCAGATGCATTGGAAAAGATCCTGATGCTGGAACAGACTGAGGGCAGAAGCAGGAGAGGGCAACAGAGAGTGAGATGCTTGGATGGTATCACCAACTCAAGGCACATGAGTTTGAGCAAACTCCCGGAGTTAGTTAGGACAATGAAGCCTGGTATTATGCAGCCTGTGAAGACACAAAGAATTGGACATGACTCAGCAACTGAACAACAGAAACAAACCATAAATCATATCTAGAATTAGACATCACAGGGGAAAATTGACAATGGTAGTACCAGTGACCTGCTGAGGGCTATACCTAGACAAAGCAGTTATAGCTTTTGAACTCTTATCAGCTTATTGCTGTGCAAAAATGCAGAGTCAGGGATTCCTGAGCTGCTGATTTGTCAAGAATATCAGATATCTCAGAATTTTAAAGAAAATGTTCTAATTTTATTTTTAGTAATGAATTTAAACCAAAGAAAAAGAAAAGTGTGTGTTCCAAAAAAAACCTAGCTGCAGACAAGTACAGTCCATCAGACACTGTATTTGCCTTTTGTTCCAAGTAACTGTCTATAAGCATGTCATGGGGCCTACTCTTTATTCCAAAAAAGGGCATATTGCTCTAACACCTATTTATTAAACTTCTGGTCATTTCACTTTTATTATTTTACAAAACAGAAACCTATTTTGCTAAAAGTCAAAATACTTGCTCAACTCATCTAAATTCATTATATTACTTGTCAGAGACATTTGGGTAAGAGATTTTGAGAATGTTTGTCAAAAGGATATCTACTATTCTTCTTTATTTGTATATTTTCGAGGCAGGAAATGACAGTTTTTTCAGAGACATCACTTTGCTGACAAAGGTCCATGTAGTTAAGTCTAAGGCTTTCCCAGTAGTCATGTATGGTTGTGAGAGTTGGACCATGCACTAAAGAACCGATGTTTTCAAACTGTAATGTTGGGCAAGGCTCTTGCAAGTCCTTGGACAGCACGAAAATCAAATCATTCAATCCTAAAAGAAATCATCCCTGAATACTTGTTGGAAGGAGTGAAGTTGAAGCTCCAATGTTTTGACTATCTGATATGAAGAGCAGATGCATTGGAAAAGATCCTGATGCTGGAACAGACTGAGGGCAGAAGCAGGAGAGGGCAACAGAGAGTGAGATGCTTGGATGGTATCACCAACTCAAGGCACATGAGTTTGAGCAAACTCCCGGAGTTAGTTAGGACAATGAAGCCTGGTATTATGCAGCCTGTGAAGACACAAAGAATTGGACATGACTCAGCAACTGAACAACAGAAACAAACCATAAATCATATCTAGAATTAGACATCACAGGGGAAAATTGACAATGGTAGTACCAGTGACCTGCTGAGGGCTATACCTAGACAAAGCAGTTATAGCTTTTGAACTCTTATCAGCTTATTGCTGTGCAAAAATGCAGAGTCAGGGATTCCTGAGCTGCTGATTTGTCAAGAATATCAGATATCTCAGAATTTTAAAGAAAATGTTCTAATTTTATTTTTAGTAATGAATTTAAACCAAAGAAAAAGAAAAGTGTGTGTTCCAAAAAAAACCTAGCTGCAGACAAGTACAGTCCATCAGACACTGTATTTGCCTTTTGTTCCAAGTAACTGTCTATAAGCATGTCATGGGGCCTACTCTTTATTCCAAAAAAGGGCATATTGCTCTAACACCTATTTATTAAACTTCTGGTCATTTCACTTTTATTATTTTACAAAACAGAAACCTATTTTGCTAAAAGTCAAAATACTTGCTCAACTCATCTAAATTCATTATATTACTTGTCAGAGACATTTGGGTAAGAGATTTTGAGAATGTTTGTCAAAAGGATATCTACTATTCTTCTTTATTTGTATATTTTCAAGGCAGGGAAATAACATTATACTTTTTTTTATCAAAGTTACTAAAAGATACCTTAAAAAGGCTTTAATAACAAATGTGCAAAAAATAAGGACTTTTTCAGTAGAATTGATTTAGACCTCTCTTGTGAAGCACACTTTGAATTATATACATACATGGATTCTTTACTTGAGTTTCTAGCTTTTAGAGGGTTATATTAGGAAGCTTTAACATAAACCAGCTCTATTGCCTAATGAGGTGGCTGGATCTAGAACCTATCATAAAAACTGAAGTCAGTCAAAAAGAGAAAGACAAGTACAGTATACTAACACATATATATGGAATCTAGTAGGATGGTAATGATAACACACACAGTGAAGTGATGGAAAAACAGGCATGGACAGTAGACATATGGACATTGTGGGGAATGAACAGTGCATGGGAGGAGTAAAGGAAGTAACATGAAAACCTGTACTATCATATGTGAAGAAAATAGCTATTGTCATTGCCCTGTGAGAAAAGGGGACCCTGCAGAGGTGCTGTGCAATGGTCTGGAGGGGGGGGATGGCCGGGGCGGGGTGTATATCTGGAAACATACATATCTGTAAACAACAAAACTCTGTAAAAGTTAAAAGTAAAGTAAAATTAAAATATATATATATATATATATATATATATATATAAATGCAAGGAGATACATATGAGAAAATAACAAAAATTTGTTTAATAGCAAAATATTTTTGTATCTCGATATAGAACTAATCGCCTTATTAAAAATAAAGAGCTTACTACTTTGGAAAACAAGTTAAATCTTCTTTCATTAGTATAGGTAAGGGAATAGCGAGGACTAACTCGTTTCTGAGTCATAATAAGTTTTCAGCTCTGCAGACATACAGAAATAAAAGTTATGTAATCATTCAATGGGTTCTCAATTTGGGCTATCCTTCCATCCCAGGGAACTCTTGGTAATGTCTAAAAGCATATTGCTCTAACACCTATTTATTAAACTTCTGGTCATTTCACTTTTATTATTTTACAAAACAGAAACCTATTTTGCTAAAAGTCAAAATACTTGCTCAACTCATCTAAATTCATTATATTACTTGTCAGAGACATTTGGGTAAGAGATTTTGAGAATGTTTGTCAAAAGGATATCTACTATTCTTCTTTATTTGTATATTTTCAAGGCAGGAAAATAACATTATACTTTTTTTTATCAAAGTTATTAAAAGATACCTTAAAAAGGCTTTAATAACAAATGTGCAAAAATAAGGACTTTTTCAGTAGAATTGATTTAGACCTCTCTTGTGAAGCACACTTTGAATTATATACATACATGGATTCTTTACTTGAGTTTCTAGCTTTTAGAGGGTTATATTAGGAAGCTTTAACATAAACCAGCTCTATTGCCTAATGAGGTGGCTGGATCTAGAACCTATCATAAAAACTGAAGTCAGTCAAAAAGAGAAAGACAAGTACAGTATACTAACACATATATATGGAATCTAGTAGGATGGTAATGATAACACACACAGTGAAGTGATGGAAAAACAGGCATGGACAGTAGACATATGGACATTGTGGGGAATGAACAGTGCATGGGAGGAGTAAAGGAAGTAACATGAAAACCTGTACTATCATATGTGAAGAAAATAGCTATTGTCATTGCCCTGTGAGAAAAGGGGACCCTGCAGAGGTGCTGTGCAATGGTCTGGAGGGGTGGGATGGCCGGGGGCGGGGGGTGTATATCTGGAAACATACATATCTGTAAACAACAAAACTCTGTAAAAGTTAAAAGTAAAGTAAAATTAAAATATATATATATATATATATATATATATATATAAATGCAAGGAGATACATATGAGAAAATAACAAAAATTTGTTTAATAGCAAAATATTTTTGTATCTCGATATAGAACTAATCGCCTTATTAAAAATAAAGAGCTTACTACTTTGGAAAACAAGTTAAATCTTCTTTCATTAGTATAGGTAAGGGGAATAGCGAGGACTAACTCGTTTCTGAGTCATAATAAGTTTTCAGCTCTGCAGACATACAGAAATAAAAGTTATGTAATCATTCAATGGGTTCTCAATTTGGGCTATCCTTCCATCCCAGGGAACTCTTGGTAATGTCTAAAAGCATTTTTGTGATGACTTAGATTTGAGGTACTACTGACCTCTAATTGATAGAGGTGCTAGATGCCACTAAAGATATTCTATAGAATGTAGACTAGCACATACCATCACTCAGCAAAGAATCACCAGACCCAAAGTATCAAAATATTGAGGTTGAGAAACTTACATATTTTATTATCTAAGTCTAAATGATAATATCAGATGTTATTGGTTAAAATGTGTCCCCCCTAAATTCAGTTGAAATCCTAACCCCAGTACCTCAGAACATGACTTTATTTGGAAATATGGTTCTTTTTGCAATTAGTTAAAATTGGTTGCAGATGTACATATTTAAGTTTGTAATGATACTGGTATAAAATAGGCCCCTAATCTAATTTTTTTCCTGTTCTTAAGAAAGGAGAGATTTGGATTCAAACACACACAGGACAACATCATATGAAGATGAAGACAGATAGTAAGGTGATGTTTCAACAGCCCAGGGACTTCCAAAGATAGTCAGCAGACCACCATACGTACTTGGAAAATCATTTAACAAATTCTGCCCCACAGCCGTGAAATGGAATTGACCCTGCTGACACCTTGGCCTCAGACTTCTAGTCTCTGTAAACATTTGTTGTTGAGGCCATTCAGTTTGTGGTATTTTATTATGGCACCACCAGCAAACTAATGCTAAATTTACTTAAAGTTTCCATGTAGGAACAACTCTGAAAAGTAAACAGCAACAAACTGCCTCAAGTGACTGGGTAAAGCTCCGTTCATATAACAATGTACTTACCTAGTTTAAATGAGTCTCGTGCTTGAAACCAAAAGAAATAAAAAGTGCTTTGACAAAGTACAAGTACTTTGAAACAAGTACTTTGATAAAGGTGTTCCAAATTGGAAAAGATTATGAAAAATAACACACACACACACACACATACACACACACACACACATATATATATATACACATATGTATGCATATATACACACATATATATATACATATGTATGCATATGTAAATATTTCTGTTATATATGTACATCAGAAATTACAGTCTTATAAATGAACTATAAATCAAAAAATTCTCAGTAGGAGTGGCAAGAACAAAGATTTCTTCCCATCAAAATTTCTCCCAAGAATCAATGTAATGTATTTCTGAACCACTAAACACATTTTAGCTCCCAAAATATAGCAAAATGTGCTTCAATTTTTGGACACTTATTCTGAGTTAGGAGAAGGACACCTTCCTGCAGAATAAGTTAGCAATCAAAATAAAGAGTAAAGAGAAGGACTTTCAGTTCTTTATTCTTTCTACAAATTTCTGTCAGTCTTATGAATACATTTCTAAATATCACACTTCTCCTTCTCTTTTATTTATGCCTCAAGGGTTACTGCATTTGGTTTTATAACTCTGATGTAAACCTTTCAATTCTGTCCTGTTAAACTTGTCCTGTATCATAAAAAATGTGTGTGCCCATGTGTGTGCACGGATGCACATGAGTGTATGACAATAATGTGGAGCAAATATCCTTCTGCCTTATGTTTCTTTTTTTTTTCTTAATCTTTTATCTTCTACTATTTTCCACTGAGTAAATGAGGCAACTCTTTCTTGGGAAGAAAATCACAAATCCACACTACAATCTTCAGTTTGCATGTGTCAGACTCAGCTTATCTTCCTGCTAAACAGCCCCAGCCCAAAGTCTCTTCCAGGGACTTCATCTTTGAGACTATCTTCCAGGACTGTCATGAACTGAGGCCATTCAGTTTGTGTTTTTTATTTTTATTTTTTGGCACCACCAGCAAACTAATGCTAAATTTACTTAAAGTTTCCATGTAGGAACAACTCTGAAAAGTAAACAGCAACAAACTGCCTCAAGTGACTGGGTAAAGCTCCGTTCATATAACAATGTACTTACCTAGTTTAAATGAGTCTCGTGCTTGAAACCAAAAGAAATAAAAAGTGCTTTGACAAAGTACAAGTACTTTGAAACAAGTACTTTGATAAAGGTGTTCCAAATTGGAAAAGATTATGAAAAATAACACACACACACACACACATACACACACACACACACATATATATATATACACATATGTATGCATATATACACACATATATATATACATATGTATGCATATGTAAATATTTCTGTTATATATGTACATCAGAAATTACAGTCTTATAAATGAACTATAAATCAAAAAATTCTCAGTAGGAGTGGCAAGAACAAAGATTTCTTCCCATCAAAATTTCTCCCAAGAATCAATGTAATGTATTTCTGAACCACTAAACACATTTTAGCTCCCAAAATATAGCAAAATGTGCTTCAATTTTTGGACACTTATTCTGAGTTGGGAGAAGGACACCTTCCTGCAGAATAAGTTAGCAATCAAAATAAAGAGTAAAGAGAAGGACTTTCAGTTCTTTATTCTTTCTACAAATTTCTGTCAGTCTTATGAATACATTTCTAAATATCACACTTCTCCTTCTCTTTTATTTATGCCTCAAGGGTTACTGCATTTGGTTTTATAACTCTGATGTAAACCTTTCAATTCTGTCCTGTTAAACTTGTCCTGTATCATAAAAAATGTGTGTGCCCATGTGTGTGCACGGATGCACATGAGTGTATGACAATAATGTGGAGCAAATATCCTTCTGCCTTATGTTTCTTTTTTTTTTCTTAATCTTTTATCTTCTACTATTTTCCACTGAGTAAATGAGGCAACTCTTTCTTGGGAAGAAAATCACAAATCCACACTACAATCTTCAGTTTGCATGTGTCAGACTCAGCTTATCTTCCTGCTAAACAGTAGCTCCTCTAGTCTTTCTGCTAAAGTCTCTTCCAGGGACTTCATCTTTGAGACTATCTTCCAGGACCTTGTGGCACTTGAATACCAGATTCAATTTGTAATATTTAGTGGAATGATGGAATATATAGGTTGGCACTAAACTTCCATTTACTACTGGTTGACAACAATTTTTTGCCCCCCAAAATGAATCATTCATTTGGTACACATACCTTGGGCTTTGGTTGAACTTTTATGCTGACAATTGTCCCCAGAGATGAAGTTGATAGACTAGTGTAAAAAAAGATAATGTGTCATGTTGCAAAGAAAATGACACTAGATTTTCTAGGCTTGTAGGACTGGTTCTAATGCAATATACAGTACATGGAGCCACATGGAAAGTATTTTTTCTTAAATAGTTCAATCAATCAGTTCACATTCTCAGTCACGTCTGACTCTTTGCACTGCAGCATGCTAGGCTTCCCTGTCCTTTACTATCTCCTGCAACTTGCTCAAACTCATGTCCACTGAATTGGTGATGCCATCCAAATATCTTGTCCTCTGCAGTTCCCTTCTCCTTCTGCCTTCTAATTTTCCCAGCATCAGGGTATTTTCCAATGAGTCGACACGTCACATCAGATGGGCAAATTATTGGATCTTGCTTCAGCTTCAGTTTTAGCATCATCCCTTCCAGTGAATATTCAGGGTTGATTTCCTTGACTGATTTCCTTGCAGTCCAAGGGACTCTCAAGAGTCTTCTCCAAAACCACAGTTCAAGAGCAACAATTCTGCAGTGTTCAGCATTCTTTATGGTCCAACTCTCATATCCATATATGACTACTGGAAAAACCATATTTTTGACTATATGGACCTTTCTCAATGAAGTGATGTCTCTGGTTTTTGTTTGTTTTTCTTCCTTTTTAAATTATATACTTATTTTCTTTTATTTTTAAAAAACTTTTACAGAGTTTCATTGTTCACAGACATGTATGCTTCCAGATCAGTCATATGCATATCCCTGGTCCCCACCCCTCTCCCAGTCCCCTCAACCCACCCCTCTGGTCTGTTGCACTGAGCCCTTGTAGGAACTCCTATTGCCTTAGCACAATGACAACAGCTATCTTTTTCACACATGATAGTATAGGTTTCCATGTTGCTCCCTCTAAGCTTCCCACCCACTGTTCATTCCCCACAATGTCCATATGTCTATTTTCTATGTCTATTTTTCCATCAGTTCACTGCATGTGTTATCATTACCCTCTTATTAGATTCCATATATATGTGTTAGTATACTGTACTTGTCTTTCTCTTTTTTTCTTACTTCACTTTTTAGGAGAGGCTCTAGATCCAGCCACTTCACTAGGACTGATTCTTCTGCATTTCTTTTTACAGAGGAGTAGTATTTAATTGTATATATGTACCAGAGCTTCTTTATCCATTCAGTCATCGACGGACATCTAGGCTGCTTTCATGTTCTATCTATTGTATAGAGAGCTGTAATGAACATTGGAGTACAGGTGCTTCTTTCAGTTTTGATTTCATCGGGTATAAGCCTAACAGTGGGATTGCTGGGTCGTATGGTGCTTCTATTTTTAGTTTTTTAAGGAATCTCCATATTGTCTTCCATAGAGGTTGTATCAATTTACATTCCCACCAGCAATGCAAGAGGGTTCCCTTTTCTCTGCAGCTTCAGTTTTGGAGCATCAATCTGTCCTCTGCAGTTCCCTTCTCCTTCTGCCTTCTAATTTTCCCAGCATCAGGGTATTTTCCAATGAGTCGACACGTCACATCAGATGGGCAAATTATTGGATCTTGCTTCAGCTTCAGTTTTAGCATCATCCCTTCCAGTGAATATTCAGGGTTGATTTCCTTGACTGATTTCCTTGCAGTCCAAGGGACTCTCAAGAGTCTTCTCCAAAACCACAGTTCAAGAGCAACAATTCTGCAGTGTTCAGCATTCTTTATGGTCCAACTCTCATATCCATATATGACTACTGGAAAAACCATATTTTGACTATATGGACCTTTCTCAATGAAGTGATGTCTCTGGTTTTTGTTTGTTTTTCTTCCTTTTTAAATTATATACTTATTTTCTTTTATTTTTAAAAAACTTTTACAGAGTTTCATTGTTCACAGACATGTATGCTTCCAGATCAGTCATATGCATATCCCTGGTCCCCACCCCTCTCCCAGTCCCCTCAACCCACCCCTCTGGTCTGTTGCACTGAGCCCTTGTAGGAACTCCTATTGCCTTAGCACAATGACAACAGCTATCTTTTTCACACATGATAGTATAGGTTTCCATGTTGCTCCCTCTAAGCTTCCCACCCACTGTTCATTCCCCACAATGTCCATATGTCTATTTTCTATGTCTATTTTTCCATCAGTTCACTGCATGTGTTATCATTACCCTCTTATTAGATTCCATATATATGTGTTAGTATACTGTACTTGTCTTTCTCTTTTTTTCTTACTTCACTTTTTAGGAGAGGCTCTAGATCCAGCCACTTCACTAGGACTGATTCTTCTGCATTTCTTTTTACAGAGGAGTAGTATTTAATTGTATATATGTACCAGAGCTTCTTTATCCATTCAGTCATCGACGGACATCTAGGCTGCTTTCATGTTCTATCTATTGTATAGAGAGCTGTAATGAACATTGGAGTACAGGTGCTTCTTTCAGTTTTGATTTCATCGGGTATAAGCCTAACAGTGGGATTGCTGGGTCGTATGGTGCTTCTATTTTTAGTTTTTTAAGGAATCTCCATATTGTCTTCCATAGAGGTTGTATCAATTTACATTCCCACCAGCAATGCAAGAGGGTTCCCTTTTCTCTGCACCCTTTCCAGCATTTATTGTCTGTTGATTTGTTGATGATGGCCATTCTGATGGGGGTGAGGTGATACCTCATTTTAGTTTTGATTTTAGTTTCTCTAATAATAAGCAAGGTTGAATATCATTTCATGTGCTTCTTGGACATCTGTATGTCCTGTTTAGTGAGATGTCTCTTTAGGGCATTTTCCCCATTTTTTGATTGGGTTGTTCATTTTTCCAGTGCTGAGCTGTCTGAGTTGCTTGTAGACTTTGGAGATTAATTCTTTGTCTGTTGTTTCATTTGCTATTATTTTCTCCCATTCTGTGGGCTGTCTGTTTACATTTTTTGTAATTTCTTTTGCTGTACGAAAGCTTTTAAGTTTCATTAAGTCTCACATGTTAATTTTTGTTTTTAGTTCTGCTATTCTTGTAGATGATCTGTCCATTGGCATGAGAGGATTGTTAAAGTCTCCTACTATTATTGTGTTATCGTCAATTTCCTCTTTTATGTCTCAAAGTGTGTGTCTTATGTATTAAGGTGCACCTCTATTGGGCATATAGATATTTATGACTGTTATGTCTTCCTCTTGGATAGATCCCTTAATCATGATGTAATGACCTGCCTTGTCTCTTAGAATCTTCTTTTCCTTAAAGTCTATTTTGTCTGATATGAAAATTGCTACTCCAGCTTTCTTTTGAGTTCCATTTGCATGGAATACCTATTTCCATCCTCTCACTTTCAGTCTATGAGTGTCTTTAGGTCTGAAGTGGGTCTCTTGTAAACAGCATATATATGGGTCTTGCTTCTAGATCCATTCAGCCAGTCTGTGTATTTTGGTGGGAGCATTTAGTCCATTTACATTCTAAGGAATTATTGATACGAATGTTCCTATTGTCATCCTCTTAGATATTTGGGGTTTGATTAGTAGGATTTCTCCTACTCTTGTATTTATTGGCTATATCAGGTCCTTTAACACTTGTTGTAGGACTAGTTTTGTGATGCAAAATTCTTTTAACTTTTGCTTATCTGTGAATCTTTTGATTTCTCTGTCAATTCTGAATGAGATCCTTGCCAGGTAGAGAATTCTTAGTTGTAGGTTATTCTCTTTTAGCCATTTAAATGTGTCCTGACATTCTCTTCTGGCCTGCAGGGCTTTTGTTGAAAGAACTGCAGTTAAACGTATGGGGTTTCCTTCATATATTATTTGTTGTTTGCTTCTAGCTGCTTTAAGTATTCTATTTTTACATTAATCTGTGTTAGCTTGATTAATATGTGCCTTGGTGCATTTCTTCTGGGGTTTACCCTGTATGGAATTCTTTGGGCTTCTTGGACTTGGTTGACTATTTCCTTTCCCATGCTGGGGACGTTTTCAACTATAACCTCTTCAAGAATTTTTTCATAGCCTTTCTTTCTCTTCTTCTACTGGGACTCGTATAATTCTAATGTTGGTGTGTTTGATATTGTCCCATAGGTCTCTGAGGCTATCCTCAGTTCTTTTGATTCTTTGTGCTTTATTCTATACTGAAAACAGTTTTCAGCTAAGACGTGTTTGGGGTGAGAAGGAGGAGAGTGTATGGGTAAAGAGAAGGAACGGATTCGTGTTTTAAGGATTTTGTAGGATTAGGTAGCAAAGATTAGTGTGTAGTAGAGTTTAGTACAACTGGAAGAGAATAGCGGAGACAGGAAGACAGGAAATATTTATATAGAGGATAGTAGTAGGTATAAAATGATTTTACAGTTAGAACATAGAGAGAGGAAGCAGTGGCAAAATAGCTTTAAAAGTTTAAAAGAATTTAAAAAGAAAAATGAAAATTGCTACTCCAGCTTTCTTTTGAGTTCCATTTGCATGGAATACCTATTTCCATCCTCTCACTTTCAGTCTATGAGTGTCTTTAGGTCTGAAGTGGGTCTCTTGTAAACAGCATATATATGGGTCTTGCTTCTAGATCCATTCAGCCAGTCTGTGTATTTTGGTGGGAGCATTTAGTCCATTTACATTCTAAGGAATTATTGATACGAATGTTCCTATTGTCATCCTCTTAGATATTTGGGGTTTGATTAGTAGGATTTCTCCTACTCTTGTATTTATTGGCTATATCAGGTCCTTTAACACTTGTTGTAGGACTAGTTTTGTGATGCAAAATTCTTTTAACTTTTGCTTATCTGTGAATCTTTTGATTTCTCTGTCAATTCTGAATGAGATCCTTGCCAGGTAGAGAATTCTTAGTTGTAGGTTATTCTCTTTTAGCCATTTAAATGTGTCCTGACATTCTCTTCTGGCCTGCAGGGCTTTTGTTGAAAGAACTGCAGTTAAACGTATGGGGTTTCCTTCATATATTATTTGTTGTTTGCTTCTAGCTGCTTTAAGTATTCTATTTTTACATTAATCTGTGTTAGCTTGATTAATATGTGCCTTGGTGCATTTCTTCTGGGGTTTACCCTGTATGGAATTCTTTGGGCTTCTTGGACTTGGTTGACTATTTCCTTTCCCATGCTGGGGACGTTTTCAACTATAACCTCTTCAAGAATTTTTTCATAGCCTTTCTTTCTCTCTTCTTCTACTGGGACTCGTATAATTCTAATGTTGGTGTGTTTGATATTGTCCCATAGGTCTCTGAGGCTATCCTCAGTTCTTTTGATTCTTTGTGCTTTATTCTATACTGAAAACAGTTTTCAGCTAAGACGTGTTTGGGGTGAGAAGGAGGAGAGTGTATGGGTAAAGAGAAGGAACGGATTCGTGTTTTAAGGATTTTGTAGGATTAGGTAGCAAAGATTAGTGTGTAGTAGAGTTTAGTACAACTGGAAGAGAATAGCGGAGACAGGAAGACAGGAAATATTTATATAGAGGATAGTAGTAGGTATAAAATGATTTTACAGTTAGAACATAGAGAGAGGAAGCAGTGGCAAAATAGCTTTAAAAGTTTAAAAGAATTAAAATTAAGAAAATTAAAAATTGAAAAATAATTAAAAGGAAAACACATACACAAAAAACAAGGGTAAATACTGTCCCTGGTTTTTATCTTCTCATCTATGTGTGGACCTTCCACCAGTTTGCTCTTGATGTTGTCCCAGATTTCCTTAGTCTGCAGTGGTGGGGGTCGGCTTTGGGGACTAGATGGTTGCTTATGTCTTAGGTTTCTGTGATGGTCAGTTTTTTTGTAGTCAGGACCCTTGCAGGGCGGGTTGCTCTGGTTTCTGTTTTGCTTTTAGCAAAACAAAGACTGCAGACAGCTCAGATGCTGTCAGAGGCGGATGCAGATGTGGTGGGTGCTTCCCAGTCCATTGGGTGGGGCCATGCCTCCAGGCCCCGTGCTGGAGGGGACTCCCCAGTTTCACTGCGCACCCCTGGTAGCTTTCAATCCCTGCTCTTCTCCCAATTTCCACTGCAGCGGCTCTCCACTGCATGCGGGACTAAGGCTTCTCATCCCAGGTGTCCAGCTTCGTTGCTGCAGCTCTAGGGCTGTATGGGCTGTTCGAGCTACCAGTGCACGCACACTGCCAGATATGGGACGAAGCCCCAAATGTGGGTGCGAGCTTCCCCGCCCCGGGCTTGAGTCAGGCTTTTGGGCTGCAGCCCGCCGAGGATCTCCCTGTTCCATTCCACATGCCCCCACTAGCAGTATCTCAGCTCACCTGGTGCGCAGTGACCCTCTACTGTCCTGGCACGATTTTCGCACTGAGAACTACCTTCTGTCCTCCTGGGAGCACTTCCCAGCACTCTCTCTACCCGATCCAGTGTGGGGGTTGTGGTACGGAGCCCTCAGTACCAGAGCTCCGTAAAAGTTCTGGCTGCTCACTCTCCGTCCCTTGTAGACCTGAGGGGTTCTTTTGTCATCTAGAGACTGGATTGTTGGTAGTGTTTCATTTCTTGATTAGTTCTGGTGATGCTATTGGGGAGCTAGTGAAATTCCCCTCTCATTCTTCCACCATCTTGACTCCAGAACTGTTTTTGAATACACTATCTAGATTTATCACAACTTTCCTTTCAAAAAGCAAGTACCTTTTTCTTTCATGGCTGCAGTCACCATCTGCAGTGATTTTGGAGGCCAAGAAAATAAAATCTGTCACTGCTTTCATCGTTTGCCCATGTATCTGCCATAAAGTGATGGAACCAGATGCCATGATCTTCATTTTTTGAATGTTGAGTTTTAAGCCAGCTTTTTCACTTTTATCAAGTGGAACTGTTCAACTTCTGTCAAATTGCAATTAAGCTAGATTTACAGGTAATATGAGAAAATAGAGGAACCACTTAGATGATACTGAATAGAAATCAATATACAAATATGGAACGTTGAGCATGCTATAAAACAACTTATCTGATTTCTTCAGTGGTATGGAAGAAAAAGGGAGGAAGCTATTCTTCATTAAAGAAACAAGAGGTATAACAATCAAAGATGATGCGTGGATTGGATATTGATTCAAACCAAGTAAAAAAATTCTGAAGCTTATGAGGGAAATTTAACTAGGAACTGGATATTTTTCAATCCCTGCTCTTCTCCCGAGTTCCACTGCAGCGGCTCTCCACTGCATGCGGGACTAAGGCTTCTCATCCCAGGTGTCCAGCTTCGTTGCTGCAGCTCTAGGGCTGTATGGGCTGTTCGAGCTACCAGTGCACGCACACTGCCAGATATGGGACGAAGCCCCAAATGTGGGTGCGAGCTTCCCCGCCCCGGGCTTGAGTCAGGCTTTTGGGCTGCAGCCCGCCGAGGATCTCCCTGTTCCATTCCACATGCCCCCACTAGCAGTATCTCAGCTCACCTGGTGCGCAGTGACCCTCTACTGTCCTGGCACGATTTTCGCACTGAGAACTACCTTCTGTCCTCCTGGGAGCACTTCCCAGCACTCTCTCTACCCGATCCAGTGTGGGGTTGTGGTACGGAGCCCTCAGTACCAGAGCTCCGTAAAAGTTCTGGCTGCTCACTCTCCGTCCCTTGTAGACCTGAGGGGTTCTTTTGTCATCTAGAGACTGGATTGTTGGTAGTGTTTCATTTCTTGATTAGTTCTGGTGATGCTATTGGGGAGCTAGTGAAATTCCCCTCTCATTCTTCCACCATCTTGACTCCAGAACTGTTTTTGAATACACTATCTAGATTTATCACAACTTTCCTTTCAAAAAGCAAGTACCTTTTTCTTTCATGGCTGCAGTCACCATCTGCAGTGATTTTGGAGGCCAAGAAAATAAAATCTGTCACTGCTTTCATCGTTTGCCCATGTATCTGCCATAAAGTGATGGAACCAGATGCCATGATCTTCATTTTTTGAATGTTGAGTTTTAAGCCAGCTTTTTCACTTTTATCAAGTGGAACTGTTCAACTTCTGTCAAATTGCAATTAAGCTAGATTTACAGGTAATATGAGAAAATAGAGGAACCACTTAGATGATACTGAATAGAAATCAATATACAAATATGGAACGTTGAGCATGCTATAAAACAACTTATCTGATTTCTTCAGTGGTATGGAAGAAAAAGGGAGGAAGCTATTCTTCATTAAAGAAACAAGAGGTATAACAATCAAAGATGATGCGTGGATTGGATATTGATTCAAACCAAGTAAAAAAATTCTGAAGCTTATGAGGGAAATTTAACTAGGAACTGGATATACAATGACTCAAATATTGCCAATTTTGTTTAGGTATAAAAATTGACTTATTCTTAGGTTAAAACATGTCCTGTGTTTTGAAAAAAAAAAAGATAAATACAGATGTAATTAGGAGATAAAATGGTAACAGAAATTGTTTATAATACTTCAGCAAAGAAAAAAAAAATTAAAGAATAAATGATAAAAAATGGAACAAAAATCTTAATAGTTACTGAAACTGATTGGTGGGTACAAAGGAGTTCATTTGCCAGATTTCCTCTGTTATTTTATGAAGTTTGAAAGTTTTGGCAACAAACATACAAAGGGTAAGGTTACAAAGTTCTGATTCATCCACTTTGGGTTTCAATTTTACCTTTCTTTCTAGATTTACTAGCTTTTCCTGAATTAACATTAACTTTATAAACTCATTTTTTTCTATTCTGTTTTTTTAAAAATGATATGTGAATTTTTTCATGTAAAGACAGTTTATGATAACATTTTAAAAAGTAAATAATAGCATTAATGCTTGGTAACTGATTATCATATTTACATGACTTTAACTAATGAAATATTCATAAAGATATGCCTCATATATGCCACAGTTTGCATAATATATGTGTGTATAATGCCAAAAAATATATTAGGCATGAAAAAGATATCCAAATAAGTTAGCTTCACACCTGTATTTATCCCTTCATCCTCTAACTATTCTTGCATTAGTTTAGAAAATGCACCTTAGCTTAAACTGTGTGAATTCTCCTTTTAAAATACTTCATTTTTCGCCATGTATCTGCCATGTTAAAAGTGCCATGATCTTCATTTTTGAATGTTGAGTTTTAAGCCAGCTTTTTCACTTTTATCAAGTGGAACTGTTCAACTTCTGTCAAATTGCAATTAAGCTAGATTTACAGGTAATATGAGAAAATAGAGGAACCACTTAGATGATACTGAATAGAAATCAATATACAAATATGGAACGTTGAGCATGCTATAAAACAACTTATCTGATTTCTTCAGTGGTATGGAAGAAAAAGGGAGGAAGCTATTCTTCATTAAAGAAACAAGAGGTATAACAATCAAAGATGATGCGTGGATTGGATATTGATTCAAACCAAGTAAAAAAATTCTGAAGCTTATGAGGGAAATTTAACTAGGAACTGGATATACAATGACTCAAATATTGCCAATTTTGTTTAGGTATAAAAATTGACTTATTCTTAGGTTAAAACATGTCCTGTGTTTTGAAAAAAAAAAAGATAAATACAGATGTAATTAGGAGATAAAATGGTAACAGAAATTGTTTATAATACTTCAGCAAAGAAAAAAAAAATTAAAGAATAAATGATAAAAAATGGAACAAAAATCTTAATAGTTACTGAAACTGATTGGTGGGTACAAAGGAGTTCATTTGCCAGATTTCCTCTGTTATTTTATGAAGTTTGAAAGTTTTGGCAACAAACATACAAAGGGTAAGGTTACAAAGTTCTGATTCATCCACTTTGGGTTTCAATTTTACCTTTCTTTCTAGATTTACTAGCTTTTTCCTGAATTAACATTAACTTTATAAACTCATTTTTTTCTATTCTGTTTTTTTAAAAATGATATGTGAATTTTTTCATGTAAAGACAGTTTATGATAACATTTTAAAAAGTAAATAATAGCATTAATGCTTGGTAACTGATTATCATATTTACATGACTTTAACTAATGAAATATTCATAAAGATATGCCTCATATATGCCACAGTTTGCATAATATATGTGTGTATAATGCCAAAAAATATATTAGGCATGAAAAAGATATCCAAATAAGTTAGCTTCACACCTGTATTTATCCCTTCATCCTCTAACTATTCTTGCATTAGTTTAGAAAAATGCATTATCATAAGAAATACTATTAAGGTCAAATTTAAGATCTGTGTGAATTCTCTCTTTTAAAATACTTCTGTTTTGAAAGAGAACAAAAGAAAGATTATTATTTTTTAGCTTTTTATAAAAAGTAATATTTGGACAGTTTGATGTAATTGGCAGGATTTCAAATAAATATTCTATGCACCATATTTGCAGATTATCTTTCATTGAACTATTTTGTTAATATTTAAGCAGTGCATGTTTAATTCCATTGAAATAATATTGGCTCTACAAATTTTATGCACCTAATATTCAAATGAGTTCAAGGTGTTCAAGTGTAACAGACAATATGTCCTTTCAGTGTGTATTCTCATGCTGTGAGGACTAAGCAAAGACATTGCAATTCCTGTAACAGTCATTAAAATACCTATAGGGACTTCCCTAAAATGTTTAATGCATTGATGATTTCTATATTCACTTTTTATAATTATTTGTTTATTATTATCTGGGAAAAAAGATGTGCAGAAAAACAAACAAATGAAGTAGGAAATGAGGAAATCTTCCCAAATGAAGTACTCCTCATCCTAGGAAAAGTATGTTGATGCCTCCCTAGTTGGGAAGCTCACTAATCTCCTACCCAGGATGTGGTTCTAAAAATTGTTTTGGCCAATTTGTGGGTTGCAGAATTGACCATTTTGTTATTTTAATTGCAAATGAATTGTACTTGACTTATTTTTTTGCCTGACATATAGGGTTTGACACCTATTAGTCATTATTGAAAAAGAAATCCTTTATCTTTTAAAAATAAAGAATGTTTGTGAGATTATAAAATCATTAGAGTGGTCCTGATTCATCATCCTTCATAAAATTTAGCTCTAATCTTAACATTTAACATGATAATACTACAGTGATGATTAAATTTTCCCATATTTTACCTTTTGAATCAGACAGTACCTGCTTAACTCTCTCTCTTCTCTCACACAATATCACTTTTGGTTATGTCTTGAAGTAGATTTCACTAGGCCATCAAAACTGAACACAGCACCATTTATTTAGGCATCTTAAAAATACTTCTGCAAGCATTACAGGAAAACCCTTTAGAGAATTATAAATTTCTCAAAAGTGCTTCTTGTTGCAGTGTTGTATGGTGTGTTAGAATTGGAAGATAACACTTTCTGAGAGCACTTGAATCCCCATTTTCTATCCTTCTACAGATAATACTTTTTTACAGATGGTGATAAAATTTAAATATATAAAACAAAGTGTGTTGCCACTTGGAACATTAACTTCAAGTCAGAATGCCTACATGAGAATCAAACCCACTGACCTATAACCAAAAGAGGTTCTTCTCAGAATCACATCTACTTACACATCAGTAAGCAGTTTAGTTCCTTGTTCAAGGACAAAGCTGAGCCAACAAAATCAAACATAAGTTTTCTTAGACCTGAGTAGATCCCAAGAGAACCAGGGTATTTGGAAAGAAGAAAGACAGAACCCATGGAAGACATCTTCCCTCATCTTCCCACCCCTTGTGGCAACCCACAACACCAGATCTGGGTTTTACCCCTTTGTTTGGCACAGAGATAGCCTTATCTTCCCTATGGTCCATTCCAAAGGCTTTGCACAAGGACAGTGAAAGGGGTTTAAGAAACAGGAGGAAAACAAAGGGAGGAGTCTAAAGTTCTGAATACAGACAGCTTCATAGTTAATTCTATCAAGGGAAATAATCTTGATGAATATGTTTATAAATACTCCAGGAATATTAAATTATGTTCATATAAAACATTTACACTTGATCATAATGATGATTATATAAAATTACATTTTATTTAAAATGGTTTTCTATATAAAGATCACATATTTTATTCTGTATATTATACACATAAAGTACAGTCTTGCTATAATTATGATTTTGTTCAGTACAGATTTTAAGTAACTACCATGATTCATACATCAAATTAAAATTTGTAATAGGTAAAGATATTCTTGTTTATATCATTTTTAATTAACATATCTTGATATAATTTGAGATTTATAGAAAGTACGATCAACTAAGAATTCTCATGCATACTTCACTTTTACTTCCTAAATGTTAATATTTTGTCATATTGCCTTATCATTTTCCTTTCTGGAATAATTTCACTAGGCCATAAACTGAACACAGCACCATTTATTTAGGCATCTTAAATACTTCTGCAAGCATTACAGGAAAACCCTTTAAAATTATAAATTTCTCAAAAGTGCTTCTTGTTGCAGTGTTGTATGGTGTGTTAGAATTGGAAGATAACACTTTCTGAGAGCACTTGAATCCCCATTTTCTATCCTTCTACAGATAATACTTTTTTACAGATGGTGATAAAATTTAAATATATAAAACAAAGTGTGTTGCCACTTGGAACATTAACTTCAAGTCAGAATGCCTACATGAGAATCAAACCCACTGACCTATAACCAAAAGAGGTTCTTCTCAGAATCACATCTACTTACACATCAGTAAGCAGTTTAGTTCCTTGTTCAAGGACAAAGCTGAGCCAACAAAATCAAACATAAGTTTTCTTAGACCTGAGTAGATCCCAAGAGAACCAGGGTATTTGGAAAGAAGAAAGACAGAACCCATGGAAGACATCTTCCCTCATCTTCCCACCCCTTGTGGCAACCCACAACACCAGATCTGGGTTTTACCCCTTTGTTTGGCACAGAGATAGCCTTATCTTCCCTATGGTCCATTCCAAAGGCTTTGCACAAGGACAGTGAAAGGGGTTTAAGAAACAGGAGGAAAACAAAGGGAGGAGTCTAAAGTTCTGAATACAGACAGCTTCATAGTTAATTCTATCAAGGGAAATAATCTTGATGAATATGTTTATAAATACTCCAGGAATATTAAATTATGTTCATATAAAACATTTACACTTGATCATAATGATGATTATATAAAATTACATTTTATTTAAAATGGTTTTCTATATAAAGATCACATATTTTATTCTGTATATTATACACATAAAGTACAGTCTTGCTATAATTATGATTTTGTTCAGTACAGATTTTAAGTAACTACCATGATTCATACATCAAATTAAAATTTGTAATAGGTAAAGATATTCTTGTTTATATCATTTTTAATTAACATATCTTGATATAATTTGAGATTTATAGAAAGTACGATCAACTAAGAATTCTCATGCATACTTCACTTTTACTTCCTAAATGTTAATATTTTGTCATATTGCCTTATCATTTTCCTTTCTGGAATAATTTCTCCTAAACCCTTCGGTGTGTATTTCCTACAACAAAAGGACATTCTCTTATATATGCATAGAATAACTGTCAAATGAGGAAATAAACCATGTTATAATGTTAGAGGCTTTATTCAGAACTTTCCAATGTTCCTAATATTATCGGTATAGAAAATAGAACAAATTTAGGTCTCATGTCATGTTCAGTTGTTGTCCCTTTGGCCTATTTTTAATCTGTCATATTTATTATTTCCTTATATACATGCAAAATGTGAACTCCCACAATTTGTCTAGAACTACAAAATTAATTAATGACTGATGGTGTCCAAATATCTATTCTTTCAATTTCTCAATCTCATTCCTAAATTTAATGTACTATAGCACCTCTCCTACTTTGTGTGTTGGAAAATATATGTGGTTTGTATTTGAATGTTTAACCTCTACAGTTGTTGTATGCCAAGATTCCATAGTGTTTTACCTACTGAGAAGCCCATTTATTAGTGCTTCTAAAGTAGGGCTACTAAAACATGAGCTTGATTACTTTATTTTCTCTCTTTTTTATGTCTTACTGAACTTACTGAAATTTATCAAGTTGACAATCTCAAGTTCTTATGAGATTGCCTTGAGGTTTATTTAGAGTTTCAGTAAATTAAACAGGACGTTTTTACGTCTTAGTTATTATATGCATAGCATATGTCAAAATATCTGCAAGCATTTAATAAATAAATAGCTATAGTTTGGGTGCATAATGGAACATTCTTTTTTTAACTACTTGAGTCACCTGGGAATTACCCATTTCAGTACAAATACAAACACACTAATATTTTACGTGGCCAGATAAGTTTATATAAAATGTCATATGCAGAAATAAAATATGCAAGAATAGTCAGGAAACCACTGAAATATATATGAAGGGTGTAAATCTACTAGATATTAAAAGCATCCAGTAAAGCAGATACTAGTCAAGTCATAAGTAAACCACAACCCCAAAGGCTGTGTATTTTACCCAATCACTAGAAGGCCAGATTCATCATGGATTGGGCTAGGCCTGGTGCCTGTTAACTAACAAGCCAGAAAAGTTTCAAGACACATTGGACCAGCAGCCAACTGTGTCCAGAACTGGTGCCATCCACCAGAAACCTAATTCTTGTTCTGGGACTCTTAGACCCTGTACCAAGACCCATCTCTACCTGCCAGTAGGCTGGCACTAGCACTAGGACCTAGATTCATCCAATGGGCAGGCAATAACCTTGGGTTTCAAGACTTCACTAGCTCCAGAGACACCTAGGATTTCCCAGTCAGCCAAAAAGTGGCAGGCGGCTTCCACATAAGACAAGACCTGGACAAAAAATGGAGCAAAGTCCAACCAAACCTGCCAGGCTCTCCAGGTAGTCAGTCTTCTACAACAAAAAGACACATACAGTCATCACAGTGGGACCCTTAGAGCATAGAGTCCTGATCAGAAAGAAGTGAGCTGCTAAGATACATAAGACTTCTCCTACAAAAGACTACTTCTTCAAGTTCAGGAGACATAGTCAACCACAGATGCATAAAAGTAGCAATCAGACAAACTAAGGTTGCTTTGGAACGAGAGGAAAAAGTTCCAAATGGAAAAACAAGATGGAACTGTAGAACTAAGAAGAAGAACTAAGTGAGATGGAAATAAGCAATCTATCCAAGAAAGACTTGAAGGTAGTACTTCTAAAAATACTCAAAGAACTTGGGAGAATGATAAATTCATTAGTGAGAAAGTAGAAGTTTTTATCATGGAGTTAAAATAAAAAATAATTTTTCATCAAATAGAGATGAAAAATATAGCATCTAATGAAAACTATACTACCAGGTATCAACAGAAGACTAAATGATACAGATGAATGGATCAATCAGCTGGAAGACAGAGTGGAAATTACTAATTTCAAACAGAAAATAGTATGAAAAGAAAGGAGGACAGTTTAAGAGAACTTTGGGACACATCAAGTTCACGAATATTTGCATTAGAGTGCTTCCGGAAGTAGAAGAGAGAGAAAGGGGAACTGAAAATATATTTCAAAAAATAGTAGTTGAAAAGTTCCCTAACCTGAGAAAGGAAATAAATATCCAAGTCCAAGAAGTACAAAGAATCCCATATAGGATTAGCTCAAAGATATATATATCTTATATGCAAGATATATTATAATTAAAGTCACAAAAATTAAAGAGAGAATATTGAAGTCCACAAGGGAAAAGTGACATACTATTTACAAGGGAGAAATTCTACAAGCCAGAAGGGAGTAGCACAATATAAAGTGACAAAAGAGGAAAAAACTACAACAACAAATACTCTATCCAACAAAGTAATCATTCAGCCTTGATGGAAAGATCAAAATCTTCATAGACAATAAAAATTTAAAAGAATTTGGCATCAATACAATAGCTTTTCAAGAAAGGTGACATGCCAAATATCACTCATGAGCATAGGTGCAAAAATCCTCAATAAATTATTAGCAAACTGAATTCAGCAATGCATCAAAAGGATCATGTGCTATGATCAAGTCGGATTTATCCCAGGAATGCACATGTTTTTCAAAACCTGCAGTCAATCAATGTGATAGACTACCTTAAAAACCTGAAAAATAAAACATTTGATCTTCTCAATAGATCCAAAAAAAGCTTTTGAGAAAGCTTTATATTTTTGATAATAATTTTGATATATTTTTGATAATAATTCTCCAGAAAGTGTGAATATAGGGGATGCAGCTCAGCATTATAAAGACAGTATATGACAAGCCCACAGCTAACATTAGACTCAATAGTGAAAAGCTGAAAGTATTTTCTCTAAGATCAGAAACAAGACAAGGATGCCCACTCTCAAAACTTTTATTTAACATAGTGTTGAAATGTTTAATAGTTTAATATAGTTTAATCATAGTAATCACATAATAAAAACACATAAAAGGTATACAAATAGGAAAAAAAGAAGTAAAACTGTCATTGTTTATAGATAATATGCTACAACTTGCAGATCATCCCAAATAGGCTTTCAAAAATCTATTAGAGTTCATCAACAAATTTTGTTAAGTTTTAGTATTAAAAATCAATATATAGAAATATGATGTATTTCTATACACTAACAATGAATAAGTAGAAAAATGAATTATGAAAATTAATCTATTACAATCACAACAAAAAGAATAAAACACTAGAAACAAATCTTCTGAAGGACATAAAAGCCTGTACTCATCTAACTATAATACACTGATGAAAGAAACTAAAGAAAACACAGATGGAAAGATATACTTTGCTGATTAATTGAAAGAATTAATATTGTTAAAATGACCACACTTCCCAAGGCAATCTAGAGTATCAATGTAATCCCTATCAAAATGTCAATAACTTGGACAGCAAGAAGATCAAACCAGTCAATCCTAAAGGGAAATCAATCCAGAATATTCATTGGAAGGACTGATGCTGAAGCTGAAGCTCCAATATTTTGGCCACCTGATGCCAAAGAGCCAACTCATTAGAAAAGAGCTTGATACTGGGAAAGATTGAGGGCAGGAGGAGAAGGGGGCAAAGAGAATAAAATGGTTGGATGGCATCATATATTCAATGCACGTGAGTTTGAGTGAACTTTGGGAGATGATGAAAAACAGGGAAGCCTGGTGTGCTGCAGTCCATTGGGTCACCAAGAGTCCGACATGGGGGGGGGGGATCTGGGAGAGGGTAGGAGTGGGGAGGAGGATAGGGATATGCATATGACTGATCTGGAAACATACATGTATGTGAACAACAAAACTCTGTAAAAATATTTTTAAAAATAAAAAAATAATGAGAGAAAACAAACAAAAAAGAGTCCGACATGACTTAGTGACTGAACAACAACAGAGCAAATATAAAATAGTAGTTGAACCATGGTTCTTGTTCTTGATTTCATAGTTTTCCTGCACAGACACATAACTTAAGTCTGTACACTCAATCATGCTTCACATTTTATGAAGGCAGTAAGATGGCATGAGTTTTTGTGTTAACTTTCCAACCTTTTTTGTTGTTGTTGGCTAAAAGTTCTATTATGTATTTAAGTTGCTAAAATGTTATTTAAAAATTAATAAGAAATACAGTTAATTCTGATGTAATAGGATAAGACAAAAGTAAAACAAAGACTGCATAGACAACATTGAGAAAGAGAAGCAAAAGTGGAGGAAACTCTCTCCTTGATTTCAGTCTATACTATGGTAGTCAGAACAATATGGTATTGACACCAAAGCAAATGCACAGATGAATGGAACAGAAAGGAGAGACCAGAGAAACTTCATGCACTTATGGTCGATTAATCTATGACAAAAGAGGCAAGAATATACAATCAGGAAAAATCCATTTTTTTTTTTCATAACCAGTACTCTGAAAACTGGACAGCTACATGTAATATATCCAAAATACATATGTTGGAAAACTACTCCACCATAAAAATGATAAAATTTCACTATTTGCAAAAATATAGATGGACTTGAAGGGTGCCATGCTAAGTGAAATAAGTCAAACGATTGTTAATTGAAAGAATTAATATTGTTAAAATGACCACACTTCCCAAGGCAATCTAGAGTATCAATGTAATCCCTATCAAAATGTCAATAACTTGGACAGCAAGAAGATCAAACCAGTCAATCCTAAAGGGAAATCAATCCAGAATATTCATTGGAAGGACTGATGCTGAAGCTGAAGCTCCAATATTTTGGCCACCTGATGCCAAAGAGCCAACTCATTAGAAAAGAGCTTGATACTGGGAAAGATTGAGGGCAGGAGGAGAAGGGGGCAAAGAGAATAAAATGGTTGGATGGCATCATATATTCAATGCACGTGAGTTTGAGTGAACTTTGGGAGATGATGAAAAACAGGGAAGCCTGGTGTGCTGCAGTCCATTGGGTCACCAAGAGTCCGACATGGGGGGGGGGGATCTGGGAGAGGGTAGGAGTGGGGAGGAGGATAGGGATATGCATATGACTGATCTGGAAACATACATGTATGTGAACAACAAAACTCTGTAAAAATATTTTTAAAAATAAAAAAATAATGAGAGAAAACAAACAAAAAAGAGTCCGACATGACTTAGTGACTGAACAACAACAGAGCAAATATAAAATAGTAGTTGAACCATGGTTCTTGTTCTTGATTTCATAGTTTTCCTGCACAGACACATAACTTAAGTCTGTACACTCAATCATGCTTCACATTTTATGAAGGCAGTAAGATGGCATGAGTTTTTGTGTTAACTTTCCAACCTTTTTTGTTGTTGTTGGCTAAAAGTTCTATTATGTATTTAAGTTGCTAAAATGTTTTTTAAAAAATTAATAAGAAATACAGTTAATTCTGATGTAATAGGATAAGACAAAAGTAAAACAAAGACTGCATAGACAACATTGAGAAAGAGAAGCAAAAGTGGAGGAAACTCTCTCCTTGATTTCAGTCTATACTATGGTAGTCAGAACAATATGGTATTGACACCAAAGCAAATGCACAGATGAATGGAACAGAAAGGAGAGACCAGAGAAACTTCATGCACTTATGGTCGATTAATCTATGACAAAAGAGGCAAGAATATACAATCAGGAAAAATCCATTTTTTTTTTTCATAACCAGTACTCTGAAAACTGGACAGCTACATGTAATATATCCAAAATACATATGTTGGAAAACTACTCCACCATAAAAAAATGATAAAATTTCACTATTTGCAAAAATATAGATGGACTTGAAGGGTGCCATGCTAAGTGAAATAAGTCAAACATAAAAGACCAAGGTTTTATGATGTCCATATATGATTATATGTATTAGATATATATGATATCCATCTATAAAAGAATATAACTAGTAAATATATGAAAAGAGATACAAACAGATACAGAGAAAACAAGCTAGTGAGGTGCTAGTAGGAGGAGAGAAGGAAAAAGGATAAATTAGAGTTAAGGGATTAAAAGGTATAAACTAGTATGTATAAAATAAATAAACTACAAGGATATATTTTACAGCACAGGGAATAGAGTGAACATTTTATATGTACTGTAACCTCTAAAAATGTCAACCACTATGTTGAACATCTAAAACATATAATATTGTTGTTGTTCATTAGTAGCTCAGTCATGTCTAACTCTTTTGCAACCTCATGGACTATAGCCCACCAAGCCCCTCTATCCATGGTATTTCCAAGGCAAGCATACTGGAGTGGGCTTACATTTTTTCATCTGGGATTGAACCCATGTCTCCTGCACTGGCAGATGGATTCTTTACCATCGAGCCATTAGGAAACATATAATATTGTACATCAACTGCAGTTCAATTTAGAAAAAAAAGTCTGCTAGAAAATATTTTGGACTTATCTCAGTATATGACATGGCTTGAACTTAAGGCCTCTATCAAAAAACATAAAAGAATAAAACAGAACTTAACCACCATTAACCTCTTTATCCTTAGAAGCTGTTTTGTGAAGATGACAGGTCTTTTTAATATTAAATAGGTCATGTCTTCATTTTTCTTACTATTTTAGAAATTTGTAACTTTTTCTTCCTACTTAAGCAAAGAAATACGTTGATTGATTTTTTTCATTAAGCACATTCATCGTTATACTGCAAATGTATAACCTAATCCAAACTTCTTATCGACTTAAGAACCTATTGACCTCCTTTGGGCCTATAGCTTGTAAATGCTATACTTCTTATTTTACAGATTCTTAAATTATTCACTATATAATAGGAACAATGCTACATTTAATATAGTCCCTAAACTCAATTATTTTTGGTCTGATATGGGAAAAGCCTTCCCTGCTGGCTCATATGATAAAGAAACTGCCTGCAATGTGGGAGACCCAAGTCTGATCCCTGGATTGGGAAGATTCCCTGGAAAAAGTAATGTCAACCCACCCCCTATTCTGGTCTGGCGAATTCCGTGGATAAAGGAACCTGGCAGGCTACAGTCCATGAGATAGCAAAGAGTCAGAAATGACTGAGTAGCTAACACTTTCACTTTCATGGATAAAAGATATTCACAGAAATAAAAAAGGAATATTAAATGGTTAATGCTATGAACAGTAGGGTAAGGCATACAGAAATTCAGCAACTAACCCCCCTACTTATATTGTGTTGATTAAAAACTTGAGTCACCAAGAAAACCTTGAATCATTTTATTCTCAGAATGATTTATTGAGAGCTGGCTTTACACAACGTGGGAAGACAGCAATTGTGGTGGGAAGGACAGGAAAGGGCTTTGCTAACGATTCAGTTTTAGTAGTATCAGAATCTGATCTAATATTCAAAATACAAGTACTGCTGGGGATAATGGTAGAAATGGAATTGAAGGGAGGCCAAATTTTTGCATCACTTCAACATTTGACATGTGACAAGAATAATGCTGAAGCATGACTTTTTTTGTTTCTGATCAATATAAATTTTCTATAGAAATTAGGCAAGAATGTAAATGATAACTTATTAAAATTAAGTCAAAATGAAACAAAACAGATGCTACTTTGAGACTGTAAATATGCCTAAGGTCAGGTGAATTCTAATAGCAAAGCAGTATTTGACTGTGCATGGCAGATATCAATCTACTAGGCAAATTTGAAAGGCTGAATTTCTGAATACAATATGGAGATTAAAATCATGATCATCATTTGCTTCTTTTTAAAGATTTGTAAGAAATACTTGAAAACTATAGTAACAATATTAAATTAGTACTTGCAAGTTTTTCTACTCAAAAGTCTATAGAGATTTTTCTCAGAAATAGTGTGTATTTATTAATTCAGGAAGTTTTCTAAAAAAGAAATAGATATTTTATTCTGGAGAAAATCTTCTTACTATAATTACATGTACATGTATATGAAAACTAAGAGGTTCAGTTGGACTTCAGTGAATATGAGCTTGAGGATTCTTAACAGTTTCACTAGCCCCTGGCCTCCAGGCATACTTCATTACTAAAATCATTGAGACAGTGAACCAGGTAAATTTGTACATCCCACCAAATGCATTAATATGAAACCAATTTAATATGTGAAATTAACACTGAGAGTGCATTTAGAGTCTGTAACCAGTAGGTAAAACTCAATTTTAGTTAGAAATTCTGAAAACTGAAAACAAACATATGTGCATTGGGATCTATATAGAGATTCTAAATAGTCTCCTTAAGTCACAATTAAAGTGGCCCTTCCCATAAGTTGAGTCATTACGTTTTTAAAATTTGCATTTCGTCAGATGAATTTAACTTGAGAGTCACCAAGAAAACCTTGAATCATTTTATTCTCAGAATGATTTATTGAGAGCTGGCTTTACACAACGTGGGAAGACAGCAATTGTGGTGGGAAGGACAGGAAAGGGCTTTGCTAACGATTCAGTTTTAGTAGTATCAGAATCTGATCTAATATTCAAAATACAAGTACTGCTGGGGATAATGGTAGAAATGGAATTGAAGGGAGGCCAAATTTTTGCATCACTTCAACATTTGACATGTGACAAGAATAATGCTGAAGCATGACTTTTTTTGTTTCTGATCAATATAAATTTTCTATAGAAATTAGGCAAGAATGTAAATGATAACTTATTAAAATTAAGTCAAAATGAAACAAAACAGATGCTACTTTGAGACTGTAAATATGCCTAAGGTCAGGTGAATTCTAATAGCAAAGCAGTATTTGACTGTGCATGGCAGATATCAATCTACTAGGCAAATTTGAAAGGCTGAATTTCTGAATACAATATGGAGATTAAAATCATGATCATCATTTGCTTCTTTTTAAAGATTTGTAAGAAATACTTGAAAACTATAGTAACAATATTAAATTAGTACTTGCAAGTTTTTCTACTCAAAAGTCTATAGAGATTTTTCTCAGAAATAGTGTGTATTTATTAATTCAGGAAGTTTTCTAAAAAAGAAATAGATATTTTATTCTGGAGAAAATCTTCTTACTATAATTACATGTACATGTATATGAAAACTAAGAGGTTCAGTTGGACTTCAGTGAATATGAGCTTGAGGATTCTTAACAGTTTCACTAGCCCCTGGCCTCCAGGCATACTTCATTACTAAAATCATTGAGACAGTGAACCAGGTAAATTTGTACATCCCACCAAATGCATTAATATGAAACCAATTTAATATGTGAAATTAACACTGAGAGTGCATTTAGAGTCTGTAACCAGTAGGTAAAACTCAATTTTAGTTAGAAATTCTGAAAACTGAAAACAAACATATGTGCATTGGGATCTATATAGAGATTCTAAATAGTCTCCTTAAGTCACAATTAAAGTGGCCCTTCCCATAAGTTGAGTCATTACGTTTTTAAAAAGTGGAGATTTGCATTTCTTCTTTGAAGGAGACACAATGAATTATGTGAATGTGAGGATTTCCTTTGGTTAGACTAGAAAGAAAGAAAACAGCTATGAGAGAAATCATCAGCATGGTTATATGTACAAGTAATGCTCCAGGCAAGGAGAGACAAATGGCATTTTGGAGGTGTATAATGCTTGAAATTGCCTGTTAGGCAGGATTAAACAATTATTATAGATGGAAATATTATGGTCCACAATGATTTAAATGACAGTTCCTTATAAATTCAAGACTGATAAAGAGACAGCAGGACACCACATTGTTTGATGGCAAATACAAACTTGATCTCTAATACAGTTTGTCTAGGATATTTTAACCCTCACTGAGTTTGATGAAGACATTAGTTGGAAAGCCAGTATCTTTGAAACCTGTGTCCTCTATTTCTGTATGGATATATCGAAGACATACAGGTGATGCCTGAAAACTGAGACAGTACTGATGCCTACATCCACTATGATTTTTCCTATGCATGCACACCTATGATAAAGTTTAATTTATAAATTAGGCACAGTAAGAGAATAATTGAATTGCCAGCATTACTACCCTTGTGCTTTGGGACTGTCATTAAATAAACTAGAGTTGACTTACACATAAGCACTGTAAAAGCTCTGACAGTTTATCCAATCACTGAGATGGCTACTAATTGACTAACAGATGGGGTATGTAGGACAAAGGGATGATTCATCTCCCTGGTGGGAGATTTCATCACATTCCACGGAGTGGGCACTGTTTAAAATTTATGAGTGGCTTATTTCTGGAACTTTTCATGTAAAAATTTTATGGACAAAATGATATGGTAACTAAAACTTCAGGGAACTAAAACCAAAAGTTATATGTGTACTACTGTACTGAAGAAATTATAAATGGATTTATACTCTTGACCTCCTAGTCAGCTTAGCAGTAGAATCCCATGCTATTGCCTTGGTGATGTGATTTAGGGGGAGGAAAATGAATAAATTCAATATCATCCTATTCAGAAGCCACCTATTGATGGAAATGTCAAATAAGTGGTAAGGGTGGGGAAAATTCTAGAAAGTTAAACATCTGAGTAACCACCCTGCAGGATACAATCAGGGCTTTATTACTTCAAAAAACTTTTAGATCATTCCCGCTAAAACTCAAATTAGTAAAGAATTTTTATGACTTGCATTGACAATTTATTTAAGAAATCCCTAGAAGGGCATTAATAAAACAACTCAAAGGGATTCTCTTTCTCTCCCAAATATTCAACAACATAAAACTTATTAGACAAAAGTCAAAATTATCAAGATCTAATATATGAAAGTCTCTGTAGCAAATGCATAAAAGGAGTTATAAAGAAATAGCACCAGCGTTACACAGCATACATAATATTTTTAAAGAGATAAAATCAATTTGTGTGAAAAGGAAATGAATATTTAGGGAGTGCCGAGGTCAATGGGTACCATAGATTGCAGAGGGACAACCATTGTAGGATCCACATTGCAAGCTGTGTCCTCTATTTCTGTATGGATATATCGAAGACATACAGGTGATGCCTGAAAACTGAGACAGTACTGATGCCTACATCCACTATGATTTTTCCTATGCATGCACACCTATGATAAAGTTTAATTTATAAATTAGGCACAGTAAGAGAATAATTGAATTGCCAGCATTACTACCCTTGTGCTTTGGGACTGTCATTAAATAAACTAGAGTTGACTTACACATAAGCACTGTAAAAGCTCTGACAGTTTATCCAATCACTGAGATGGCTACTAATTGACTAACAGATGGGGTATGTAGGACAAAGGGATGATTCATCTCCCTGGTGGGAGATTTCATCACATTCCACGGAGTGGGCACTGTTTAAAATTTATGAGTGGCTTATTTCTGGAACTTTTCATGTAAAAATTTTATGGACAAAATGATATGGTAACTAAAACTTCAGGGAACTAAAACCAAAAGTTATATGTGTACTACTGTACTGAAGAAATTATAAATGGATTTATACTCTTGACCTCCTAGTCAGCTTAGCAGTAGAATCCCATGCTATTGCCTTGGTGATGTGATTTAGGGAGAGGAAAGTGATTAAATTCAATATCATCCTATTCAGAAGCCACCTATTGATGGAAATGTCAAATAAGTGGTAAGGGTGGGGAAAATTCTAGAAAGTTAAACATCTGAGTAACCACCCTGCAGGATACAATCAGGGCTTTATTACTTCAAAAAACTTTTAGATCATTCCCGCTAAAACTCAAATTAGTAAAGAATTTTTATGACTTGCATTGACAATTTATTTAAGAAATCCCTAGAAGGGGCATTAATAAAACAACTCAAAGGGATTCTCTTTCTCTCCCAAATATTCAACAACATAAAACTTATTAGACAAAAGTCAAAATTATCAAGATCTAATATATGAAAGTCTCTGTAGCAAATGCATAAAAGGAGTTATAAAGAAATAGCACCAGCGTTACACAGCATACATAATATTTTTAAAGAGATAAAATCAATTTGTGTGAAAAGGAAATGAATATTTAGGGAGTGCCCCGAGGTCAATGGGTACCATAGATTGCAGAGGGACAACCATTGGTAGAGATCCACATTGCAGAGCTAATCAGGAATGGTTCTGTTTAGAATACTCTATCTGAGCAGGATCTTTATAGTAGAATTAAAAGGTAAAAAAAAAAAAATTGTTGGAAAGGTTAATATTGTTTGAAGAGATAAGAATTAACCTGAATAAAGAAATATACAGAGTAATAACACTTTAGTCCATAAAATTATGTAATCTCTGTATGGAAGTGTGGGTAAAACAAGGAATATAAAACCAACTATAGCCGAAACCCACCACCACGAGGAGCTGCCGGAACGCAGCGCCGCAAGGAGCCGCGGCGCCGGGATGCACCCCTTGTTCCTCAGATGCTAGTATGTGAACTAATATCATGGAACACCATAGCAAACCAGACATAGAGCCTACACCCCTTGACCAGTCATCAAACCAAGGATCCTTGGAGCGGAAGCCCTGATTCCAAGACTCCACACTATCAAAGAACATACAACACTAGAGATTATTCACCTGTAAACAAGGCCTAACACCACCCAAGACACAAACCACTGAACCCTTGTACAAGGACAGAAACCCAAAGAAAGGGAAAATTCAACCAAGAAGCCTGGTGGGAAAAAGATCTCCATACACACAGACACACACAAAGAAGCAAAAATTAACTTAATAATGAAACGTCAGAGAAACACTGCACAAATGAAGGACCAAGCTAGAGAAACATCGCTTCAATTGACAGAGGAGGAGATAGACAAACTATCTGAAAGAGGATTCAGAAAAGCTATACTAATCAGGATGCAAAACACCAAAAACAGAATATTAGAAAAAATTAGTGCATTGAGAAGAGACATGCAAGAAATGAAAAATAAGCAAATGGAGACAACTAACTCAATTGCTGGACTCAAAAATAATATAGAAGGTCTCAACAGAAGAGTATCAGAGGGAGAAGAACGAATACATGAGCTGGAAGACAGAATGGTGGAAATAAGTGCTGAAGAATAGAACAAAGCCCAAAGAATTAAAAGAACCGAGAATAGCATGAGAGACCTATGGGACAATATCAAACGCACGAACATTAGAATTATAGGAATTCCAGAAGAAGAAGAGGGGAAGAAAGTCTATGAAAAAATTCTTGAAGAGGTTATAGTTGAAAATTTCCCCAGCATGGGAAAGGAAATAGTCGACCAAGTCCAAGAAGCACAAAGAGTTCCATACAGGAGAAACCCCAGAAGACACACACCAAGGCACATTCTAATCAAACTAATGCAGACTAAATATAAAGACAGATTACTGAAAGCAACCAGGAGCAAACAACAAATAACATATAAAGGAAACCTCATACGTTTAACTGCGGATCTTTCCACAGAAACCCTGCAGGTCAGAAGAGAATGGCAAGACACATTTAAACGGCTAAAAGCGAATAATCTCCAACCAAGAATTCTCTACCCAGCAAGAATCTCATTCAGAATTGATGGTGAAGTCAAAAGATTCACAGACAAGCAAAAACTAAAAGAATTCTGTACCACAAAACCAGCCTTACAACAAGTGTTAAAGGACCTGATATAGCCAATAAATAGAGTAGGAGAAGCCTTACAAATCAAACCCCAAATTTCTAAGAAGATGACAATAGGAACATTCGTATCAATAATTATTTTGAACATAAATGACTAAATGCTCCAACCAAACGACACAAGCTGGCTGAATGGATCCAGAAGCAAGACCCATATATATGCTGTTTACAAGAGACCCACTTCAGACCTAGAGACACTTATACACTGAAAGTGAAAGGCTGGAAAAAGATATTCCATGCAAATGGAAATCAAAAGAAAGCTGGAGTAGCAATCCTCATATCAGACAAAATAGATTTTAAAGTAAAGAAGATTCTAAGAGACAAGGCAGGTCACTACATCATGATTAAGGGATCTATCCAAGAGGAAGACATAACAGTCATGAATATCTACGCACCCAACACAGGGGCACCTCAATACATAAGACAGATACTTTCAGACTTAAAAGAAGAAATCAACGATAACACAATAATAGTAGGAGACTTTAACACTCCTGTAAAACCAATGGATAGATCATCCAAACAGAAAATTAATAAAGAAACACAAGCCTTAAATGCCACACTGGAAAAGATGGACTTCATTGATATCTTTAGGAGGTTCCACCCAAAAGCAGAAGAACACACTTTCTTCTCAAGTGCTCACGGAACATTCTCCAGGAATAGACCACATCTTGGGCCACAAATCAAACCTCAGTCAATTCAAGAAAACCGAAATTATATCAACCATCTTCTTGGACCACAATGCAATGAGACTAGAGATCAACTACCAGAAAAAAAACCCTAAAAACACAAACACATGGAGATTAAATAATACATACCTAAAAAACCAACTGATCATTGAGGAAATCAAAGGAGAAATTAAACAATTCCTAAAGGAAAATGACATTGAAGCAACCAGGAGCAAACAACAAATAACATATAAAGGAAACCTCATACGTTTAACTGCGGATCTTTCCACAGAAACCCTGCAGGTCAGAAGAGAATGGCAAGACACATTTAAACGGCTAAAAGCGAATAATCTCCAACCAAGAATTCTCTACCCAGCAAGAATCTCATTCAGAATTGATGGTGAAGTCAAAAGATTCACAGACAAGCAAAAACTAAAAGAATTCTGTACCACAAAACCAGCCTTACAACAAGTGTTAAAGGACCTGATATAGCCAATAAATAGAGTAGGAGAAGCCTTACAAATCAAACCCCAAATTTCTAAGAAGATGACAATAGGAACATTCGTATCAATAATTATTTTGAACATAAATGACTAAATGCTCCAACCAAACGACACAAGCTGGCTGAATGGATCCAGAAGCAAGACCCATATATATGCTGTTTACAAGAGACCCACTTCAGACCTAGAGACACTTATACACTGAAAGTGAAAGGCTGGAAAAAGATATTCCATGCAAATGGAAATCAAAAGAAAGCTGGAGTAGCAATCCTCATATCAGACAAAATAGATTTTAAAGTAAAGAAGATTCTAAGAGACAAGGCAGGTCACTACATCATGATTAAGGGATCTATCCAAGAGGAAGACATAACAGTCATGAATATCTACGCACCCAACACAGGGGCACCTCAATACATAAGACAGATACTTTCAGACTTAAAAGAAGAAATCAACGATAACACAATAATAGTAGGAGACTTTAACACTCCTGTAAAACCAATGGATAGATCATCCAAACAGAAAATTAATAAAGAAACACAAGCCTTAAATGCCACACTGGAAAAGATGGACTTCATTGATATCTTTAGGAGGTTCCACCCAAAAGCAGAAGAACACACTTTCTTCTCAAGTGCTCACGGAACATTCTCCAGGAATAGACCACATCTTGGGCCACAAATCAAACCTCAGTCAATTCAAGAAAACCGAAATTATATCAACCATCTTCTTGGACCACAATGCAATGAGACTAGAGATCAACTACCAGAAAAAAAACCCTAAAAACACAAACACATGGAGATTAAATAATACATACCTAAAAAACCAACTGATCATTGAGGAAATCAAAGGAGAAATTAAACAATTCCTAAAGGAAAATGACATTGAATACATGACAGTGAGGAAACCTATGGGACACCGCAAAAGCAGTTCTAAGAGAGAAATTTATAGCAATACAATCCCACCTCAAGAAACTAGGAAAATATGAAACAGATGACTTAACTGTTCACTTAAAACAATTGGAGAAAGAAGAACAAAAACACCCCAAAGCCAGCAGAAGAAGAGAAATTATAAAGACTAGAGCAGAAATAAATCAGAAAGAAATGAAAGAAACTATAGTACAGATAAATAAAACAAAAAGCTGGTTCTTTGAAAAGGTAAACAAAATTGACAAGCCTCTGGCCAGACTCATCAAGAAAAGGAGAGAGAAGAACCAGATCAACAAAATCAAAAACGAAAAAGGAGAGATTACAACAGATGATGCGGAAATCCAAAGGATTCTAAGAGACTATTATGAGCAACTCTATGGCAACAAACTGGACAACTTGGAAGAAATGGACAGTTTCTTGGAGAGGATTAATCTCCCAAGACTGAGCCAGGAAGAAACAGAAACTTTGAACAACCCAATCACAAGCTCAGAAATCGAATCTGTGATTAAAAATTTACCCAAAAATAAAAGCCCAGGGCCAGATGGCTTTCCAGCCGAATTCTACCAAACATTTAAAGAAGACCTAATGCCTGTCCTTCTAAAACTCTTTCAAACAATTGCACAGGAAGGAAAACTTGCAAACACATTCTACGATGTCACCATCACCCTGATACCCAAGCAAGGCAAAGACAACACAAAAAAGGAAAACCATAGGCCAATTTCCCTGATGAACTTAGATGCCAAGGTCCTCAACAAAATCCTAGCAAACAGAATTCAACGACACATCAAAAATCTCATACACCATGATTAAGTCGGGTTCATCCCAGGCATGCAAGGATTCTTCAACATCCACAAATCAATGAATGTGATACACCATATCAACAAACTGAGAGACAAAAATCACATGATCATCTCAATAGATGCAGAAAAAGCCTTTGACAAAGTACAACACCTATTTATGATAAAAACTCCAGAAAATGGGCATAGAAGGAACCTATCTCAACATAATGAAAGCCATCTATGAGAAGCCCACAACGAACATTATCCACAACGGTGAAAAACTGAAAGCATTCCCTCTAAGATCAGGAACAAGACAGGGGTGTCCACTTTCACCACTACTATTCAACATAGTCCTGGAAGTTCTAGGAACGGCACTAAGAGAAGAGAAAGGAATCAAAGGAATCCAGATTGGAAAGGAAGAAATCAAGCTCTCTCTTTTTGCAGACGACATGATATTATACATAGAAAATCCCAAAGACACTATTACACAGCTACTAGAAATAATCAACAAATTCAGCAAGGTCGCAGGATACAAAGTCAGCACACAGAAATCACTGGCATTCCTATACACAAACAATGAAAAATCAGAAAACGAAATCAAAGAGGCAATCCCCTTCACCATTGCAACCAAAAGAATCAAATATCTAGGAATTACCCTACCCAAAGAAACAAAAGCACTGTACACAGAAAATTACCAGACACTCATGAAGGACATTAAAGAAGACTTAAACAGATGGAGAGATATTCCATGTTCCTGGGTCCAAAGAATCAATATTGTGAAAATGACCATACTACCATGTATCATCTACAGATTCAATGCAATACCTATCCAACTACCATTGACATTTTTCACAGAACTAGACCAAAGAATCACACAGTTCATATGGAAACACAAAAGACCTCGAATAGCCAAAGCAATCCTGAGAAAGAAAAACGGAGCTGGAGGGATCAGCCTCCCTAACTTCAGACTCTGCTACAAAGCAACAGTCATCAAGAGAGTATGGTACTGGCACAATAACAGAACTATAGACCAATGGAACAAGATAGAAAACCCAGAGATAAACCCACGCACCTCTGGGTACCTTATTTTTGACAAAGGAGGCGAACATATAAAATGGGTCAAAGACAGTCTCTTCAACAAGTGGTGCTGGGAAAATTGGAGCACTCCATGCAAAAAAATGAAGTTGGAACATTCCCTGACACCATACACAAAGATCAACTCGAAATGGATTAAAGACCTAAATGTAAGACCAGAAACCATCAAACTCTTAGAGGAGAATATAGGCAAAACCCTCAAGGACATCAATCAAAGCAAGATCTTCTCTGACCCACCTACTAGAATAGTGGAACTGAAAAGAAAAATGAACATGTGGGACCTCATGAAACTTAAAACCTTTTGTACAGCAAAAGAAATTACAAAAAAGCTCAACAGACACCCCACAGAGTGGGAGAAAAAAACCCAAAAAAAATCTCCAAGATCTAGCAACTCAGACAACTCAGGAACGGCACTAAGAGAAGAGAAAGGAATCAAAGGAATCCAGATTGGAAAGGAAGAAATCAAGCTCTCTCTTTTTGCAGACGACATGATATTATACATAGAAAATCCCAAAGACACTATTACACAGCTACTAGAAATAATCAACAAATTCAGCAAGGTCGCAGGATACAAAGTCAGCACACAGAAATCACTGGCATTCCTATACACAAACAATGAAAAATCAGAAAACGAAATCAAAGAGGCAATCCCCTTCACCATTGCAACCAAAAGAATCAAATATCTAGGAATTACCCTACCCAAAGAAACAAAAGCACTGTACACAGAAAATTACCAGACACTCATGAAGGACATTAAAGAAGACTTAAACAGATGGAGAGATATTCCATGTTCCTGGGTCCAAAGAATCAATATTGTGAAAATGACCATACTACCATGTATCATCTACAGATTCAATGCAATACCTATCCAACTACCATTGACATTTTTCACAGAACTAGACCAAAGAATCACACAGTTCATATGGAAACACAAAAGACCTCGAATAGCCAAAGCAATCCTGAGAAAGAAAAACGGAGCTGGAGGGATCAGCCTCCCTAACTTCAGACTCTGCTACAAAGCAACAGTCATCAAGAGAGTATGGTACTGGCACAATAACAGAACTATAGACCAATGGAACAAGATAGAAAACCCAGAGATAAACCCACGCACCTCTGGGTACCTTATTTTTGACAAAGGAGGCGAACATATAAAATGGGTCAAAGACAGTCTCTTCAACAAGTGGTGCTGGGAAAATTGGAGCACTCCATGCAAAAAAATGAAGTTGGAACATTCCCTGACACCATACACAAAGATCAACTCGAAATGGATTAAAGACCTAAATGTAAGACCAGAAACCATCAAACTCTTAGAGGAGAATATAGGCAAAACCCTCAAGGACATCAATCAAAGCAAGATCTTCTCTGACCCACCTACTAGAATAGTGGAACTGAAAAGAAAAATGAACATGTGGGACCTCATGAAACTTAAAACCTTTTGTACAGCAAAAGAAATTACAAAAAAGCTCAACAGACACCCCACAGAGTGGGAGAAAATCATAGCAAATTAAACAACAGATAAAGAATTAATCTCCAAGATCTACAAGCAACTCAGACAACTCAGCACAGGGAAAACAAACAACCCAATCAAAAAATGGGAAAAAGATCTAAAGAGATGCCTCTCCAAAGAGGGCATGCAGATGGCCCAAAAACACATGAATCGATGCTCAACCTCGCTTATCATTAGAGAAATGCAAATCAAAACTACCATGAGATATCCCCTCACACCCGTCAGAAAGGCCATCATCCACAAATCAACAGACAATAAATGCTGGAGAGGGTGCGGAGAAAAGGGAACCCTCTTGCATTGCTGGTGGGAATGTCAATTGATACAACCTCTATGGAAGACAATATGGAGATTCCTTAAAAAACTAAAAATAGAAGCACCCTACGACCCAGCAATCCCACTGTTAGGCCTATATCCTGATGAAATGAAAAATGATAGAGGCACCTGTGCCCCAATGTTCATTGCAGCTCTCTATACAATAGCCAGAACATGGAAGCAACCTAGATGTCCATCGACAAATGAATGGGTACAGAAGCTCTGGTACATATATACAATGGAATACTACTCAGCTGTTAAAAGAAATGCAGAAGACTCAGTCCTAATGAAGTGGCTAGCTCTAGAACCTATCATAAAAAGTTCAGTAAGTCAAAAAGAGAAAGACAGGTACAGTATACTAACTCATATATATGGAATCTAGTATGATGGTCATGATAACACACGCAATGAACTTATGAAAAAACAGAGAATAAACATAAAGACATTGTGGAGACCAAACAGTGGGAGGGAGGCGTGGAGGGAGTAACATGGAAACCTATACTATCACGTGTGGAAAAGATAGCTATTGTCATTGTGCTAAGGGAATAGGAGTACCTACAACCACTTGGAGCGATGGTCTGCAGGGGTGGGAGGGGGAGAACTGGATGGGTGGAGGGTCCAGGGATATGCATATGAATGATCTGGGAACATACATGTCTGTGAACAACAAAACTCTGTAAAATCTTTAAAATAAAGGAAAAAAAAACAACTATATGCACTTTATTGTGCACTTATTTTCCTTTTTCTCTCTTCTCCTATATTCGCAAGTTTTTCTTCAATATTACCTCTGACTTTGGTTTTTCATGTTAACACCATTTTTTTGGTTCTGTGGTAGGTTTTTGTTATCTTTTAAGTGGATGCATGCAAATAAGTTATCAATTTGTATTCCCTAGTTTTTAAATGGTGACATCTGCCTTGCCCTCTGAATAATGTCTTATAATGAATTAAAGGTCAAATAAACTCTTTGAGAGTAAACACATGTCGATGCTCAACCTCGCTTATCATTAGAGAAATGCAAATCAAAACTACCATGAGATATCCCCTCACACCCGTCAGAAAGGCCATCATCCACAAATCAACAGACAATAAATGCTGGAGAGGGTGCGGAGAAAAGGGAACCCTCTTGCATTGCTGGTGGGAATGTCAATTGATACAACCTCTATGGAAGACAATATGGAGATTCCTTAAAAAACTAAAAATAGAAGCACCCTACGACCCAGCAATCCCACTGTTAGGCCTATATCCTGATGAAATGAAAAATGATAGAGGCACCTGTGCCCCAATGTTCATTGCAGCTCTCTATACAATAGCCAGAACATGGAAGCAACCTAGATGTCCATCGACAAATGAATGGGTACAGAAGCTCTGGTACATATATACAATGGAATACTACTCAGCTGTTAAAAGAAATGCAGAAGACTCAGTCCTAATGAAGTGGCTAGCTCTAGAACCTATCATAAAAAGTTCAGTAAGTCAAAAAGAGAAAGACAGGTACAGTATACTAACTCATATATATGGAATCTAGTATGATGGTCATGATAACACACGCAATGAACTTATGAAAAAACAGAGAATAAACATAAAGACATTGTGGAGACCAAACAGTGGGAGGGAGGCGTGGAGGGAGTAACATGGAAACCTATACTATCACGTGTGGAAAAGATAGCTATTGTCATTGTGCTAAGGGAATAGGAGTACCTACAACCACTTGGAGCGATGGTCTGCAGGGGTGGGAGGGGGAGAACTGGATGGGTGGAGGGTCCAGGGATATGCATATGAATGATCTGGGAACATACATGTCTGTGAACAACAAAACTCTGTAAAATCTTTAAAATAAAGGAAAAAAAAACAACTATATGCACTTTATTGTGCACTTATTTTCCTTTTTCTCTCTTCTCCTATATTCGCAAGTTTTTCTTCAATATTACCTCTGACTTTGGTTTTTCATGTTAACACCATTTTTTTGGTTCTGTGATAGGTTTTTTGTTATCTTTTAAGTGGATGCATGCAAATAAGTTATCAATTTGTATTCCCTAGTTTTTAAATGGTGACATCTGCCTTGCCCTCTGAATAATGTCTTATAATGAATTAAAGGTCAAATAAACTCTTTGAGAGTAAGACACTCTAATATCCTAGGGTGATTCAGTTGATGTATGGAATCTCAAAACCATTAGGTTGTTCCTTAAAGGTGAATCAAATCAAAATCTTAAAACGGAAAGAATAAGTTTCTATCAATATTGAGAAGATGCTACCATTGATTAGATTTAATTTCTAGCAAATCCTTATAAATTAATTAATCCTTATGCATTCTCCAATTAAGGTGCATTTCAGAGTCTTATATTTTGTTGTGAAAAGAACAGGGAACTATGAACCAAAACAAATCAAACAAACAAAAAAAACCAATAAACAAAAAAACACTAGACTTTAGTCTCTTTTGTGCTACACTATATGACATGTTCTATCTTATGAGAAAAAAAAAGATATTTCAGAGTATTCGTTTTAAGAGGGTCTCTTGATTAGATGAATGTAAGTATATGAGGAAACTTGAAAAGTGTAAAGCTAGAACTCTCTAAGTTATTTTATTAAATATATATTTGTAATCTCTTGGATACTTTTTAATCTATTCTAAATTTGGCTTTAAAAAATATGAGGCCACCATATCTGAAGACTACAATGACTTTTACCACTAATAAAATGCATTTAAAATAATCCCTTTTGCCTCACAAAATCTGTACTTTCAAAGGTCATCAGTAATCTAAATGTGGCTAAATTCAATTGACATTTTTCTGTCCGGACTTTGCTCTACTTATCAGTAACCTTCAATAGAGCTGATATCACCATCCTTCTTGAAATGTTCTTCTTTTGTTGAATCCAGGGCACCACAATCTCCTGGATTTCTTTCTGTGTGCCTTAGAAATAAATTTCCAGTTTCCTTTGCTGTCAGTTTTAATCTACCTCCAATCTGGTGGGAGGAGAGAAGTTCTTAATATTACCTCTGACTTTGGTTTTCATGTTAACACCATTTTTGGTTCTGTGATAGGTTTTTTGTTATCTTTTAAGTGGATGCATGCAAATAAGTTATCAATTTGTATTCCCTAGTTTTTAAATGGTGACATCTGCCTTGCCCTCTGAATAATGTCTTATAATGAATTAAAGGTCAAATAAACTCTTTGAGAGTAAGACACTCTAATATCCTAGGGTGATTCAGTTGATGTATGGAATCTCAAAACCATTAGGTTGTTCCTTAAAGGTGAATCAAATCAAAATCTTAAAACGGAAAGAATAAGTTTCTATCAATATTGAGAAGATGCTACCATTGATTAGATTTAATTTCTAGCAAATCCTTATAAATTAATTAATCCTTATGCATTCTCCAATTAAGGTGCATTTCAGAGTCTTATATTTTGTTGTGAAAAGAACAGGGAACTATGAACCAAAACAAATCAAACAAACAAAAAAAACCAATAAACAAAAAAACACTAGACTTTAGTCTCTTTTGTGCTACACTATATGACATGTTCTATCTTATGAGAAAAAAAAAGATATTTCAGAGTATTCGTTTTAAGAGGGTCTCTTGATTAGATGAATGTAAGTATATGAGGAAACTTGAAAAGTGTAAAGCTAGAACTCTCTAAGTTATTTTATTAAATATATATTTGTAATCTCTTGGATACTTTTTAATCTATTCTAAATTTGGCTTTAAAAAATATGAGGCCACCATATCTGAAGACTACAATGACTTTTACCACTAATAAAATGCATTTAAAATAATCCCTTTTGCCTCACAAAATCTGTACTTTCAAAGGTCATCAGTAATCTAAATGTGGCTAAATTCAATTGACATTTTTCTGTCCGGACTTTGCTCTACTTATCAGTAACCTTCAATAGAGCTGATATCACCATCCTTCTTGAAATGTTCTTCTTTTGTTGAATCCAGGGCACCACAATCTCCTGGATTTCTTTCTGTGTGCCTTAGAAATAAATTTCCAGTTTCCTTTGCTGTCAGTTTTAATCTACCTCCAATCTGGTGGGAGGAGAGAAGTTCTTAAGATCTGCTTCTGCTTTTCTCTTTCTTAACTATAATTTCTTATTTAATGTAATTTAGAATAGCAGATAATTTAGTAACATTTAAATTTATATGTGTAATCTCAGGCTTTTTTGGTGGTCCAGTGGGTAGGAACACTGTCTTGCAGTGCAAGGGGTGCCAGTTCGATTGCTAGCCTGGGAAGAGCCCACATGCTGGACCGATGTGTCCAGCTACCAATTCGGAGCTCTAGAGCGCATTAGCCCAGAGCTGGTGCTCTGCAGCGAAAGAGGCCGCTGTGATGGGAGGCCCACACAGGCTAAAGAACAAGAATGGAAATAAATGAAGGACCAACAGAATTAGCCTATATATGTATATGTATATATATGTGTGTGTGTGTGTGTGTGTGTATGTGTGTGTAATCTCTTCATGGCTAGAAATCTCTTATTAGCTTATTTAATTAAATGCACATTAATTGAAAGCCTACTTTGTGCCAGACATAGGGCAGAATTTTGATAAAGTGAATTGGAGAGATGAAATTTTTAGCTTGAATATAAAACACAGTTTAAATACATTCAAAGTGTATTCTTAATGAGGGAGTGAATCTCCATTGACTGATGCAGTGCAACTACAAATCTAATTAATGTGTGTCGTCAAATCAGATGCTCGACTAGATAACAAATCAGTTTTTTTTTTAATTTATTAATCTTTTTGGAGGTGGGGTGGGGAGGGAGGACGGGCGGGCCACTTCTATTGGTCTTTCATTTCTCTAAGTTATTTTATTAAATATATATTTGACCATTTTTTTTTTGTTTCCCGAGACTAAATATTTTTGCATTTAAAATAATCCCTTTTGCCTCACAAAATCTGTACTTTCAAAGGTCATCAGTAATCTAAATGTGGCTAAATTCAATTGACATTTTTCTGTCCGGACTTTGCTCTACTTATCAGTAACCTTCAATAGAGCTGATATCACCATCCTTCTTGAAATGTTCTTCTTTTGTTGAATCCAGGGCACCACAATCTCCTGGATTTCTTTCTGTGTGCCTTAGAAATAAATTTCCAGTTTCCTTTGCTGTCAGTTTTAATCTACCTCCAATCTGGTGGGAGGAGAGAAGTTCTTAAGATCTGCTTCTGCTTTTCTCTTTCTTAACTATAATTTCTTATTTAATGTAATTTAGAATAGCAGATAATTTAGTAACATTTAAATTTATATGTGTAATCTCAGGCTTTTTTGGTGGTCCAGTGGGTAGGAACACTGTCTTGCAGTGCAAGGGGTGCCAGTTCGATTGCTAGCCTGGGAAGAGCCCACATGCTGGACCGATGTGTCCAGCTACCAATCGAGCTCTAGAGCGCATTAGCCCAGAGCTGGTGCTCTGCAGCGAAAGAGGCCGCTGTGATGGGAGGCCCACACAGGCTAAAGAACAAGAATGGAAATAAATGAAGGACCAACAGAATTAGCCTATATATGTATATGTATATATATGTGTGTGTGTGTGTGTGTGTGTATGTGTGTAATCTCTTCATGGCTAGAAATCTCTTATTAGCTTATTTAATTAAATGCACATTAATTGAAAGCCTACTTTGTGCCAGACATAGGGCAGAATTTTGATAAAGTGAATTGGAGAGATGAAATTTTTAGCTTGAATATAAAACACAGTTTAAATACATTCAAAGTGTATTCTTAATGAGGGAGTGAATCTCCATTGACTGATGCAGTGCAACTACAAATCTAATTAATGTGTGTCGTCAAATCAGATGCTCGACTAGATAACAAATCAGTTTTTTTTTTAATTTATTAATCTTTTTGGAGGTGGGGTGGGGAGGGAGGGGGACGGGCGGGCCACTTCTATTGGTCTTTCATTTCTCTATTTTCATCCGTCTTTGTTCTTTGGCCTGTGTGAGCCTCCCATCGCGGTAGCCTCTGCTGTCGCAGAGCACCGGCTCTGGGCTCATGCGCCCCAGAGCTCCGGCTCGGTAATTGGACACATCAGTCCAGCCGCTACGCAGCACGTGGGATCTTTCCAGGCCAGGGATCGAACCGGTGCCCCTTGCACTGCAAGGCGGTGTCCTTACCCACTGGACCACCAGGGGAAGCCCAACAAATCAGTTTAAAGTTAAAAAAAAGAAACTTCCAGCAATATTCTGTATATTATATTAAAACTTGTCACTAACTACACTTTTGAATTTATTTTCTTTCAAATAGAGTTGGTCCTCCTTCAAAATAACTTTATCAAAAATAGTTCAAGCCTAATATCTACATTTAAAGAAAATCTCTTAGGATAAAATGCTAATACCACTATTCATGTTTTCCAAGAATATGTTTATAGCTTATATAGAATTTATACATGTAATATTTATTCATCATATATACATATGAATGTGTGTACACACACAAAATGCAGAAAGGTGCAAAAGCACAAAGAATACACTAAAAATTAAGAGAATTTCATGAAAAGTTTTATGTATGATAATTTGAATATTTGAATAATTTTTCTATATATTGAATATTTTTTCAATTTTGAAATATTTGTATATTTTTCTATATATTGATATTAGTTTTGTTTTTAAATATTCAGGCTTCATTCTAAGTACACTCTGTACTAACCTGCTTCTATTACTGATAAATGAATCAAAACATTTCCAAGGTTAGTAGATAGTTTTCTCAAAACTGTTTTTAATTTATAGCTCTTGTTTCATCTTGAGAATATACTATGTATATATCCTATATGATTTTATAGGGACTGTTGTCTTTTTTCTTTTGTACTTTACAAATATAATCATGGCATTAATATCATTAGTATGCAATTGTTAATTTTTTAAATTACATGAATATAATAATAATAATAAACTATTGAACCAGTCTGTATCTTTATGACATCTTCACCAGTATTATAGAGCACTTTTAAATATTCCTATTATTGAGAAATAGATAGCATAAGTCAGCTCTGTGGTGCATTTTATTAGCCTAATTTTTTGACACTTCAGTGTGATTTATGGGCTCCAGGAAGGGTCAGGGAATTAGGTGGGGATTAATTTACATGTTTATGCTTGTAAATATGTTTTTTTTTTCCTTTTTGTACTATCAAAGACTAAGACTAATTTTACAAAGAAGTGCTTTCCTAAAGTATTATACACAAAGGGAAGGAAGTTGAGCTGTCTCTAGGAAAACAGACTATAATTTTAGGAAACTACAGAAGGGTCAAGAGTGTGCTTAAAACTTTAAAATAGTACTTCCCTGGTGGCTTAGTGAATAAGAATCTGCCTGCCAATGCAAGGGGCACAAGTTCAATCCCTGGTATGGGAGCATTCCACATTCTGAGGAGCAACTGAACTCATGCACTACAGCCATTAAGTCTGTGCTCTGGAGACAGAGAGCCACATTTTCTTTCAAATAGAGTTGGTCCTCCTTCAAAATAACTTTATCAAAAATAGTTCAAGCCTAATATCTACATTTAAAGAAAATCTCTTAGGATAAAATGCTAATACCACTATTCATGTTTTCCAAGAATATGTTTATAGCTTATATAGAATTTATACATGTAATATTTATTCATCATATATACATATGAATGTGTGTACACACACAAAATGCAGAAAGGTGCAAAAGCACAAAGAATACACTAAAAATTAAGAGAATTTCATGAAAAGTTTTATGTATGATAATTTGAATATTTGAATAATTTTTCTATATATTGAATATTTTTTCAATTTTGAAATATTTGTATATTTTTCTATATATTGATATTAGTTTTGTTTTTAAATATTCAGGCTTCATTCTAAGTACACTCTGTACTAACCTGCTTCTATTACTGATAAATGAATCAAAACATTTCCAAGGTTAGTAGATAGTTTTCTCAAAACTGTTTTTAATTTATAGCTCTTGTTTCATCTTGAGAATATACTATGTATATATCCTATATGATTTTATAGGGACTGTTGTCTTTTTTCTTTTGTACTTTACAAATATAATCATGGCATTAATATCATTAGTATGCAATTGTTAATTTTTTAAATTACATGAATATAATAATAATAATAAACTATTGAACCAGTCTGTATCTTTATGACATCTTCACCAGTATTATAGAGCACTTTTAAATATTCCTATTATTGAGAAATAGATAGCATAAGTCAGCTCTGTGGTGCATTTTATTAGCCTAATTTTTTGACACTTCAGTGTGATTTATGGGCTCCAGGAAGGGTCAGGGAATTAGGTGGGGATTAATTTACATGTTTATGCTTGTAAATATGTTTTTTTTTTCCTTTTTGTACTATCAAAGACTAAGACTAATTTTACAAAGAAGTGCTTTCCTAAAGTATTATACACAAAGGGAAGGAAGTTGAGCTGTCTCTAGGAAAACAGACTATAATTTTAGGAAACTACAGAAGGGTCAAGAGTGTGCTTAAAACTTTAAAATAGTACTTCCCTGGTGGCTTAGTGAATAAGAATCTGCCTGCCAATGCAAGGGGCACAAGTTCAATCCCTGGTATGGGAGCATTCCACATTCTGAGGAGCAACTGAACTCATGCACTACAGCCATTAAGTCTGTGCTCTGGAGACAGAGAGCCACAAGTATTGAGCCTGTGTGCTAAAGCTATTGCAACCAAGGTACCCTGAGCCTTTGCTCTGCAAGAAGAGAAGCCACCACAATGAGAAGCCTACACATCACAACAGAGAGTAACCCCTGCTTATTCCAATTAGAGAAAGCCTACATGAAGAAACAAGATCCAGAACAGCCAAAAATAAATAAATTTATAAGATAAAAAAACCTAAAAACAGATTAGCACAGTATGTAAATATTGCAAGACATGACCGCCTTAAAAATTGTGTATGAACTCAATGATATAAGCTTAATACTAACACCTACAGTGTGATTTGCTTTCAGAGTTGTCCAGAATATTAATAGAGCAGTGCTTCAATCTTTCTTTTTTGAGAAAATGCCATAAACATGTTATTTAATATTTTCATTTCATAGCATTGGACACGCAGCTCAACATACTGAAATACTGATTCCTTGGAGGAAAAAAATGAGAGAAAATCAAATAAAAAATTTTGCATCTTTCTGTTAGAGAATCTTGGCCCCCAGGCACCAATGTCTTAGTCTGCAGGAGGCACTGAGGTCAGCAGCGTCCTCTGGGGAGGGAGGCTTGCTCATCACCTGCAGCTTCATGGCAAACATTATGTTGGGTGTCCTTGGCCTTTCCAGCTCAGGCCCTCAGGTGGCAGTCATCTGTGGGGCCTGTCTGTTGGTTGGTGGACTGGATGAACACGGGCTGGGCAAGGTCCTGGTCAAAAAGCATGGTGACTTGCTGGATCTGGTGGAGCTGCAATCCATCTGTGAACTGGTTGAATTGCTGCTGTCCTTGCTGCAGTCCTGTCTGTGATCTGCTGAGCATTGGTGGCAAGCATCTGGATCTGTCCCTGTAGGACTTGGACACCTGACACAGGCTGGGCTAAGTGAATTTTACAAAGAAGTGCTTTCCTAAAGTATTATACACAAAGGGAAGGAAGTTGAGCTGTCTCTAGGAAAACAGACTATAATTTTAGGAAACTACAGAAGGGTCAAGAGTGTGCTTAAAACTTTAAAATAGTACTTCCCTGGTGGCTTAGTGAATAAGAATCTGCCTGCCAATGCAAGGGGCACAAGTTCAATCCCTGGTATGGGAGCATTCCACATTCTGAGGAGCAACTGAACTCATGCACTACAGCCATTAAGTCTGTGCTCTGGAGACAGAGAGCCACAAGTATTGAGCCTGTGTGCTAAAGCTATTGCAACCAAGGTACCCTGAGCCTTTGCTCTGCAAGAAGAGAAGCCACCACAATGAGAAGCCTACACATCACAACAGAGAGTAACCCCTGCTTATTCCAATTAGAGAAAGCCTACATGAAGAAACAAGATCCAGAACAGCCAAAAATAAATAAATTTATAAGATAAAAAAACCTAAAAACAGATTAGCACAGTATGTAAATATTGCAAGACATGACCGCCTTAAAAATTGTGTATGAACTCAATGATATAAGCTTAATACTAACACCTACAGTGTGATTTGCTTTCAGAGTTGTCCAGAATATTAATAGAGCAGTGCTTCAATCTTTCTTTTTTGAGAAAATGCCATAAACATGTTATTTAATATTTTCATTTCATAGCATTGGACACGCAGCTCAACATACTGAAATACTGATTCCTTGGAGGAAAAAAATGAGAGAAAATCAAATAAAAAATTTTGCATCTTTCTGTTAGAGAATCTTGGCCCCCAGGCACCAATGTCTTAGTCTGCAGGAGGCACTGAGGTCAGCAGCGTCCTCTGGGGAGGGAGGCTTGCTCATCACCTGCAGCTTCATGGCAAACATTATGTTGGGTGTCCTTGGCCTTTCCAGCTCAGGCCCTCAGGTGGCAGTCATCTGTGGGGCCTGTCTGTTGGTTGGTGGACTGGATGAACACGGGCTGGGCAAGGTCCTGGTCAAAAAGCATGGTGACTTGCTGGATCTGGTGGAGCTGCAATCCATCTGTGAACTGGTTGAATTGCTGCTGTCCTTGCTGCAGTCCTGTCTGTGATCTGCTGAGCATTGGTGGCAAGCATCTGGATCTGTCCCTGTAGGACTTGGACACCTGACACAGGCTGGGCTAAGTGAATGTATGGCAGCTGGCAGGTGTTCAGCTGCACCGGCATCTGTTGGATCTCTCCTGTTTCCATGAGGACTGGTTGCATCACCTGCATGGTCCATTCAGTTCTACTCTGGACCTGCTGGGCTTGACCATGGGGCTGGGCCTGGACAGTCACACATGCTGACCTCCTCCAACTTGCAGGTTGTGGTCTGGCTCTTCTGATGCTGTGCAGTGATGATCTGCCCATGCTGGAGAGTGGTTATGGAGCTGGTGGTCTGCTAGCCTTGCTGCTGCCTCTGGACCTGAACAGTTGTGGGCTGCCTAGCCAATGTGAAGTAGTACTGGATGGGCTTAGCAGGAGTCACAGACAGGCACACCTCCTCCTGATGCTTTTGTGATTTTAGCTCATCCCTTGGAATATCATCAATGAGAAAGTCACACTGATCAAATTTTCTAATTGCCATGGCCATATCATTCCTCTGAGGAGTTCAGTGCTTGTTATCCTCTGTGTGAATCCAGACTCAGAGGGTCAACTCTGATAAAAAATCTGGGCTGCGTTGGCAAACAACACAGGGGATTTTGTACTGATCATCTTCACATCTTCATCCAGTTTCATAATCTTCTTAAAATGAGCCACTGGGAGTTCCTGTACTCAGAAATCTTTCACTGTTAAAGTTTTCCCTGATGCAGGGCCAGAAGGACTGCATTGGACACGCAGCTCAACATACTGAAATACTGATTCCTTGGAGGAAAAATGAGAGAAAATCAAATTTTGCTCTTCTGTTAGAGAATCTTGGCCCCAGGCACCAATGTCTTAGTCTGCAGGAGGCACTGAGGTCAGCAGCGTCCTCTGGGGAGGGAGGCTTGCTCATCACCTGCAGCTTCATGGCAAACATTATGTTGGGTGTCCTTGGCCTTTCCAGCTCAGGCCCTCAGGTGGCAGTCATCTGTGGGGCCTGTCTGTTGGTTGGTGGACTGGATGAACACGGGCTGGGCAAGGTCCTGGTCAAAAAGCATGGTGACTTGCTGGATCTGGTGGAGCTGCAATCCATCTGTGAACTGGTTGAATTGCTGCTGTCCTTGCTGCAGTCCTGTCTGTGATCTGCTGAGCATTGGTGGCAAGCATCTGGATCTGTCCCTGTAGGACTTGGACACCTGACACAGGCTGGGCTAAGTGAATGTATGGCAGCTGGCAGGTGTTCAGCTGCACCGGCATCTGTTGGATCTCTCCTGTTTCCATGAGGACTGGTTGCATCACCTGCATGGTCCATTCAGTTCTACTCTGGACCTGCTGGGCTTGACCATGGGGCTGGGCCTGGACAGTCACACATGCTGACCTCCTCCAACTTGCAGGTTGTGGTCTGGCTCTTCTGATGCTGTGCAGTGATGATCTGCCCATGCTGGAGAGTGGTTATGGAGCTGGTGGTCTGCTAGCCTTGCTGCTGCCTCTGGACCTGAACAGTTGTGGGCTGCCTAGCCAATGTGAAGTAGTACTGGATGGGCTTAGCAGGAGTCACAGACAGGCACACCTCCTCCTGATGCTTTTGTGATTTTAGCTCATCCCTTGGAATATCATCAATGAGAAAGTCACACTGATCAAATTTTCTAATTGCCATGGCCATATCATTCCTCTGAGGAGTTCAGTGCTTGTTATCCTCTGTGTGAATCCAGACTCAGAGGGTCAACTCTGATAAAAAATCTGGGCTGCGTTGGCAAACAACACAGGGGATTTTGTACTGATCATCTTCACATCTTCATCCAGTTTCATAATCTTCTTAAGATGAGCCACTGGGAGTTCCTGTACTCAGAAATCTTTCACTGTTAAATCCCTGATCTCTTCCATGATGCAGGGCCAGAAGGACTGCAGGCTTTGCTGGATATCACTGCTGCTAACACTGCCAAACCCTTCTTCTGTGGACATTCCAACAGAACATTCATTCTGTGGACGTCTCGGCTCAGAAGTCCAGGGAAAAGCAGGAGCTATCCCTGCACTGTGGCAGAGTCCAGCAGTGCAGAGGCCTGGACACTTTGGAGGGAAGTGGGAAGTGTGCATCATGGAACTGCTTCAATCTTAATAGAAAAAAGAACTTAAAGTACTAACTGAACCATTGCTCTTTCTTAATACTGCCAACTCTCAGTTACCCATAAAAATGAAAGGGAATAGTGACATAACACTTTAAAAGATAAATAGCTCCAAAATATATTTTGAGGAGTGTCCTTGTACTTAGGTTTTGGAGTGAGAAATACTGTCACCCCTGGAATTTGCAGCATTGACA